>JAWWNF010000242.1:0-600000 GCA_034641395.1 Darevskia armeniaca
TGGATGAGGGCGTTAGGAGCCTCCTTTGAGGCCAATCCTCAAGAAGTGAGCCTCGGGGCTGACCCATCACCTGAAAGATGCCTAAAGGTACCAGGGTAACTATTTCTTTTCCCGCATCTAAACTGCCCAAAGTAACCAAATCCAGAAGATTAACCTGTTTAAACAACACAGCAGGCTATCTAGCACTCTGTCCCACTATTTGGTGTGAAGTGGCCCCCAACCCCATCTGCTATCCAGATTGCGGATTGGGAAAAATTCCTGGACAACAGGGATGGAGGTTGGATGGTGCTGCTAATGGAGAGGCTAGAGGGAAGGCAACTTGTCCCTTAAATAGGGCTCAAGCCCTATCCCCCGCCCTCAAACCACATTAGGAATGCACCAATTTGTGCCAAGGATTTGCACAATCACTGCCTCTCTTGCCCAACGGCTCACGAATGCACCCAGCCTTCTATGCACTATCAAGGCCTTTGAGCTGAATGTTCTTATTTGTGTTTGACTTTGATCAGCAAAGTATGGATATCTGCATGCTATGATGTTTTGCTGTTGTTATGAAGAAACCCAAAGATTTTGCAAGTATCAAGCTGGTCCTAATGAGCTCTTGAAAGAGACAAGTTAGGACAAGGAAGACTAACTGATGGAGTCTTTTTGCATCTCTGTTTTGTGGTCTTTCCCTTATCTGGTTTAGGTCAGAGGTGGACACTGGGCCAGTATAATGATCTCTGGCAGGAAAGCAAATGCTGATAAGAAGTAATGACTCTCCAGCAGTTTTATGTACATTTATTTACCAAAACAAAAAACAAAAAAACCACCCCACATCCAGAGCACAGCTTCTCGCCTGCTCTCATTGATGATAGTTGGTCAGTCTGAATCTTCGCCCCTCCCACAACAGGAAGGACACGAAACTCCGACCTTTCCCCTCTTGCCTTTCTGTTGCCCTCTTATCTTATCCAGTCTCCTAGAATGGGGACTGAGAGGCTGGCCTCCACCCTCCCTACTTCCACTTGACAAAGTCTCAGGCCTCTGCTTATCTGCTGATTGCCTAGCAATGCTCTGGCTGCCTTCCAGCTCTTCCTCTTCTTGAGAGCTAACAGTGTCTTCTTCCGGAAGGGGGGTTGAACTGCCCTTTCTCTACTCTGTCAGCCAGCTCTCATCTGCAGTCGGTCCCTCATTCACTTAGCTCAATTTCTGAGTCTGACTCTTCCCCTGCGCTCTGCGGGGCTATGTTCCTGACAGCCAGGGCGGTATTTTAGTACTGTAGATTTAAAATAATTTTACATTAGTATGTTTGTAGTCTTTGTATCCAGTATGTTAAGGCTGTTGGATACTAAAATAGAAGGACACCTTCTAATGTACTTTTTCTTTTTCTTCTTGTGTCCTTGTCAGTATCGTGTGTAGGAAAAGAAACAATCCAGCTTAGGCTCTCTTGAGCTGCTGCCACAACTCAAACCAGCTTGTCAAGTCTAGATGGGAGTTGAGCTTTGAAGTTGTTGTGTGTTGTTGTGGTGGTGGTGGGGAACCCTGCACGGCAAATTTAACTGGAAAATAATTGTTTTCTGCATGGATAGAATCGCTTGATAATCTTTTGCAGGGTCTGAATGGATTGCGAAGCTAAATGCCATTAAGCTGACTCCAAATGGTGCCCCAAATACTCTTTTGACACCACTACATTGCAGCATTCATGCAGACTATGACTAAACCTCCAGCTCCTGAGAGATGTGAAAATAATTATATGTTCTGCCTGAGCTGCTAAGCAGTGAAACAGTCTGTCTTGGACTTCTGTAAAGCATGTCAATCTCTTGTTTGCATCCCGTCACTCTCTTTTCCATGTGCAGCCTGCTTCGGGAAACAAAAACAAAAGGCATTCTGACAATAACTAGGAAGCTTGAATGTTAGGCAGACGTTGTACTTCCCAATATATAGGCTAGAAATAGAAGCAAAGTCACATCCATGTTCTTACACATCATGGCACATCCCTCTGGAGGTAAAAAGATTTAGAATTAACCTTGTCCTCCATGAATTTGTCTGTCAGTGGCTACCAGTCATGGTGGCTATGTTCTACTTTTGCAGTCAAAGGCAGTACACCCTTCAATACCAGTTGTTAGGAATGACAAGTAAGTAATACGCTCTTGCATTCAGAGCCTGCTTTTTGGCTTCCCCACAGGTATCTAAGTTGGCCATTATGAGAACAGGATGCTGGACTAGATGGGCCATTGGACTGATCCAACAGGCTCTTATTGTGTTAATGGGCCTATGACTCAGCACCAGGGACTGAATTCACTGCTCAGTCTATCTAATTCTAGAGTATGCTTATTAGGTTGTTCAAAGGGACATCTAGGTGTAAAGCAGATTGCACCAACTTGATAAACAACCTGCATTAATGTTTTCCCTGAGTCCAGGCAGGATGCACAAACCCCTGTATCTGGAGAAAAATTGTAATACTGTGAAAACCATGTGGGTTTTCCTCTAAATACTTTAAAAGTTTTCCCTAATCAGGAACATAAATCTTTACCTTAAATTTCCACTGGAGGGTTGGATATGTTTCCAAAATTTCTCCCCATATTCTAGTCTTCCAGTTACCTGGTATTGTTTCTGAAATGATAGAATGCATTAATAATCTTCCATCATTATTTTTTTTTAAATCTGATTTTTATTTTTTTTATTTTTTTGCACTGATTTTTTGTTCACCAGCATGTAGCCTGGTCAAATATCTCTGCTACTTTTGAAATGCATATCTCTGATAAAAGAGATCTCTTCCTTAGAACTTAGGATCCTAGAAAGTTGCCCTACCTTGAAACAGACCATTGTTCCATCTAGCATAATATTGTCTTAACAGGCTGGCAGCTACTCTCTGGGGTTTCAGACTGAGACCTCTCCCAGTCCTGCCTGGAGATGCTGGGGATTGAACCAGTGACCTTCTGCCTGCAAAGTGAGTGCTCTGCCACTGAGCTGTGGTCCTTTCCTCAGAAGCAGATGAGAAGCCTCCTTATACTCAGTCAAGACTGTAAGGAAAGCAAACTGTATACAACCATTGCATGTAAATACAGTGGTATCTTGGGTTAAGTACTTAATTCGTTCTGGAGGTCCGTTCTTGACCTGAAGCGTACGTAACCTGAAGCACCACTTTAGCTAATGGGACCTCCTGCTGCCGCTGTGCCGCCAGAGCATGATTTCTGTTCTTAGCGGAGTTCTTAACCTGAAGCTTACTTAACCCGAGGTACCACTGTAGTAGGCCACAAACCTGGCTTCCCCAAATCTGGTTAGTTGACCTGAGGCTATAAAATCCAAGGACATCCCAGACAAACAAGATTCTTCCCACACCATTGGCACATTGGTATAATTTATCCCCAAGTCACTCCTTGCACTCCTACTTAAAGAACTGCAGAAAGGTGTCTCATCTCCTTGTCAACATTTAAAATAGTACAGTCAAATGCAAAGGCAGTGCCAGCCACCCACCTCTCAAGCTTCAGAATCTGCTCCATTCTATTACTTATCCAAACCCTGACATTAAGAGTCTCATGCAACAAATCTGAGTACAAGTAATAAGGAATGTGGCAGCTAGACTGGTGACTGGGAGCAGCCGCTGGGACGATATAACCCCAGTCCTGAAAGTATGTTTCAGTATGTTTCTGAGCACAATTCAAAGTGTTGGTGCTGACCTTCAAACCTCTAAGCAGCCTTGGCCCTCCGAGAGTCTCCACCCCTGTCGTTCAGCCCAGACACTGAGATCCAGCACTGAGGGTCTTTTGGTAGTTCCTTCATTGCAAAAAGTAAAGCTACAGAGAACCAGGCACAGGACCTTCTCAGTAGTGGCTCCCACCCAGTGGAATGCCCTCCAATCAGATGTCAAGGAGATAAACAACTATGTAGCCATTAGAAGACATCTGAAAGTAGCCCTGCCTATGGAAGTTTTTTAATGTTTAATGTTTTATTATGTTTTTGTATATGCTGAAAGCTGCCCAGAGTGGCTAGGGCAGCACAGTCTGAAGGGTGAGGTACAAATAATAATAATTTTATAATAATAATATATTATTTGTACCCCGCCCATCTGGCTGGGTCCCCCCAGCCACTCTGGGCGGCCTCCAACAGATATTAAAATACATTAAAATATCACAGGTTAAAAACTTCCCTAAACAGGGCTGCCTTGAGGTATTTTATGAATGTCAGATAGTTGTTTATCTAATAATAATAATAATAATAATAATAATAATAATAATTCTCTACTGACTGAGCTAGATTGCTATAATAAGATTGAAAGCAAAGAAGCAGCCTCAATGCTGGCATTTCACTCGAGAAGGACAAAACCGCCAACAACAAAAACCTTGCGATAAAATGAAGGTTTCCCTAGCTCTGTTTAATAGTTCTGCCTTCCTCCTTGGAGGCTGGCATGATAGGGCTATGCAATCATCCATCCATTTGCTTGCCATAATTAACCCTCCTATCACTACTTCACAGGGGTCCCAAGCCTTTGCACTTATCACTCCACAACAGAACTAATACATATTTATTGTATTCCCAAAGCCCACCCCCCACCCTGCTTCAATTAATGGTGATGATGTGCAGCAAATCTATTCCTTAGGCAGGTTTTATGATATTAACATCCCTTAATGCAACAGTTTCATCATGTACAACAACTGATGCTCATTGTGTCACACGGTATATTTAACAACACGCTTTCATTTAAACACATCTAATAATAATTATATATGCACGTCTCTGCTCCATTATGACAGTTAAGTGTGCATTTTGTTCCCTTAGCATACCTTCCAAAGTGGATTTGGATTTAAGTTTCTTTTTTATTTGTTTGTTTGCCTATGGACAATTTTCAGAGGCTGGGATGAAAACATTATTTCATTCTTCTGTCAAATATTCCATCACTTCAGGTACTTTACAGTACTGTTTGTTTGGTTTTTTTCACCTGACAGGGAGAAAATAGTGCTGGTGGTCCAGACAGCTGACAGTTACTCTCCATCGGCATATAATAATTTTCATTTCCTCTGTGCTTCATCTGTGCCAATGTGGAAATAATCAATAACAGCAACAGCTGCGGGTCCGGTTCTTTTAAGCAAACTGTACAATGGTCAGAGGAGAGATAGTTAGATCTACGCAATACTTGTTGCTTTTAAAAGATAAGATGTTATTCTCCGTAAATGCCCAGATGCTTTCGATCATCTTTATTCAGTATATGCTAACATTGCAGACCCACTCAGAAATAAGCCCAAATGAATCTGATCTACTCCCAGGTAAGTTAGTTTAGGACTACAACCTGGTAGATACTGGTTGAAAGGATTTCCCTGTAAAATGGCCTTGGACCAGTGCTATTTTTCTAGGAAATAAAGATGCTGGAACTCACCATGACAACCTCCCTTGTTCTCTTAGAATGGCAATGGCTCCCACCTCAAAGGTGCAGGACGTGAGTTCCAGTGAATTCTGGTCGAAGAAATGCCCTGCCTGGGACACATACTTAAACTTCAAAGTTCAAGAACTGTGGCGAACTCAAGTCTCTTGTTGCATCACAAGAATTGGACGTCCCTAAAGTGGTTGTTTGACATTGAGGGGGCAATTGAGATGCCTGGGCATATTCATTATTTTAAATTTTAATCTGCGGTGTGTCAGCCAGCATAGCTGTGCTGCTCCTCTACAAACACCATCATAACAATGCAATTGGTGACTGACAAAACTAATAAATTAAAGAGAAATGTACACCTGGGTATAATTAAATTAAACATGGGGAGAGTAGTAGAGATTAATGCCGGCAATCAAAGCATGTGCTTTAATCATCTCTACTGTCATGGTAATTTATGGGCAGAGCTCTTTCAACAATCTCTTTTACCTAAACTTTTAAGGGATATATATGAAGAAGATAATGTTACTGTACTGGTGGTAGGATCTGAGTGCATGGTAATCAATATCTTCTTGATCTCCTTGGGCAACACTTCAGCAGCATTTAGACACTCTGCTAAGATTATTTAATAAGTCTACCCATATAAGACTTATACGGGTGGTGCTGTGGGTTAAACCACAGAGCCTAGGGCTTGCCGATCAAAAGCTTGGCGGTTCAAATCCAAGCAACGGGGTGAACTCCCGTTGCTCGGTCCCTGCTCCTGCCAACCTAGCAGTTCGAAAGCACGTCAAAGTGCAAGCAGATAAATAGGTACCACTGCAGCAGAAAGGTAAACGGCGTTTCCGTGCGCTGCTCTGGTTCGCCAGAAGCGGCTTAGTCATGCTGGCCACATGACCTGGAAGCTGTATGCCGGCTTCCTCGGCCAATGAAGCAAGATGAGCGCCGCAACCCCAGAGTCGGTCATGATTGGACCTAATGGTCAGTGGTCCCTTTACCTTTACCCATATAAGATCCAACAATGCATACATGAAATCACTCAGAATTATCTGAATTATTTGAAAAAAGGCTGCTATTCTGGTTTACTCTAGGACAGAAGAGGCTTATAAACCTCTTTTGTTGTAAATACACAATAAAATATGATGTGATATTATTATTATTATTATTATTATTATTATTCGCCCATCTGACTGGGATGTCCCAGCCACTCTGGGCAGCTTCCAACACTCATAAGCACACTTACTGGGATGCAATGGAGGCGAGGCATGATGGCAGTGAGGTTACAGTGGTGCAGACCCACTGGCAGAACCAGTCTGGTGCTTCCACCTGTGCACCTACTTTGCTCCAATCTGTTTGCCGCCTTGTCCCTCCCCCAGCCTTGTAAGCATCAGCAATGCCACTGTCGAGAGCCCAGTTTCTTAGTACAGCATCACTGGCTGCTACACCCAAGGCAGTACTGAGTTTTCTGAAGTAGTCTGTGGGCTTCAAAAATAGGTAAACCTGGGAAGAGAAAGGTATACATTCCTGGAACTAAATGGAGTGCTGTCACATATAACAACAACAACAACAACAACAACAACAACAACAACAACCAACATATTATGCTCTGGGTGAAAAGCTTTCTACCAACATTCAGTCTGAAACAGTTTGGGCCCCCTGAAAATAGGAGTATTTAAGAAACACACACTTTTGTGTATAGTTCCAAGACACTGGTGTTGTTTTTAACAACAACAACAACAACAACAACAACAACAACATCAACATCCATCAGTCTCAGTGAACTCTTCTCTGTGGCTCAGGTGTTCCCCACAAAGGCTAAGAGCTATTGCACACAATATACGGCAGGCAATTTGGGATTGTTGTCATGTTTTCTCAACACGAGCTTCAGCCACTCCTGTTTTTCGGGGGGGGGGGACACGACATAACAGCATGATGCACAGGTGTTCACACACTGTTTGTCATATTCACGCTTTACTTTTTTGGGCACCTAAATGTGTTAAATGTGAAAGACTGTAAGGCACGGCCATGAAAAAAAATTCTGATTTGAGCAGTTCCCCTCGGGTCAGAGTCCAACAATGATGCAAGGTCCTGTGTGCTAGATGGCTTGGTCAGTCAAACCATCATGTCTAGTTTATTCCCATAAATATTGGATACATGAAATAATTATACAGGAAATCAGACTTAGTTGCTTCATATTAGCCAGTGCTATTTTTCCAGAAAAAGAGGTGCCGGTACTCACAGAGAACACCTCCCTCGTTCTGTTAGATTGGCAATGGTGCCCACCTGAGAGGTGCCAGAGCTGCGTTTTGGTGAGTTCCAACTGAAACATTAGAATATTTAGGCTGTTTACATGTTGCCATTTACTCTGGTTCTGTGGCATTCCCACAGCTGGGATTGGAAGCTGAGTGCCGATGACATTAGCCCCAATCCATATGTAGCAAGTGTGTGGAGTTTGAGTCCAAGTAAGGCCAACTGATCAATGTTTGAGTAAATCCATTGGACTGTTTGTTTGTTTGTTTGTTTGTTTGTTTGTTTTAAAGGCAGAATGAATTAAATGAATCACAGCACAGAATATTTATTTGGGCAACTGGGCATGTACTCACCTATTGCTTCAAGGACTGTCTCTAACTGTCACAGTACATGGCTTATTTGAGATAAATGACTTCGTGAGGCAACTGGCTCAGGTGGCAGGGACCACTGGGGCAGCTGAGTCCAAGGTTGATTTTTCTTTCTCCCCCATTCTGGTTCCTGAAGTAGATCTTCCCTGATCCCCTTCTTCTCTGGTGGGCAGGGGAGCTATTTTGATGTCCGTCTTTGGTGTTGAAATATATTGGGCAAGGGACATGTCATCTTCAAAGTAACCTCCAAGAAGCTGCATGTTAAAGGTAACGGTAAAGGGACCCCTGACCATTAGGTCCAGTCGTGTCCGACTCTGGGGTTGCGGCGCTCATCTTGCTTCATTGGCCAAGAGCCGGGGTACAGCTTCCGGGTCATGTGGCCAGCATGACAAAGCCGCTTCTGGCGAACCAGAGCAGCGCACGGAAACGCCGTTTACCTTCCCGCCAGAGCGGTTCCTATTTATCTACTTGCACTTTGACGTGCTTTCGAACTGCTAGGTGGGCAGGAGCAGGGACCGAGCAACGGGAGCTCACCCCATTGCAGGGATTTGAACCGCCGATCTTCTGATCAGCAAGCCCTAGGCTCTGTGGTTTAATCCACAGCGCCACCTGGGTTGGATGGGGCCAAATGCAAAAGTGGGTGGAACAACAACAACAACAACAACAACAACAACAACAACAACAACAAAAGGTATGTAAATGTACTCCCCAATTCTTCTCTATCTTCCACTCAGGCAAGCAAGAACCATTATTTGAGTTTCAGGATTTACCATATTCCAGCCAAAAAGGGTTCAAAGTAGGGCTGGTGGGTATGTGGCCTGTGGAGAAGAGGTGTCATGTAGAGGGCTAAAATAGAGAGGTTTGGAGAGCTGCAGATTTCACATCTCTGTGTTAGAAGAACAAGCAAACAAACAACTGTTTGCCCACTCTGATTAAAAATAAATAAATAAATAAATACTTTGGGTTCGTGTTTTAAGCTCACTTAAATCACAGCATCACAGAACTAAAATGCCTCCTGCTGCCCCGATACTAATCACATTTACTTGAGAATAAACACCATTTGGCTGCAAGGAAAGGATAATAAAGAAAAGCCAATAAAAAAGGAACATCTGGAACAATGTAGCTGCCCGTCTGGCTGCCCCCTGACTATAGATCGTATTTGGAAAATAAGGAGGAAGAAAGGATGGCGCAATGGCCTATGCCTGCACCAGTGGGCTCCAGGATGCCAGCTTTTGGTCAGGTACTGCTGATCCAGTTTGCTACTGCCTTCATCTTCTGCCCCTCTCTGAGTCATTATTTGGGGTCCCTGGACTTCAGACCTCCTGAGTTCCAGCCCTAGCTGCACCCCTGCCCACTACGAACATCTTCCTGCCTCAGCAGCTCATCCTGGTGTTGAATTATAAAGAGCTCTTTGACGGAAAGGTCCAGAAGAAAGTGAATTTGATGCTCTTCATTAAGCCTTTTATTGCTGGACTGAGAGAAGTAAAATAAAACGAGAACCATTCAAATGAGAACCATATACATTAAATAGTAGCATTATCCCGTGGCCTAACAAGCAAAACAAAACACTAATGTATTTGTTCAGCTAGAGATTGATCTCTGAGCCTATCGCCAAAGGAGATTATGCTTTTCGTAATAAACAAGTAAACAGATATACGGAAGTGGTTGTAATGCAAAGCTGTATTTTATTCCATGTAATCTTGCTCCTTGCCATCTCATTTGGAGAAAATGGTTCCGTTTTCTGCGGTCCCGGAAGATAGGCTTCCAGGCAGCATGGATGCAGCCTAGTGCCCTTGTGGTAGGAAAAGGCAGAGGAGAACAGGAGTAATACAAAAGCATGCAATGGGGAGAGATGGATCTGGCTGTTTCGTTAAGCTGGTTGTTTCAGCTGTTCCTGAAAACAGGAACTTGGTCTGGCAGGCTGGGTCAAAAGGTGTTATTCTGGGATGATCATTTTTTGTTAAAAGAACACATCTGTTCTCAACAGGTCACAGCTCAGTGGTAGAGTACATGTTTCGCATTAAGAATGGCCAGGTTCAATCCTGGGCATCTCCAAGTTAAAAGGAACAGGTATTAGGTGAGACCTTGGAGAGCTGCTGCCAGTCAGAATAGATAATGCTGCTCAAGATGTCTTGTTTATAAGGCAGATTCCCCTGTTCAATGCAGTGTTTCTAAGTAATACCTTGTGTGGGAATGCTGCAACACATTTGCCCAGACAACTAGAGGGAAGTTTATGAAGGGATCCGTCTTGCTTAGCTGCTTGTGGTGGGTGCATTACAATAAGAAATATATTTTCATAGAATAAGGTGTTGCTGTGATACATATACGTTTGATTAGCTAAAGAAAGATACAGTAAAAAGAGGGCGCTGGTGCCTGGTACTGCATTACCTGGAACAATGCAAATGTTGCCCCCATCACACACCTGCCTTAAAAACTACCCAACAAAACCCTGTCACTTATGCATGGGGATTTTGTCAACCATTACTTCACTTTTTTAAGAGATCCAGGTGGCACTGTGGGTTAAACCACAGAGCCTAGGGCTTGCTGATCAGAAGGTCGGCGGTTCGAATCCCTGCGACGGGGTGAGCTCCCGTTGCTCGGTCCCAGCTCCTGCCCACCTAGCAGTTCGAAAGCACGTCAAAGTGCAAGTAGATAAATAGGTACCACTCGGCGGGAAGGTAAACTGTGTTTCCGTGCGCTGTTCGCCAGAAGTGGCTTTGTCATGCTGGCCACATGACCTGGAAGCTGTACATCAGCTCTCGGCCAATAAAGCGAGATGAGCGCCGCAAACCCAGAGTCGGACACGACTGGACCTAATGGTCAGGGGTCCCTTTACCTTACTTCACTTTTTATCATTTTTGAATGCAGTTTATGTTATCATCAATTGTTGGAGATTTGTGGGGTTGGGAGGAAGATTGGGGGGTAGGGCGCTCTTGCACCGCAGAATATTTTGGTGAACATGCCAACAATGCAGGTCCTAGGAAATGGTTGTTGATTACTATAGAGATTTCTGCACTTTAGACTGCAGATATCTCTGAAAGCTATGCTTCTTCATCATTTCAGACCTGATGACCCCCAGGTCAAGACCTTCCTGAGCAATTGCATATAGCGGCAAAACTGTGAATTGCACATCAGTGGAGGCAGCAAGTACAGGAAGTAGGGAATTTCAATTCTCAATTCTGAAAACTCACTTTTAACAAGCTAGTATTAATCAGTCGCTCTTGGGTATCCATAATTGCTTAAGCTGTTTTGTTTTGTTTTAAATGTTGAGGCTTTAAGAATTAAACCCAGATGTCATGTACATTTTTCTCATGGGAAGAAAAGCTTGGACGAGAGCAATGGATTTGCACTTTGTTGTTTTATATACTGGGGATCTTGAAGGACCAAAGGAAAGTAATGCATACAGTACAGGGTCCAAATTAGCCCACACAGTATGTAATTGTGCTTGCATTTCTATGATGGTTATTTGAAACTATTCCAGTGAGGAGAGCTTTAGCCAGTCTACAAATAACTCTATGGGTGCTGTGTTTCGGAAGCCAAAGTAAATAAAGCAGAGTAATTGCCCTTGCTAGGATATTTGGATTGTGAACCCCCCCCCCCACCTTAAAAATGTACAATTCTTTTTTAAATGAAAAAGTCAGAAAAAAATGAATGGAATAACCCTTTCAAATAAC
This sequence comes from Darevskia armeniaca, assembly GCA_034641395.1. NCBI lineage: Eukaryota > Metazoa > Chordata > Lepidosauria > Squamata > Lacertidae > Darevskia > Darevskia armeniaca. The sequence continues at coordinate 11,631 of JAWWNF010000242.1, forward strand.
CCCCCCCTCTCTTTTCTGAATCTCATTGTCTCTCATTCAGTTTCTCATTATTACAAAACACCTTTGAAGTCAATAGAGAGCTTCACACAATTGTCTTGGAAGCATTGCTTTTTGGAATATTCAGCAGAGGGCAGTAAAAGACAACATTGCCCAGCTGTTTGAATAGGCCAGGTCATGCAGATGCCAACATGTACAATGATGCAATGCTTATCTCTTAGGGTTGAGGGTTGAGAATTTCCACTGCACTGCACCATCTACAGCTTGCAAGAAGAGCTACCCCAAGCCCTATTCTCTCTTTGCTACCTTATTCTACCAAGTAACATCCATCCCCATTTTGATCCATTTACTCACTCACTCACTCACTCACTCACTCACTCACTCACTCACTCACTCACTCACTGGGTACCTATGACTTGCAGATCTGCCTCCAACTCCTTCCTGACCAACAGGGTTGCTTAATTCTGTGATTTTGGTTTTTGGTTTTCTGCTTCTGAAACTTCTCTCCTTCCTGCTGTCTTGGGACCCTGTCCCTGTTTCCTTTGTATTCCGAGTTCCTTCAGTCTCTCTGCTCTAGCAATTGAATGTTTCCTCTGGTGAAGCTACAAGATGCCAACCAATGCCTAGTAGGGCTGGTTTTCAACACCATCCCCAGCTAAACATCGTGATATATGTCTGAAAGAATGATGGAGCTATGTAGAGGCATTGGCTGGCTTCATGATTTTTCCCGCATTGTGGTTTTTGCGTAGCAAACACACACAAATATTGCCAGGTCAAAGAATATGGACATCAAACTGGTTTTGGATGATATATCACCCAACCCTAATGCCTAGTGGGCTTATTTTTAGGTATGCCTACAATTCTACTCATATATTTAAAGCATCTCATATACATCACCTCAGCAATTCTTATTAGCCAACCTTAAAGGGTTTTTGAGTTAATGTATCTGTCGATGCAGATTTGGGGCCTAAAGCGTACTTTTTCCTGGGGTATGTGTGTACCCCACCCCAAATTAAGGCTTGGCTTTAATTACTTTTATATCAAGGATGCTATAATTTCTCTGGCTATCTTATTCACATTGGGGACAGCCATGACTTAGTGGTAGAACATTTGTTTCACATGCTCAATCTCAGGCTCAATTCCAGGCACATTCTCAGCACTTCCAGGTAGGGCTGGGGCAGAACCTCGCCTGAAACCGTGGAGATCTGGTGTCAGTCAATGTTTCCAACACTGAGCTAGATGGATCATTGGTCTGACGTGATCTAAGGCAGCTGTGTGTGTGTGTGTGTGTGTGTGTGTGTGATCCATGCTGAAAGTGCCCTAAGGCTGCAATCCTATAATTCTTTACATAAGAGTAAACCCTACTGAGTTCAGTGATATCTACTTCTGAGTAGACCTGTATAGGATTGTGCTGTGAGAAGCTCAATGGTTTTTTTCTGCTTGGATTTTTATTACCATTGTTTCTAGTACTATGATCAGTCAACCATATAAGCAATTCTTCTCCTTCCTGACATCCTTTAAGACATTTGAAAACTCCCTAATCTGAGCAGACTTCCAAAAGGAAGCTCTCTTGTGTAAGTACTAGCATGTTCAACTTTATGAATATTTTACCATTTACTCTTGTTTAAACTGAACTTAGATGATGTACTTCTGACACTGACAGACTCAGAAATTCATTTGACTAACAAATGCCCACGGCAGCCAGGTACCATGACACAGGGATACTTTTGAAATGGAAAACTTATTAGTGAATATATCTGCATCTATATATGATTACTTTTTAAAAAACATTGGGGGTGGGTTGCAATTTGACTTGCACACCTCCAAAAAGTCTTTCATCTAAGGTTTTTGTACTAACAAAAAATAATATCCCTAACATCTCCATTTGAAGTAATAAATGATATTCTAAACATTTTCATTTGATACACTATGTTGATACTGTGAGAGGATTGCAACATGGTGCTATGGGAATAGTTCCGAGAGAGCAAGCGTTTTAAGTTGCAAGACGAATTTATGCCCCCTTTCCTTCCCCTGTGCACTTTCCTGGGGTTTTCCCCAATCTTCCCAAGAGCTGATTTAAAGGGGTAAAGGGGGATGTGTGGGGGAAGGAGATACAGGGAAAGCTCCATTGTACTAGCAGAAGTCCTTGAGTGGGCTTCTACTAGTTAGCTGAATCTGGCCTTATAACACCTGCCTCCTCAAGGCATGGTTTCTGATTTTCAACAATTCCCCTTATCTGCAGCAGCCTCTGTACCACAAAAAAATGACATATCAAATTTCACCTGCTGCTCATCCCCAACATCTCATACTCTGAGGTTTACAATCTCTAAATATGGAGCTTCTATTCTGAGCTTTTCTAGCTACTGGCTACTGATAGACCTATCATTCATTAAGAACATCTTTCTCAGTAGATGCAGAATCTAAGGCCTTTTGTGTTGAACTTGCTCAGTTTTTACTAACATCACAGTCCCCTATTACATATTTCTGAAAGAAAATGTATCTAGTATATTATTATAACTGAGCCATTCCTAACTTTCATTACTTTGGGAAATGTTATTTGTATGCCATTGTTCTTGAGGATAAAAAAAGTGATGTCATGCTAAGCTGAAACTTGAACAGCATCTGATTCTTTGCCAAATACTTGGAGAGAGAATGCTGACTCTTAAGAATATCTATCATTCATGAACACTTTGCTTGACAGTAGGGGAGAAAGGAAAACTAATGACCAGATGTATCTTTGTACGTAAAACTGGAGAAAACCATATCTTTTCTCCACTTTTGCTTTGCAATTTGTGTTTAACAAATGCCATTCTAACTCACTAACATTGGTAGGGAGGTGACTTTGTTAGAATTCAGCAAACAATAGTGCCATGTTTTCCCCAAATGTTAAATCCATAAATAGATAAGTTTAAAATGTAGTGGAGAGAGAGAGAGAGAGAGAGAGAGAGAGAGAGAGAGAGAGAGAAGATAGATGCCTAGATAGATAGGAAAAGGCACACACATTCATGCACACCCCAAACAGAGAAATAAACCACAGAAATGTAACAAAATACATTGCACTGAAATGACTAATTCCACAGTACAGACTTGAAAGCATATTCTTTCCATCACATTAGAAGCATATTCTGCCCTTGAAAACTCTTTTGAAACTTGGCCAAGGAAATAAAAAAGATGCTTTCTTCATAACCTTTGTCTTATTGTTCAGATTTTCTTTCTTCCTTATGTTGCAGTTACAGATCTTGAGGTGTTTTAAGTTTCCAAAGAACCATTTAGCAATTTTACTGTATGGCACACCAAGGGAATCATTAATTTAAAAGTTATTCATTCTAGGTTTCTTTTTTTTATGAACATATCCTATAGGGTATTCCCAGTGCACTGGATGTGTAAAGGAGGTTTCTGGTGTTCCTTTATGCCACTCTGCTCACATTATGAGGAGCAGCCAGAAAACGGGCACAGGTGGACATCTTTGTAGCAAGAGAATTGAAACCTGCATTTTGTAATTGGCTTTCTATACCACCATAATCTGTGCTATTGAAAGGACATCTCTGAGCATGTTAAGTGCTGTACTAGGCATTGAATGGAGTGCTCCAATTACCACTTCATCAATCCACATCATTTCAGGGGGACAAAAAGAGGCACATCGACTGAAAATTAGCCTAAACTGCAAGAGTGACCAGATGCACTTTGGTGTGGCGATTTGCGTATTTGCACTTATTTATTTATTGCAAAGAGTAGCACCATGGCTAATGTCTAAGGATCAGTGTTGGGAACTGACTATAGCTGCTACACGGTGATCAAAGGGAAAGGACCACAATTCAATGGTAGAGTGTCTACTTTGTGTGCCCAGGGTAAATATCCACTTAGGGCTGGGAATGGCCAACTGTCTGATAACCCAGACAGCCACTGTTAGTTAGTGTAGACCAGTGTTTCCCAACTTTGGGTCTCCAGCTGTTTTTGGACTCCAACTCCCATCATCCCTAGCAAGGTCAGGGATGATGGGAATTGTAGTCTGAAAACAACTGGAGACCCAAGATTGGGAAACACTGGTGTAGACAATGCTAAACTAGATGGACCTTATACTGTATCAATATAAGGCAGATTCTGTGTTTCTAATGTGAGAAGGGAGAACTCTGTCCTACTAGCAACCATCAGGAACTAGGAGTGGAGTCAGGGGACAGCTCACGTCACCAGCATGTAAGTGCATTGCTATCAATTGGCTAGGAGCTCCTGAAATGAGTGCAGAATGCTGATGTCATGGAGACTGCCAGCCAATGACCTACCACTTTCCTGGTGCCTGTGTGATGCTGACTGAGCTATTTGCATTACTATATCCTTGTGGATGCTAGTGAGGACATGCTTTCTTCCTCTTCCTCAATCACTCCATGTTAGTCGAGGTGATTCCAAACAGCAAAGCAGTCACAAACGCATAGCCAGATTTGTTTAGCTTCGTACTGCACCATATAGCAGGCATGCCTTGGCTATGTGAATGTCATTTTATTTATCCCCTAAGAAATTTAAAATCCATTGCAGCAGCTATAGCACTGTCACTAGAGAGGAAATGTTTGCTTACTTCAGTACCCTGCAAGCATGACTTTTGCTGGTCCTTGAGCTTGATGGTAGAGCACATAAGTCTTCTGAAAGTGATTCTGATACATTGATTTATGAAAATGTTGCAGAAATAAAACAAGTAAGAAGAACAATGGGGTGACTAAAGGGATGATGCACAGCTGTGCAAACATAGGAAGACAAGCCAAATATCTGCACCGTGTGCCGAAGCTAACAATCTTTCAAGTTCTTTTTTAAAAAAGAAAGAAATGAAAATATACAAAGCTTCATTGCCCGAGTTTCATTCAAGGCTGTTGAGCACCAAAGTAAGGACAAATGCGGCTGAATTCTTGAAAATATAGAGATAGCCATTATCTTTTCACTGGGTTCAACTTAACTCTTGAAATCAAATCATTATGTAGTGGCACTTATGTAGCCATGACTTTATACAAAGAGCATGAAATGCCAACATTTTAAGACACACTTAGGCTTTGCTTTATTTCTTTAACAAAAAACATAGGGATGTTGACATAAAATTTAGATGTAATTGACACCATTTCTAAGCAGAGGTTGGATGGCCATCTGTCATGGATGCTTTAGCTGAGATTCCTTCATTGCATTGGACTAGATGATCCTTAGGGTCTCTTCCAACTCTATGATTCTATGATTCTAGTCACAACTACGTGTCAAAAGACATAGTTAGGAATTTGATGAGCACTTGGAGGCATCTTGGAGGTGATTCTCACATACCTCTCCAGCTGTGAGACCTAGGGATGAGATATAGATTCCCTTTGGGAAAATCCCTGATTTTCACCTACCCAGAGCCATGGGCCTTAAGGTGGTAGCCACTGAAGAATGTCTTTTTCAACACCTGAAGATATGCAACAGCATGACAACCCTGCCTTCAAACCGTATAGTCTCACCTTACTTGCAGGCAAGTTTAAGTCACCAGGCAGCTCTAGCATTTGGTAATAAAGCACGTTAGTGATGCAGATCTAAGAAGATAAGAATATCCTTTTGGAGAGTGAGCCAAATACCCATCTAGGCTAGGCAGATGCTTATAGGAAGCCCACAAGCAGGTCATAAGTGTTGCAGCACTGTGCCCAATTCAGATCCCGGCAACTGGTATCCAGAGTTGTTGGGAAACCCTTATGCCCCTCCCAGAGATAGTTAAACCACTCTGGGATTGGTAGCTCTGTGAGGGGAATAGAGGTCTCCTCACAACTTTCAGCACCCTGAACAGCTCCCAGAATTTGGAGGAAGATGTGGCTGTTCAATGTGGCATCATAGCACTTTAAATGTACGTGTGAATGTGGCCATAGGCAGCACTGGTACAGTGGTATTACAGGGCATAACAGCTGTTCAAAGGCTCTCCTTTCTCCATCTGATTGCTACTGTGTGCAGAGAAATGCCTGAAGAGGGCTAAATAAGTCACCCTATCCAGGAAAGAAAGGTCTGCCTGACCAGGAACACTATTCAACAATGCTGCGAGTCATGTTGAGTAGTTGTTGTGATTGCTGGTAGTTATGAAGTGTTTCCAGTAAGTGAAAAGGCATATGAGACATTGTTGTTTCTTTATTTCCCAAGTACTTCCCAGGAACCCCTTGAAAGTTGCAGCAAAGTGGTGAGCAGAGAATTGGTTAAACTGAACTTGCTGAGTGAGGGAACGAGGCTGCCAGAGAAGCCTTTCCATCTCTTACACAGGAGATGACTTATGATATATATCTTTCAGAGTGAGACCCTGTGATGGAATTCATGATTCAAAGCAAAACACTCAGCAGACAGTATGCACACTATTTACTGGAGGTAATGAGATTGAGCAGGAGTATATGTGAGCACAGTGTCAGTCTATATAACACTGAGAAAAGGTTGTTCGGTGTTTTATTACCATCTAGGATGTGTGTGTGGTTGTTTTTTTAAAAAGTAGAAATTGCAATACAGTGGTAGCTCGGGTTAAGAACTTAATTCGTTCTGGAGGTCTGTTCTTAACCTGAAACTGTTCTTAACCTGAGGTACCACTTTAGCTAATGGGGCCTCCAGCTTCTGTCATGCCACCGCCATGTGATTTCTTTTCTCATCCTGAAGCAAAATTCTTAACCCGAGGTACTATTTCTGGGTTAGTGGAGTCTGTAACCTGAAGCATCTGTAACCCGAGGTACCACTGTATCTGTAAAGAGCCCTTCTGGACAAAGAGTTATCCTTTATTTTTCCTGGAGAAGAAGTACCGTACTTTTCCTTCTATAGGACGCCCCCATGTATAAGACGACCCCCATTTTGGGGGCTTCAAAATTTAGAAAATAGGGGGGATTGAGCTTTGGGGGAGAATTATTGGTGTGTGTGTGTGGAGAATAGCCAGAGCCAGGCCCAGTCATGTATGGGTTAAATCCTTGTGTCAGTTAGAACCCAGAGGGGCGGGCTCAGCCAGAGTATAAAAAACCCTCCCTGTGGGTTAGAAGTCAGTTGGGAGTTGGAGTTGGAAGTTGGAAGGGGGGTTGGAAGGGAGTTAGAAGGCAGTTAGAGAGAGGGAGCTAAAGAGTCCAAAGGGGATAGCTGGGTCTGAGGTTGGTGGTGCAGCATAGAGAGAGAATCCACAGGCAGGATAATAGACTAGTGTGAAACTTGTTGTGACATTTAAGTAGTTAACATCTTAAGGTAATAGGCCGGTATAGGTCATTGGTTATAAGTTTATTGTACACTTTTCTTATCCGCAACCACAAGCGTTTGTACCTAAATAAAGCAACTTGTTATTCACAAAGTCCGTGTCTGTGGTAAAACGTCAAGCAGGTACCAGTTGGCAGTCCGGTAGATTGCGGCTGGAACCCCGATGTCATTGGTGCCGTACCCATAGATCGTAAAACGTCTGGGGGTGCGGTACAGGTCGGTAGTGACTGTGACAAAATAACCTATCTCAAGAAAATACAAAAAGGGAACTGTGGGGTTGAACTGCTAGCATTAGCAGTGTCTCCCTCCCCCCCCATCCCCATCACCCTCCAACTTGTGGAAGGTTCCCCACACATTGTAGAATAGGCATGTGTACCAACCATACAATTTAGTTTTGAACTCTGATTTAACACTACAGAAAACTGTTTGATTTGGTCCTAAGTACTTTGGAGAATGTCTAATGCATACACACACACACACACACACACACACACACACATACATACATACATAATTTTTATTTGTACGCTGTCTTTTCACAGTTTAAACCATGGGTAGGCAAACTAAGGCCCGGGGGCCGGATTCGGCCCAATTGCCTTCTAAATCCAGCCCACGGATGGTCCAGGAATCAGCGTGTTTTTACATGAGTAGAATGTGTCCTTTTATTTAAAATGCATCTCTGGGTTATTTGTGGGGCATAGGAATTCGTTCTTTTTTCTTCTTCTTTTCAAAATATAGTCCAGCCCCCCACAAGGTCTGAGGGACAGTGGACTGCCCCCCTATTGAAAAAGTTTGCTGACCCCGGTTTAAACCATGCTCAAGATGGCTTAAACCATGCTCAAGATGAAAAAAAATACATAACTGCAACATAACAGAATTATTCTTAAAGAATAAATCATGAAGAGAAAAGGCTGCACCATCAGTTACAAGCTGCGTGACAATGGCAGGCCTGGGTCTAGGGGGTGGACAAGAGGGGGCACGTGCATTGGGTGGCAGGTTAGAGGAGCAACAAACAATGTTCCACACCCAACACCACCAAACAAATTCTTCCTCTCCTTCATGTCCCCTAATACTACAAGACGGAAGCCTCTACAGCATTCCTTTTTTGAGAGGTGTGGTGTGGGTGAATCTCTAGGCTTCCTCCTCTTCCTCTTCCTCCTGGTGGTGGCTGTAGTAGTGGTGGTGGAAATAAGAGAAGACAGTGCTTACCTCCCCTTCACCATCTACTCACCACTGGTGGAGCTGCTAGCTGGGCCATGGAGCTTTGCCACAGCAAAGCCCTGCCGGGCCAAATGGAGTTGGCTGGCTAGCAAAAATGGGCGGATCTGTGCTGGAAGCACATTGAGTTCACTGGAAGAGGGAAAAGAGAGAGGAGGTGCTTACGCAAACCAGAGAGCCTTCTTCTTCTTCTCCCTTGTCCGGTTGGTAGGCTCTCCTACACAAGAAGCAGTCAGACAGTTTTATTACTTCAGATTTATTCAGCAATTAACGGCTCAGTGGTTGGACCTTCATTAACTCATTCGTCACTTTCGGATTCAGTTGCCGGATCTAGCCAGGCGAATATGAAGGGGGGCGAGGGGGCGGTGTGCCCCGAGTGCCAATCTGGGGTGTGTGTGACAAGATAGACCTCTGCCCGCCCCAGCTGTAGAGCGGCCGAGGGATCTAGCCTCTTTTTTTCCAGTGGAAGCAAGGCACTTTCCACCTCTTCTTCCTCCCCTTTCCTGTCATGCGCTTTTCAGCTAAACGACTCAAACTTTGGGTTTTGGGGGATTCTCCCCCCCTCCTCTTCTACATCCTGTTCTCTCTTACTTTCAGAATCGCTAGGCTGCATTCCTGTGTGAGATAAGTTTACCTCACTTTCACAGTGTAGAGGAGTCAGATTCCTACTAATTTCTGGCTCTCCCCCGCCCCCTTCAGATTCCGCTCCGTCTGTCAGAAAGGGAAAGTCTCTGACATATCTGTTGTGTTTGTGTGTGGCAGGGAAGAGAGACTGACTAGCTGGTATGTTGGTGCTGGAAAAGGATGCACCCCTCTGCACATGGCCAAGGGTTGCACTGCACCATTCCTACCTCCTCAGGGGGCACTGGGAAGGCAGGAGAGGAAAAGGAATTTTGTTATTATTTATGGAATTGGGGGGGGGCAGCTAAGCCTTGAGTCTTGTGGGTGACTTCTTCACTCACAGCCAGCTCCCTGTTGTCTCCTTCCTTCTCTCTCTCCCTTGTTCCCCAGCACACCCACTAGAGAATGTAAGTCTCCGGAGGGGCAGCAGAGGATTTCTGTGTATTTTTCTTAGTCCTACACAATGTACATCAATCTAGAAGGTGATAAATATTTACTTTCCTTTGCGCACACTCCTGCACTGTCTGGGGTGTGTGTGTGTGCACAAACATGCACCAGAGGGGGTGATCTGGCACTGGACGGTGGCTAAATGTGTGGCCCTATAGTCTCTGCTCCTGTTGTCTCTTCATAGCTGTAACACCTGTAAAGGACTCCTGTCTCTTAGTTTTGATCTGGCAACAGGCTGACTCCTATTTAGTTTCTTCTAGAACCAGACATTCTTAATCTGGATGGAGCCACCACTAGGCCAGCAACTCTAACTCTCGTTACGGCTTCAAAAATTTGCTGAAGATCCTGAGAATGAAATGAAATGCTGGTGCAATACTTCTTACTTGGCGTAGGCATTAAATGTTCCTAGGTTTCACACACTTGCTTCCCACCCAGCTCTTTTCAGCAGCTTTAGTTGTGGTGGGCAGAAAGATATGCCCTTTTTACCTTTACTCAGATGAGAGCACAAAGAATCAATGTATCCCAGAATCCTCCAGGCCTTTTGGAATCATTCCCAGCCTACCCTGGAATGAGATTATAGCAAGTCGTCTCTGGAGGTGTTGGAGCTAAAACTGTGGTTAGTCAGAGGAAACATGCTGTTCCAACTAGACTATTTTTGAAGAGGGGAAAAAAATAGAAACCACAGTGAGAAACTGTTAAAACAAGAGCTGTGCTTTTTAAAAAAAGACTGTCAGGTTTATTTGTCACGCAAATATATATTAAATATAGACTCCAGACTATCATATAGTACATTGGAAATAAGGAAATTGATTCAAGCTGCTCTGCTTGTTCCCTGTGGTAGATACTGTTCAATATCCACTTACAAGTGTTAAATTTCACCCTGGGTGGGATGCCAGATGAATTTATAGTCTATATAAACCAAAACGTACATTTAATAGAAAAGTCCAGGTCAACATATCGACATTTCAGAAACATTATGAAGATGCAGACTGCTTGCCATTGTGTTTGCAAATGAAAAAAAAATCCTGAGATTAAGTACTGTTGTGAATATATCTCTCATTTAAATTTGATTAGGGAGACTGTTGTGGAAGGCTGTTTTTAAAATTACTGACCCTGGAATGACACTTACAGTTATTTGCTCAGTTTCAGATGTTAACCTGATGTTCAACTGAAGCTGACAGCTGTGTGCAGTCTTATTGATTTCCAGTTTGATCTTCCATTCCAGGCGGTCCACTGGCATGCTAAGGAAATGAGTAGGAACTACCAGCTAGAATAACTTTGCTCAGAGATATACCTATGAATTGTAAACAGGTTTGTGGGGTTTTTGGGTCTCTTCCTCAGCATGACAGAGACATAAATGTGCACTAATTGTCATGTGATAATAGTACCATACTGCACAATAGCTATAACCACAGGGGGGGGGGGGGTTCAGCCGGAACTCAGTTCTGTCTCGGTCCTGTATACCTGAAGGAGCGTCTCCACTCCCATTATTCAGCCCGGACACTGAGATCCAGCGCCGAAGGCCTTCTGGCGGTTCCCTCACTGCGAGAAGCAAAGCTACAGGGAACCAGGCAGAGGGCCTTCTCGGTAGTGGCGCCCGCCCTGTGGAACGCCCTCCCATCAGATGTCAAAGAGATAAACAACTATCTGACATTCAGAAAATACCTGAAGGCAGCCCTATTTAGGGAAGTTTTTAACCTGTGATATTTTAATGTATTTTAATATCTGTTGAAGGCCGCCCAGAGTGGCTGGGGAGACCCGGCCAGATGGGCGGGGTACAAATAAAAAAAATATTATTATTATTATTCCAGCACCTCTCAGGTGGGCTCCATTTCCATTATAAGACAACAAGGGAAATGATCTTGGTGAGTTCCGGCACCTCTTTTTCTAGAGAAATAGCACTGGCTATAACACATATTTATTAACCCCACCACCACAAACCGCTGCATGTTGTCAACTAAATCTATTCAGGCCTCAGGTGCAAAATGGTTTGGAAAGTTTACTTCTGGATGACTACTCTATCCTAGAGGGAGGCCAAAAATAAAATAAAAAGGATATGCAGATCTCCCATTTTTCAGATATTGTAAAGATGGTTTGCCCTTGCCTATTATCCCATCGATGCAGATAAATCTTCAGGCCTATCTCAAGGCTGCCTGCCCAGCAATTGACCAAATTGTTGACAAGCTGCCTCAGATCCCGCATGCAAATGGGAATCCAGATAAACAGCTAATAACTGATCTAAGCTGTTGGTTGAATGCTTAAATCTGCTAGGCTGGGTAACTTCCTTTGATGATGTGAGGTGTGGGATAATTCATAGAATCATAGAATCATAGAGTTGGAAGAGACCACAAGGGCCATCCAGTCCAACCCCCTGCCAAGCAGGAAACACCATCAAAGCATTCCTGACAGGTGGCTGTCAAGCCTCTGCTTCAAGACCTCCAAAGAAGGAGACTCCACCACACTCCTTGGCAGCAAATTCCACTATTAGGCAGAACCCTAATTGTTCTGCCACCCACCCTGAGAAGACAATAGTAGCATGAAGATTGACATCACTTACAACTTTGGAGAGGCATACCATGCAACTGTCCCATTTTAAGTGGAACCTTCCAGATTGATAGAAGCTGCCCCGGTTTCTGATCCTAATCTTAGATGTCCCATTTTGGCTCCCATACTCTGGCTGTACCAAAAGACAGGTGTTTTCTTTTCTGCCCTGCCCTGTGGTTTGAGTCAGTTGGCTCACACCAGAGTGTGTCATCACTCTTCCTCCTCCTTCTGTTGTGGCTTCCAGAATATTTATTCATTTATCTATTTATTTGTACCCCGTCCGTCTGACCTGGTTGCCCCAGCCACTCTGGGCACCAGAGGAAGTAGTAGAGGCAGCACAGTGTGGCACAGCTTCTTCAAAGGCTGAAGAGGAGGAGGAGGCGGCCATGGGTGAATGTATAAGAGGGGCAGGGAGTGAGGAGATGAAAGTGGCAGTGAACAAGCGAGGGGGTGAGGGAGGGAGATGGTAGTGGCAAGGGGGCAAGGGAGCAGGCGAACAACAGGGACAGCAGAATAGTGGGGTGGGTGCCTCAATTTACCCTCCTAAAATGCTGGGGGATAGGAAGACGAGGTGTTCAATTAGGGACAAGTGGATGCAAGATTAATCAGGCTTGAAGCCACTAGTCAGGAGATGAAAGGATCCCAGCCACATTACCTTATTACACGAACCATTCTTGCCTTTGCGAAAGCATTTCTGTTGAAGTTGTTTAACCTGTCAACCATTCAGAAATTCTTGTGGGACTGTGGCAGGCGATGTGGATGGATATCCTGTCAAGTAAACTTGTGTAACTGCCTGGGAAGAAACCTATTTATAGGAAGTCTTTTTCAGAAGTGAAACTGGGTTGCAGCAGTCCAGAAAAATACACCTGGGTGTCACACTGAACACAGCTTGTTGAATCCGTCCCCAATATTTCATCTGGTCCAGCAGCAATGAGCAAGACATCTTGGGAAACGGAAGAAGAGATGAATATATTCCCAAATCTGCTTGTATATTAGATTATGATTGGGGGAACGCCCTGAGGAATGTTGTAATTTGCATAGAAAATTTTAGATGCCATTTTTTTGCATGATTTCCTGCCCTCTCATTTAAAATTAAACTTCATTGCTTATACCAGTAGGAAATTCCATTGTGTTATAAATGATACAAAACCTTGTGACTTTGTCCAGTCTCTTTGAGTTTATATAGAATTTTGAACTCTTATCTACTGCTGAGCCCTGAGATAAATCATTATTACTTACGCTGAAATGAAAGAGGGGCCAGTCAGGAACTGCTAGTCATCTAATTAGCCAGAGTTTCTTTCCCTTCCTTTCAACTTGTTTTAGCCTGTAATTAACACCTTCACCATATTAATAATAGGTTTGATCTGAACTTCCAGGTTTGAAGTTCAGATCAAAATGTAACATTTTAGTTAAAAAGAATGAGTACCCCTCCCCCTGTTGTTGAAAAAATCACCATATTTCAAAAATGTACCCTATCTCCAACTTTTTCTTTCTTTTTTTAAAAGTTACTGGTAATTCTACTGTGCAGGTTGCTGCAGCAGACAACTTTTCATATGGAGATATGAAACTGGCAGGTTTTTAAAAGGGTGCTTTAAAAAGCTTGAGCACATGAACAAATAGGTTCCAGATGGCCCATGTTTTGTGTGTGCATTTTGAAGATCGCTAACACTGCTTTTCAGAATGGGGCAAGAGTACAGTGTGTCCGAGTTTGTTTATTTATTTATTCACTTGAACATTTATAATTTGCTCTTTTATAATACAATAACAAGGCCAGGGAGTCTTCTCTTCTCATGAGGTGGCCAAAGTATTGGAGCCTCAGCTTCAGGATCTGTCCTTCCAGTGAGCACTCAGGGCTGATTTCCTTAAGAATGGATAGGTTTGATCTTCTTGCAGTCCATGGGACTCTCAAGAGTCTCCTCCAGCACCATAATTCAAAAGCATCAATTCTTCGGCGATCAGCCTTCTTTATGGCTGTGCAAGGAGGAGCACTTGTGCAGGGCTTCCACTGACAAGGTCATTAGGTGAATCTCAGCCATTGAAATAACTTACATGCTTAAGTTAGGTCCATACATTTTAATGTTGATGTTTAACGGTAATCGTTTAGTCGTGTCTGACTCTTCGTGACCCCATGGACCAGAGCACGCCAGGCACTCCTGTCTTCCACTGCCTCCTGCAGTTTGGTCAGACTCATGTTGGTAGCTTCGAGAACACTGTCCAGCCATCTCGTCCTCTGTCGTCCCCTTCTCCTTGTGCCCTCAGTCTTTCCCAACATCAGGGTCTTTTCCAGGGAGTCTTCTCTTCTCATGAGGTGGCCAAAGTATTGGAGCCTCAGTTTCAGGATCTGTCCTTCCAGTGAGCACTCAGGGCTGATTTCCTTCAGAATGGATAGGTTTGATCTTCTTGCAGTCCATGGGACTCTCAAGAGTCTCCTCCAGCACCATAATTCAGAAGCATCAATTCTTCGGCGATCAGCCTTCTTTATGGTCCAGCTCTCACTTCCATACATCACTACTGGGAAAACCATAGCTTTAACTATACAGACCTTATAAAGTGCAAATAACTGTAATGAGGAGCAGGCCATATTGAGCCTAGTGGGTCTCCTCTGTGGATGAATTCTGCCCATTTGTGGGGTAATTTGTGACCCACTGTGCTGTGTATGACAACTTATTGTTATTATTATTAGTGTTCCAACATGGTGTTATCAGGACTGGTGCTGGCAATTTTGGCGCCCTAGGCGAGGGGGCGGGCCACGTGACATCATTGCGTATGACGCACGTTGCGGAGCGGTGCCCCGCCCCCTTCCCGGCCGGGCGCCCCCCGCCACCGCAGTTTGCTTCCTCCGCCGCTGGTTGGGGCGGCGGCGGGCAGCGGGGGGCAGGCTGGCCAGCGCCCCCTCCATTTTGGCGCCCTCACCGCCGCGGTTTTCACCCCAACCTGCTTGCTCCGCCGCTGGTTGGGGCGGCACCGGGCAGCGGGGGTGGGGGGCAGGCTGGCCAGCACCCCCTCCATTTTGGCGCCCTAGGCAATTGCCTAGTTTGCCTAAATGGACGCGCCGGCCCTGGGTGTTATTTCTTGTATCAGAAAAATACTTCAAATATTCTGGTCGAGCAACTTGAACCAGGTTGGAAACCTCAAGCAACATCACCCTTACTTTTAGCTTATTAGGGAAATGCTACTATTCTAATCTCAGTTTATTTTTATTTCACTGCCCTACTTATAGGTAGTATTCAACGATAAATTATATTTTCCACAGGGAGAGAGAGGTTTGGGAAAACTGAAATTAGAACTGCTGCATGTTTAAATAAGCTCTTTCTTCCTTTCTTGCCTTCACAAATAATTATTCCAACATAAATGTTTCCTGTCTCTCCAAGGATTCCCTCTCTCTCTGCCCCCCCAACAGATTATGACCTGGGATAGTTATCCTGAGTTTACTTTAGTCTCCTGTTTGTTTCCTGAAATGGCTGAATTCAATCGCACTTACCCTCCATTGTCCAGGAAGTGCATTAGGATCAGCAAATAGAACTTAGGACTCAGCTACATTAGTAAAGAAAAAGTGTTTTATATGCGTTATAACACTGTGACACCAGGTGGCGCTGTTGAGTCCCATCTTTCACCAATGTGATTTCCCCCTTTGAGGTTTACAATGCGTTTTCCTGAAGCGTTTTTTGATGTGTCTAGATCCAGCCCTAGTTAGTCTTCCCATGGCCTAGCAACTTTCAACTTGTGGTGATGTGGAAGTAGGTTGTGTCATTGATGGCCATAGTATTATGTGAGACTGTGGGCAATTCCAGCTCTGCTCTGTGATGCCAGTTTGTGGCTCCTGCAAAACAACTTGCTCCCAAGGCTAGCAAACTGTTCCAAATTGTGTCGTTTGGGGTAGCTCAGGGGCTAGAAACTTCTCTGGGGGCTTGAAACAGGAGGAGCTTTCCCCCCCCTCACACTGCTCTCTTGAACCAGTGATTGGTGTACCCAAGACTTGAGAGTGAAACAAAAAACTAAACAGCTTTAGACTCTGTAAACACCAAAAAGGGAGCCAACAATTAGAAAGTAGATGAATGGATATTCCTTCCAAGTCTGAAATCTATAGGCAACATTATGGTGAGCTGGCTTTTGAGCTCTCCAGAATTCTTATCTGAGTGTTTGGTATTGTAGGGCCTATATCAGGCTTCCTCAGACTCGGCCCTCCAGATGTTTTTGGCCTACAGCTCCCATGATCCCTAGCTAGCAGGACCAGTGATCAGGGAGGATGGGAATTGTAGCCTCAAAACATCTGGAGGGCTGAGTTTGAGGAAGTCTGGCCTATATTAATGGTCAAACAGTTAATTTTGCAACCAGTCATTGCAGTGAGAAACCAGTGGGCAGAGGACAGTAAGTTTTATGGCTCTTATTTAAAAAGTGGCTCAAAGGACAGATTTGAAACTTAACAGTATGTGTGAATTAAGCTTGAGGATGGTACTTCTGGAATGGTAATAATAATAATAATTGTATTGTTTGTACCTTGCCTATCTGACTGGGTTGCCCCAGCCACTCTGGACGGCTTCCAACACATATAAAAACATAATAAAACACCAAACATAAAAAACTTCCCAATACAGGTCTGCCTTCAGATGTCTTCTAAATGTTTTATAGTCATTTATCTCCTTGACATCTGATGGGAGGATGTTCCACAGGGTAGGTGCCACTACTGGGAAGACCCTCTGCCTGCTTCCCTGTAACTTCACTTCTCACAGTGAGGGAACTGCCAGAAAGCCCTCAGAGCTAGATCTTAGTGTCCGGGCTGAACGCTGGGGATAGAGATGCTCCTTCAGATATACAGGACTGAGACCATTTAGGCAGTTCCAGTTCCATGATAGCTATGTGCTTATATATCCGAAGAGTCTATACCAGTGAACAAACAAATCTGGCATTTAGGTCTATTTCTCTGCCACTAACAGTCCTCCAGCTCCAACGTAGTGGTGAACCTGGAACCACTCACAAGCTAGGATATTGCCTAAAGAGTGTCGTTATTAAGGTGGTAGCCCTTAATAGCTGCAATTTTCTGGCATGTTCAAGCTTGAATGAACATGGAAAGCCCTTAACACGACATGAGAAATATAAAGGTTTTTTTTAGTTAATTGAATATGTTTTAAGATAAGAGTGTTGGAAAAGGTCACCAATTTAATAGATTAGGCAGCTATAGAGGCTGGTTTGCTTTAGAGCTACAGGCCTTTTCCCCATCTGCATCCCATAGGGAGAAGCTTTATGCAGAGTTAGACTATTAGTTCTCTCTATATAACTCTCTCTATACAGCATTAGACTTTTAGTTCATGTAGCTCCGTTTTGTGTACACCAACTGGTAAAAGGGGTGTGGGTGGCTCTGTGGTCCAAACCACTGAGCCTCTTGGGCTTGCTGATCAAAAGGTTGGCAGTTCAAATCCCCGTGACGGGGTGAGCTCCTTTTGTTCTGTCCCAGCTCCTGCCAACCTAGCTGTTCGAAAGCACGTCACTGCAAGTGGATAAATAGGTACCGCTGCGGTGGGAAGGTAAACGGCATTTCTGTGTGATCTGGTTTCCATCACTTTGTTCCATTGCACCAGTAGCGGTTTAGTCATGCTGGCCACATGGCCCGGAAAGCTGTCTGTGGACAAATGCTGGCTCCCTCGGCCTGAAAGTGAGATGAGCGCCACAACCCCATAGTCATCCTTTACCGTTTACCCTTTTACCTTTACACCAACTGGTAGCAGTTGGTATGTTTGATGGTGTTGGGGCCAGTAATGGTGTTGACCGGGTGTACAGTATGTGGCAGCAAAGTTTCAGTGTATCTGAAGAAGTGTGCATGCACACAAAAGCTCATACCAATAACAAACTTAGTTGGTCTCTAAGGTGCTACTGGAATGAATTTTTTAATTTTGTTTCGACTATGGCAGACCAACACGGCTACCTACCTGTAACTATCACCTCTGATGTTACTTTAAGAGGAGATGTCCAGCTTGCTTGACTGGACAAAGCTAGGCCTCAGAACCAGGCTTAAATCAAGACTAACTTTTGGCAATCATGGATGAAATGTTTGGTGAGCAGTCCTGTCTTTAATAAGATATATAAGCTGAAAGAAAGAGAAAGACATTAAGCTGTTTTGCTGAAATGCAAAATATATTTCAAATGACCATACAGAAATCCTTTCCCCTTTTAACATTCTGTAGATGGGTGACAGGTCATTTCTTCTTCTCTTCTTCTCTGGCGATCACTCAGCCAAGTAAGATTACCTTCCATGAACATGGTCTTAACAGTGAGTTCCTAAGTGACTGTGGAGGCCAGGTGACAGGCTATTTAGACATTTGTAGGTGAGTAGCATAAGGTATAGGTTGCAAAGAGTATAGAATTATAGAATCTTGGAGTTGGAAGGGACCCTAAGGGTCATCTAGTCCAACCCCCTGCAATGCCGGAATCTCATCTAAAGCATCTATGACACAAGGCCATCCAACCTCTGCTTAAAAATCTCCAAGGAAGGAGAGTCCACCACCTCTGGTGGGAGTCTGTTCCACTGCTGAACAGCTCTTACTCTCGCCAGAAGTCCTACCTCAAGGAAGCAGAGACCATGATCCAAGAAGCCAAACCTTTCCTGATGACCCCAACCTGTGCAGTCAGTGGAAGTTTACCTCAAGTATTTTCCTCTCTCTTCTTGGGCCACAATCTTCAACAGGAAGGAGTGATGAAAAGACTACCTGTGCCCTAAGTGTCTTCAGCTCCCTGTCCAGTGTTTCATAGTCCCTTTCTATGTGTTACAGGCTATGTGTGGCAGCATTATTTGTAAATGTTTTTTAGTGCTTGACCTGATGTTTTTTGTGGTTGCTATAGTGATGGCCCATCTGTTTATAATATTTGAAAAGTAGTGATTCACTGTTCTTAAGAGAGAGACTATAGCTAACACACAAATAGAAAATTAATTTGCTTCCTCCTCAACCCCCAATCCTTGTTTTATAACTTGGATGGATTCGTATAATTTTTAAGAAGAAAAACATGTTTTTTCCCCTAATTAGAATGACACACACATTAAAAAAAATCCCTTCTCCCTTGACTTCTTCCATTCTTTTGTTTTCTCAGATGTTTTTGCTAGCAAGTATTATTAGAAAAGAAAAATAGGAGAAAAACCTGTGAATTGTGTGCAGTGCAGTTATTAATAATGTGAGGGGATGGAATGATAGATGTCATTGATTCATATGCACTAGCTCTTTTCTACCTGTTACATTGGGATGGAAAAACTGAATAGCTGCAGGCTTCATGGTCTCAGAACTGGGGATGGAATCCATTTCCAGCCCATGTTATTTCCCCCACCCATGCAAATTCCCTTGTAAATCTGGGCTCATTTAAACTTCCCTTTGTGCCGCGTTTCTAGGCAAAGGTCCATGCTTCAAAGTTTTGTGTGAGTGGTTGTAGTAGTGTTTTTCTGCCCCAGCAACCCGCTCTTTACCACTGAAAACAATTCCGCAGAAAACCCAAATCGCTCTTTGTTATGATTCAGCGTTTAAAAGTGAGTTTTCCTTTTTGGGGGACCCTACCAATGACTACCAGGGACCCAGGTGGCACTGTGGGTTAAACCACAGATCCTAGGGCTTGCTGATCAGAAGGTCGGCGGTTCGAATCCCTGCGACGGGGTGAGTTCCCGTTGCTCAGTCCCAGCTCCTGCCCACCTAGCAGTTCGAAAGCACGTCAAAGTGCAAGTAGATAAATAGGAACCGGTCTGGCGGGAATGTAAACGGCATTTCCGTGCACTGCTCTGGTTCACCAGAAGCGGCTTAGTCATGCTGGCCACATGACCCGGAAGCTGTATGCCGGCTCTCGGCCTATAGAGCGAGATGAGCGCCGCAACCCCAGAGTCGGACACGACTGGACCGAATGGTCAGGGGTCCCTTTACCTTTACCTTACCAATGATGCAGCTCCAATTTCAGCAGTGCAAAGACTGCAGAAATTTCCATAGCAGTGGGAAGAGGCATCTGATACTGGACTTCTCTCTCTCCAAAGCTGGAGATCCATAGCTTCCGCCAGCCTATAGGACACTTTTCCAGGGACCATAGGATTGCTGAAGGGCAAACAGGGTGCTCCTCCTCCCAAAATCCTACAAAACTTTGAACAGTGGCTGGCAAAGGCCACATTGTTCAAATGGTAGTGCAATGCTGAAGAACAGGAAGAGGGAAATGCTCAGGGGAGAGTCTTCACAACCTTTTATTTGGACATAGCATTTATGCATTCTTTATACACAAAGCAGCAGACATCACTTTGGCCAGAACCTCCCATCGCTTTGCCTGGCCAGTGAGGGCATAGGTGGCAAATACCCAAGTCTTACAAATAGCTCCCTGCTCTGAGCCCAGAGCCCAGAGCCCAGAGCCCAGCACACACACACACACACACACACACACACACACACACACCCATAGATAAGCATAGCATCAAAGCCAGCCAATTAGCATGTATCGAAGCAAGTGTGAATAAACATAGATGAGCTCATTGCCGCAACAACTACCAATTAATTTTGAGGTTATCGTGGCTACTAAAATGGTGTCTGCAAGTCTTCTGGGACAGTCTCACCTTTGGCTCAACGCAGGCCATGCAGCAGGAGACATGGCAGAAGCAATGGCTGGCATCCAAGGCCGAAATAAACATGCCTAGGTTTGCCACCTTAAGAAAACAAAACATACCGCCTGAGATTTCTATCAAGCTGTTAAAAATATCCCACTTCCTTGTGAGGAAGCGCAGAGATATCTCATGCTGTGAGATGGAAGGGTATATATTTTTACAAGTTCTACCCAATGCAGCAGGAATGGCAAGAAGTCATCACATGAATTTGTTTTTCTAAGATGAATGTAAGCTGTAAACCAGCTCCCAGGCTGTTCCAAGGGTGGAAGCAGACATACCTGTGCAGCTTTCGATGGATATGGATCGGATTACTCCTTCAGCCTGAAGGAGACAGCCTGGGTAAGAGATTTTCTGACCAACCGAGCGCACGTGGGCCAGCGGATCGGAGCAACTGTGTCTTGCAAAGATTTTGCTTTCATTACTGTAGCTTAGATTTCACAGGCAACGTCTTTGGAATAGAAAGCACACTTTTCAAATAGGAAACAGACATTTGGGCCCTTCGATTTCAGTGGGATAGTAATTTACCTTGGTACTACTTCCCAGGTAATTTGCTGCAAGCACTTTATTAAGCAGGGGCAAAGATCATTATCCCCATTTTTCTAGCATTAATCCCAAAGAGTGCATCATCTGTCACTAACTGTGCCATATAGAACTGCTCATTTTGTTTCCTTTCACTCACTCTGAAAGCAGAGCACAGAACACTCCCTTAGGCATGTTCATCAAAAACTGTGATCTGGCTGATTAAAATTCAGAGATACCAACATTTGTCTTTTATCTGGAGTCCATCATATCTGTATTGTTTGAATCTCATTAACAGTGTGATTCCAGCCTTCCTTTAGTGTTGCTTTCCACTTTTCAGGCAGTGAATTAAATCACCACATCTTGTAATTTAGCATGTAGATTTCTTGTGTTAATTCCCGAGATAGCGTTAGAAACATGTAGACAGGTTTTTATCTTCTTCTTGGGGAACAAAATATTGAGGGCATAGTGTGCAATAAGATGTCACTGAAAATACATCGCCATTGCATGAGACTCATCACACATTAACTATTTCTGAAACATACCTATGGCTCATCATCATCACTTTATTTTTATGCCACTTTCCCATAGTTAAAGCTATGCTCAAGCTATGCTTACAACATTAAAAGATTTACCGTACATAATTACAACCATGGCAAAAGCAGTCACAAACAATAAACCCCATCAAAAAGTACACAACTGAAATGAATAATTTCCACATAAATCATAAGATCTAAAAATAAAGATTATGAAAAATAATATCAGCGATAGCGACAAGCACCCCTAAACAATATATCAGCCTCAGCTTTTGTAGCTAGAATCAGTCAGGTCCCTACCCTCTCAGGCCAAGTGAAAAAAGACCTATGGTTGCTATTTGAACTTCACTCCCATACCCTATTCCGACATCATTGTTTGGATCATTTTTCTTTGGTACTTGACATGTTTTGTTCTCTGAGTTTCCCTACTTAATCCCTCCCTGGACTTCACCACTCTTCGATTTTCATTCTGATTTTAATTTTTGGGAATTTGCACCTGCAGGATGCTTTTGCTATGTTGATTCACAAAATTCCTCCCTGCTTCAGTTCACTCCTTAGTTTTCCACTGGAACTTGTCATTCAAAAATAAATATTAACTTTTGTGAGTATTTCAGTCATATCATCATAACATCAATAAATATGTTCTAGCTCTGGGAGCTCTTAATAATTGATAAGATATTAATTAAGTAAATATCTTCAACTTGGATTTTCCTTAATTGCTCCCTCTGCAGACAATTCTCCTTGTTCCTAAAGAAGTAGAGTACCACTTTCATATTACCATGATAACCTTTCCCTATGTGGGTTCTCCTCTGATGTTGCCTCATTCGTCAGCTCTGAAACATACAGATAAGAAGTCCAATCACCCAACCATTTTTATTTTTTATTTTAGCTTAGATCTAGATATTTTTCAGATGGTAGATTTGCATAAGCATAACATGTACCCATAGTGAAAGGGGTTTTGTGCATAACCAGCTAGGAAGCTTCTATTTACTAGAGAGACAATGTGGGACAGTGCATAAGAATTACAAATGTCTAGAAATAACAATGGAAGTTCTTAGGAAAATGTAACTTTTTCATTATAAATGGGCACTACCATGCTGGCCACATGACCCGGAAAAGCTGTCTGAGGACAAACATCGGCTCACTCAGCCTGAAAGCAGAGATGAGCGCCACACCCCATAGTTGAATTCGACTAGACTTAACCATCCAGGGGTCCTTTACCGTTACCGTACAACATTGTGATTCTACTTGAACACAACACTTAATATTAATGGATTAAACGCAGGGGTGGCCAACTCCCAAGAGATTGCGATCTACTCAGAATTAAAAACTGGCAGTGATCTACCACCTTTTGGGGGGTTCAGGTCAAAGTTGTTGAGCTTTTTTAGGGGAGGAGGAAAGCCCCGTTTTGGGGGAGTTGAAAGCTAAGCTGTTGGCCATTTTTAAGGAGAAAGGGGTACAGCCACTCACCAACAGATCTCTGGGGAAACAAACAGCCTCACTGAGTACTCTCCGTCTTCCATTCTGCAGATCACGCAACAATGGAGGGCAGGGTGAGGGGGCGGGGCGGATTCTATTTTACCAATGCTAAGGAAAGGGACCCAGCGATCGACTGCAATCTACCAAAACCTCCCGGGGATCTACCAGTAGATCGCGATTGATCTGTTGGACATCCCTGGATTAAAGCATTAAGTCCAACAAAAATACAGTGCAATTCTTACCATGTCTACTCAGAAGCAAGTCTACTGAATTCAGTGGAGCTTACTCCCTGGTAAGTGGGGCTAGGATTGCAATGTAAGTCATGATTAACTCCCCATCAAATAAGTAACTGACGTTCCATTTTCCTTTCTTTTTAAAATAATTTTATTAATGTCATATTATTACAATTTATTGCTAAGTACCATTTTCAACCAACTTACCTCTATTGACATTCTCTGGATAGAGTAACTGATTTCAAACCCTCTGCTAGGCACTGTGACCATTCATTTACTGAGTTCCCATGGATCACCCTGTGAGCTCCAGACCACAATGAGTCATAATCAGGCATATTCTAAGAAAGAAGAAAAAGCTGTTTAGCTTTCAAGAAGCTCCAATTAACCGCAGCAAGCAAAAAGAAAGAAAGTCCAATGTTACAGAAAAAGGAAATCAAAACCTAGGGTTTGAACTTTGGCGTCTGGCTGTAGTTGCAGTGGTTCAATCAGCATCTACTTTACACTGAGTGTGTTAAGTTGTGGTTTGTATATCTGAATTTGGCACCAGACTTTCCCTAAGAATTATTGAAAGCTCAGAAAGACCCTCATCTGCCCATTTCCCTTTTTCGAAACTTAGCAAGTTGGCAGTGGAATGCAGTTTCTGAGCATACCAGAAATTCCATTCTCAGTGTCTGCTGGGACAGTATTCCACCAGGTATTACTTAAAGTAGACCTATTGAAATGCTTCAAGAGAGCGCAAAATATAGTCTGAAGCTCAACATAAAAAAAAACTAAGATCATGGCCACTGGTCCCATCACTTCCTGGCAAATAGAAGGGGAAGAAATTGAGGCAGTGAGAGATTTTACTTTCTTGGGTTCCATGATCACTGTAGATGGTGACAGCAGTCACGAAATTAGAAGACGCCTGCTTCTTGGGAGAAAAGCGATGATAAACCTAGACAGCATCTTAAAAAGCAGAGACATCACCTTGCCGACAAAGGTCCATATAGTTAAAGCTATGGTCTTCCCAGTAGGGATGTATGGAAGTGAGAGCTGGACTGTAAAGAAGGCTGATCGCCGAAGAATTGATGCTTTTGAATTATGGTGCTGGAGGAGACTCTTGAGAGTCCCATGGACTGCAAGAAGATCAAACCTATCCATTCTCAAGGAAATCAGCCCTGAGTGCTCATTGGAAGGACAGATCCTGAAGTTGAGGCTCCAATACTTTGGCCACCTCATGAGAAGAGAAGACTCCCTGGAAAAGACCCTGATGTTGGGAAAGATGGAGGGCACAAGGAGAAGGGGACGACAGAGGACGAGATGGTTGGACAGTGTTCTCGAAGCTACCAACATGAGTCTGACCAAACTGCGGGAGGCAGCGGAAGACAGGAGTGCCTGGCGTGCTCTGGTCCATGGGGTTGGACATGACTAAATGACTAAACAACAACAACAAGGAACTGTGGTACAGTCTGGGATCAAACCAGAAACCAGGAGGGCTTCTCTAAATCAGGGACATCCCTGGAAAATAGGGACACTTGGAGAGTCTGTGATTTCTACATGGGCACCTTGGGAAGGTACAGAGTAAATGTTCCTGGTGAGACAGGTTGCAGAATTAAAGAAAGGCCACTCACAAACACCCCCTCCTTGACCTTGAAAGTAAAGTTAGTGCATTAAAAACCCTGCATTCCACCTATGAGGATTTCAGCAACATTTTTTTTTATATAAAGAAACTTGCCCCTTTGATAATTTTTTAATGCAATATCTTTTCTCTTTAATTGATGGTGAATAGTCAAGAGACAAACACAGGAGAAATTTCCAGCCCAGCCTAAGAGAGAATATTCTGGAGTTCTGAACAATAAAGCTAACGCAAAGATGCTGAGGGACAAGGAGGGGAAATTAAAAAGGATCTGAACTCATGATATGTATGCCTGTGTGTAAATAGACTTAGAAATTAATGTCTGAAATAAATGGAAAAAAAATATTTTTAATGCAGGGAATTGCTCATGTGAACTGAGTGTGTAGGCTTAAATTATGAGGGGAGGTTTGTGGGTCAATGAAATTTACAAGTCTCACCTCTAAATCCCCAATTTTAGTTATATTGTGATTTGAAAAACAGTAGGGGGAGGCAGCAAAAAAAGAGGAACGCTTATGAGCTCCTTTCAGAAAATGTTTAGCACCTGAATTGCTTCTTTATGACATGCTACCAGTTAATAATGCTTGCACAATGCTGTTCTATAAAATGATAGCAATATTTGAACCTAGTCAAATTCATTTTTTTTTGCATGAAAGGGTTGAGCTTCTATGTGACAAAAAAGCTAGTATGTTGTAGGTCTTGAATATGACAGAAAAATAACACAGAGTAGTGATAAATGAAGCAATTAAGTATCTTGTGCAAAGTGAAGGCAAAGATATAAAGAAAGAAATATCAGATCAAAAGCCTATCACCAGGAGCAACAAATGTAAGATTTAGGAAACCATCTCTAGTCGTCTGCATTCAGCAAAAATTAGGAGGAGGATGTCCTGGAACACAATAAGGAAATGATAGGATATATAGAATGGCAGGAGGGAGGAATGACAGTGAAACAGTGAAAATTACATGATGGCAAATGGTTTCAGTCACCCATCTAGTCCACCAAGAAATATTAGGGTCCCCTCCACCTGTGCCCCCGCTCATATATTTGAAGCCTTATGGATAAAAACTTTTGATTCATATATTACCTCCCATAATTCTGTGGTAGAACACTGGCCTACCACAGAACGACCCAGCTTGAAGCACTGGCATCTCCGGGCTGAGCTGGGAATGTTCCCTGTTGGAAACCCTGGAGAATTGCTACTGGTCAGTGTAACTAGACAATATAATACACAATATAGTCGTACCTTGGAAGTCGAACGGAATCCATTCTGGAAGTCTGTTCTACTTCCAATATGTTTGAAAACCAATCCCTGGATTCTGGTTGGCTGCAGGAAACTCCTGCGGCCAATCAGAAGCCGTGGAAGCCCCGTCGGATGTTCGGGTTCCAAAAGAACGTTCGCAAACCGGAACAATCACTTCCGGGTTTGTGGCATTCGGGAGCCAAAACGTCCGAGTTCCAGGGCGTTCGACCAACCAAAGTATGACTCTACGATAGATGGACCGTTGGTCTGACTTGGCATAAGGTAGCTTCCTATGTTCTGATACCTTTCTAGATTGCTCACTTTTGCAGTTTTTAATTGGGGATTTAGACATGAATTAAAATAGGAGAGGTGAATCTGTGGTTATTCAAATGTTGGGGGACTCCACCTTGGAACAATAACCTCCCTTGTCTTTACTTTGCTGGCAGGTGGGTACAACAGAGTACTGGCCGGAGAGGTGGGCCACATGGGGCATTGGGGTTTCCCTGGCTTTCCAACACACTGGGGCACTGAGAGGGGGGAGGGGAGGCACAGGGAACTTGGCCTGGTGTGCTGTGTGGTGGTGGGAGCATCATGTTTTCTCTACTGCCATGCACCACACACCAAGCCCCCTGTGCCTTGCTCCTCTCTTGTCCTTCTTAGTAAGTTATGTAGATGGCTAGGCCTTTATTCTTGAACCTTTGGGTCACACACCTTGCCCCAGCCTCCAGTACAAGCATGTTGATTTTTGTTAGCAAGAAGACGAAGGCTTGTTCATCTGAAAGTTAGAAGACTACATCATTTTCTTCCCCATAAAATTAACTTATAAAATACATTTGATTATGTAAAACAGGTTAAGCTCTTAATGCAAATTTAAGACTGTCTAATCTCCATTCAAATCTCTCTGTAAGATTTGGTTGTTCCTTGCTGTCAAAAGAGCCAATAGTTCTGAAAAGATGCTTGAAAGTTGCTGTGTCTGGAATGAGAGCTAAAAAGGCAGAGATAACTGCAGTAGATAAAGGAAGTAAATTATTAAGTAACTTCTTAAAGCCCAGAAGAACAGGGTTTTTTTAAGAGAGAGAGTGAGAGAGAGAAAGAAAGAAAGGGAGAGAGAGACAAAATCAAGAACTAATCAATCGCAGAGACATAATGGATCCATATTTCTCTGCTCATTTATGTGAACTTTCAGCTTTGATTCAGAAGTACAGTGTGCAGCCAAGAATTCTCAAAGGTAGCAACAGGGAAATGAAAATGACAGATCATTAAGATTTTTGCACAAGTCTAAGCCTGATCATTTACACAGAAAGTATATCATTGCTATGATGATTTCCTCCTTTGTAGCTTGACCAACGCATTCCCTTTTCTTGTTTTTATTTTAAACAGTTATACCTCACCTAATTTTCCAAGGAAAGGGAAGGCAGCTAAAATCAGTCAACAAACCTCAAATGAAACCCAATCGCACAATCAATGCATTGATTCAAAACTAAAAACAAATTAAGCAGCTCCATATCAGCCACCAAATAAAGACAAATTATGTCAGTGAAGAAATTGCCTAGTGAACCAAAGGCATTTTTAAAAAGCTGTTGTCATCAGCCGCCTTAAGCAGTATAATGATGTAGACTGACATGCACTTCGTTGGAATTGTAATGGGCTGGTGATAGAGCTGAACCATTGAGTTCACAATTATGAACCCCCTTCCTCTGTGAACTTTGCCATTCAAACTCTGGCAGTATTACTGGTGTGGACTTCACAACAGTAGCACAGAGCTTTGTTTTGAATGCAAGACGGAACCAGGGGGCAAGTAATGTAGCCAAAGTAACACTGGGTTATAATATTGCTGTTCTAAGCTTTGTAGGCTTGGGTGCTTTCTTGCAATGTTGCACATCACTTTATCAATGGTCTTGAAATATACCGTATTAGCCCCAATATAAGCCACACCCGAATATAAGCCGCACCTTTAAAATTGGACGGGGGGAAATATATAAGCTGCTCTATTCCTCGCTGCTCCTGGCTTCATGGGGGGGGGGGTAGAGCTGCAATGCATTGCCAGCTGCCTTTCCGCTTCCTCGCTCTCTCCCTTCCCAGCCTTGGGGGACTACGCACGGGGCAGGCACCACTTTGCTTCTGGCTCTGTTTGCCCCTTGCTCCTGGCTGCATACCGTAAGGTTGCGAATATAAGCCACACTTTAACTTTTCACAGTCAGAATTTGGGGAAAAAAGTGAGGCTTATATTCAGGCCAATACGGTAAGTGCTGGAAAAAGCATAGACTGATCAAGTGATGAAGGCAGGATGTACCACAGGAAGTAATGTTTGCTGATGGAATAGGAATAGGAATAGGAATAGGAATAGGAATAGGAATAGGAATAGGAATAGGAATAGGAATAGGAATAGGAATAGGAAAAGGAATAGGAATAGGAATAATTTATTGGCCAAGTACATTTTCCAACATACTTGGAATTTTGCTTCGGCTACATTGAAATGTAAACATACTTTATACAAACACTGTTCCACTCACAATACAATGACACAGCAAAGAAACCCCACCCATAACTGGCCTCCCCTTCTGCTACACAACTACGAATTTAACAATTTAATGGCACAAGGGGAAAAACTGTTCCTGTGCCTGGCCGTTTTTGTGTATAAAGTCCTGTAGCAATGTCCAGATGGAAGTAAATCAAACAGTTGGGACAGTTGTTCCTGCTGCTGTCAGAAGCCCATTCTGTGGTGACTGTCTTATCAGCGACAGTGGAGATTCTGTCTCCACCCCTGGCATTTCCCAACACTTAACGGGGGGGGAGAAATTCTAATTCCCCCCCCATTGGTTATGTAGCAGCTGCAAACCACCTCACCAGTGGTCTTTGGCTGTAAATAATAAGAGTATCTGTCCATAACCGTAGGAGCCAACTCATGTACTTTGAGTATCACTACACTCACAAGCCATCACTCTTGTTGTGTACATGCCACTTCAATTATTGGTTGTATCATTGTTGCAATTCTTTGACAGTGTGCAATAGAAACAGTTAAAAAATATATTAAGTGAGAATTCAAGCATCTCTCCCCCCCTCCCAATTATCCATCACCTCCTGTTCATTTTCACATCACGCATAAGCAGAAGGATCCACAAATGCAACATGATTTCAAACACAATTATAATAACAGAGAGCTCTAAATTTGTTAGGTGGTGGTATTCCATATCCGCCGCCCCCCCAAAAAACCCTGTTGTATAATTGTCTCTCTCAATCCTTTCCATCAAACCTCATCCCCACCTTTTCGAACGGAAACCAAATATAACAAAAGCAGGTCCAAATTAAAGAGGATTTGTCAGGTTCTGGTGAGAACATGATTAATCCTGACCCTATCCTGACCCTAAGGCTTGATGAGAGGGTTAGAATGTGGAATAGAAATCAGGATTACACTAACACTGAAGAAATGATAAACCTGGGGGTGACGGGCAAAAACAATAGGGACTGATAAAGTATTTTGTGCACACACTTCTGAGGAGAAAAGGACTGAGATCCCTGCATACTTGAAAAATTGCTCCTCTGCGCCTTATTAAATATCAGCAGATAGCTTGAGCTAATTTGCCTACATAATATGATAAAGGCATAAAGGGGTGGGGGTGAGATTGTCTGGAGTAGAAGAGTCTAAATTTGAAGAGGGGTTGGCTGGCTATGGCAAGGATGCATTCACTGATACGGTAAGTACCTTGTAATCCCCAAATCTTAGCAGGCAAAAGCAATTCAGGAGGAGAGGCAGCAGGAAGCACCGTGGGAGGTGGGAGAAACCTTGGACAGCCCTAGCAGCCAAAATAAGGCGGTACGGATAAGGCCCACTCAGACCGAGCCTCGGAGTAATGGATATAAATGGCTAAGCAGCTAGCAGCACTCCTTCCCATCGGTTTGAGTGTAAGGGAAACATATAATTTATTACATCTGAAACCTGGAGAAAAAGAACAATTAGTAAAAGAGCTACGCAGAGCTGTGTCATGTGGTGCACAAATTGGTATGCATGGCAGAAAGAGAGAAAAGGAGACAGAGATCTATGCACGTCTTCTTCTTTTCATATCACTGAGACAGACAGATCAGGATTCTGCAGACGTCAGAAACAAACTGGCTGGCTCAACTAGAAGCCATAATCACAGCACCCATCTGATTCATTCTCACTCAAAATGTAGAGAAAGAGGGAAGGAGAGAGACCATCATCCCAGGAAGCCTCCTTCACAGGTTTTGCAATCAGATCCACCACCCCTGTCAAAATACAGCAATATTACGTACTTCAATTTGATTGGGAGTGGCTTCCAGCAGTCAGTCAGGCACAAAAGGGAGCTTTCACTCTGATAGCACTAAGTATGAGTCACATCCAGAGGGTAGTAGGGAAGGGGGAAGGCATTTAACACCACCAGTATTATGCGTCTACAGGCAGGCAGCCACTCTGCTGGGGTGGAGCTGCTTTGAAGGGGGATCATTCATGCATCAGGAAGAATCCAAGAAGCACTGCAAATGTGCTTATTTTATCTTGCTCTACAGTTCTACAGACGCGGGTGGTGCTGTGGTCTAAACCACTGAGCCTCTTGGGCTTGCTGATTGGAAGGTTGGCGGTTCGAATCCCTGCAATGGGGTGAGCTCCCGTTGCTCTGCCCCAGCTCCTGCCAATCTAGCAGTTCGAAAGCATGTCAGTGCAAGTAGATAAATAGGTACCACTGCAGCAGGAAGGTAAACAGCATTTCCGTACTGGTTTCTGTCACGGTCCTCCATGCGCCAGTAGCGGTTTAGCCATGCTGGCCACATGACCCGGAAAACTCTCTGTGGACAAATGCTGGCTCCCTCGGCCTGAAAGCGAGATGAGTGCCATAACCCCATAGTTGCTTTTGGCTGGACTTAACCGTCCAGGGGTCCTTTACCTTTTACCTTTTAGCACTCAGATGCCTGTGGGTTTCTGAGCACACTCCCCTCCTGCGGTCTGCAGCAACTGCTTTGTGGCAAAACAAAGGTAAATGACAGGAAAATAAGTGTGGGATAATATAATACTTGCTTGACACAACCTTTCTCTAAGCTCCCCGCAAACAAATAATTAAGCAGGACATCTGGAAGTGACCCAAACCATTATTGTCTGGCTTTAACCTGGATAGCTAACTGGGGTGTTGGGAAGATAGGTTACCTGTACCCAGAGAATATCAGCAAGAAGAAGTGGTTCTTCCAATAGAAATTATTGATTAAGCACTGCAGGAAGATGGGTTTGTGTTCAAAGAAGCATGCGTTAACAGGGATTTTTTAATATATTAAAGCCATTTTGCATTTGCTTTAACGAGAGCTGCCTGTAACATGGTTTCACACTGCATACAACAGAGGTTGAAGCTTCTCATTTACCACCCACGGTCTTAAGAAAGGGGGGGGAGCAAGGGGAAAGGGGGGGAGAGAGAGAATTGCACACAGAACACAAGACCTAATCTGTTTCTGATGCAGCGTGATAAAAAAAGGCAGGCAAAGAACTAGAAACTTTTCCTAGGAAACAGCTGCTCCGGTTGGCAAATAAATAAATGGCTTTGTTAACTGCTGCTTTGCAGAGCTAGCCCATAAATATCCTTCCATAGCAATTATCGCCAGGATTAGTAGATAAATCTTTGACATGCTTCACATTTAGTCGTTATAGTGAAGCTATTTTCAAGTGGGTCACAACTAGAGAGCCAGCGCAGCATCTCAATTCTCTGCGGAGCTGGCAGATGCATCGCTGTCATACGCTGTTATTTGATTGCAGGCCCTTTGCTGGAAATGGAAGTATAGAGTTATTGGATCTGGATGCACCATGCTTGAGGTTACATTGCAGAGAAGATGGCGGGGGATCCCTAATGAGAATCCGCTTGAGTGACCTATAGCAGTTCAGCTGCCACACTGAGAGGCTTTGGACAATGATCTAGGAGGTAATAGCTCTGGAGAAGTGACATAATTTCAGGATGTACTAGACGGAAACTCATCTGGTTCACTGCTGCCTGAGAAAGCAAACTTACAGGGACAGAAAATCCTGTTCCAACATTTATATTCCAACTTCCACCCTAAATAATTCCCTCGAGTCCAGTGAACTACAAGGGTATAGGAGAGCTTCACCTTCCTGACAATTTATGCATGTTCTTGACATTATGTGTGATATAGTTCCCATGAAATACAGCACAGTCTTTCTAAATATACTGGGTGCAAATGGTGCTCTAAGGCAGCCAGCTATTAGAAACACACACCAAGAAAGAGCTAGCATACCACTTCGCTCAGCGGTTTTCAGTTGCTCAAAGGAAAGAGTACTGGTATTACTTTAATGAGAATTTACTACCACCAGGCCTTCCAAAGTGCAAGGGCACGAGTATGTTTTTCACCGGCGAAATATCAATACATGAAGAAAATTATGATGCTGAACTACTGTGTCAAAGCAGCGGATCTACCTGCACCTCCAAGTGATCAATTAGCACAGATTGGCAACATATTGATCTTGTGATCAACATATAATTTATGTATTGTAGGATGAATTCTTGTGAGCTGCAGTGCCGGAATGAGAAACAAGTAGCAAATAACTTGACTACAAGTTTGCAGATTGGCAAATCCTGATGGTAGAATACCTGCAGCTACCAAAAACGACAGGGAAGATAAGGGGGCAAACAAAACAGTCAGCCTATAAGGAATGGAGAATTTTTAAAGACTATTTTAAAAATTGTGGTATAAAAGGGAACCTCTTGGCAGAACTAGACTGACCCTTGTATTATATAAATAAGAATCTGTAGGAATATATAAAAAAATATACAAAAAGCATCCAACAGTGTGGTTTAAGGTAATTAATAGATAAAATACAGTGAGAATAATTGGAAGTCATTTTTAATTTTTTTGTCATAAGTATCACAATTAATTGTGTATAAATGATGTTTGTTATATTAACCTTGTTGGTTTTGATATTGTAGTTATCTGTATAGTCTTTTTTTAGTGTGTGTTTGTTTGTAATTTGTTTGTCGTTTGCTTGTTTCTTCTTTTTCTTTACTATAAATGTCTTCATTTTAAAACAATAAAGATAATTAAAAAAACAAAACAAATAACTTGACTACAAGTGTTGTAGGTTCTCATTCCTACCAGATTTGCAACCCCTGACTCTATCACATGAGCTTCCTTCCCCTAGCAGTGCTGTATTTATGAAGGCACGATAGGTTCCCCCGCAATGGGGCTAAGCTGAGGGGAGGAGAGAGGAGTGATGAACAGCGAGCTGTACTTGAGGGTCTCCCCCAACTTCCTCCACCTTTCAGTTCATAGTGATATTTGTCTTAAAAGGGAAGGGGTAGGGAGAAGGTCCAGGAAATCCAAGAGGGTCCTCCTTCCAGGCTTTGAGCAGCGTGCCTCTCTTTTCCCCATCTCCCCATACTGTCTTTCCCACTTCCTTTGGGTTGCAGCTTCCACCCTAAGAACTAGGAGGACTGTGTGGCAAGAGCTTCCTCGCCCCACCCCATCTCTCTGCACAAGAGCAGTAAATGGCTTTCCCCCTCTTTTGCAGGAAAAGGAGGAGGGAAGAGAAGGAGTATTTCTGAAGCTTTGTTTCTTTTCTTTCTGCTTGAAAAAGATGGATAGAAAATGGGGAGGAATGGGGGGGAGTGGGAGGGGATCTTGAGAGATGCCTCCGACTGTCTTTGTGGGAGATTTTGTGTGTGTGTGTGTGTGTGTGTATGTATGTCATAGCTGTCAACCCTCCCTTTTTTTGCAGGAAACTCCCTTATTCCGATGCCATCTCCCGCTGCTATCCCAGATTGTTGATATCCCTTAAATTTCCCGGATTTCAAAGGAAGCAGCTCCTCTCCCTCCCTGCCGGCCAGGGAGGCTCCTCAGCTGCGTTGCTCGGCTGCCAATAAGGAGTCTGAGACCGACTGGGGGTGGAGCTTGCATTCCTTGTGCAGCCAGACCCTCACGCCCAACCAGCCAGCCAGCCTGCCTGCCATCTATGCGCTCGCTCTTTCGCTCACCCATTCGCGCACAGCCTCTGGAGCGCAGGGTGGTGAGGCTACTTGGTGCCATTGTACCACCCTTGCGGCATCCCTTATTTTCAAATCCGAAAGTTGACAGCTATGGTGTATGTGCCTGGGAGGGAAAATAAGGCTTGGGAAAAAGGAGGGGGAGAAGGGAGAAGGTAGGGTAAGATATGAGATGAGGGGAGAGAGAGTAAGAGAACCTCATCCTCCCATTGCATCAGTGCAGCTGGTTGGCCATCACGGAGTGGGGCAAATTTGGCCTTGCACAGGGCTCCATACAGTGGTACCTCGGGTTAAGAACATAATTCGTTCCGGAGGTCCGTTCTTAACCTGAAACTGTTCTTAACCTGAAGCACCACTTTAGCTAATGGGGCTTCCCGCTGCGCCACCACTGCATGATTTCTGTTCTCACCCTGAAGCAAAATTCTTAACCCGAGGTAATATTTCTGGGTAACCTGAAGCATCTGTAACCTGAAGCGTCTGTAACCCGAGGTATACCACTGCATTACCAAAGTCTGCCCCTGCTCCTAGTCCGAGGGTTGCAGAGTCTGCTGAGGGTCAAGTATCCTAGTGGGGTTTAAGCCTTTTGCCTGTGGTCTTCCCGGGCCCCGGGGCTGCATGGTACATCCCCAAAGCCAAATCTGTGCTTTGGAATTAGACGCCATTCACTGCTAAGCTGTTTCTGCCCCATCCCTGGAATGTTATTTTTTTTAAACTTGGAAGACTTTTGCCTCTCCAAATGCCCATTGATCTATACAGTACAGTGGTACCTTGGGTGCGGGGATGGTGAAAACAACGAGACTCTGAGACAGGATGATGATACGGGAAGGCGACCTCGACTCTCTGCGGGCACCCCCTTTTATTAGGTTTCAACAACATGTTTAAACATTAACCACATTATCACAACTCTGGTCCCAACAGGGGAAAACTTTGAAACTTTCCACCCCATATATGGAAAAGGGTGACACCCCCAAGCCTCACCCAAAAGCCCCACCATTGTGTACGTGACTGCTCTCCATGCTCACCCCATGCACCCTCCTCGTGCTCATCTCGTGCTCACTGGTGTTTTTCCATGTGTCCGCCATTATCCATTGTCTTCTGTGACACGCGTCCGCCATTCCGACGTTCAGGACGGTGTGGTTTGCTAGCACGTCGCCCCCGGCTGGCGCGGAAACACCGTGCTGTGCCAGAACAGTGCGCGACGTGTCTGGTGTGCATGGTGTACTGTGTGGGCTCATAGAATCTTCCCAACACTTGGGTTATGAACTTAATTTATTCTGGAGGTCAGTTCTTAACCCAAAACCATTCTTAACCTGAGACACGCTTTTGCTAATGGGGCCTCCCGCTGCTGCCACGCCGCCGCCACGCAATGTGCATTCTCATCCTGGGGCAAAGTTTGTAACCCAAGGTACTACTTCCGGGTTAGTGGAGTTTGTAACCCGAAGTGTTTTTAACCCTAGGTGTTTGTAACCCAAGGTACCACCGTATAATGCACATTTTTCTTCACCTTCATAGGGTAGTGAACTTTGACCGTTCTCTTTGACATCAAGGACTATAATACACATTGCAGCCGCTGTGAGGAAGCTATGTCAATTCCCACTGTTGACCATCTTAGGTCAGGCTTGCTCACTATACATGTGAATGGCTCACAGGAAGCTGACCCTGTGAGCCAATTGTGTGCATGGTGAGCATGGCTGGCCTAAGACATTTCATTGCTGAGATGAATGATGAGATTATGCCCCCTATGCCAAATACAGAAGCTTCTCAGTCAGGCAGCTGAGTCTTATTTCAGCACTGGCGATGGGACAGCATTCTTCTGGGAGCAGCAGGGAAGCTTGAGGACACGCATAGGCAAACTCAGCCCTCCAGATGCTTTGGGACTACAACTCCCATGATCCCTAGCTAACAGGGATGAGGGAAGTTGTAGTCCCAAAACATCTGGAGGGCCGAGTTTGCATATGCCTGCTTGAGGGTGTAGGGCAGGCTGTATGACTCACAAACCCCTGTCCTCCAGCACCTCTCCACCACTCAGCAGCATCCTCCCCTAACTGTCTGCCTACTGGTAGGCTGGTTCTATGAGACATTGATGCACAGACACTGGCTTTCATGTACTGGGTGATTTCCCCCACACACTTGCAAGCCATTTTTCTGGAGAGGCTTTCTATGGTGGTAGGAAGAACCCATCCGTACTTTGCGATGAGCCACTGCACACAAACAGCTCACCATGGAGACAGCTGTCAAGTGGACCGATTTAACATGCCTTCTGTAAAGCAGTTGCAACATGTAAACCAGGTCCTAGATGCATCCGCTCATATTTCCTGATTCTAGCATCCTTTTTTGGTGTGTTTTGAGCCCTGTCCAACACCACAAGCACTAATAACTGGAGACAGGCCGTTACCATGAAGCGTTTTCAAGAACGCACCACAGACACCTTGATTCTGTCATGATAATTATCTAAACCTAATTGTAGACTCTTAATATGGAGCAGGTGAAACCCAGTAAATGAGCAACTGGCAGACTTATCCGGCTCTGCAAATTTCTGAGCAGCGCTTTAAAATAATTTCCCAAAGACATAAGTTCCTCCATTGCCAGTCAGCACTGCTTTCATAAGCCTGTCTCCGTTGTAAACAGAGCAGACGGGCAAGCACAGAAATAGAACGCCTCAAAGGGAGGGTGTGATTCTCGCGTCTTGCTTTAATAACAGTATCATGCCTGGTTTTGAAGTGGCTCTGACTTCCAAGCAGACGTCCTGAAGGTGCCGTCAGGCGGCTGAATAACAGCCAGTGTGTTTGAAAGCACGCCAGTTTGATAGCCGTTAATTGAGGAATTGCAAGAGTCCACCATGGTGCGGAGGCAAATTGCACAAAGGGGTGAGCCGCTCTCGCCAGTGCCTTACAACGAGGAACAGCAGAGGGAGCTGTCAATCTTTGCAGAAACAAAGCCACCCAGCAGCATGTCAAATGCTGGCATTTCTCATCATTCAGTGGTTAGCCAGTGGTTTCTATAGGCTGGGAGCAAGTCTTAGGCATCTCTTTGTTTCTCCGGTATTTCATGAGTGTTTCCCCTTCTCGCATTCCTTTTTCCTGGGCATCTGAAACTGACTAACTGTTCATTTGGTACTCAAAGAACCTTATGCGAGCAGTGGCAACTAAAGGAGCTGTTCATGCACTTGTTGCCCTTGGGCCAACAGGGGAACTGGCTTATTCTACTCATAAACTGTGCATGACACCAGTGGGAAAGTAATATGATTGTTTCTGGCTCTTAAATGCAAGCGCTCCTTCCACCTCTTCTCTCTGATGCAGCCCCAGGAAAACAACCTTGGGAGAGTATTGCCTGATCTGTGATGCAATTGAATGGAGCCACTGTGAAGGCAGGGTGGGATGGGCTGGGAGTTTTTAAGCACTGCAAAGTGAATCATTTTAATGCCACACACAGATTTATTCCTTGTCAGTTCGGTGCTGTGTGAGACATGGTACAGATCATTCCTCTCTTCACTTGAGTGCTAATTTGCCCAAGGCAAATTCTTTAAAATTGAGCTCAGTATTAAACGACAAGATAGTGCAAGGAATGTAGGCACTAAATCAGGGGTGGGCTCACCAAAAGAAAAAGAAAGAAAAAGATTTTAGAATAATTAGGAAATTACACATTTGACATTATACCCCAATATGTGTTTTTTTGCAGGGTGGTGGCAGCTCCTACACCCCACCCCACCCCACCCCCCAAAAACAGCATGAGGTTTATGGTAATCAACAGGCACTGAAACCAGCAAACCTCAGGGGCAAATATGTGAATTTGCTAATGGCAAAACCCTAGATGAAAAGAAAGGAGAAAACCACTTAGTGTTGTTAAACCAGGCAGATAATTGTAGCAGATGCTTTCTCTAATATAGCCTTTTATTCTGTTATATTGAATTCTTTGTATGGGTAGAGTTTTTTTCTTCTTCTTCAGTGACTGATAAATGTGCTTGTGGGTGGAGAGACAGATGAATACGTTGCAAACATAAGCATATCACTCAAATAAATTCATGCATTCAGTCGGTCATCTCTACAGCAAAAAAAAACGACTTTAAGAAATGTAGTGGGTTTTTTCTTTCATTTTCAATAGCCCTGTTCCAGCTTTATACTGCTTCTCTGCTCACCTGAATCTAAATAGCCACATAAAAATAACAAGAATAAGGAATAGGTTGTGGGGTGTGTGGATGTCACTAATGTGCCAGGGAAAAGCATTGGTCTGAGACAGTTTGTGGGTGCTAGACTCCCTTATGGTGTGGTCCCTCAGCCTCGTCTCCTCTCCCCTCTCATTGCAAGTCCTCTAGGCAGCTACTAATGTCAACCCTGGTCTCTGAGCTGCCCCCTCCCACCCCAAGGAGAGGTGCCTCCCGGAGGCACCATTCGCCTGTGGTGCGTATAG
Organism: Darevskia armeniaca; assembly: GCA_034641395.1. NCBI lineage: Eukaryota > Metazoa > Chordata > Lepidosauria > Squamata > Lacertidae > Darevskia > Darevskia armeniaca. The sequence continues at coordinate 50,290 of JAWWNF010000242.1, forward strand.
CTAGGCCTGCTACAATAAACAGCTATGTAAGCCTTTGGGAGGCAGAGACGCAAGAGGGCATCAGAGAATGGAGGGAAGGAAAGAGGGACAGAAGCCAATGTTGCCTGTGGCACCCCAGACCATCATTCAAGGCACTCCAGGGTGCCACAGCCACACTGGTTGAAAACCACTGCAGTAAGCTGTAGAGAGTCAGAGCCATGGCTGGGGTCTATTTGGGTCCAAAGCTACAGCTATGGGAGAAGCAAGACTCTCTTGGCGTGCTATGCTGGGAGCTCACCATTCGCAGGCTCAGGCTGTGGGGTGTGTGTGTGTGTGTGTGTGTGTGTGTGTGCGTGTGTGTGTGTGTGTGTGTGTGTGTGTGTGTAAATAAACCATATATCAGAAACACACCACAGTCTCTGCTGTGCCTCACTTTCAAGGGAAACATGAACCATGGGTCAAGAACAGTAGCCTTACATGAATCAAAAGCAAAAGGGACACTGCAGGAAAAGAGAGAAATGCCACGGACGAATTTATTAGTTATGCATCTCAGCACAGTGTCTGTAATTCAGAATAATTGATTTAGCAGCATCACTATTACCCATGTCTTTTCAACATGCTTAACCTGGGAAGAAAGCAAGGCAAATGGATTAAACACAGTTTTGTGGGAAATGCTATACAGGTAAATCATGTTTTGAACATATCCTCAAAACTACCTGCTGCCTGCTACATATGTGCAAAAGCACCATAGAATGTTCCTGTACAGGAGAATGAATGATAGATCTTCCCATGAATACATGTGTATAAAATTCCACCTGTGTTGAACAAATTATCTCTAAGAATCCAAACCTCTACAAAGAATCGAGCTACACATAAAAGACGAACATTAGACTAACACGTATGGCTTTGCCCTGCTACCACATGCCCCCATGTTAAGCACACTGCTATTTTATGCTCACAGCACCGCTATGAGTTGACTTAGGCCAAGAGCTTGTGAAATGTCCCAAGTCATCCAGTACATTTCACAGTCTCATTTTGTTAAACCAATTTATCTCCTGAATATGCACAACGTTTCACTCACTACACCTGGTTTGTAGGGGAAAGGGTTGTAGCTCACTAGTAGTACATGCCATGTGTGCAAAAGGTCCCAGATTCGGTCCCTCGTATCTCCAGGTAAGGTTTGAAATGACTTCTTTCTGAAACCCGAGAAAGCCAAGCCATTGCCAGTCAGTGTAGTAGATAATGTTGAGCTAGATGGACTGGTGACCTGACTTGGCACAAGACAGCTTCCTATAGATCAGGGCTGCGGAACCTTTGGCTTTCCAGATGTTATTGGACTACAACTCCCATCAGCCTTGGGAGTTCCATTCCAGCTTGAGTTGATGGGATATGTCGTTCAGCATCATCTGGAGGCCCAAAGCTTCATCACCCCTGCTCCAGTGAAATGCCCATTTCATCCTCTCTACAAAGGCAGAGTGAGGAGCCATCATATGATCAGATATCTACACAGAGCACCCACATCACATATAATGTTATCTGCATGGTGGAGCAGAGAGGTTGGTAGCTTCCTATATTTCACATCTGCACATCCAGGCTCAATAAACCTCCTGGGTTTTATGCCTGGAACAGCAAAAAAACAGACGGCTTCCTTTAGATTGCATGTTTCCAAAATAAATCTCGTCTTAATTATACGGTATGACAAATTGATTTCACAATGCAATAATGGGCCAGTCCTGATGCACGCAAAAGAGTTGGCAAGATCGATCTGCATTTTATCTGAGGTGATAGGATTATGTGCTGCCGAGTTGTTTGAATATGTTCATTGTACTTATAAACTGTGAAGCGTTACAATATTTTCTGCCAATACTATCAGTGCACAGTCATTTTATAAGCTGTGATCGTTTGAAACCTGCATATAAAAACTATGCGAAAACGCTGTTGGTGCCCCTAAATAAACAGACCCTGACTTGTTTCCAGGAATAGATTCCTAGATTCAGAAGAAGAAATCACTTGTTTTGCCAAAGTCATGAATTTACAAAGAAGCTATTGCGCATCTCTGCTTTTTAAATGTTTGTGCTGCTTGGTATCGTCATTCAGTGCTAAACTGCTAGGTAACAATGTTTAAGCACGCTTAGTAAGGTCAGAGCTAATTGGAAGGGTTTTCCATCAGAAATAACAAGTATCATTCAAAGTCCTGAAGTCTATTTCAGAATCAGCAGTCCTTAACGCATAACCGTATTTCAAATGCAGAGAAATATATTGCAGAGCAACCCAGCAGTGTCATAGCCATGGTTCAGTGGTAGAACATCTGCGGTACATGCAGAATATCCCCTAGTGGGGTACAAGAGCTGGGGGGGTCACATCTGGCAACCGATGTCCCCGTTTGGTTTCAGATAGTACATAGATGAGTCTAGGACCTCTGTTTGCAAATCTGGTGGTTGGTTCTTAATGCATTATCTTGGTTGACCACTGAGGTATTGAAATACCAGCTCAATGGCCTCACTTATTATTATTATTATTATTATTATTATTATTATTATTATTATTTTAAAAAATGAGTCCCAGAAAGAAGCAAAACACAATCAAGCAATCATGCTTCCAAATACTAGCTACGATGTCTCAATGCTCATGGAAGACATCCAAATTAAAGTTAGTGTGCATATTCAATACAACTGTCTGCATTTCATATACAAGCACAGGTTTGACCGTCACTCCCCTTTCAAAGGGAATAAAGGGGTAAAACACGATGGAATCACAATATCTCCTGTGAGAAAGTATACCAAGGCCATGTCCAGCATTAGAAACAGCAGTGCAACTCTTACACAGTGAACCATCTTAAGAATAATGCACTTTACTTGCATCCATTGCAGGGGGTCAGACCTGTGGGGGTCCCTTGCAACTCTGCAGTTCTATGAATCTATGATCATTATTTAACTCAAACGACAAAGGAGAAAATAGTGTGACAGGAGAGTATCATAGCTGTCAACCCTCCCTTTTTTTGCAGGAAACTCCCTTATTCCATTGCCATTTCCCGCTGCTATTCCGGATTGTTGATATCCCTTAAATTTCCCGGATTTCAAAGGAAGCAGCTCCTCTCCCTCCCTGCCAGCCAGGGAGGCTCCTCAGCTGTGTTGCTCGGCTGCCAATAAGGAGTCTGAGACCTACTGGGGGCAGAGCTTGCATTCCTTGTGCAGCCAGACCCTCACGCCCAACCAGACAGACAGCCTGCCTGCTGTCTATGCGCTCGCTCTTTCGCTCACATGTTCACACGCAGCCTCTGGAGCGCAGGGTGGTGAGGCTACTTGGTGCCATTGCACCGCCCTCGCGGCATCCCTTATTTTCAAATCTGAAAGTTTTTAAAAATCCCTTATTTTCAAATCCGAAAGTTGACAGCTATGGAGAGTATATGAGTTAAAGGAAGGAATGAGTCAACCTATTTCAGTTCATTTCCAGTTGTGCAGAGCATGGGTGCAAAAGGTGTGTGTGTGTGTGTGGCCACATTCTCTTTTGCATGCACCAGAATGGCTCTGTCTCATCCCATTCATGTGGAAAATCCAGAGAAATAGTTTAAAAAAAAAAAAAAAAGCATGGGGGGGAGTATTTCTGAGGTGGTCTGAGGGCTGCCTTTCTCTTTCCTTAATATTTTACAGCTGCTTATAGCAACTAATAACTCCTCTGTGGCTGTGTAGTGAAAAGGCTGCTTTAAAATGCTTCTGGGAAGCAACCGTATGCAATAACATGCAGTCCCCCCCCCCCGGGAGGGGGAGGAATTCTGCAGAGAAAAAGATGTGTCAGCCATTCAGATATCTCTGGTAGCCTTACGAGGACACTGTATGGACAAAAGATGGCTGTCTTCATAGCTACCTCTTCCCCTCCCCTCCGCCCTGTTCAAAATCTCTGGTAGCCTTATAAGGACATTGCATGGAACATGGGGGGGGGGGGTGGATAGGGTTGCTTCCATAGGCATATGGGGGCAGCCATTTTTCCCCTAATTGCAATTTCTCCAGGAAGGGACTGCACATTACAATTCAGACCCTTAAGTGGTCCAGTTCAACAATTAGGCAGCTTCAATTGCAGATCTATGTCCTAATCTGTGCATGAGATCGACAGGGGTAAAGGGGGTGATTCTCTCCAGTTATACAAAATTCTTCAAATGAATTCCTATGTCTCAAACGCCTTGTAGAAGACACGGATCCTGAGATTACGCTGAAAGTAGCCAAATACTGTGCAGCAGCCATAAAGCTCAGAGAACAAGCGGTGTTATTGATATGAATAGACCCCAAATGGCAATTTTTAGGCCATATTTCAGTGCCACAATTTTAATTCATATATTTTAAATGTTGCTGTATATGTATACATATGTGTACTATTGCTGTTATGTAAATTTTAATGTATTATTTTTGTATTATTGATTTAATAAGCTGGTCTGTGACCGTAAGAATAAATTCATTCATTCAAGGGGGTAGGTTTGCTCCAAAATTTGTAGTGAACCAGAGTCCTCTGCATCCCAACTTAATGCACTGCACTGGCAATTGGGAGCAGAATTCCATACTCTATTCTGCCCTTTTTCAATATCCAGCATAATAACTCCTGAAATTAATGAAATCATCCTCTCTCTTTTTGGTTTCTCTTCCTTTAAAGCTGCAGTGAGTTATTAATTTGTGAGTGTGCTTTGAGCATATGCGTGTTTGCTTGCTTCAATCCAGCTGTTACACACTATCTATCCTATAGGCTCAGGACAGCTTATGGCTTTAAAAAATAATAATGCTAAATGCGTAAAATGAAATATGCTAAAAATATAAATATAAGCAGAAAGCTAAAATAAGATTTTGTTGGCTGTGTGGCATGAGTGAACTGTAAGGAAAACTAGGTCATGCAGGAGTTCAGAGTATTTACACAACACACATACTGAGTTCCCTTGAAAAATAAAATAGAATACATTAACTTTGTGACTATATGACTATTTATCTATCTATGGTTACCATGAACCAGTTTGGGAATATATGTTAAGGAACACCCACATGTAAATGAAATAGCCATGTAAATAGACTGTGTACACATCACCATTTAGTTATATTTTGATTCTCATTCCCATTTTAACAGCCTTCAATTGAATTCACTGCCCATGTAAGCCAAGAATTGGCCCAGGGGCTCAATTCCGTCTTGAACATTCCCCTGAGATTACATGTCAGCAGTGGGCATGGCCAAGATAAATGTCTCCATGAACACCTCACATAACCCCACTCACGGGCACAAACTATCTTGTTGCAAACCTTCTGCAAACACATGCATACTCACTTGCCCACAGTCAGTAGTTTGGTTTGGGAATGTGTTTTTAGTCATCCTCCTAATTGCCAGAAGGGGTTGATTGCCCTGCCCTGCCCTGAGGAATCACACAACTCTTCCCAGAGCTAAAAAGCCCCACCTGGCCAGTTAGTGAACTGGGCTGTGGCCCCTTGCCTCAGCCTCCTAGAGCGTACCTCCCGCTGCTCCTTACAGAGCCCTCCGTGTTTGGGAAGAAAGGGGCCCCTCTGGCTGTAGTGATGGGTCCTGCTGCTCTTGTGCACTGACCCCTATCCCCTTGCCATCCTCCGTACTTTCTACACCAACATCTCCTTCTCCATCCCCAGCTTGCCCCAGTGTGTCCCAGTCACGGCTACTGTCATGGGCCAGGAGTCAACTTCGCCTGCTGAACAGCAACCTGAAGAGGGAGAAGGCAGAGTGACTCTACCTGCAGATGATCAGCCTTCAAGGACACAGAGGAGAAGGCACTGATGAGAACCAGTTAGCTTCAACCTTCTTATGCAGGGCTTCCAGCAGCAGTCAGATGCTGGAAACAAAGCTTGTAGTTCCTGGCTTGGCCTTGCTGCTTCCTGTTTGTCTTGACCCTTCATCATCAGATTCCCTGACCCCTGGACCATCTAACCACATGGATTGCTGTTTGCCCAACCCTAGGACTGGACCTGACTTTGAATGCTGACTCTGCCTCCAGACAAGTACACCTCAGAGACTCTTCTGGTTGGTTGGTCTGCCACTCCACTGTGTGTTGCTGCTTTGCTCTGACAGCTACAGCTTTTACCAGGATCCTTTTCCTCCTTCCCATTGTCCTATCTGTTCATGACAGCCACCTTTTTTTGCCAGCTTAACTTACACTGAGTTCATAGGTTACGTGACTGAGCTGAGAAGATTACAGTCCGACCTAAGTCCCCCTGCTCGGGTCCTACCCTCTGCCATGTCCCCAAGAATGTCTCCTTTTCGCAGCTTATGCTGGTTTAAGATCCACCAGTCTTGGGTCACCTGGCTGGTCCCAGCTCATCTGAGATGTGGAAGATATGTCAGAGTATATCTGGCCGAGTCAAGGATGGGGAATTATACCAGCAGAGTTTGGCTGCCTTGGAAACCCAGGGATCAGCTGGATCCTAACTGTGCTCATCCTGGCAGACCTTGCTATAAGGTAGCAAGCACCCTTTGTCAGTTAAACATTGCAGAGGACAAATACTTTGTAAGATTTGTGTGCAGGAGGAAGGGGCAATGTTCACACTTGTAAGAAAAAAGCATGAAGAGTTCGAGCACATGTTTCAATCTTTCATTACTGTGCTTCGGGAGATGTATGGGGTGTTAAGGGAAGTGGGAAACACATTGTGCTCCTTCTGGGATAGCTTGTCCACCTTTGGTCCCAACCCTGCACTCAAGCTGTAAGCATGAGACAGCGGCCACACACAGGGAACGGCTTCAAACAGCTGGCTGAACCAGGTGAGGGTAGCCAATAAGTCTCTAACCCTTGATAAGTTAAGGACTTTTCCTGCATCTGAAGATAGGCTGCAGTGGATTGAGCAGACAACACCAATAGTGGGTCCAACATAGAATCATAGAATCATAGAATCGTAGAATCGTAGAGTTGGAAGAGACCACAAGGGCCATCCAGTCCAACCCCCTGCCAAGCAGGAAACACCATCAAAGCATTCCTGACAGGTGGCTGTCAAGCCTCTGCTTAAAGACCTCCAAAGAAGGAGACTCCACCACACTCCTTGGCAGAAAATTCCACTGTCGAACAGCTCTTACTGTCAGGAAGTTCTTTCTAATGTTTAGGTGGAATCTTCTTTCTTGTAGTTTGAATTCATTGCTCCGTGTCCGCTTCTCTGGAGCAGCAAAAAACAACCTTTCTCCCTCCTCTATATGACATCCTTTTATATATTTGAACATGGCTATCATATCACCCCTTAACCTTCTCTTCTCCAGGCTAAGCATACCCAGCTAAACATACCCAGCTCCCTAGAGAAGGCAGTTTCTGCATGCTACAGAGGGAAGTGAGGGGCAAATGGGGTTTGTTCACTTGGGAAAGGAGCCCATCTTGAAGAAGAAAAACTCTGATCCTAAGCCTTGTGGGATATCTTCAGGATTAGAAAAGGCTAAGGAGTAAACCCTACACAAATCTGGATGAAGTCCCAAATTTGGTTGGATGGCGCCTTGTACACCTCCTTCTAGCAACTCCTGCAGCCAAGCTGGTGCCAATTGTATTGCTCTGCTTTCCTTTGGACCACATCAGCAAGACGGGGGGGGGGGTACCTTGTCATCCATATACATTGCCCAGGTTTGCTCCCCAAGGAGGTCACTTTGGTGCTGCTAATGCAATAGTTTGACTTCACCCCCGGAGGTGTATTCCATTGTCTCTCAAGGCAGGTGGATGCCAACAACTGTGCTTGACTTTGCAGCATTATTTACCAGTGTCTCCTGGATTTCCAAGTTCATAAAGTCTAGCAACTCTATTAATAGATCTCTCTTTTAATTTCTTCTGCAGTGGAGCTTGCCAACTTATGAAGGAAACAAATGGATTGAAACAAAGGCTGATGTTTGAACTGTTATATCAGGTTTTCAACAAGAGAGTGTCTGCTTTGGCAGGGGGGGGGGAAATACATTTTATGGAAAGGTCTTCCATTTACATTAGATATTCATAAATCCGGGAGGGATGGGGAAGTTCTGAAAAATGGGAAGTTCAGATTATAACTCTCAATGTTATCCACATGTGAATTACTGTAAAATGAGGAATAAATATGAGTGAAGCACTGCTGTAGCAGCTGAATAAATCATCGACTCTGTCTTAATGCTTAATGGTTTATGGGTTTATCAAAGGGAAAGGGAAGCAAGTCTTCAACATAGCGTAAGAAACTCTGCAAGGACAGCTGCTGTGTGTCTCTCCTTTGTCTTTCCAGATATGTATTCCTGTCCTGTGCACACTTATATCTGTAGGGTGAAGTTGTTCTGACCTTAATGTAGAACAGGGGAGAAATCCTTTGTGTCTGCCGACATGGAAGGAAACTACGGAACCATGAAATAAACTGTAGCACCGTGGCAGGAAACTTCATTTATTTGACATTTTTAACTGGCGAAAAAGCAGCAATCAATGGCGTACATTAGAATGCTGTCGATCTGCACAAACACACAAAAATGCACAGCTACATCTTGATCTGCCTTTCTACCACTCTTGTGTGATTTGGATGTCTGCTCCATTTAAGTTATCCTATCATGTAAACCATGCAGAACGTAACATTAACATTTGTTACTGTTGTTGTTTTAGTGCTCTCGTCTCCGGTTTCCTTCAAACAGCAAGCATAGGTATAAGTGAGATCATTGTGTGTCCAGCCACAGTGTCCCCCCTCCCAGCGCACCTAACTGCTGAGTGGTAAAATGAATGGACACAACAACTATCTGGGATTTAAACGGCCACAACTTTCAGATGTAGGAAGCTTTGGCATAGGCATTGGGCATGTGTCCCTCTCAGCTTCCCCTGCTGGGGAAACTGAGGCATGTCAGGGTCTATTTGGGTGTGGTTCCATCACAAAATACAGGTTTAGGCAGATGGCCCCCAAATGCTGAGGGAAGCTCTATGGCCCACTAGCCCTACACTCTTTGGACAGAGACTTCCCTCCAGACCCCTCTAAAGGGGTACCCTGTTAACACTGTTAACTGTTAGGATTGTCCTACTTTCGTGTAGGACCTGGTAGAGACACATGCCTGACTGGCATGTTCTCTCCCTCCTGGTCGATCGTTCGGGAGCCTCAAAAGCTTTCTTCAGCCTGAACATCACGGCAACTGATACCAAGAAGCATCAGCACACTCAGGGATCCACAGAGTATTTGCAGTTTGCATAACAGAACTCAGTAGTTCAGCATTTTGGCTAATCTACGTTTATTTACATATAATACACTCAGAGCATTTTGCCTTAGCTCCTTCCTCTTTCTCATCAGACAGCAAAGAGAGAGAAAACAAAGGACAATAGTCCTACTTCACGGAACACAGTAATACCAAAACATCCTTTCTCCGTTACTTCCCACACTGTGGAATGAAAACACACACCGTCATGTGATAGACAACAATCCCATGACTGCAAACACGGAGAAAGAATCCTAACAATGCAGGGGACAGTGGGTGGGTGAGTCACCACTTCACCACACCCTGATAGGATGAAAGGCTATTGGATTCCACCTGGGGCCTAAACCACCATAGCTGTGACTAGTTCTCTGGGGAAGGCGAAACCTGCAGAGCAGGGGGAAATCCTTCCTGGCTCCAAGTACAGCAACTGTCAAAAGACCACAGCAAAGCCCGGCTAGCTGAAAAGAAAGGGTTAAAGCAGTAAGCAACTATTAATGCATGGAGGGAAAGGGTGGGGGACTCTCCAGGCCGACTGGATGCTGAGTGGTCGGCCGGGCTAAGAAGATGGCCATGCCCCACCCCACCCCCAGGGCCACGGGATTGGCGGGAACCTGTGAGCCTCTGTGGTAGATGGAGGAGATGGGAAAACATTCTAAAATGGTGCTGCATGTCTGGGCAAAAGAGGAGGTCCCACGTTGGGCTATTGGCAAGATGGTAAGTGTCCATTATAGAGTGGATGTCTGAAGAGATGGATGGCACAGAAAGCTATGGAGAGAATCTATGGCAATATACAGCAGAATATCCGCACGCCTGGGACTGTGGGTGGATGGCCATTGCTGCATGGTGCAACAGGCAGGCCGCCATCTTCTGGTGTGGCTGAGGAAGGTGAGGGTCACTTGGTGCTGCCCACCTCCAGCCATGTTCCTCCCAGTGGCTGCTTAGCCAATCAGAGGTAGGGGCTTGGGGGCTGCAACCAGCCTGCTCACAGCCTATTTAAAGGGGCAGCCAGATGCAGGCCACACTCTTGGCCAATCGCCACCTGCCAGGGCCAGCTCAAGTGGCCGATAAGGCACTGGGCTGGATCCTTAGTCACAGGGATACCCGGTTAGAGGGGTCCAGTAGGGGTTACTCTATGCAGGAGTCCACTGGAGGACCAATGGGCCAATACACCTGTCCCAATAGTGGCCTGTGTGGGGTTGTGGCATCCAGACCATGTCAGGGGCAGCTCCCCAGCAGAAGTTCAACCTCACCTGTTCCTATCAGGTAGCAGGCAGGCTGCCTGATGCTGGATACATTCCTGATGCCTTAGCCAAACCTGCTATTTCATGTAATCAATAAAGTTTTGGCCTAATTCAGCCCAATACCAGTCTCCTGTGTTCATTCTTGTGGCCCTTACTTCGTCTGCCACTGCCATTATCCGCCTGTGCTGGCAGTGCTTGTTGCTACAGGCAAAGCACAAAGAGAAGGTTGGGCCCAGCACCATTCTTCCAACACACAGATGGCTCTGGTGCAAATGAAGTCCTCTGTGTAAAGATTTGACTACAGCGATTTTTCTCATTCTATTCTGCAAAACCGGGAAAAATCATGAGACAATCTGAAGGGCGCCTTGGAGGTCTATCCTGAAGTCTATACTACGCCATAAGTCACTCGTCACAAAGCAGAAGTGAAGAATAGGAGTTCAGCATTAAATACTTCAGGAATCCGGACTTTAGGAGAACTGGTGGTTGCTTCAAGTTATGTATTCTGTGCTTGCTCCAGATTCGGAATTCAATTAACTTTCAAGCTATTGCTTGTTCCACAGGTTCTGTGTAGTGCTCTGTCTTCACTCCAAAGTTCCCAATTATCCCTGGTACGTTAAGTTCAGTGCCACAGAGGTCGGTGCAACAACACTGAACATTCAGACTCCGAAAACAGGAACCCTCTGCATAATTGAGGACCCAGATTATACTGGGCTCCTGATCATAGGAAAGATTCTGCTTGCATTCATGTGAATATGAGAATAATCCCTCTTTGTTCTTGCAGCCCTTATGAACACTGAAACTCCAGGATGGAGCTGAAGAGGGTGTTACAGTTGGCACTGTGGTAGCTCTTCTTCACTTTCTTCTCCTATGTGTGAACAGGGCTAATATCTTAGGAGCTTTCTACTTCTCTATTTAACTGCTCTGCAGCCTTCCCAGATGCCCACAGCTGGAAAAGGCATCACGTGATAAGTCCTCCCATAGGGTCTTTTTATATCATGAAGACTTCACAGTTAAGGAGCTTGCAGAAGGCAGGAGAAATGTTTACTGGAAACAGGGCTTTTTTCAGCCAGAACTCATTGGAACTCAGTTCCAGCACCTCTCAGGTGGGTGCCATTGGCATTATAAGAGAACAAGTGAGGTGTTCATGGGGAGATCCAGCACCTCTTTTCCCAGAAAAATAGAACTGACTGGAACGAAAAACAAATACACCACCCTTGGCCACCTCACAATGAGAATGAAAGTTCAAAATTCCACACCTACCAAAATTCTACCAGAATTTAACCAGAAGAGAAGACTCCCTAGAAAAGACCCTGATGTTGGGAAAGATTGAGGGCACAAGGAGAAGGGGACAGCAGAGGATGAGATGGTTGGACAGTGTTCTCGAAGCTACTAACATGAGTTTGGCCAAACTGCGAGAGGCAGTGAAGGATAGGTGTGCCTGGCGTGCTCTGGTCCATGGGGTCACGAAGAGTCGGACACTACTGAACGACTGAACAACAACAACAACCAAAATTCTAAATTGCCCTGAGAATGAAGGGGGGAAAAACCCTGCAGACTCTTTCACAGAGGATCAAAACTTGCAAGAAATTGGAGGATAGATTTTGGCATGGCACACACTTCTTGCACTAACACAGAACAGGACATGGGGAGATGCTGTTCCTCTAGTGGGCATCCCTTAGCTGTAATTATTCACAGAGTTAAGTGTGCTTAAGTCCATTTCTCTCAGCAGGTGGAAATCTCAAAAGACCCAGCAGGGAATTGATAAACCTCCTGCTCTTGTTCCCTGCCTACGGGCATGAAACTCCGAGGGGTCATGTGTTTGGCAAGCTACAGTGCGTCTCCGGCAGCTGACATTTGGCTTTGTGGCTCACGAGTTGTGCTGGCCCGCAACAGAGCAATCAGATGACGGATTGAGTGTGCAGCAGCTACAATACAAATTTATCTCACCACACAGTCAGTGTTCATTTTTTGCTCATGTGACTCAGCACCATTAAAAGTGTTCTAGGCTGGCTACTTAAATAGCTAAGCTAATAAAGCTGATAGATTTCCATGCCAATATTTTTGGAAGGCATCTTCCTCAGATCCAATGCTTTCGTGCAAGCTGATATTTCTTTTCCTGATATTAAATGGCTAGGTAGCAGTCAGGGATAAATGATTAGTGGGTTTTGCCCAGTGTCAGCTGCCACCTATAGTCACAAAGTACAGAAGAATCTGCAGAGTATTCTGTGCATAATTTACAATAATGAGGTTCAGTAGCAAATTAGCAATTGACCCATTAAAAAAGCTTCCCCCCCAGCATTCCTGAATATGCACTGCCCCCCACCCCCCCACCCCCGCTCCCAAACAAAATTTGTAGAAAGCAATACTTAGTGGAAGGTAATGGTGTTTGGCCATGTGAATTGCCCTCTGGAGTTTTTAGCATGGTTAAGAGACCAGTTATTCACTTACTAATGGCCATAGAAGTGAAAATGCTTACTTGATTATACTGTATTTTAATTACAACAGAGTCTAGTGAGCTCCTAAAGACTGCTTATCTCAGCCATGTTAAGAGTACAGAAATACAGAAATAGAAATCTTAACCAATTATTTGCCAGTTCTGAGAAGAGAGACAGGATCTTATTTCCATTTAAAAATATCTATAGAAGTGCAAGGCAAGGAGTAGCAGACCTTTCTATGTGATTATACCCTGTGCAGCATAGAGTTAAGCATGTTTAAGTCCATACTGAAAGGAAATACATAGCACTTATCTCATTACCTTAAAAGCAGTTGATATATAGAAAGTCTGCTACTTAGTTGCAGAAAAAAAGTATAAAACAGGATATATATTTTTTGTTGCTGTTGGCAGGGTACCTGATGTAGTGGGCAGAGTAATGCATGCAATTTTTACATTTCCTGAATGCATCTTTGAAATCCATACACATTAATTAAAATGCAATGTGTGTCATGAAGTACACACACACACACACACACACACACACACACACACAAACAAACACATATGAATGCTAAGAATTTAATTGTGACACAGAAATAGAGGCAACTTTCACACTGTAAAAAGGAAGTGGGCAGAAAATAGATTGCAATCTGTTGGCATATATACAAGTAATTTGCAGTAGATCAGCAAAGATTCCGAATCTTAGCATTTTAACAATAACAAGAAAGTCTCCTCCCCTTCTAAGTTAGGATGATGAGATAAACTTTGGAAAGAGGGGACCAGGAATAGTGTTGTTGTTGTTGTTGTTGTTGTTGTTGTTGTTGTTGTTGTTGTTTTGCATGACAGGAGAGCAGCCTACAGCTCTGGTACTAAAAACAAATTCCTGGGCTGATCATGTACTCAGAGTAGGGATGTAAGATGCCATTGCTTTTTGCCTTGTGTTCATTGTACTCAGCAGTGTTTCTGTTCTGCTGCAGTTCACCTTCTGCCAAAAAATTACTTCATTCACTTCACTGTGGCAAAATTATTTTACTTGCATATTTTATATAATGAATTACATAAATCATGTGAATTATCATTATGCTATTCCACCCCATTAATTCTGGCGCAATGCAAATGGAGGTAAAATGAAACCAATTATGTGTTGTTTGCAGACTAAAAGCCACAACAGCAAGAAATGCCAATCGTAATAACTGGATCAATTTTCATTCCACACATGGAACCAGAAAGTGCACATTGTCAATTCCTGCTTCAGTTTCTGTTTTTGTCAGAATTCTCTGACATTCTCAGAGGCACTGTATTCCTTAATTCTATGGGTATGTTCCAGCCCCTGGTCATCATGGTTTTGCCCTTGACTGGTAGATCTTCCTGTTTGGGGTTAGGAAGCAGATTCTGAAAACCTGATGTTTGCTCTGCTCTGCTGTAAAGTAAATAGCCTTTTGATTCAACCAGTGTGTCGATATAGCAAATTTATTTTGAGGAAACTAGCCTGTTAAGATATATAAAAGTCTGGCATGTTGTTTTTATGAGCAGTTAATGGATGTCCTCCAGCAAATAGTTACCTACATAACCAGCTCAATCATAAATTGAGAAAATGATACGGGCAGAGATGAAAGAAGATGTCAGTCAGAAAGGCCAGCTGGACTGTCAAAAATGCACTTGCACATAAACACCCAGATGCTGCTTCTGCTGGGAGATTTCAAGATGTGGCATATGGGTGCCAAGTGCCACAGTTGTCAATATCGTTGCTGCAAAAAGTTAAAGAATGGCAGGAGTTAGGCCAGCCAGGCAGGGAAATTACATTGCAATCAGGTTTACAATTGTACCTGCCGCCCAACTGCTTCATTTAAAAATGAAATAGGCTTGACGTGGGCACAAAGATAATGGGTGAGAGTGCAAAGTGTTGGGGAATTCAGGTATCCAAGTTCTATCACCTAGTTACTCATTTAGACTGGCCACCAATTATGTCAGCGCAAGTTCAAACTGTGCAATTAAATAAATAAGAATTAGGTTACTACTATGTAAAAAATATTGGGTTGCATCCAACATTAGCCCTCCTAGCAGAATGCTGTTCTTCTGGGGGGAGGGGGACAAGAGAAAAAAAAACACCACACCACTCATATGATTGGGGACAAGCACATGTTTGTTTAAATCACAACATTTATCCAGCAATGGTGAGGAAAGTGTCTGTATGAATGGAGTCTGAGTTTATTACTGCAGCCTAGTAGGTTGTGTGAATCTCTCTTCCCCCCTCCCCCTTTCCTCTTTCCTGTTTCTGTTCATCCAGTTAATAATTACAGCAAGAGAGACTAGAATTCAATGCATTTTTACACCAGAATATTTTAAAATCCTGTTGCCAGCTGTTCTAGCAGTGTGAAGCATGATACCTGATTGTGTTACCATTTCATATCACAGAATCCAAAGTGACATGCTGACATTAACAAGATCTGACACAGCATTTGGATGAGTCAAACCAAGGAAATTTTAAAAAGGTGTAATTTGTTTAAAAACTCAGTAGAATGCCATCAGCACAGCATCAAGTCCTCCTCCTTGTTTCTCACTTTGGAACATGTTATACATTTTTGGATGTGCTTTGTGGTCCTTCCATCACAACCCAGAATGGGCAGTCAACTTTTTGAATATAGAGCACTACAGGGATCAAGAAGAATGAGGTGGTTGGTTTCAGCTGAAGTAATTATATTCAGACTTAATTCAGGTAGGTAGCCGTGTTGGTCTGACACAGTCAAAATAAATAAAAAAAATTAAAAAAATTGTCCAGTAGCAGCTTAGAGACCAACTAAGTTTGTTCTGGGTATAAGCTTTCATGTGCATGCACACTTCTTCAGATTGGTATCCCTGGAAGGCAGATCCTGAAGCTGAGGCTCCAATACTTTGGCCACCTCATGAGAAGAGAAGACTCCCTGGAAAAGACCCTGATGTTGGCAAAGATTGAGTGCACAAGGAGAAGGGGATGACAGAGGACGAGATGGTTGGACAGTGTTCTCGAAGCTACCAACATGAGTCTGACCAAACTGCGGGAGGCAGTGGAAGACAGGAGTGCCTGGAGTGCTCTGGTCCATGGGGTCACGAAGAGTCGGACACGACTAAACAACTAAACAACAACAACAACATGTGCTCTGATCAACGATCAGTTCTACGAGGAGCTAGGCCAGGCTGTCAGGAGGCCCCATACTGTGAGCACCTCTTCCTGCTGAGAGACTTCATGTCAGAGTTGGAGACAATCATCACACATGGGACAACTGCATTGGCCACTTTGGCATTGGCAGCATGAACAAGGATGGACAATGGCTGCTTTAGCTGTGCTCATACCAACCACAACCTCTGCCTCATGAACATGTTCTTCTCTACCAAGGCAAAACGGCGAGTGTCCTGGAGACATCCCAGGTCAGGCCACTGGCACCAGCAGGACTTGATTGTTTCCAGGCGATTGGCACTGAAGTGTCATGTAACACAGAGCTACCACAGTGCCAACTGCAACATGGATCATTCCCTGGTGGTGAGCAAGTCCTTGGGCCAAAGAGGACCCATAGCACAAAGCAGAAAGCACAATGCATTCTGCATGGTTATTAGAGAGAGAGACTATTCCTCAGGGTTTACTCTTGAAGCCTTTCTCATGATTGAATATAGCTGCAAGACAGCAGAGGCTTAAGGTCTGAGTTTTCCTTCTCCTGAATGGGCTACCTTCCCAGGTTCACAAGCCCCATTTGCCCCTCATTCCCTCTAAAGCATGTGCAGAAACCACCTTTTCGACTGTTGGACCCACTACAGGTCTCATCTGCTCAATCTGCCAGTGTTTGTTTTCGCATGCAGGGGCTAAACAAGTCTCTAACATACTGAGGGTTTAAGACACATCGGCTACCCTTGCTTGGTTTAACTGGCCAGTTGAAGTCATTTCCCTGTGTGTTGCCACATTCTGACAGCTTATTGGACCCACAGGTGAGATCTGAGTGCAGAGTGGGGATCCAAAGAAGACAAACTACCCCAGAAGGAGCACGGCGTGTTGTCCCCCCCACCAGAGGTATTGCCCTTCCCCTTACACCTATTTGTATCTCTAAACTAAAGAAATAAAAATTCCTGCAGCTATAAGAAATAACAGGTGTCATCAGTTACCTCTTCTAGGCCTAAGGGTGTGAGCAGTGGAACATTGTTGTATTGGTGAAGGAGCTCAGGCTTAAAACCAGATATGGAATATCTGTGCCTCCAGGTTTTTGCACTGATGCAACAGAAATTCCCTTCAGGCCTGTGGTCCAAATTGAACATTGCATCCTTGGGTGCATGGGCACTTTCTGCCCCAGTGTCCCCTGGCAGAAGTCTGTGCTCTAATGCTCCATGTCCAAATGGGCTTTCTCTCTCTCTCTCTTCTTTCTTTCTTTCTTTCTTTCTTTCTTTCTTTCTTTCTTTCTTTCTTTCTTTCTTTCTTTGCCTTGAGCTTTTCTCATGAAAACCCACTCTTTGAACTGGGTGTTTTTAGTATGCCACTCAGGCCAAACCCTTTACGTTGTTATATACTTTTTAATCTGGAAGCATTATGAGTACTAAGGGACTTTTAAGTATTCAGATTGTTTAGGTGCTACATATGCCTGCTAATGACATTTTACTAAACAGAGAGCAAATTGCTATGCCAAACACTTTCCGCAACATTTTTAATATGCAAGGACTTTATGTTTCTGATTAATTGTGGTGTATTAATTATACTATACCAAACTCGTTTCATGCACAGAAACAATGGGAAAGAAGCTTCTTCTTTTTTTGAAAGAAAGGGGAAAAAACCCAAACCCATGCACGAATTTAATGATGCAATGCAGCAATGTCGATGTTACGAATTACATCATTTTGCTTTTTAGCTCACAACCAAACAGCATCCTTGGAGCAACTCTTTCAGCCGGTGCTCTTTTATGATTTCTATGGTAGCTTTGAATTCTCAGGAACTAATCAATCACAGGCAATTGCTGCTGGTTCAGGCTTCCTTGCAGCAGGGCCATGAGACCAGCACACAACGTAAGTGGGCATCTCAAGTTAATTGAAACTTGAAAGCGGGATGCTGACCTGAATGCTGCCGCCTGCCATCTAGAACACTTTGGCAAGGGCTTGTGAAAGAGTCTCTTCATCTTATCTACCTGCAATTTGAATCTGAAATGCAGAATGCTGATCAAATATATTCATTATCTTTGCTCTTGCAGATTGAAAAGCTGGAAGTCAGAGAGGAAATTAAGAAAGAAGGGGATGTGTTTTGACAGGCTTTCCCCTATCTAAATAAAGAAAATGGTTTGTCAACTTTCACCCCGCTATTCATATGGTTTGTAGCCTTTTTCATATCTAGGGTTCAGGGAAAATTGTAGTTCGAAAACCCCACCGAGAATATCTAATATAATCCAGGAAAACCATACACTAAAGCAACCTGCTCTTTGAAAGCTTAATTCACAGTTACCACAAACTCATTGGAGAAGGATTTACAATCTCTTTGTGTCCTGCACCTCTTGGCAAATACATACTGTAACACAAGAAGAGCCCTGCCAGAGCAGAGGGAAAACATGCCTTTTCTAGTGTCCTCACATTGGCCAGCTGCATAGATGCCTACAGGAAACTCACACCTTTATCAATAACCACATTCTGCAGACCATCCAAGTGTCCCTATTTTCCAGGGACAGTCCTGGGTTTACAGAAGCTGTTCTGGTTTCTTATTTGATAACAGCATGTCCTGCTTTTTCCTTTGGATATCCTTATTTAGTGGAGAAATGTTGGAGGGTACGGTAGGACATCCCTATTTTCATCAGAGAAATGTTGGAGGGTGTGGAGTTATGCAACCCCCGAGCCAAGGAGGTAAGTACTATACAACCTTTAGAAGACATCCGAAGGCAGTCCTGTATAGGGAAGTTTCTTTGTTTAATGTTTTATTATGTTTTTATATAAGTTAGAAGCCGCCCAGAGTGGCTGGGGCAACCCAGTCAGATGGGTGGGGTATAAATAATAAAATTATTATTATTATTATTATTATTATTATTATTATTATTATTATTATTATTGAAAAGGATGTGCCTGTTTTCACCGGAGAAATGTTGGAAGGTGTGCATTCCAACTAAAAGAGAATTCTGGGTAAATCTGAACAGTCTGCTTGGGCAGGTTAGAAGAAGAAGAGGAGGAGGAGGAGGAGGAGGAGGAGAAGGAGGAGTTTGGATTTGATATCCCGCTTTATCACTACCCAAAGGAGTCTCAAAGCGGCTAACATTCTCCTTTCCCTTCCTCCCCCACAACAAACACTCTGTGAGGTGAGTGGGGCTGAGAGACTTCAGAGAAGTGTGACTAGCCCAAGATCACCCAGCAGCTGCATGGGGAGGAGCGGAGACATGAACCCGGTTCCCCAGATTATGAGTCTACCACTCTTAACCACTACACCACACCGGCTCTCTGCACCACACTGGCTAGTCAGGCATTAGTGTATACAACATTGGCATTACTTTCTGGAGTGTCTGCTTTTTAACCTGCCAAAGCATAATACTCAAACTGTTTTGGCCTTGCAGTACTTAAGCCTTTTGGTGCCGGTGCAAGGCAATGTATAAGATTGGGTAGAATTCAGGATATTGGGCACGGGAGACTACAGTATTCATGATTTGTGACTTAAATACATGGTTGAATCAAAGGCTTCTATTAGTTACACAAGCTTTGGCTGGTTTTATCTTGCACCACTAGAAAGAAATGGCAAGGTCTATTATTGTCATATAATGGATAATGTAATTATTATAATATAATATAATTGCAATATAGTGGTTAATGTAATATAATGGCTATGGGCTTTTTTGTACTGGGGCAGTTATGCAAAGCTGTAATCATACAAATGGCTAAGTGGCTTGAGGTCAGACAGGAGATAAACCGTAATTATCACATACGGAGCATATGTAAATCATTATTATTCCATTTGCATTCAGATATACTTCCAAACATGCTTGAAACATCTGCTCCCGAAAGGAACCCTCCTCAGTGACCAGATGCATTTTGGAAGGTAGCAGGCTTTCAATGGGCTTCCCCTGCCACATTAAGTACTGCTGACAGACTGCCTTTTAGATCTCTCTGAGGTAATGTTATATGCATTCACCACACACAGCATTGAGGACCAACAATAAACTGATCCTCCAAGTGTCCCTATTTTCCAGGGACAGTCCCAGATTTATAGAAGCCTTCCTGGTTTCTGATTTGATCCAGGAATGCCCCACTTTTCCTTAGGACATCCCTATTTTCATCAGAGAAATGTCAGAGCATATGGAGTTATGTCACCCCCAAGCCATGGAGATAAGTAACCCTTCAACCTTTAGAAGAAATCTGAAGCCAGCCCTGCATAGAGAAGGTTTTTTTTTCAATGTTTAATGTTTTATTATGTTTTTATATTTGTTGGAAGCCACCCAGAGTGGCTGAAGCATCCTAGTCAGATGGGGAGGGTATAGATGTTGTTGTTGTTGTTGAATAGGACAGTGGTGGCTAACCTTGACACTCCAGATGTTTTGGGACTACAACTCCCATCATCCCTGACCACTGGTCCTGTTAGCTAGGGATGATGGGAGTTGTAGTTCCAAAACATCTGGAGTGTCAAGGTTAGCCACCACTGGAATAGGACGTCCCTATTTTCATTGGAGAAATGTTGGAGGGTATGCAATATATTTGTATCAGTGACAACTATATACCACCCCAGTTCTGTTACTACTTTTTTTGCCTCAATCCCAGTCATTGGCATATGAATTGGGCCACATTCATGACCTTCCTATGGCTGACATAGGATTGATTAGTTACTTATGTCTCACCTTTCAGTTGGCCGATGCTGCAATAATGATAGCACTCTAATCCTAGAAGTAATGGAAGTAGACTAAAATGGGTAAGGCATTCTGTATGACCATCAACACCATTAGAGCTCCTAAGAAAAATAAGGATTTTCTTGGTGGATTAAATCCACTGGTTTGGTCACTGTCAAAAAGAGGCTGCCATCTTTAATGGTTATTCCATAACCTGCTAATAAGAAGTGTAGTGAATACAGGGGTTCCATTTTCAGTTACTAAATAAATTTGTTTTGATTTATTAGGCATCAACCACCCATTCTGAATTCTGACTAAATGGCAAAATATTTCTCTAGTAAAGGAAATGGAATTCATCGTGGGATATCATTGAGGAGCCGATGAAAGGACATTGTGAAGAGTAGAACTGGCCCCATTGGGAATGCCAATCACATCCTTCTTGTTCAGAGTTTTCTAGAGGTCTGTTCACACCATTCCTGCACTGAAACGCATAAGTCAGAAGACTTATAGTCTTTATTTATTTATTAAAATTTTATTTATGCTTTTCAGGTTTATACATTTCACAAATTTTACAATCATTTTAACATTTCAAAACTTGACTTCCTTCCCCCTCTTTCTGCAGTTCCTTAAATTTATTTTTAATATCTTCTGCAATCCAAATTAACTTAATTTGCTCATTTTTTCATCTACTTTAAATATATACTCTTATAAATCTGCAGGTTATTACAATAATCCTGCCAATGTTCTTCTCTGTTTACAATTTATCTGTAAATATTCAATAAACCATTTCCATTCTTTTATTAGAAGTTTGTTATCTTGATTTCTTATTCTTCTTGTAAGTTTCACCGTTTTTGTGTATTCCATAAATTTCTGTATCCATTCTTCGTTTGCTGGAACTTCTGCTTCTTTCCATTTTGGGGCAAGTAACATTCCTGCCACTGTAGTCCCAAAAGAAAAGCTTCTGGGTTTGTTTGTTTTTGCAAACATTATTTTAAAAATTATTTTCAAATCATTATATATCATTTAACCTTACTACAAGACTACCACATATGTTTTAAAAAAACCTTCTTTCTCTTTACATTTCCAACACTTATTTGATTTAGATTTATACATTTTTGCCAGTTTACAGTTAGATACTATCGATATATCATTTTCATATAATTTTCTCTTAGACTAAAACATGCTGTAAATTTTATATCCATATTCCACAATTGTTCCCATGCTTCCATGTCTATATTATGACCAATATCTACTGCCCAATGTATCATTGAGGGTTTTACTTGCTCATCCTTTGTTTCCCATTCCAATAATATTTTATACATTTTAGATGGCACTTTTACACTACATTCCAACACGTTTCTCTCCAGTTGTGATATTTGCTCCCCCCCAAATTATTATTTTTTTAAGGTGATATACATCCATGAAGACTAGATAAAAGGAGAAAAAGGTGCCCTCTGGGACGTGTCATTTTGTGATTCGTAGGACTGCGTTGTAGAATGCTGCACGGAGAACAAACTATCAAAGGCTGCTGTGGAGACATCAATGTTTCTGAGTACCAGTTGCTGGAAGCCACAGGAGGAGAGGGGATGTTCTTGTGATTGAATCCTGATTGCGGGTTTCCCACAATGGGCATCTGGCTGGCCACTGTGAGAGCAGGATGCTGGACTAGAGAGGCCATTGACGTGATCCCAGCAGGTTCCTCTTATATTCTTACTACCGCTGGCGCCACAGCACCCCCAGTGGCTGCCTTTGTAAGCAGCAGGCAAATACCGCTGCTTTGCTGTAAAAGAACTCCCTGCTGTGCCAATGTAGCAAGCAGCACAGTGGGAACCTTTCGGCTGCGATAAAAAGCAAAAACATTGTATTAAGCTTGTTTTACAAGGGAAATATTGTGTTCCTGAATGCAACTTGGTAGGGTATGACTTGAAAATATTTTATTCTTGTTGAACTTTGGAAATGATGCGTCATTGGAAACCCCTTTGCCTGCCATAAGCCCCTAAGCTTGCAGTCCCGCAGGCTGCTGATCTCCAGGGGAAGCTCCCAGGAAGTTTCCCTGTTGAACAATGGTCCTTTGATGGTGATGATTTACCAGTGACATTGCCCTGTTTACTCAGACTGACTGATGAATACAACTCACCGGTCCTGTTGATTACCCTTGCTGTTATATGAATGTATCCTGCAAAAGCTACTCGGAATGTCAATGCTTTATGTAAACTTTGTCTGGGAAATGTGCAAATCCTACAATTCACAAGGACTTGATTGACATATTGTAATATTGACTTGTCTGACTTACTGTAACCCCTCCAGGACATTCTATACACGATCTCAAAGTAGCTGTCTTATTACAAAGGAATTTCAGAAATAGACTGGAAAGAGAAGTTGCTGAATTGCAACTGATTACCAATCTTAAAACCATGGAGAGGCCTGGTCTGAATAGAGACATTGGATTCTTATCTCATTATACATGACAAAGCTATTTTTAGCCATTTCACCCCTTGCTTTTTCCTGCAAGACCAATTGCAGTCGTTAACAGTCGTCAACAGGTTTACCTCTCCTATCAGCCAATCTCCCATTCCCACCACCCTTCTGAGTAATACCCCTCCCACCCTCTCACTATATATGATGTCTAAATTGGGAGATCTGCGGCTCCCGCCATCACTTTGTGGGTGGATACTGGACTTTTTGTCAGATCGCCCCCAGAGGGTTCGGTTGGGCCCTTATACCTCTAATATGCTCAGGACTAACACAGGAACACCACAGGGATGCGTTCTTAGTCCGCTCCTTTATATTCTCTATACGTACGATTGTGTCGCTGCTCACCCTAGTAATAAGGTTGTCAAATTTGCAGATGACACAACCGTGATTGGGCTCATCTCTGATAAGGAGGGTGAAACGAACTACAGAGATGAGGTGGAGCAGCTGACGAAGTGGTGCAGAACTAACAACTTGCTCATGAATACAAAGAAAACAAAGGAGCTTGTGGTGGACTTCAGGAGAAAGAAGAACAATGTCCAACCACTTTTGATTGGTGGAATCTGTGTGGAGAGGGTAACAATGTTCAGATTTCTGGGCATTGAATTGCAGGAGGATCTGTCCTGGAGTGCAAACATAAGGGGGCTTGTGAAGAAGGCGCAGCAGAGACTGTACTTCCTGAGAGTTCTAAGGAAAAACCATCTTCCACAAAAACTGCTGCTTGCCTTCTATCACTGTGCCATTGAGAGCGTGCTCACTTATGGCTTATGTGTGTGGTACGGAAGCTGTACTACCAAGGACAGGATGGGGTTGTGCAGAGTTGTTAAGGCAGCAGAGAGCATTGTTGGCTGCTCGCTCTCCACCTTAGAGCAGATTTATGCCATGAGGTGCCACAGAAAGGCACTGGACATAGTGAAAGATCCATCGCATCCTGGTCACTGTCTCTTTGAACTTTTGCCATCGGGACGGAGATACAGGACGATGACAACAAGAACAAGCCATCTTAGAAACAGCTTCTTCTCCAGAGCGATCTCGGCCTTGAATGGGAAGCCTGGACTTTGAAAGTCATCTAATCTTACCTGTTATGTTGTATCATACTGTATGGTTTTAATCAGTGCTTTTGCAGTTGTTTTGTCTTTGCGTGGAGTGCCCTATCTGGGTGGATGGAGCAGCCAAGTACCCTGTTTCCCCTTTTTTAATACGTAGTCATAAAGTAAGCCATGGCAGGGTTTTTTTACCTTTGTGAGAAGTAAGCCGTACCCCAAAAGTAAGCCATGGTGCCGCCATTGTTCCCGTCGCCTCCTCAGCCCCTCCTGCATGCGCAGGGAGCCAGCGAACCAGTGAGAGGCACGGGGGGAAACTCGCCTCTTGCGGAGTTCTGCCCCGCCTGCTTAGCGCGCAGGGAGAGGCGCGCAGGGGGGGGAGACGCCTCTTCCTGCCCCACCTGTTCCCCGTGCGCAGGGAGCCAGCGAGAGGCACGGGGGGAAACGCGCCTCTTGCGGAGTTCTGCCCCGCCTGCTCAGCGCGCAGGGGGAGGCTGTACCGTACCATACTGACGTAATAAAAATAAGACATCCCCCGAAAATAAGCCACCCTGTGTTTTTTTGAGGAAAAAAATTTATAAGACGGTGTCTTAAAAAGGGGGAAAGACGGTAATTTCGTTGTCCCCGAAGGGGACAATGACAATAAAATATATTCTATATTCTATTCTATATAAGGGTCTGGTGACTTCTTTCTCAGTGTATCTGAAGAAGTGTGCATGCACACGAAAGCTCATACCAAGAAAAAACATAGTTGGTCTCTAAGGTGCTACTGGAATGAATTTTTTTTTATGTTGTCTCTCCTAAAATGTTATGTATTTTTGATGTGTCTCTGAGGACTGTAGGATGGTGGTGTTCTTGTTGTTGTTGCCGTTTTTGCACCAGATTTAAAACTTTAAAAGGCAGAGCACCTTTTGTCTTGGGGTTCTCCTTTTGCTCAGAGTTAGGTTCAACCTACAGTATATCTTAATATTGCTCAGAGTTTCAGCCAGCCAGCCAGCCAGCCAGCCAGCCACATCCTCTTCTAATAAACCCCACTTTCAGTTTTCTGTCCCTGCCCATCCTCCAAGAAACAACCAGTATCCTATGCCATCTGAGCATGCTCAGTCCTCATTGGCTTAATTGGGGTTCCCTTTTTTTCACTTGGCGTTCCTCCAAACCTGCCAATGCACCCGTCATGCATGTGGGTGGTACTTTTGGGGCTACACATGACCTGGCACTAAAAGAACAGAGTTTTCTATGAGTATATGTGAATGTTGTTCCATTTTCTCTGTTGTGGAATGGCAAATGTAATATGTTTGAGGTGGATGAATGTGCCACAATCACTTGTTTTGTTTTGCATGAAGAAATGTCTGATGCAAAACACTTATGTAAGAAAAAGCCAAGTTAACAAAGAGAAGGTCAACCATGCTGAATAAAGCTATCTATGAAGTGAGCCAAGTTAGAAAATTGCTTAGCTATTTAAGTGAACAAATAAAATAAAATAAAAAAGAACACAGCATTAGTTTGGCCTCCTAGAGCTCACAGACTAATGCATTTGATTTAAAATAAACACTAATTGAAGCTTGCTTTACAAATAGTATACAAAGGACCATATCATTTCCTTTCTCTTTGCAAAGAATAACCAGGAAGCACGAGGGGTAGGGTTGGGGGAACGGAAGAAGGAAAAGGCATGCAAGAGTCTTCACTTTCATGTACTGTATATAGAATTATGCAGACAGAAGATCGCTCCTGCGATTAGGTATTTTCCCTCCTCTGTACCAGAGCCCTGGGTGCCTCCTGAACAGCCTCTCCTGAATCACAGAGGACCATGGGGGGGGGGGGAATGCTAGCTCACCTTCCTCCCCAAGCTCAGCAGTACAGTGGTACCTTGGTTATCAAACACCTTAGTTCTCAAACGCCTTGGTTCTCAAACTCTGAAACCTCATGAATCAGGAGTGCACAATAGAAAGGATGCCTGGGAGGTCTGTTTTGTGCTCTTTGCTAGATCTGCTAGTGGTGCTTGCTTAGAAAATGGCAGACTTCCATGCCTTTCTGCCTCCATGCCACAACCTCACATATTTACTCCTGTCACATCGACTTTGCATTGAGTTTATTTGACTTTTGGTGCCAATTGAGCAGAACACAAGCCTGTAGTCGCAGTTTTGCCTTCATCATAAGTGCCCAGGCCCTGTATCCATCAGGTTATTTTTCTTATGGTTACCTCTATGATATGTAGTATTTTCATAACAAAATAAAATGGTTGTCCGCAACTGCAAATAGTTATTCCTCCCAAAATCAAATTTAAAAGTGCCTAGCACAATAACCGTTAGCTTATTTGTCCATAGTTTGACAGGTGTTTTTAATTATCTGTAGGTACCTCTTTCATGTCTGCAATTTTCAGAGCAAATACCCATAGAAAATAAGTGGAGATTAAAAGATTCCCTTCTTTACCACTCCAAAAGTAATAAATGTCATTCCAGGAAAACCCCTGTATCTATAAATCTGAAATTTGGCAGGATTCAATCCGCCAAATTAGGTGATGATGCATGCAAATTGCATCCAATTCTGCCAAAAAAAATTTTTTTAAAAAAAATCCTAGAGGTGGTCCCAGTTCTAATAAATCAAAGATTTCCACCACAAAGAACCTAGGCCTATTTGCTTGTAGTTTGGCAGGGTTTGTCCACTACAGAGGGGCACCAATGCCTGCATATTCCACCCACTTCTGCCAAAAGGAAAAGGCTATAGCCACTTTTTTATTTTCTAGTAGTGAATGGAACAGGCCTCCAAATCAGGCAGCCTCTGAAATGCTTGCGGCTGAGGTGGGAAGTTTTCCAAAGTACCAAATTGGGGTTTGAACTGAAGATGCTGGTTAGTTCCTACCCCTTATAAAAATATAAGAAATTATTTAATTTTCCAAAAGATTTCTTGCCTCTCCCAAATGTATATCCACCCCCCTTCAATTATAAGTACTGAAAGCACAAGGTGAAAACATTCTAGATGAGGGTCACTGGAGGTTTTTGCTCCTCCTTTGAAACTTACAAATGACTCAGAGCTGTCATCCAACCGATGGAATGAAGCTGTATTCCAATACAGAGGAAAAACTTCCTCTGGAAAAACTTCCAGAGGAAAAAGGTCTTGGCTCTCAATTCTGCTTTCAGAAATGCCCGCAGTGTTATAATTCAGGTCTGTGTTGTCTGCATGTTTATAAGAACAAAAAAATAAAACAGAAAAACAAAATTTGTAACTTTGCATTTCTCATCAGATCTGACTGCTTGGAAACAGAGATGGCTGTGCCCAGATGAAAATAAAAAAGCCACATGGGTCATTTTAATAGCGCTTTGGCAGTACAGCACCTATAGTTTCCTTCTTTGCAGTTTGCAAAACTCCAAATATCAATATTACTATACACCCCATAGAAATGATTAGAATATCAAATCTAAGATAAGCAAGCTGTTATCTCATTGGGGGAAGCTTGTTGCTCACTGATAGAGCAGGGGCTTTGCATGCATGGAAAAGTCAATTGTGCTATTCATGGCATTGTGAGGTAAGGCTAGAGAAGGGCTAGCCTAGATAGCTCATTTGGTTAGAGTATGGTGCTGAGAACACCCAGGTTGCAGGTTCGATTCCTATATGGGACAGCTGCATATTCCTGTAGCTCTAATTCTACAATTCTATGATTCTATTGTTCTTGTCGGTTCGATTAATTTTAAATAAATTTTATATACTGTCCTTTATTAGAAGATCCCAAGGCTGTGTACAACATTAAAAACACTTTAAATAAGATCAATAATAAAAACATAAAAATCGTACTGACAAACAGCCCTAATAGTAAAATAATCATCATAATGACAGTCCACTCCCCCACACTTTCACAGATTATTGAATAGCCTTAGGCCTGGGTAAAGAGGAATGTTTTTTGCCTGACGCCTAAAGACATGTAATGATGGCACCAGGTGAGTGTCTCTGGGGAGAGCATTCCATAATCGGGGAGCCACCACAGAAAAGGCCCATTCTCTTGTTGCCACCCTCCAAACCTCTCTGGGACAGGGGACATAGAGAAGGGCCTCAGGGTTCGGGTCAGTTCATTCGGGAAGAGGCAATCCTTAATGTCCTGAGCTGTGACTACATTCCTCTCTAAAACCCTGGAGAGCTGTTGTCAGTCAGTGTAAATAATAGTGGCCTTTGTGAGCCAATGGTCAGACTTCCTAACACTATAAGGATTTCCTGTGCAACCTTCCAACACATATGTTTAAAAACAAGTATGAGATACATGTAACTACCAAACGGAATGTGTGTTTCACCTCTGCTCTTTGGGCCATATACTCATTTAAGAAAATGCCTTCTTTGGTGATCACTCGTGGCTGAGTAATATTGTTTTCCATAAACACGGTTTTAACCCTGAGTCCATAAGTGGCAGTGGAGGCCAATTCTGGATCCACATGTCCTTCCACAGTGGGGACATAGGTTTTTGGGCAGGAGTTGATCATGGTCAGGTTTTGCCAAGCATGCCTTCCACTTAGCACATTTCTCCCTTTTGTTCTGAGTTTGAGCATCTTCAATGTCCATGACACCTTTGGTAAAGGCTGCTCTCCAACTGGAGCACTCGCAGGCCAGTGTTTCCCAGTTGTCAATGTTTATACTACATTTTTAAAGATTTGCCTTGAGAGCGTCTTTAAACCTCTTTTGTTGTCCACCAACATTACACTTTCCATTATTAAGTTGGGGATAAAGTAGTTGCTTTGGAAGACGATAATCAAACATCCGAACAACATGACCAGTCCAACGAAGTTGATGTTGAAGAAGCCTCGCTTCAACACGGTTGATCTTTGCTTCTTCCAATACACTGACATTAGTTTGCCTGTCTTTCCAATTACTATGTAAAATTTTTCGGAGACACCATTGATGGAATCTTTCAAGGAGTTGGAGTTGGCATTTATAAGTGGTCCATTTTTCACAAGCATGCAGTAAACAAGCATTTCGGTTTCCCTGCAAATGTCCTGGTCCTCAAACACTCTGCACTTCAATCAGGAGAAAGCTACACTGGCAGAACTCGAGCGATGCTGGATTTCGGCATCCATATCAGCCCTTGTGGAAAGAAAACTGCCCAGTAGGAGAAGTGATCAACATAAGAAAATGTGCAACCCTGATGGGAAGCTAGTGCAGTATCACGTGCACTAGCACAATTACAGAAAAATCTAACTTTTAATATTTGGTTATGCAATGAATTGGATGTCTTTTGTTTCTATTGTCTTTAAATCCTCCGTCCTTGTATAGCTCAAGGGCTAGGGAAGGTGTACAGCACACTTCTTACCAGCCACCAAGAGTATAGCTTAATGATTTTAAATTCACGCATTGCAGTCCAACTGTCCCCAAGAGTCTTGGATTGCCTTACTTTGCTTTTGTAATGAGAATATAGTGACACATTTTCATTATTAGATCAAAGGAGCAGGGCATTACATGAAACTACTCGCAAATGAAAATATCAAAATTGGCTGGGGTATACGCTTTCATTCTAATCAAATATCATTCTCTCTCTCCCTTTTTTCCTCTTCCAGAAATCAATAAAGGAAACCAAAGAAAGGAGACAGAGTGTCTGAAATTAATCCAGCTAGTGAAATCAGACTTAAAGTAGGTTCATTTAGGCACGGTTGGCTGGAATAACTGAAACATGGATTTTTATAATTAGAATGCCTTTTGGAAATATATGCCTAATTGATAAAACACTTTTTTTAAAAAAAGAAATATTGAACTTAGCTTGTCTCAGGGTAGAGTAAATCTATGTACTTAACTCTGCTTCATGCTGAATGTATTAGTAGTTGAGGTTTTGTCTCTTGAGATTGATGGAAGTATCTTTAGATGGCTGCCTTTGAGGTAGTATGATACAAAGTCAATTGGGGGCATATAATTAGATTAGTACTTATTACCATAATCATAGGCTGTGACACATCACATGAACTCCTCATTAGCAAGTAGCAAGGAGCAAATTGGTGAGATCACCAGTGTCGATAAAAGTTAATCAGTCTTCATGTATTCACACACCAATGCCTCTTCCCCTCTTTTTCATGTACTCAAAAGTAAAATACTTACCCCAAAGATAAAAGCTGGATGTTGAAAGCACTTGCTTTCATTTGCTAATGTGCAACAAAGTTGAAATGAGAACTCTTTGTTATCACTTGATTCTGTAAATAAATCTACTATATATGTATGTATGTATGCATGCATGTATGTAGATGGTGGCAGCAGTCACGAAATTAAAAGACGCCTGCTTCTTGGGAAAAAAGTGATGACAAACCTAGACAGCATCTTAAAAAGCAGAGACATCACCTTGCCGACAAAGGTCCGTGTAGTTAAAGCTATGGTTTTCCCAGTAGTGATGCATGGAAGTGAGAGCTGGACCATAAAGAAGGCTGATTGCCGAAGAATTGATGCTTTTGAATTATGGTGCTGGAGGAGACTCTTGAGAGTCCCAAGAACTGCAAGAAGAGGCCAACTATCCAGACTGGTCCTACGTGGGCCAGAAAAAAGCCAGGGAAGTCCCCAAATAGGAGTTCCATCACAGAAGGAAAAAGGAAAGAGGGGGAGGGGATCAAGTTGATTCCAAGCCAAAGGCCAGGCAGAACAACTCTGTCTTACAGGCCCTGCGGAAAGAAATCAGATCCTCCCACTGTGTCAAGCAAATGTTACCCTGCATTTCCCAGTGCATTGTCCCATTGCTTTCCTTATAAATAAAAATAAAATAAAATTCATTTTTGGAGTGAAGTGCACAAGAGCTGCAAGTCCACTTTAATTGTGCAACCTGAACTTGCCATTATGTGACTGCATCTGACCTGAAAATAGTATCAGTCTGGAAGCACCCTAAAAATGTTAGAAGGAGCATCCGTTTGCTACTGAAATATTTTTGCCCAGTGCACATTTTTCTTCGCAGTATTCAAAGGCAAACAGGCAAAGTGAGATAAAGCCCAAGGAGGCGTTGCCTCCCCACTCTCACCATTGCACAACAAGCATCTCAGACATTTAATAAATTAAAAGTCCCCCATGGGTGGCTGCAGTGAGCTGCCAAGCCCAAGCCCTGCTGTTTTACTCAGCTAGTCTCTTATTGTTCAACTCAATGAAAATCATTTATAACTATAAAAGCCCCACAACAGCATTGCATAAAACGCTGGGCTGAAACATAATATAAGAGAACATTTACCCTGTGGGGGATCACTAAAAACTGAAGAAGATAATAACTGCTCAGCGACTCTGAAATAATTTACTCATACAAGGATCTTCATTAAAATAACATTAAGGGGTATTTTCAATGTGGTGCGCTGGGATTTAGCTGCTTGATTCCTTGTAATATTAACAGTGAGGTGTAAAAGCAAACAAATTCACAGTTCAGGCATCACTTTGTTCTGCCCAGTTACTTCTGCTAATATGTGTGATCAATGCATAAAAACCAAGGGGGCACGTGTAAAGTTCTTAACTATATGTTCTTGACTAAATGTTGAGTGTGACCCAGTTAGGGCTCATCTAGACTTCCTTTGGTTTCTGCCCTTTTCAAGCACAGGTTTAAGTGGAGGTTGGATGGCCATCTGTCATGGCTGCCTTAGCTGAGATTCCTGCATTGCAGGGGGTTGGACTAGATGACCCCTGGGGTCCTATCAAACTCTACAATTCTATGATTCTAGGTCTGCGCTTTAAAGCTCTGTGTTCCAAGAGTTTTATTTTGTTTTATTTTGTCCCAGAGCTTTCCCTGGGAAAACCTGCATTTTACCACTGAATTAGAGCAAATGGAAATTCATGGAAAATCTGATTGCTATTTGCTCCTATTCAGCAGTAAAACGTGGCTTATCCCAGGGAAAGTTCCAGGGCAAAATAAACCCCAATCTGCTCAGACATGGAGCTTTAAAGCTCAGACCTATGCCTAGAAACATGGCACAAAAGGAAGTCTGGATGAGCCCTTTGTCTCTGAGTCTACCTATCTTAGTCTATCTATCATAGCCTTTCCCAGCTCCTGCCAGTGTAACCATGGCTATTGTAGTTCAAAACATCCAAAGGGCACTTGGCTGGGGAAGGCTGACATCACATCCAGCACAAAGCACAAGGGAGTATGAGTGGATCCTGGCATCACCCTTGGTTTTGCTTTCTTTCATTTTTTCTCATGTTGAATTGTTGATGGGTTTGCATGATCTCTTGAGTCCAGGGTAACTCACTTCTTTCAAGCGCTGAAAGGATGAATCTATTTTCACAGCCAGTTACCTAAGAAAATGCACCCTAGGCTCACTTTAACCTCTGGTATTACTATATATTCAAAGGTATGATTAAGGACAGTTGAAAAATAGTCAACAAGATGATGGTACAACCCAATGCCTTCATTTCTTTGATCCTATTGTTTAACCAACAGCAATACTGTGATACCCAATTTGACAGAGAAATAAAGCAATCTCTGAATGAACCAAGGATAGTGGTGGTTGTGATTATGTTCAGGCCAGAGGCTGCCTTATCAAGGCCAGGGCAAATCCTCTGATAAGATAAGAATGATCAAGAGCACAATCCACTGGGACTTCTCCTGGGGAAGTCCGTGTGAAATGAACAAGAGTTGTGCAAAAGCATTAGCATCAGTCACAGGAGTGTGTGAACCAGGAATGCCAGCTTCACCCCACGACTGTGGGTGCCTGGGGTGCAAAATTTGTGGGTGCCCAGCCTGTTCATGGGGAATTTTGTGGGTGCTCAGGCACCCAATGCCCCAAGGAGTTGGCACCTATGGGTGAACCAAATTTGTATTTGTGTGAAAAGAAGGTTGGGGAGGGATAAAGATGTAGTAATGTTATGAAGTGTGAAGAAGCTCTGCATTTAGTGGTTATATTTTTCCTTGCTGTCTGTGAATGCAGGAACCTCTGACCTAGATTGAGAGCCAGTGGGTTTGGAAACAATTCACAAAAGGTTATTTTTATGGTGCTTCTTAGGGGGCCAAATGAAAAACCTTCTCAAGAGTAAGGGTGAGGAAGGTCTGCTGAGAACCTTGGCTGTTAATGAGGATTTCCACGTTGCGCTTAGATGTCCCTAGAGTCTCTCTCAAAGCGCAGGAGACCTAAAGTCAGCTAGCCTTGCTTTCATTCTTCCCCAATGGTTTTTTACCCAGGCAAGCACAAAGGGACTTTAATTGGTTAAGACATAAAAATTGGGAGGAAATCAAAAAGAGAGAGTATGCAGAGAAACAAAAGAAAGTGGAGGGCATGAGATGAGAAGCATTAGAAGCACCATGTATCTGAGAAATGCCTAAATTATCAGATAAAAAACCTGTGAGCAGTACCTCTTGAACAAAGAATTTAGTGCTGCACAATGAAGACTGTCTTGGAAAAACTACCGGTAATCTTTGAATTCTTTCACTGTTGTTTTGGCTTTTAAATGAAAGCAGCTGGGCATTCCCACTTCTGGAAATCATCCAAAACGTCCGCCCCCTTTCATTCTGATGGTGCCCAACTCATTCATTTGATTGCGGGTTCCACCTGAAAAGAGGGTTGCCATTTTCTGTTATATTTATTAATTGATATATTTCTGTAGCACCCTTCACACACACACACACACAAGAAATGCTCATTTAGTATTTGCAAGAAAATAAGACTATGCAAAACACGATTCATAATAAATGAGAACAGTAGCAAATTTCATAAAATACAGAATTGACATAATTAACAACATCACGACTTAAAAATGGCATTGCCCATCAGCCTGCAAAAGCTAGTGGCGCTGTAAGAAATGCAAGAAACTTTGACTCAAATAACTACATGACACTCATCTGCTACTGGGCTACATCAGGGATCAGCAACCTCTGGCCACACGCCATATTTGGGGCCCACCATGCCTCTCGCTCTGGCCCTTGAAACTGCCCCAAGCCACACTCTCTCTCTTCCCAGGCCACAGCCATGACCGTCCCTGTTTCACACCTTCCAAGAGTGTCTTTGCCTGGCTGCAATGTGTCCTTAAACTCTGATCATGCCCCTTGTTTGTCTGGAGGGAGCTGCTGCTTGGAAAATGCTTCAGGGAGGAAGATCCAGTAGCCATGGACCAGGCTTTA
The DNA here is from genome assembly GCA_034641395.1 of Darevskia armeniaca. Lineage (NCBI taxonomy): Eukaryota > Metazoa > Chordata > Lepidosauria > Squamata > Lacertidae > Darevskia > Darevskia armeniaca. The sequence continues at coordinate 84,447 of JAWWNF010000242.1, forward strand.
AAAAGGGAGGATTCGCAATGTGTGTATAAAAACTGCCCCACTGTAAAAAGGTAAGATTTACATTACTTGATCCACCCACTTTTGCTTCTGTCTCCGCCCACCACTGACATATGGCCCTCCAAGGGGTACCCAGTAGGGAATGTGCTGCTGAAAGATGTTCTTCACCCCTAGGCAATATCCACTATATTCTCGCTTGCATGTGCATTCTTACAAGCCCTTCATGGTGCCTGGAGGTCCCAATGATCATCACCAGATGTCACCGTGACACCTGGTCATTGACAGATGGGCAGTCCTACCAGACAGTAGCAAGGGTGAGGATCTGGCCTGCTGGTTAGATCAAATTCCCAAACCATGCATTACGGAATAGAGATGCTTCAGGAATTTGTCGTCGTCGTCCCCCCCCCATTCAAATTCCACTATGAAGTGTTAGGATCCACACTTCCTGGATAAATCTGTGGGCCTCAAACCTAGTGAACCTATCACTTTTACACTTCTGACACAGTCCTCAGCTCTTATACATACATTTAGAATTTTACATTTCGAGGGGAAATGTGCTTAGAAATGTGTATTTTTTGAAGAAATATATTTAAATCCACATTTACTCCAGCTCTTTTAAAAATGGCATAATGCAGAAATGGGATGGAATAAATTGATGGGTGAACAATTATGAAAAAGACACGGTCCAGAAATAGACTGATTCACCCATCTGTTATGGAACGTCAGAAATTGCCCTATACTCAGTAGCCTACCTCATACTGTGTAGGTTTGGAGCGTCCCTTCTTCCTAATAAATGGAGGTTTGGAGATCAGTTCATCATTAGACACTCTTTCCAGAATTAGCATGTGCACCCTGACTTCTTCCCTTTGCGATACGCACTACCTGGTCGTCTCCTACCTTATTATAGGCGCCAACTTCCAGGGGCCCTGGTTGCCTGAACACCCACAAATTTGCAGGGCCAAGCCAACACTCCTGTACTTTATTATTGCCAGGCTTGCCAGTGGGCCGTTTAACCCAGAGAAAGTCTCTTACTGGCTTCTGTCATGCTTCAAAAACAGTGTTGTAGCAGAGGTAGGTGAAATATACTCAGAGTCAAGTGTGAATTTCATGCTTTTTATTCAGCCCATAGGAGCAAGGAATGAATCTTTTCCCAAAATGTCTGCTGTATAGACATTATTTACACAATAGGCCCCACGTGATTGGCTAATTCCGAGCTACTCATGTAGGCCAATCAGGTTGCGGATTCACTTCATCCAGGAGCCTGATTGGCTGCTCTTGCAGGCCAATCAGGTCGCTGATTCACTTCCACCTGGAGCTGGATTGGGTGGCTCCTGCAGACCAATCAGACTGCTGCATTCTGGGTCCTATTGTTCTAGGACCAATCAGACTGCTGCATTCTGGATCCTATTGTTCTAGGATTCAGCTCAGTACATAACACCAGGTGTAGCCCATCCCCCTGTCTCTCCAGTCCCTCTTTCCTGCCCTGGTTGTATTGTCAGCAAGGAAGGTAAAAGGGCCCAGCGAAGTCTGCAGCCACATGAAATCGTTTCTCTGCTGTTTGCAGGCAGGCAGACTGGGTGTGTTGGTGCGTAGAGGCCAAAGCTAGCACATTGCACATCTCTTAGTGCACCTCCTTCTTTACTTTCCATCCTAAATGCAAGCCACATCTCTCAACATATGCTTTAGATCTTAAAATTGCACATGTGCCCTCAGCCCCGCAGGAAAAGGTGAAAGGCAGGGACAGTTCTTTTTTTGAACTCATTGCTCACAAGTTTCTATTTATATGTGCCATACATAAGTTTCAGTGAACTTTCTTTTTATTATCGAAGTCGTCTGTTAAAAAAAAAATCAAAAAAATATATATCCTGGGAATCATACAAGAAGCTCTGGTGCCTTAACCCGCTATTGAAGTCAATGGGATTTGAAAGCATGAAATGAAAATACCGACAGCCAAACCTCTATTGTATTCCCACTCACAGTCACACCTACGATACCAGGAGACAGAAATGGGGGAAGGAGGCTCCGAGTATAAAGCATTTATTGTACTTTCTTTCACATTTAAAAGCAGTGTAAAAGATGGTACTCTACCGGTGCTACCTGATTGACACAATAAGTGTTTCATTTTAATTGGCACTTCTGCGATTTATCACTGTATCGTGTTGAGAACACCCCACCAGGCCATTTGTAAGTGAATAGCAGGCTATTGCACATTTGACAATACTTGAGGACTTGTAATGATAGCTTTGCATAGGAGAGAGATACCTGCTAGGAGAGTTTGTATCACCATTTGATCCAATTAATGAATTAGGCTAAATTGTGTCATTCCCCTCCGAGAAGGAATGCAGACATGGTGTTTCGAAATGGTCCCGGGTGCCATTATGCTGTCATGCTTCCTTGTTCTAAGATGGTATGAACAATAGCATATTAGGGACTAAACTGAGAAGAGAGTGAGGCAGTCTTGTCCCATCAAAAATAATTGCCTTGACCATTTCAGCTCATTCCTTTCACTATAACCAGAGAAGAACGTGCAGTCTATGCCACTGTAATCATACCTTAGGCAAACAATGAACCGTTTCACGTCTTGCTTGTAGATTAAGCAAGTCTTCTCTTGATACTGAAGACTTTTAAAAATCTATAGCCAAGTAATTTCACTGTCACATGCAGTTCCCTCAATAAAAAACCAGGTTGCAGTTCCACTTCAAATTGGTTCAGCCCAATTTTCCAGAGGTGGAAACGAACTGATAATGCATTGAAACGATGGTGTGTTCTCACGTGTCTTAATTTTTATTTCACTTTAAATGGGCAACAGGTCAAAATACTCCCTTAGTATAGACGAACATCTCCACTTTGATAAGTGATTTTAAGATTCTGGTGAGGGGGGAGGGGAAACACTTCTGTTAAAAAGGCTGTGTATGCGTTGCTAGAATGAGACACCAAAAAAATAGCAATTTTTCTTCCAACTTCATGATCCATACATTTTGATCTTGGCATTTTGATCTGGCCCAGACACATTCTTTTCAACTCCTACACTTCATATTGCATGTTTTACTTTAGCAGCTTTAAGTCTCCATGCCGTCTGTCTTTATCAACACCTAGTTGCATAGATACTGTATGTGGTTGATGCAAAAAGAAAAAAGAAAAAAAATCATGTTTAACCTTTAATCTAACTTTTTATTCTTATAAATAATGCCTTGCATTATGCGAACAAAATGATGTCTACTTTTATTTTACTATGTCACCCCCTCTCCGAGTTTTCTTGACAGCTATGCCATTTTCAGAGAGTAGGATAGAAATAATGATCTCACTAGAAGTTCCACATTATTCAATATATACATGGCTAAAAAGTGTACGATTTTTATATAAAATTATTCGGCACCTGCAAGGAAATCTGAAACCACTTAAAATACTGCTGACAATATTGTTATAATCGGGGGGCATGTCAAGGTTGCCTCTTCTGCGGACATCTTTTTGTTTTATTTTTTCTACCAGTAAGCTATTCTGTCAAGAATCGGAGATTTAATGAAAAATAAACCTTTAAAATGGAGTCTTGCCAGAGAAGCTGATATAAAAATTTCTTAGAATGAAGAGAAGAGCCCGATGCCTTGATGTCTTGAATGAAGAGAAGAGTCCCTTGAGACGTTCTTGCTCAATGAGAGCAAGTTGGGGTGGAGTGTTTGTATGCAGCACATAATAATAATAATAATAATAATAATAATAATAATAATAATATTTGTACCTCGCCCATCTGGATGAGTTTCCCCAGCCACTCTGGGTGGCTCCCAATCGAATGTTAAAACAATATAGCATTAGATATTAAAAACTTCCCTAAACATTGGGAAGATTGCGGGCAAGGCACTGTGTGTGCTAATAATAATAACAATAATAATAATAATATGCCCTTCTGACTGGGTTTCCCCAGCCACTCTGGGCGTCTTTCAACAGAATGTTAAAAACGGACTAAAACATCAAACATTAAAAACTTCCCTAAACAGGGTTGCCTTCAGATGTCTTCTAAAAGTCAGATAGTTGTTTATTTCCTTGACATCTGATGGGAGGGCATTCCACAGGGCAGGTGCCACCACCAAGAAGGCCCTCTGCCTGGTTCCCTGTAACCTCACTTCTCGCAATGAGGGAACCATCAGAAGGCCCTCAGCGCTGGACCTCAGTGTGCAGGCAGAACGATGGAGGTGGAGACGCTCCTTCAGGTGGGAGGCTGGGGGAAGAAAGGGAATCTGCTAGTTGAGAGCTTGGAGGACTCACCTTTTTCTGTCTGGGACAGAAGTTAAGATATACCTGTGAGAGAGGACTTTGCATTTTTCTTTTTCTTTCCTTTTCCCCTAGTTTCTTTTTTGTTCAGTCAGTTCAGTTTATTGTGAGGACCATGCCTTTACTGAGAGCCAGTGTGGTGTAGTGGTTAAGAGCGGTAGTCTTGTAATCTGGTGAACCAGGTTCGCATCTCCGCTCCTCCACATGCAGCTGCTGGGTGACCTTGGGCTAGTCACACTTCTCTGAAGTCTCTCAGCCTCACTCACCTCACAGAGTGTTTGTTGGGGAGGTGGAAGGGAAAGGAGAATGTTAGCCGCTTTGAGACTCCTTTGGGTAGTGATAAAGCGGGATATCAAATCCAAACTCTTCTTCTTCTTCTTTTTTACACAAATATCTACACAACAATGTTAAAATTCATTGCATACAATCCCAGCAAAACCCTCATCCCACAAACAAAAAGAGAGAAAGTACAACAAGAACGAGTTAAGAAGACGATGAAGGGATCTTTTCTTTGTCATCCAGAATTCTTTCCCTGGCTTTCATGGCCTTCATCACGAAGACCGCTACCACGTGGGAAATCTGTGGGTTAGCATCAACTAATAAAAATTTTGCTCGATCTTCAGGGTTATTTATTGAATTGGGTATGATTTGCAAAATCGCACCTCTAAAGCTCGAGTAAATAGGGCAATGGAAAAGGTAATGTATGAGGTCCTCTTTAGTTTTCATGGGACAAGGGCACAAGCGGTGCTCTACTGGGATTCTTGCAAATCTGCCAGTCACGTATGCAGTAGGTATTGTTTGAAACCGGGCCATAGTATCTTTTTTTTATTGTATTATGAAAACTATTTCATTTTTTAAAAACTCAGCGGCACCCTTTGTGAGGGCAGAATTTGGCACCCCCACCTCTCGCCTTCCATTCCACACAAGTAACTATGTTACAGTTGCAATTCCCTGCAGCGCCTCCTAGACTCAGCACCCAGTATGGCAGAATGACCTCGCTTGCCCTTAATCCACCTCCGAAGGAATGAATTACTATTAGAACAACATCACCAGCTTTTGGCATAGTGCAACTTACTCCTTCCTGCTCACTACTGGTAGCACAAAAGACTTTTGTTGTTGTACAAAATTATTGGGGGAACCTCTGGAACGGAGCGTAGAATGTAGTGCCATGGGTGGAGAAACCAATAGAACACACTGGGCCATAGATATAGGACACAATAAAATTTTCATCTTTGGGAAAAGCTTTGGAAGAGTGATCTGAAATTTATGGTATGTTAGGTATGGTATGTTATGTATGGTATGTTAGGTATGTATGGTATGGTAGGGTAGGTATGGTATGTTAGGTATGTCTGGTATGTTAGGTTTGTATGGCATGGTATGCATGGTATGCATGGTATGCTTGGTATGCATGGTATGCCTGGCACGCATGGTATGCTTGGCATGCATGGTATGCTTGGTATGCATGGTATGCTTGGTATGCATGGTGTGCTTGGTATGCATGGTATGCATGGTATGCGTGGTATGCTTGGTATGTCTGGTATGCTTGGCATGCATGGTATGCTTGGTATGTATGGCATGCATGGTATGCTTGGTATGCTTGTTTTGCATGTTTTGCTTGTTTTGTTTGGTTTGTTATGTTATGTTATGTTATGGTATGGTATGGTATGGTATGGTATGGTATGGTATGGTATGGTATGGTATGGTATGGTATGGTATGGTATGGTATGTTAGGTATGTCTGGTATGCTTGGTATGCATGGTATGCTTGGTATGCATGGTATGCTTGGTATGCTTTTTTGCATGTTTTGCTTGTTTTGTTTAGGCAAGAGGTCACAGGTTGGCACCGTCTTCATTCTCCTCAATACTATTTCCATTTCACACAAGGAACACTGTTAACACCCCATAACACAAACCAGAGCAGAGCTTCATAATCTGAGACTGGGGCTCTTGCAGATTGGGAGGGGGGGTGAGTGTAGGTGATGCAAGTTTGGCTACCACTGGGGTGGGGGGGACCCCGTGGGGACCTCCAGATGTTGTTGGGGGCAGACTTTGGAAATCTTTTGTGAGAGCTCGGTCAGTGGATTTCTGCAGTGCAGGCAGTTGGACTAAATGAGCCTCGTGGTCGCTTCCAACACCATGATTCTATGCTTCTATGGCACCCCGTGCAAGGCACCCTAAAATTGATCTTCTCAATTTTGCACCCCCTTGGCTTGGTGCCCTGTGGGTGGAGTGGGGGGGGTGGGGTAGCCTGCCTGCCCTGCCCTAAATCCAGCACTGCCACAACACCAGCCCCATCCACTGTGGGGAATCATGGTCGAGGATAAACAGGAGTTGTTCATCCCGCAAAATCTGAAGTGCCACAAATCCCAACCCCTGGACTATTGCCTCAGTTTCCTTTTAGAACATCATTGTACATGGAAGACTGGCATGTGTGGGAGAAAGAGACCAGGAGACACTGTCCCATGAACCGACACACCCATGGAAGCATGTAAACATCTAACAAGCCACATTTCAAACGAAGCAGGATCGTAGAGTTTATGCGGGCGCCGAACTGTCGCTCCCCACAGCTCCATCTCGCTTGTCTCTGACGGGTGGGCTTCAAGAGCCAAGCCAAAGGGTGTCAAGCTTACGCACCCGGGGTGTGTGTGCTCTCCGCTTGGTCCTCTTGACTTCAAAAAGCAACAGCTTTCGCCAAGTACACCTTCATCATTTCCTTCTCCGGAAAGTATGCAAGCAGTATATGCTCATACATGCTAAGCTACAGTATTAGGATATTAAATCCGTTAGACTCTAGCAAGGGTTTCTTAGAACTATGGCATAGCCTTAATATATTCTGAAACAAGGCTTGTTACACATTCACAACATCAAAAGCGTTTATAGTGTGGGTGGCGGGAGAAGTTGAGCTGTATCATATGGTGGCAAAATGACAAAATGTCACAGAGAGGGAGAACTTTCACACTAGTCCTTTTCTCTGCTCGTCACTTTTCACAGAGCGACCACATAACATCACTGTTTGCTGAGCAAGCTTGCCATGTTTTCTTTTCCCCCAGAGACTTACTGAAATATACTCGGAGTTGAGTGTGGATTTCATGCTCTTTGTTTCAGCTCATGGTAAACAGTGAGTGAGTGCTTTCCCTCAAAACCTCTGGCTATATATACATTATGCGGCCTAGGACCCTCGTACCTATGGGACCGCCTCTCCTGGTATGCCCCGCAGAGGACCTTAAGGTCCACAAATGACAACATTTTGGAGGTCCCGAGCCACAAGGTTGTTTGACTGGTTTCAACTAGGGCCCAGGGCCTTTTCAGTACTGGCCCCAACTTGGTGGAACGCTCTGTCACAAGAGACCAGGGCCCTGCGGGATTTGACATCTTTCTGCAGGGCCTGGAAGACAGAGCTGTTCTGCCTGGCCTTCGGGTTGGACTCAGTCTGATGTCTCCTCCCCTTATGGTTTTGATTATGGGCGATAAATGAAGCTGCATTTAAATTTTAAATTTTAACGTGTATTTTAATTAACGGTTTTTCTTTCTTTTATATTTTATTGTAGTTTTTATTGGTGAGCCCGGTTTCAGCTGGGAAGGGCGGGGTATAAATAAAATTTATTATTATTATTATTATTTAACTGATTCAACTCCCCTCCTGGAGCCTGATTGGACTGCCTCCACAACCACTTATGGACTCATTGTTAAAACCTTGTTTATGGAAGACAATCTTACTCGGCTTCGAGTGACCGCCAAAGAAAAAGAAGAAGAATTAAAATACAATAATTCATCAAATATTAAAAGCTTCCCTAAACAGGGCTGCCTTCAGATGTGTTCTAACATTCAGATAGTTGTTTATTTCCTTGACAATTCATGGGAGGGCGTTCCACAGGGCGGGTGCCACTACCAAGAAGGCCCTCTGCCTGGTTCCCTGTAACCTCACTTCTCGCAGTGAGGGAACCGCCAGAAGGCCCTGGGCGCTGGACCTCAGTGTCCAGACTGAACAAAGGGGGTGCCTAGCAAAGATGTCATAGCATGTCTTCAAAGGCTGTTCATATTCCTACATGGATCAGATTGCATTAGACCACAAACCACTAAAAGAATCTACTTTGCAGATGCAATGTTGTTGGACAAGAACAATCTGTTTGCCACCATTACTGTTGCAGAATAGGCAAATATTCCAGTACAACTGATCTAATTCACTCCTTTTCTGCTTCATCACCCTTAGGCCTCCAGTATACCAAATAGCTGTTTTGGTTCCATAATTATTATTATTATTATTATTATTATTATTATTATTATTATTATTATTATTTATACCCCGCCCATCTGGCTGGGTTTCCCCAGCCACTCTGGGCGGCTTCCAACAGAACATTAAAATACAATAATCTATTAAACATTAAAAGCCTCCCTAAACAGGGCTGCCTTCAGATGTCTTCTAAAGGTCTGGTAGTTGTTGTTCTCTTTGACATCAGAAGGGAGGGCGTTCCACAGGGTGGGTGCCACTACCGAGAAGGTCCTCTGCCTGGTTCCCTGTAACTTGGCTTCTCGCAGGGAGGGAACCACCAGAAGGCCCTCGGCACTGGACCTCAGTGTCCGGGCAGAACGATGGGGGTGGAGACACAAGAAAGGAGATGGCACTTGAAAACAAGTTATCTTCATTTTTCACATAGCAACTAGGATATCAAGAGAAGCATTAGCTATGTCAAATGGAAACTCATCAGGGGTCTTTTGGAATCCTTTGTGTTCTATAAACTTTCAGGAGCATTCCATCCCAGTGGGTCCCCCATGGCAGAGAGCCACTGTCAACCTAAACTCAACAGGAAATGTGATCTAACCATCACAAAGGAGATGAAGAAACATTTTCCACCACTGGCCCAATATTCTCCTGACCAGCTCAGAAAAGCAGATGATCTAGGATATGTCATGCTGTGTGCATTTGGCTGCACACACCTAGGTATGTGCAATGTCACCCCTAGCATGGGTATAATGTACGGTAATTATTGTTGAAGAAACAATAAAGCGCGTAAGTATACCAAAGACCACAGTTCTATGTGCTGTTATGCAGAGTACATTTTATGATACAGTATTAATGTTGCAAGGAAAACATAGGTTTAATAAAATAAGCACTGTGTATATATCAATTTCTCCCCGTCTTATGGGTGTTTTTTCCTATCTCCCTATGGTTTCCTCTAATTATATATGTGCATTTTGACAATATGTGCATTTCTGTGGTATTTCTAATTTTTGCACCATCTGTAATCTCATGCATTTGAATGTCTTCATGGTAAACTGCATTTTCATGAGCAGAACACAGAGTGACAAGCCAAACCAACTCTGTTATCAGAATATATATATTTTTATTTGGGATCTGCATTTTCTGCAAATATATCCTGAACCGCTTCAGAAACATTTGGGAAGTGGGAAGGGCTGAAGCTCAGTGGTACAGCGTCTGCATTTCACACAGAAGGTCCCAGGTTCAATCCATTGACAGAAAGGGCTGAGAGAGACCCCAATCTGTCAATCAGTGTAGACAATACTGAGCTAGATGAATCAATGGTTTGGTTCGGTATATGGCAGCTTCCTATGTTGCCATGACTTTCTATGTTCCTATCTGTCTAAGCCAAATCTGACTCCTTCCAAAGCAATTTGGAGAGATGCAAAGGTGACTCTCCATTTGCACACGTGCAACTGCCAGCACACACACACACACACACACACACACACACACACACACACACACTTTTTTGGCCCAGGAAGGGGGCAGAATGTGACAGAGTGGACTTCCGGTCGGCGCGCCGGAGAGGACGGTCGGGGGGACATGACGGTCGGGGGGGACATGTCGGTCCTGACATTCCCCAACCCGACTGGGAAAAGGGGAGACTGCGCCAGCGCCGCAGCCCCCAAAACCCCTGGGAAGGGTGTCCCAGGGTCTCAGCGGTCCGGCTGAGCTCACAACGCCATTCCTGCTCCCCGGGAGACCCGAGAAAGGGCTCCTGAGTGAGACCGGGCGGCGGAGCTCCACGGACCCAACACCCCATCGGGAGAAGTTGCGAGACCGCCCTCCCTGTGTGCTGATTCCTCCAAGGGAAAAAAATAGAGCATTTGACGTGTGAGTACTAAAAACTTTAATGTGGACACAATTTGAGGCTGGCTTGGGACGAAAAACACGGAGGTCCGTCCCCTGCTATTGAGTCAATAGAACAGAAACTTTGTAACCATGGCATTTAATTTGTAACAGGAAGATACAATTTATACAGAGATTTAATCCTGCTGTCACCCCTGGCTTTGGGGGTAGCTGACTGGAAAGAGGAAAATTTGACAGGATAAGTGGACTAAATTGAACTGTTGAAAATATTGGAATTACAATTGAAAAGAGAGATTTTAGGACTGTGGAAATTGTGCCTCTTAAGATGGTGGAGGATTGTGATGAAATTCTATGGAAAACTTTAGAGGCACTGGAGTCATGGAGAACTGAAACCCGAGACTTTGCAAAAACTATGGAACAGAGCCTGAACAACATCAAGGTCAAGCTGGCAATACAGGAAGAGGGGGAGGAGACAACCCCTGTCAAGGTCAAAAAGAGAGTAAGGAAACAGAAATCATCCAGCTGCAAGAAAAAACTACATAAACATAAGAGAAATGGAGCTGTCAAACGACGCAAGATGATAAGAAGAAAAACAAACCAAATCAACAGCAAAAGGAAGCAGCAGAATGAAGATTTAAAACAAGTTCAACGCGAACAAGCAGAGGTTTGGCTATGGACTTTGGGAGAAACCTCGCAAGAGGGAATGTGGTGTTGGACTTCGGAATTAACTGGTGTGGGTTGAAATATGTTATTGTTGGACAATGGGACAATATTTTATTTCGGGTTTTAGGACATGGATTACGGATATGATAAGCGATGATTAATTATGGGTAATGTTAAGGCTACGTACTCAAGGCGGAGGAGAGGCAGAAGGGAATTTTATATTAGATATAGAAATAAAAATAAGCCAAGGATTATATGTGTTAGTATAAATTAGAATAATTGAAGATGAGGTAATGGACAATGAAGTATGAAACTGTTTAACAGATGTGAATTAAAATAAGCAATCAATACGGTGGATGTGAGGGAGTCAGAAGAAAATGTTAAGATGAGAAAAGTGGCCTGGCCTGGACAGTGGGCCAGGCCCCTGCAAAGTTAAGGAAACAGCAATTAGGTCAGGGATGTAAACCTGACCGAAATGAAATGTAATGTGCATATAAAATTGTAAAATCAATAAAAATTATTTAAAAAAAAAGAATGTGACAGAGTGGAGGCAGAATGGGGCAGGGGCGGAACAGGGTGGGGCGTGCTTATGGGTGCACGCTGATGTGCCCACTGCCTCCAAACAGAACCCCCACGCAAATGGGGAGTTGCCTGTAGGGTCTCTGCACAAATTGGTACATTTTCCTTCAAGCTCTCCATATAATGAAAACACCAGGGTAGGAGGGATGTGGAGAGAGAGAGAGAGAGAGAGAGAGAGAGAGAGAGAGAGAGAGAGAGAGAGAGAGAGAGATTGGGTGCAGTTTTGTGAGTGACAGGTCTAGTTTCCAACCAGGGATTAACTTCACCAGTACTTTTTACTTCCAACCGCACTGCTTTTTGCAGGAATGAAAATGGAACTTATCGGAGGCTGTTCCTGTACTTTCATTGCTCCAGCTTCGGGGATCCATCCATTGCTGTTCTTTGAAGGGTTTGTGACAAACAGAAGAGGCATAGGCACAATTAATCTTCCGCTGCAGTTTTCTCTCAGCTATTAAATAAAATCTTTAACCTTCGCCTAATCAGTGGGTTGATTGTCTCCATATCTTCTTAAGAAAGAACCATTGACCTTTGGCGAGACACACAGAGGATGGGACATCCCTTCCTACGAAAGGTGATGTCTGTCAGCAACAAATAATAGGTCACTAGATCCAGACAGAGAGAGACAGGTCCAGAGGACATAGCTGATGGAGTGAAAGAGAACTTAGCTTTGCTCTTAATATAAAGCCCAGTTTTATATTACAGAGAGGGCAAGTATGATTTTATGGCTGCATCATAAAGCACTACTCTGTGTCTGTATTACAGTCAAAGAATGATGAACACAATGACTTGTCCACAAGGGGATGGGAAATACCTTTAATGCCTCCCCATGCACTACCAGGGTGGTGAATGTGCAGCACATGGACCAGATCAGACCCACCAAGCAATTTGAAGTTGCCTGTCAAGCCCCCAGTGAGACTGATCACTTAAAAAAGCACCTCTGCCTGATCTTGCAGACCCACGTCTTCATATTAGTGTGCACTGCCATTTCTAGCAGATTGGACTGTTCTGGAAAATTGATGGAGAGCTCCTTCCTGTTGATGAGTACCTCCAACCTGCAAGCTGTGATAGCACAAGAGGATGAAGAGGTGGCTTTGCAAAGTATCTTCCTCCTTATTGTACTGGGCTAGGAAGATAGGGTCATCCTTGTTAATATGTACCACCATATGGACTCTTCCTCTATCTGCAATGACCACTTGGGAAAAATCTGTTGGTCTGACCCGTTCTGTTATTCAACATAACCACTCATTACATTGCATTTGAGTTTTTTTTCCTTCTTCTTCTCCATTACAATCTGACTGATACGGATTGCAGATGAAAGGAATACCTTCCATCATCACAAGAACATAAGAACTTGCTGAATCAGGCCAATAGCCCATCTCGTCCAGCATCCTGTTCTGACAGTGATGAACCAGAAACCTGTGAGATTTCTGCAAGCAGGACCTGAGCACAAAAGCGATCTCCCCTTCTGTATTTTTTTGGAGTGAGGTGGTTTGGGAGGGAACTGAATCATGCATTTTCAATTATAGAGATGTTCAGAGCAGATTTTGCTGGGATTGCTTCCTTTGGTAAACAGTTACTAAACTTTGGATATGCTATCAATTTGCTCTCTCCATTTGCCCTTTCCATTTGGTTTCTCCTGGCTAAATTCAAACACACATGGAGGATCTGCTTTGAAACCTGCCAGCCCTAGCCATTCAAAGTGAATTCAGTATGTGGCAAATGTAAAATGTTTTCTGCTTAAAATCTAGAGCTAGACATACTGTAATGCATCAGGTGCACCTTGGAAGTAATTGCAATGTGGTGTTGCATGGAAAGCCTTATCCTGCACTGAAGCCTGCTGCTGCCATTGGTTGACCTTCTCCCATAGTATGCCAGATACACCTGCTGTTTCAGCTGTCATGTTCCAAGCAGAAGTGATTGAACGAACACTTTCTGATACATATTATCTGCTTTTCAACTTGAGAGGTCAAAGATCAAAACACTTTGCTTCTTCATGCCAAAAAAGAAATAAAAAGGTCTTCTGCCCAGATTTGTGCGGAGAAAAGTATTTATAAGAATAAAGAAAGGATACCTGCCTACAACTGAATTCCTACTATGAGGATTTGAAGAAGGTATTAGTTTGGGATCTTGCATGAAGTTTTTCATATAGTGGCTTAAAAGATTTTGCACACTGAGAAAAAAGAGGAAGGAATGCAGGGCCAGACATTTCTCTCCCATTAGAAACTTTGTAGTAAGTAATCATTCTAAGATTAGTATCCAAAGTAATTATTTAAAGTAAAATGTTACATGGGTAGTCCCTATTTCAACATATTTCTGGTTTATCAGATTCCAGAGGGCTGGCCAAGTTAAGTCTTTTGCTTCAAAAACAATGAAGAGTCCCTGAATAACTAACAGCTTTTTATTATTATTAACTGCAATAAACGTCATCAGGTACATGAAGCAGTATATTATGGTGCCTATATTATGGCGGGTGTTGTAAACTGTGAGGTCAGTAGAAAATGAAACATAGAAAAGTTATCAATTACCTTAGTAACAGTGGCCATTGACCTACAAAGTGTAGCTGATAACACAGATACCATGTCACTTGTAAATTGATTAAGATATGCTGTGTGGTTTAAAAAGGGCAACTAAGCTCCATTAAAAAGTTGTTATGGTAACCTTAAAATCAGTTGCAGTTGCAGGATACTCTCAGGATAGCACAAGTGATTAAGTGTATGGTTGTCCATTAAAGTTTCTGCCATAGCTAGTCGTTAGAGTGCTACAGTAATCTTTTTTATTGTTTTCCATTTATCATATGTGATTGATATTTATGCTTCCAAGGCAAAAATTCCAATGCCATGAAATCATTTGACTAGGCAAAAGAAAATCATGTTGTTGATTAAAGGCACATAAAAATGTAGCTGTTAGCATAGCCAAAAGCTTCCTTAAATATTGAATGAATCATGATTTTAATAAAATTCCTCACGTTTCAAGCCTACTCCTAGAAACATGTATCCCCAAATATCCCCAAATGCAATGTAGAGGCAGCTTATAAAATGGTAAATAATTGGATACACAAATGAGTGTGGCTGAGATTGATGTTTATTCCAAGATGGGCCTTTTTAAAGGCTTTCCAGCTACTACAGGACTAGCTCAGTTGTGTAACCGTACAAAAGTATTGGGTACATAGCACAGCATGGAAGACATGCTTACTGGCCAAACATGTAATTAATTGTATTTTAACAAATTTATTTCATCTAAATTGGTGACTCTCCCCTTGATAAGTAAACTATCTTCACTGAAAATGAAAAGAAATATATAAATTTATGTGTGACATGAAGAAAATGGATAGGGCAATGTTTTTCTTCGTCTCTTATAATGCTAGAATTCAGGGACATACAATGGAGTTGAATGTTAGAAGGTTCAGGACAGATAAGAGAGAGTAGTTTTCACACGGTGCATAGTTAAACAATGGGATTCACTCCCCTTAGTGGCAGGGACAGCCACCAACTTGGGTGGTTTAAAAAAAAACTTGACAAATTCAAGCTTATCAATGGGTGCTAACCCTGATGCTTATGCATAGCTGTCAACCCTCCCTTTTTTTGCGGGAAACTCCCTTATTCCAATGCTGTTTCCCGCTGCTATCCAGGATTGTTGATATCCCTCGCCAGTTCTGCTAGGATCCTTCGGAAAAATCCCATACGATCAGAGACTCTGCTCCTGCTCACTGGGGGAAGTAGGTAGCCCTGAGCATCTATTCTTTAGATGCCCTTTTTACGACAAGGCCCGCAGAGACATCATTGCCCCCCTATTGGAGAGGTTAGCTGACCTTCCAGATAAGACCAAACTAAATGCCCTTTTACTAGGCAAAGATCAAAAGATAACCAGGATGGTAGCTACATTCTGCACGCAGATCTGCAGGCACAGTCTACCCTCCCAGAACAAACCAGTCAGCGGAGTATCGAACTTGGTGTTGGGCTGTGGGTAGCAGCTCTTCTGTTCGGGAATGGAATGAAGACCTTGAGCAGAAGCTGGGAAAAGGCAAGCTGGACCCTCCTCTTGGATATTTTTAGCCCCTTTTAAATTTTTAGACTGCTATATTCATTCTGAGTTTTAATTTCTTTTAGCTCTGTAAAGCACTTTTCAGATTTTAAATGCTGGTCTATGACCGTAATAAAATTTGATTTGATTTGATTTGATTTGATATCCCTTAAATTTCCCGGATTTCAAAGGAAGCAGCTCCTCTCCCTCCCTGCCGGCCAGGGAGGTTCCTCAGCTGCGTTGCTCGGCTGCCAATAAGGAGTCTGAGACCGACTGGGGGCAGAGCTTGCATGCCTTGTGCAGCCAGACCCTCACGCCCAACCAGACAGACAGACAGCCTGCCGTCTACGCGCTCGCTCTTTCGCTCACTGGTTCGCGCGCAGCCTCTGGAGCGCAGGGTGGCGAGGCTACTTGGTGCCATTGCACCGCCCTTGCGGCATCCCTTATTTTCAAATCCGAAAGTTTGAAAAAATCCCTTATTTTCAAATCCGAATGTTGACAGCCATGTGCTTATGTTCTACCTCCACTCTCAGAGGCAGTTGCTAGAAACCACAGGAAGAGAGAGTACTTTCATCCTTGAACAGCAACGGTAACCCAAATCATAAAGGCTCAGGTTACAGCCTTGAGACTCAGCCTTAAATAGTAGTGCGGTACTTCTGACCAAATGTGCCATCCTGCTGAACCTTACGTTATTCTGAGGGCAGCACCAGGTCCAGCTTGTCAACGTCTGGTCCTCAGTGTTGGGAATTCTCAGAGAGTCTGGAGTTCACCTTGGGTCAGATTCCACTTAACCTGGTTGGCATGGAAAACAAGCAGCCTTCTTGTCGAGAGAAGGGACATACAGTGGTACCTCGGGTTACATATGCTTCAGGTTACAGGCTCTGCTAACCCAGAAATATTACCTCGGGTTAAGAACTTTGCTTCAGGATGAGAACAGAAATCGGGCAGCGGCAGCGAGACAGGCTTGTTTTAACATTTCTCTGAACTCTGAAGGATCTTGAAATAGAGAAAGTACCATTTATGCTTGAATTCCAGCCATTACTTATAAAATGTTTACATGGCCGGGGGGGGGGGGGGGGAGAGACATCCCACTTACTATGCTTTGATTCTTTGTGGTTCCACTTTCTTAAAACTGTTGTCTGAAAAGGCTGTTATAACTAAGGATAGACAGATCACTCTGTTCCTAATCTTCATCGCTTTCACAAATGTCTGTTCATAAATTCAATCTCTCCTGTTTCCAAATTAATCTGTGGGTTTTAACCGTCTTTCCCCCTTTTTAAGACACCGTCTTATAATTTTCCCCCCTCAAAAAAACACAGGGTGGCTTATTTTCGGGGGAATGTCTTATTTTTATTACGTCAGTATGGTACGGTACAGCCTCCCCCTGCGCGCTGAGCAGGCAGGGCAGAACTCCGCAAGAGGCACGTTCCCCCCCCCCCGCGCCTCTCGCTGGTTCGCTGGCTCCCTGCGCAAGGGGAACAGGCGGCGCAGGAGGGGAACAGGCGGCGCAAGGGGAACAGGCGTCTCCCCCCCCCCGCGCCTCTCCCTGCGTGCTAAGCAGGTGGGGCAGAACTCCACAAGAGGCGCGTTTCCCCCCCCCCCCGTGCCTCTCACTGGTTCGCTGGCTCCCTGCGCACGCAGGAGGGGCTGAGGAGGCGACGGGAACAATGGCGGCACCACGGCTTACTTTTGGGGTACGTCTTACTTCTCACAAAGGTAAAAAAAAACCCTGCCATGGCTTACTTTATGACTACGTATTAAAAAAGGGGAAACAGGGAAGAAATCTGCATGAAAATTCAAATTGAAATAGTATTTAAATATGTATTTTGCATGTGTTTTCTCAAATTTCTAGCTGTATTTTAAAGAAACAATTTCTCACATTTGCATTGTGGGACCAATGTATTTTATCTCAGAATACACTCTTTAAAATGCATTTTGATGTTTCTTTACAATTGCCGTGCAAATTCTGAAGAAGTGCAAAATCCAAAGGATGTTCTGATCTGCACATTGGTAACGGAGGTATGAACCAAGTCTGTTCAGATTGGAATTTTCAAAACGATAATTTCTCAAGCCTCTCTATCCATATCTTCCAAGAATTAAACAAATGGAGAAGCTTTTCTAAAAGAATAAAACAGGCATGTAGTATTCACTCAAAATATGATGTTTGTTCAACTTTACACAAATTTATCTTCAGCAGGCAATAAAAACAGAATTGCCAGATAAATCTTAAGCTGATTCTTTGCATTTCTTACAAACTATTTCAGTTAGACCCAGTTGCATTACAAAGGTTGTTATTGCTGGACAGGTTAATTGTCTCTTTTCATTCTGATGGATAGAAGGTAATTTTATTTTTGATGTATGGTCAAACTTGTAGCTTTTTATGCAAGACAAGGGAAAACCATACGATGGTGTGAACTTGGTAATGATTTTTCACTGTGTTTCAAGAGCTAAAGGCTGGAACACTTACATCTTGGAACAGGTTTTAAGGTGTTAGCATTTAAATTCAAATACATGAAATATTGTGTTTACAAAGACTACACTTTGGGGTAAACCTGAATGTCTTGGTAGTTAGGTTTATGTTTTTCATGAGTTTCTTTTGCCTTGGGGAACCAATTATATGGCCAAAATAAAAAAGCAAACATTTGAACTTAATGTGGGATTCCCTCTATTTAGTAGCTAAAGTGTATTGCGGAGGCCAGAGCACACATTATTTGGTCTCTTAAATAGTTCCCTGAGGCACTGAAAAATGACCATGACAACACAAATACAGATAAATAAACACCAGCACATATAGCAAGCACTTTACATGTTTCATCCTTGCATTCATATTTATTCAAAAATGTTACTAAACTATTATGGATTACAAGCTCTGCTTGATTTTACTTTCCTCATAAACAGCACTTGGTTATATTAGGCCTTTTATGATGCTGTGGCTACCGTAGGTTATACACAAACACATGACAACTTTGAATACTTCTGACTTATTTCCAAGGACCTTGGGGAATAATAGCCCTAGTGTGGTGGCAGGGATCTCTGAGGAACTCACAATACACACAGACTCATGAAAATACACTTCCCTGTTCTTCTCTCAGGAATTTATCCAAACTGAACTAGTGGGGCCAACCTAAGTTGTGATCCAATACTTACTTGGGAGGAAGCCCCATTTAACTCTGGGGGAATTAATTCCTAGTAGATGTGCACAGGGTTGCACAGTCATTTTAAGTATGTTGTTTAGCAGCATATCAGTGGCATAACAGCATCATCTTGTCCTCCTCAGCTGCAATCAGCTACTTCATCTGCAGAAGAAGTCATCAGCAGCCTTCCCTTCTTCCAGCTGGGCTGTCTGCTTCCCACCCCCACCCCCAGCTGCCCTGTGGGGAGCTATCTTATGACTGGTGATATGCTGGTATTGCCTATTGCAGGCATAGGCAAACTCCGGCCCTCCAGATGTTTGGGACTATAATTCCCATCATCCCTAGCTAACAGGACCAGTGGTCAAGGATGATGGGAATGAATTATAGTCCGAAACATCTGGAGGGCTGGAGTTTGCCTATGCCTGGCCTATTGTGTTCACACCCCTCAGTATATGCACAGATGTTATCTGTGCAAGCCACGATGAAAAGATTCACATCAGGCTTCCTCAACCTCGGCCCTCCAGATGTTTTGAGACTACAATTCCCATTATCCCTGACCACTGGTCCTGCTAGGTTACGGAAGCCTGATTTGCATCCTGCAAAACAAGGAAGTGGTAATGATGATGACAACAATGCAGTGGCATAGCATGGGTTGCCAGTGCCCAGGATGGGGTGAGAGGGAGGGAAATGGATGGAATATGCTTGCCATTTTCAACGGAGCCCATCAACGGAAGCACACAGCTGCATTGTGGCAGCACTTGGTGTGGGAATTTTGTGCCTCTAACAATTTTGCACCTGGGGCTACCATCCCTGTGGCCTTCCCACACTACGCCATGGCGACAGTGATACAATAATAACTGGAAACACTGTTTGGAATGTAAGTGTTAGGCCTTCATCCAGCTTAATTTACTCGGCACCAAATGTCTTTGAGATTAGAAGCTCCTCCTCAGCATCAAACACCGAACCCCAAAGTACTGAATCTTCTGAAATATTGTGCTTCAGTAAGCAACTGGCATTTGGTTTGTAGGTTCCAGTAGAAAATTAAAACAATATTTGAAAAGAAATGGAAGCTTCTGAAATTGTTCCTGATTTGAGAAACACCTTCAAGACTGTCTGTCCCAGATACATATCATGTAAGACTGCTTTTCTCTGCTTATCAATGACTACCAGGCCAATCAGGACCCAGGCAGGCAGATAATATGTATACCCACTGCTTTTTTTCTTTAAAAATGTTTTGGGGTACTCTCATTTTAATTCAAGAAAATCACCATTTTATAGTTCAAATCTGGAAAAATAAATACAGTAAATGGACAAAAGTACAAAGATTCACGAAATGTTTAGGGGTATGCGTACCCCTGCATCCCCCCCAGAAAAAAGCACTGTGTATACCACACCTTTTCCGTTTGCCCAGAAAAGCACCTTATTGGCTCCACAAAGACCTCTGCTGAAACAATGATTCCGCTTCTAGATTTCTGCATCGTCCCTGGCTTTGATTTAACCTGTTTTCAATTCTATCTCTGTTTTCTGCCTTAGATTTGTGGAGTTCTATTTATTTTAATTTGGAAAGCAAATTGAGTTTTTTTAAAAAAAAAATATTAATTGTAAATATATTGCACCCTGTTCTTTGACTGAATTAATTAATTACTTAAAAATCTAATGCAGGCTTGACTCCGTATGGTCTCAATTTATATCATTTATTAACAATAGTAAAGTAATCTCCCTTCTGTCTCAGTCACAGCAGCAACTATGGAGAAATTATCTTAATGCTCTAGGTTTAAGTATACCCTGTGGATGTGAACTTAATCTGTAACATAGAAGATTTTCCAAGTCTGTTTTGAGGCCGTGTGGAAGACTGCATACAAGTTTTAACATCTGTACATGTATTGTTCTGGGTGACAACACTTTATGCTTGGTAGTTGTTTTAAAAATGTTTAATAAAGTTTGTATTTTTAAAAAAATGTAATTAAAATGTAATACACTTTGTTATTTTTTTGGGTGCACAATTTTTTCTGATCTGAAGCCACAGGGTGGCTTCACACAGGAAATAATTGAATGAAATAAAACTGTTTTTAAGTTGTTTATTTAAAATTTCCAATTATGGGATCACTTGCATTTGCTAAGGGTTGAGGGAGCGTCCAATGGGAATCAAAGCTTGATATGGTGTGATATTTCATCTGAAAACTGTATAATAGCAAATATCAACGTACACTAGCCAGTGCAAAATGATCTTATGTGTGGGCCAGCAGAAGAATGAGTGTGTCATAGCTGGCACCTAGATTGTTTACCACTTCATGATGAAATACTAATTACAGCTTTCCCTTTCACTAAGAGTCCTGTGTTGCTGTACACATCTTCATGATGTGACAAAGTGTTAAATAGATGCATATTTGCACCGTTCAGACACCAGCATCCCAGACAAGGGACAACCTAGACACAACACTAAGCTTATCTTTATCCTTTCTGAAGGTTTGGTGAGCTGGACAGAAAAATCAGAGCAGGAAGCATGATGCCTGATAGCTATTTATAAACATTCAGATAACATCATTTGGCATAAGACGGCAGTATTTCTTGCCAGCATCCCAGATGATACATCACTGAAATAAATGATTGGATTATTAATTGCTGCAGGCTTAAAGTGTTGCATGAAGCTTTTAAGTGTAGGAAATTACATGTATATAGCATATAGATTGCCATGTGGTGGTCCTGTATGTATTATTTATTTTCATATGTGCATGGTGTGCATCCACTTGGAAGCTACAACAGATCACAGCTTCCTGTTACATGTGCATGCAGCAAAAGCAGCTCAACGCAGCCATCACATTAATTGTATAATATACGGGATCTTTCTCAAAAGCTCTCTAAGATGACATGGAACCATTGCAACCAGCAACACAACCATCAAAATAATGGAATGCAACAAAATCCAGTATCTGTGACAAATCGTGTCCTCCATCACATAGAGCACGTTTTGTGGGGAGGGCTCCGGAACTGCCACCTTGTTGTTGGGGCGGGACCGTTTGAACAGCCACAACACCCCATTGGATGCCCCTTGGTTCCTGGGGTAGAATTTGGCTTGCTGGGACTCTGATTGGCAACCGAGGGGCTATTTAAGCCGCCACACATCGCCTGGAGCTCCTCTTCTGCTCGACGTGCATTGGATCACCTGCCATAAAAATATTTAGGGCTGTTCTTCTGACCTTGGTATGCCTGTCTAGAGCAGTGTTTTTCACCCTCTTCTGGGCAACGGAACACCTGTCTTCGGGAAAAAATCTCGCGGCACAGCACCCACAGCGCGCGGCTTTTTTTCTATGGGGGGGGCCGGCACAGTTTTTTTTCGGGCCTCCGAGGCCCAGCGCGGCTTCTTCCCGCGCTGGGGAGGCCCGGCGGGGCTTTTCCCCGCGTCGGAGAGGCCCGGCGGAGCTTCGGCTCACGCCGGGAGGACCCCGGCACAACTTTTTTTTTCGGGCCTCCGAGGCCCAGCGCGGCTTCTTCCCGCGCTGGGGAGGCCCGGCGGGGCTTTTCCCCACGTCGGAGAGGCCCGGCGGAGCTTCGGCTTCGGCGGGGCTTTTCCCCGCGGCACAGCAGCCGGTGTCTCGCGGCACACTAGTGTGCCGCGGCACACCGGTTGGGAAACGCTGGTCTAGAGGACGTCTGTTTTTGGAGCAGGGGCCCGGTAGGAATTTTGCCGATTGGCAGGTGCCATTTGGTTTTTGCCTACCATGTAGCAAATCGTCACAACTTTGTTAGGTTGGCGGTTAGGCATTGGTTCAATGTTTTGCGGAGGGGAAGTGGTTGGCTGTGCCTGCCCCTCCATCGCTGCTGCTAGGGAATTCCATTATAGGAATCCAGGGGCTCGCCTTGCTTTTCCAAACCCCATCTTGGGGCTAGGGCCACGCCAGAGTCCCTAGGAGCATCTGGGGTGAGTGGGGAGACCTAACTCAGCTCCGTGCTCTCCCAGAATGTTTTCCCTTACTGACATCTGGTGGTGCCCAGTTGTCAGTCCTGTTCTTGCCACAATGCAGGTTCAGGTAGCCGGGAACCAATGCCTAAGCAACCACTCACATGCTGTAATCAATAAAGTTGTGGCCAAATTATTGCCAAAAACCTTAAACAAATATTCTGTGTCTATTGTGTTTTATTGGGGGAGGTTTGGGGGGTCTTCACACGCAAAAATCTACTTGCATATATGTTAGGGAATGTTTGGAATGTGGATGAGGATATATTGCTTAAGATATCCTTATCCTACCCTGTTTCCCCCTTTTTAATACGTAGTCATAAAGTAAGCCATGGCAGGTTTTTTTTACCTTTGTGAGAAGTAAGACATACCCCAAAAGTAAGCCATGGTGCCGCCATTGTTCCCGTCGCCTCCTCAGCCCCTCCTGCGTGCGCAGGGAGCCAGCGAACCAGTGAGAGGCACGGGGGGGAAACGCGCCTCTTGCGGAGTTCTGCCCCGCCTGCTTAGCGCGCAGGGGTAGCCTGTACCGTACCATACTGACGTAATAAAAATAAGACATCCCCCGAAAATAAGCCACCCTGTGTTTTTTTGAGGGAAAAAAATTATAAGACGGTGTCTTAAAAAGAGGGAAAGACGGTAACTTGTGTTTACAAGTTCCAACTAAATCAGCAGAGTTACATTCCCCTTTTAAATCACAAAACAGAAGGTTGCTCAGGTTTGTTTAAACCTCTGTAAAATAATTTCCTGTTACTTCCCCTTTATCCCTCTTCAAAATAAGACACTACACAAGTCTTCTATAAAAGCATGTAAAAACGTTTACTCACAGACATCAAATGGTCACAATAAGATTCCAGATGAAGGCAGACTTAAGCTTAGAAAATATATGTACATGTGGAGACTCTCCATGTGGGAGAAGGCTCCATTTGGGCCCTCTTGGCTGGAAGCTCCTCTTGGCTGGAAGCCAAGAGCCCATCTCTGCTCTAAGATGTTGCTTGATTGAAGTCCCGATCCAAGAGAGGGAAAATGGCCACTGACCTGTGGTTTTGTCCTAACCTGCCCAGGTGAAGCCACTCCCACTTTCAGTTACTTAGTGGAAGTTGTCTCAGTCCAGGTAAACAGGAAGTTACGGCTGGAGGACCGAGCCACCTTCATGTCCACTCTAGCAATGTTATATTTGACTGCTCTGTGTGTTTACATCCCACAATATGCAAGTATATCTATGTGAGAATTGATAACTTTGAAGCAGTTCTAAAGAACCTCTGTGCTAAAATAGCACACAATTTAATTCTCATGTCACCAATGTTGCCAGCACCAAGTTTGTTCTCACCACTCTCCTCACTAAAGGCAAAGGGTAAGAGAACTGAGCTGCAAGAATGCCCCGAAAAGCAGAGACTAAGACGAGTTACGCAGAGATGGAAAACCACAGTAGGTAAAAAGACAAAATAGTTGAATCATGTTGTTTTGATTGTTAGTTGTTTCCCGAGGCAGCATGATGCATAAGAAGCATGTTGACTCCACAGAGTAGCCCAAGGTAAACATGGAACCTAACCACTTAAGTAACAAAAAAATAAAATAACCATGATGACTGTAGCTGACTGTTTACATAAGAACTGCCAGTGTTTCGTATGTGAACACTTCAGGCTATTCTGTCTCAAGGTAAATGCACACAAAACCGGGATGAATGCAACCTTTAATATCAGCACTTCCTTAGTGGGTTGAGAAGAATTGCACACACTACCTAAATCTACCTAAATCAAGGAATTCTTCATTTTTAACCTGTGTTATGGTTATATTTTCTAGGTAAATATTATGAGAAAGGAATGAGACAGAGGCGCCACCTTCTCCAGAGAATTCAGGGGGCCGGACACAATGTCCTGACATCGCGCTCGCAATGTCACCTGGCATCCTGGCATGGTTTACTCCTTAGCCTTTTCTTCTCTCAAGGATATCCCACAAGGCAGGGGAAGTTTAGGATCAGAGTTTTCCTTCTCCTAGTTGGGCTGCCTTCCCAGGTCGATGAGCCCCATCTGCCTAATTTGTGGCCCTCCACTTGTTGCTGGATTACAACTTCCATTATGGTGGACTATTGGCCATGTGGTAGTGATTGTGGGGGATGAGAGTTGGGAACCAACAACTGGAGGGTCACAAGTTCCCTATTCCTAGTTTGAAGATGCAGGAAACAGGATGAACACAGAACAAAAAGCCCATATGTACAATATGGCTTAGCACCAAGGGGTAGCCCACAATTCTACCAAGAGTGGTAGGATTCTCTTACTAGGTTTGCCATCATTCATTGGTAGAGCACATGCTCTCCATGCAAAAGACCCCCAAGTCCCATCCTTTACATCTCCAGGTAGAACTGGATGCCATGTGGAATCCTGCAGGGATGCTCTTGGTGTAGAAAAGGGATGACTAACCTCTGGCTTTCCAGATGTTATTGGACTCCTGATCCCATGCCAGCCACCATGGCCAATGGGACTCATAGCCTAACAACTTCTGGAGGGCCAGAGGTTACCAACCCTTGGCTTAGAACACCCTGTATCCTGGTGGTGACAAAGAAGGCAAGACGAAAAGGTCCACCATGCCCTTGACACGGTACGATCCCAAAGTTCTGTAAAGTGACTGGGACTCCTTCTTACCAAACCTGAAACAAATCACATCTTCAGTACAATAAGTAGCATGACCTTCAACTCCCCAAAAGTCGAGAAAACATTCAGCACCTAAAAAAATAAACAATTCTTCAAGGCACTATGGAAATGTAATCCATTTCAGACACCATGAAAAAGCCCTCTCGTGCTGGTGATGACTGGAAAGCACAACTTTAACTGCAATGATAACACTGGCAAGGTAGTGATAAGGTTCTTTTTTAAAAAAAAGAAAGAAAGAAAAGAAATAGCATGAGCGAATTATATCATCACAAGCAGTATATACTGGCTGACTCCAAGTTGAGAAGTGTGAGAGTTAACTTCTATTTTATTTTTATTTTTTGCAAAATAAATAGGGAGGGGAAAGACAGAAATGGAATTTAAACAGAAATTAATCTCATCTTCAGATAATTTGAATTAAAGCAAAGGCTAATTTTGCCTTTGGCTTCCATATCTCCTCATAATATGATTATTCACCAAGTGTTGCTGGCAATGGGTGAGCAATAAATTTTAATAAGCAAACAACAATGGTAAAAAAAAAAAACCAGTTAAGCTCTGATTCCTATGAC
Organism: Darevskia armeniaca; assembly: GCA_034641395.1. Classification (NCBI taxonomy): domain Eukaryota; kingdom Metazoa; phylum Chordata; class Lepidosauria; order Squamata; family Lacertidae; genus Darevskia; species Darevskia armeniaca. Next base: position 110,344 of record JAWWNF010000242.1, read on the forward strand.
TTGCCTGCCATTCCGCCAAATGTTTCCCTTGGACCGTTTGTGAAAAGCACGATGCTGAAGGATTTCTTTCATAGCAACATGAAAGTCGTATGTGTCACCCCAAATTAGGGACAGGCTGGCCAGCTCAGGGTTGCTTCTGCTTTTGCAGCAATTTCTGAGAAGATCGATAGATATAGACTGCCTCATAACACTAAGCCATTCATCTGGCTAAAGTGCAGAGGCATGTGTACCTTTGACCTTAACAGATAAAGAGTCATCTCCAGTGGATGGCTGTGAATTTCCTACAGAAACAATGATTTCCAATTACCTGTACGCTGATGCAACGTGGCAAGTGGCAGCTGGGAAAAATAACTTGTATCATCCCCTGTTTGCTTAAAACGTGTCGCATCTGGATTTGTGTAGATAAATCCACACATGGGTGCTACGTTGGCAATCTTATAGAGCTTATAATTGAAATTTGCTAGTGTGAAGCAAGTCCCTGCCTGCATGAAAAATTGCATTTCTTCAAATATAATTCCTCCTCCTCTTCAACAAATATATATATATATATATATATATATATATATATATATATATATATATATATAATCAGGGTGACTATCAACATTCCTGAAAGACATACTTGAAGTCGTGGATCACTGATTCCTTATCCCCGCAGTAAAGCAGGACTTTGTCACTGCCTTAAATGTGGATAGGACCAATGCTCTGCATACAGTGGTACCACGGTTTACAGACTTAATCCGTTCCGGAAGTCCGCTCTTAAACCGAAACTGTTCTTAAACCAAGGCGCGCTTTCCCTAATGAGGCCTCCCGCCACCGGTGCCCTTCCACCATTTGGATTCCATTCTTAGACCGAGGTAAAGTTCGCAAACCGGGACACTACTTCCAGTTTTGCGGAGTTTGTAAACCGAATAGTTCGTAAACAGGGCTGTTCTTAAACCGAGGTACCACTACCGTGTTTCTCCTAAAATAAGACACCGTCTTATATATATATATTTTCCCCTCAAAAAAACACAGTATGGCTTATTTTTGGGGGATGTCTTATTTTAACCGCTCCGCGTCGGTAAGCTGCATAGCCATGCCTATCCAGGCCGTCTTAAGGGAGAGGCGCCACGTCACTATGTCTTGTTTTCGGGGTATGGCTTATTTTTGACAAATGCGTAGAAATCCTGCTATGGCTTATTTTATGGCTACGTCTTATTTTAGGAGAAACAGAGTATATTAGAGTTCCCCTGCCTTCCTTTTATTGTCTCAAATCAATTTATTTCGGCTATTTGCCCATATATAAACAAAACAACCAGCCAAACAAGGCAAAAGAGACAAAACAAAACAAAACAACCAATTAACAATGCAAAATAGAACAACAACAACCGGTACAGAAGAAAACCGTCACAACGTTAGGCAATCAACTCATGGTAGTAATTCAATCCTACCCTAGCGACCTTAGCAAGGACAAAACAGAGGGCTCGGATTTGAGTAGGGTAGTGATATAGCTTTCAATACTCAAACAGCGTTCCAGCGCATCTCTTAAGCGAAAGGACTGCAGTTAGGAACCTTGCGACCTGAAGGGTTCTATGAGGGCCCGTATCTTGCAGCATATAGGCTAGATGCGCCTCGACAGGCTTGCCGACTAGTTCCTGTAATATTGAGTTTAATAAACTGGCCCGAGCTGATCTGTACATGGTACAGCTGAGCATTATGTAGAGTTCCCCTGGTCATAGTTTCACTCTAGACTTAGCTTCTATAGAACTGATATGGGTGGGTGAATAATGAAGTTTGGAGTCCTGATTTGTCAGCTGACAAGGCTACTTAGGCAGCTGCAATCCTCTACCCACCGAGGTGTGCCATGTGTCCTCTTTTTCCAGGATACATCATCTTTCTCAGGGGTAAAATTTTTGTCCAGGTGGATTTTTAAAATTTGCCAAAATGTCTCTGGCTCTACTTTCTGGATGAGACATAGACATAACTGGTGGCTGAAGACTTGCTTTCCTCTTCTCTTCTCCTTCCCCCCTCAGCTATATATCACAGTTTCAATAGCCTACATATAGTAGGGGTATTTCAAATGAGAGTCGTCATAGTGCCCTCTTTTTTGTTCTTCAAAATATGGCAACCCCACTTACTTGAGACTAAGCCCCATTGAAATCAGTTTATGTATACACATGTATGTGATTTTAACCAATAATCTCTGTAACATTAGAAGTCAATGTAGTGGCAGTCATCAGAAGTCAATGCAGAGGTCAAAACTGTGAATTACTATGTCAATGCAGAGGTCAAAACTGTGAATTACAATTACTAGCTCACATCGCTGCAAAGACTTCCATGGCTCTATCCTCAAATCCTTCCATTTTCAGACACAGTCAGCCCAAGGGATGTTATGGTGGTGGTGGTGGTGGTGGTGGTGGTGGTGGTGGTGTGTGTGTGTGTGTGTGTGTGTGATCTCCCTCCTGATCAGTCACTACCAGTTCAGATCCTATAAGCTTATTATTTTTGTTCTTGTTGTTATTATTATTTGCCATTCCTGCCTGTTCATCTAAACATAAAAGTATTCTTTCATCCATACACAAATGCATTAATTAATTAATTAAACCCATATTATTAACTGAGTAAGGCTAGAATCCTAGTTATAAAATTTCCTAGCAGCAAGCGCCATTGAACACAGTGGACTTCTCTCTAAATAAATACGCAAAGGATCAGGCTGCGCGGATTCTTTAATCTGTTGACAGCCTTCGTTGCACTCCATCACTTTATCACATTACCGTTAACACGTGCTAAAAGGAAATCACAAAAACTCTTTCTTGACTCTTTTTAGTCCTAGAACACAACACACAAACACAAGTCTTGTGACTCATTTGTACTAAGATTATCTTCAACACCCACACAGTCCTCCAAACTTAACACGTCTAAAAGAAATCAATAGCTATCGAAAGGAAGCCAGCACTTTCTTTCTCATTCTTAGTCATATGTCTCCTGAATCAACTACAAAAGTCAATGTTTTTACGAATCTTCAGTAGATTTATTAACATTTGCTCTGTATGTGTACAAAACCTCAGTACTAATATGTTATTATGAACTTCAGTTAGATATACGCACCACTCTTGGAATAAATAGATAGATAGATAGATAGATAGATAGATAGATAGATAGATAGATAGATAGATAGATAGATAGATATAGATAAATAGATAGACAGATAGATGGTTGGTAGACAGACAGACAGACAGACAGACAGACAGACAGACAGACAGACATGTACATTTTGGGGGTGCCTTGGTTCTACATGCATCATGAATTATGAGATGAATTAGGGTCATTTGAGGGTGGCTCTCATATTTCTGAGTCATTAACACGTCTCAACTCGAGACAGATCAGGGACTTCCTAAGCTTCCAAGTGACTGTATGGTCTCAAACATATAAACTGCAAGGCTGGTTGTTTTTTCCCCTCGCTGAGAAATGAAACCAAACTGACTAGGAAAATGTCCAGAGCTTGAGAGGATGTGTGTGGAGGTGGGGGAAAATCTTTTGTTTAGCCACAGAGATCTAGCTTTTAATCAAAGTGAATTATTTCCCCAGGGCATCACAACCACGTGGTTGGGAGGGAATTTACAACTGCCTTTTGAATTAGACGTCTGCCTTCCCTATGCAAGTTAATAGAAATATCTCCACTGTATCCTCCCAAATTTCAGGGTTCTTCCTGGGTGCTTCATGGGAGGTAATGTTTCCTTCTTCCAAGTCTTTCCTGGTGAGTTATGACATTTTTCAACTACCTTCTTCCCCCATCCAAATCAGTATAACCCCAAAAATCTGTGGTGGGACCCTTAGCCACCCACCAACAGCCCTTGGAAAAACATGGTCCTTGTTGGGGGTGACAGTTCCCCCATGCCAGTCTTTCTTGGAGTTCCATGCTACTTTATTTCCCTCCACCACCCTTATTGTGGGTTACTTGATCTGTTTCCACTCCCTGCTCCCATGATCACGAATGCAGTGGCATTAATTGTCAAATAGGGAAACAGTGAATGAGCTCAACTCTGTACCACATGATTAACTCTAATGTCTGATCTGCAACATTTTTTAACAAGCTGGCAGCAGCCTACCCAAACCCTGCGTAGCTCTTCTTTCTACCAAGGTGAGGTTTAGGAACTGCTATTGCCACATTCACCTTGAATGGCAACCATACCTCAGCTCCAAGCATCATAACAGTATAATGTTGGAGTGTCAGGATTTACAATGTCCCTCTCACGCCAAGACGCAGCAAGCTGGTGGGTTTATTATGCTTAGGTTTATTAGTATTTGCACAGTAGTTCAGTCCGAGCTCACAGCTCAGTCATCTTCCGATGACGACGACGTTGGACTCACTAAAGGGCGGGCTCTTCGCCAACAGGATATCCTCCACTGGCCGCCCCTCCTCCTGTTTGACTGACGTCGCGCCTGGACTCTACTCCTTCGCCTTGTCCGTGGGGACTCTGGAGCAGTCTGCCCCTCCCTCTCTTGAGCCATGTCTAAAAGCTGCAGTTCCTCTGAAGCAGCCTCTGTCTGCATTACAGGACAGGAGGGACTTGCATCACTCTCAGTATGGGAAGGAATCAAGCCTCTGCTTCCCCCAGCCTGCTGTCGCTCTGGGAAGGGACGTCCCTGACGTGGGGAAACCCAGTCAGATGGGCAGGGTAATAATAATAATAATAATAATAATAATAATAATAATAATAATATTTGTGGTATTTTGCTTTTCACTCATAATCAGTTTAAAATGTATGTAAGGGGAGGCACTAATGTGTCCTATCTGCATGGAGAAAGCCTCAGAGCAAATGAAACTAGACCTCAGGTGTGAACCAGCACTTAGTAGACAATGGTGGTCAACAGAAGAGGGTCAAAGATTCTCTCAAGGCAAATCTTAAAAAATGTAGTATAAACACCGTCAATTGGGAAACACTGGCCTGCGAGCGCTCCAGTTGGAGAACAGCCTTTACCAAAGGTGTCATGGGCTTTGAAGACACTCGAACTCAGGACGAAAGGGAGAAACAAGCTAAGAAGAAGGGCATGCTTGGCAAACCCTCACCATGATCAGCTCAACCCGGAAACCTATGTCCCCACTGTGGAAGGACGTGTGGATCCAGAATTGGCTTCCACGGTCACTTATGGACTCACTGTTAAAACCGTGTTTATGGAAGACAATCTTACTTGGCTACGAGAGATCGCCCAAGAAGAAGAAGAGTAGACAAACAAGCATATTTCTTAGGAATGGGACCTAACTATTTGTAATCAGGCCCATGCTAGATACCTGGGTGGGCAGGCAAAGTGTTGCTGTCCTTGGGGAATTGTAGCCTGCTGTAAATATGCTTAGCCACACCCATGATTAGCCAAGCTTCTGGATGCAAAGTGGCAAGCTAGTATCCTCCTGTTATATCCCTTCTAAGGGGTAGAGGCAACACACACAGAAATGATAAACTGTGTGTGGCTGTGTTCAGATAACACCTTAAGAACCTTCTTGTGCGGCTAATCTCAGAACTTGCTCCTCTTTGTATGCCTAGAATTCTTTAATGCCCTTAGCGCCAACCTAAATAGCCATTAGCATTTGTTAAAGGCTTATTTATTTAATGTATCAATGCCAGTCCTTGGAAACCTGCCAAAACAATGCTGGCAATCCTTTCTGTTTTTAACTCACTGAATATTTGTATCTCGGGAGAATCATTTTTCTGTTATCCTTAAATTCTGTTTTGACCTGACCTTGAAAAGTACCTGAAACTAATGTGGATTATCAAGATTTTCTGAAGAGGACACAAGCTTAAATTCAAGCGGGTGTTTCCCCCCCTCAAATATCATGAACACTTCATCAAAATAAAATAAAATGCCAATGTTATGAAATGAGAGAGGAGATCTAGAGTAAAGAGCACTGTAGGCTGATAGCACTTATGCAAATCAAACGGTTTTTCAACACGCTGTATTTAGGCCAGGATGAAACAAACATCTGAACGTATCTGTTCCCTCAGAAGAGATGCAGCTGGGATTTTGATGAGAAATCTCTTTATCTGTCCCTCCCCCCTCTCCTTTTCCCTTTTTGTGCTGAACTAACAGCAGAAAAGTTTATCATAATGTGTGGATTTGCAAGGAACAAAAAAGCTAATTCTGAAGCTGCTCAAGTGAAGTCAGAAGGAGTGAGGCTGGGAATACGGTAGCAGCAAAGCTGGCTAAGTCTGTGAATAAATGTGTTATAAAGGTGGAGAGGCAGTGCTGTGTAGCGGTTAGGGCACTGGACTAGGACCTAGGAGAATAAGGTTAAAACCCCATGAAGATCACTGGGGGGGGGGGTCAGCCACTTTTCCTCAGCCTAACCTACCCCACAGGGTTGTTGTGAGGATAAAATGAAGAAAGCGATAACCATGTCCAGCACCTTGAGTTCGTTTTAATAAAGATGGGATATAAATGCAACAACAACAGCAGCAACAACAGATCTGATCCTTCCATTTTCAGGAAGATGAACCTGGCAATAATGTTTAGGGTTCCTAGGAAGAGGAAGGTTTCAGGATGTGGATAAGGGGAGAGGACATTATTATTATTATTATTATTATTATTATTATTATTATTATTTATTAGCCCAGCTACCCTTGGCTGCTCCCAACAGAATATTAAAAACACAATAAAACCTCAAACATTAAAAACTTCCCTAAACAGGACTGCCTTTAGATGTCTTCTAAAAGTCAGATAGTTATTTCTTTCCTTGACATCTGATGGGAGGGCGTTCCACAGGGTGGGCGCCACTACCGAGAAGGCCCTCTGCCTGGTTCCCTGTAACCTCACTTCTCGCAGACATCTCTTTATTCTTTACACACATGCTGTGCTGTATAGCTCTCAAGTTAAGGATTATTTTTCCCCTGTAAAAATATACTGGCTTGTTTATCTGTTAATTATATCCATACATACAGGCTGCTCCCCCCCCCCCACTCAAAGACCTTCAAAGCGGCATACATGATTTTTAAAAACCCTGCTGTGAAAGTTCATAAACATTGAGATACCCATTTTCTTTACCAGACAATGACTTTTAAGCAAAAGAAAAGGGGGGAAAAATCAATCCTATTCCCACAACCTAGAAACACTGACTTCCGTAAACCGAAGCTCTGAACTGATGCGAGGAAAACAGGGAGGGCAGAGATCAAAGCATGGAGTTGTTATAGCAACTGGCATTCGGAGAATAAGTCTGAATTTCATAAAATACATATGGCATCTCAAGATATACAAAAAGAATAAACTGAGTAACTCGTTTAAAAAATACTACAAGCTCTGTAGAGGATTCAGCCTGCTGGGTGAGCCAGCTTCATAAGACAAGTTTGCAGGAGGAATTTTAATATATCTCTTTATGTTGCTGGAGGGTGAGCTTTCTGAAGTGCCTCATAGCTCTTCTGCCTTGTCTTCAGGGGCTGGAGTTAGGATCACACTGAGCTGAAGCAGTCTAGGACAAAAGCGGGGCTCTTAGTTGGGATGTTTGGGTGTGTTTCAGTATATTTGGTTGGGGCTGCTGTGAAGAGTAGTTCAACTTTGTTAATCTCTTCCTCTTTGCTAGCTTGACTTATTATTTGAAAGTTTTATATACTTCAAATGTGTTATTAATTGATAATCAGCAAGGCTACGAGATGTTACAGATGAAAAAATTATCAGAGAGTGGGACATATACAGAGCCTATGTAAAAGAACATTGTCAAAATATTAATCCATTGGCAGATTTTGATTGAACTTCTGTGTTCAGATAGGATAATTTTATAAATTTTAAAGTAACTTAAACAACATGGAGAAAATAAAGTTAAGTGCGTATTTAAGGAATTTAATCTGGGAGCATAATGGGAAGATCGGAGCTCATGTCAAATTCAATCACAAAATTATGTACAAAGAAGTATCAATTAAGGAATGAATTATTATTTATTTCTATGTTCATCTTTGTTTTTAACATTCACTGATTATTTTTGTTCTACAATTTTCAACTAATAAACCATTAAAAAAATGTGTTATTAATTGTTGAGTGATCCTAATATAAAACAGGATGTCGGGGGTCTGACCTCACGCAAGGCTCTTGAGATGGGGAAGGAGGGGTGGAGGGAGGTGCAGCCTCTCTTGGGAAGCAGCTCGGAGTCCAGCGGGGATAGCAAGAAAAGCCCCAGTGGTGAGGAGCAGGAACTGCCAGGCAGTGTGGTGGAGCTGGGGCTCAGAGATGCCGACACAGCCTCAGCGCCACCTGAGTGGTCTGAGAAGCAAAGCGGGCAGCTACTTCCGTTGCCCCAAATGCGTAGGGGAGGAAAGCGTAAGGAACGGAGGTGACGCTTTGGAATTCCAAAGCTTCTATGTTGGGGGAGGAACTGGCGAAAGCCACTCCCAGATTCTGGAACCGACTCAAGCGGACATGAATCTTAAACGCTCCGATGTACATAGTTTGTAAATAAAGTATTAGCTTTAGAAGAACGGGTGTTTCTGGCTCTTTACTCTCGAGGAGACAACCCCGAGCCCTTACACAGAGTGTCCCTATTTTCATCTGAGAAATGTTGGATGGTATGATAACAACACATTTCTCTTGCAATATGCAGCATCCCTGGCTGCCTGCAATTCTCGATCTGCAAAAATCTACAGTACATGGGACGAGTTACATCTGTCCTGTCCTGAGCTTTAATGGAAGTGTTGACTACCTGCGATTAGCGCAGTCGCAGCTGCTTACTTTTTATTTTTTTTAAAAAGGGTACATGTGGCAAATCTGCCCCTTATAAAGTGCTACCAAAAAGAATTTCATTATGTTCCCCAGCTTTGGAGCCAGCTGTTGTGTGTGACCTCGTGGGCGGGGGGGGGAGGATTTCTTTATATCCTATCACCAGTGATTTGTGACCTTTCGGTCAATTGTCTGCCTGCCTGCCATAGTGTATAATGCAAATATGCCCAGCTGAATTCTCCATCATGATCATATCAAAGCCGTAAAACATCATAGGAGGAAAGGTGCATTGTAGTGCAAACTATCAATTGATTTTTAAAAGATCACATCAGTATCAATATAGGCCAGCAGTCACAGCCACAAAATGTTTATACACCATGGACCCAAACCTGCCCAAACCTGTTTTTCAACACATCTCTCAATACTATAAAACCTTCCACTGAATAAAATGGAACACTTAGCTGAAACTGCAAGTTTTAATTTGATCCTATTAGAAGATGTTGCTGTGGAAGCAAAGAATGATTATATTCTTTATATCCCATTTGTCCCACCTGAAAGTGAGGGCTTAGACTGACATATTGTTGAAACACCTAACACTCCAGTCTTAAGCATGTTTATTCTGAAGTAGCTTCCTCCAGTGCTGATATTTGAACTGTAAACTCATCAGGTTACGGACATATGTTGATCTTAGTCTATGATGTACAATTTACATTGATTGCGCTATATTGCATCTTTATAATTTGTGAGCATCCACATCATATACTTGAAGCAATCTTCTCTTATGCCACTTAATCAGACATGGCTTCCCTCAAAGAATTCTGGGAACCAAAATTTCATACCCTCCAACATTTCTCCAATGAAAATAGGGGCATCATATTGAATAATAATAATAATAATAATAATAATAATAATAATAATAAACCAACGTACCGGTATATAAAAACATAATAGAACATTAAGCATTAAAAAGAACTTCTGTATACAGGGCTGTCTTCAGATGTTTGCTAAAGGTTGTATGGTTATTTATCTCCTTGGCTCACGGTTGCCATACTCTCCAACGTTTTTCTGATGAAAATGGGGACGTCCTATTCCTCCTCCTCCACCACCACCACCACCACCATCATCATTATCATTAAATACTAATAATACTAAATACTAATAATACCCCGCCCATTTGACTGGGCTGCCCCAGCCACTCTGGGCAGCTTCCAACATGTATAAAAAAACATAGTAAAACATTAAACATTTAAGAGAGAAAAATACTTCCCTATGCAGGGCTGCCTTCAGATGTCTTCTAATGGTTGTATAGTTTCCTATCTCCTAGGCTCAGGAGTTGCCTAACTCCATACCCTCCAACATTTCTCCAGTGAAAATAGGGATGTCCTGAGGCAAAGCAGGACATTTCAGGATCAAATCAGAAATTGGGACGGCTTCTGTAAATCCGGGACTGTCCCTGGATAATAGGGACACTTGGAGGGTCTGAAATTTGTTACGGGTGCTGGGAATTGTAACTCTGTCGGAGGTCTCTGCAATCTTTAACAAACTACCTTTCTCAGGATTCTTTGGAGGAAGCCATGACTTTTAAAGTGGTACAAGAGTGCTTTAAATAGACAATGTGGATGTGACCCAGGCTGAAAGAAGCTATGAATCATGTGTTGTGATCTAACAGGGACTCTCTAAATTGCCTGTCTTCCTGTTACTGTAGGTGGTGATCATCAAACACTGTGCAGGGACACAGTGCATGGCTGACAATATGAATTCATCTTGATGTTTCACAAATTGCGAAGGCTCCCAGAAATAAGATAACCATCACCTCACCTTCATAATGCTCTGTCTTCATCTATTTGTGTAACATACTTTGCATACTTTGCACAATGCAGCGTCTGTCGGCAGCATCTGCTTCCAGCGTGGCATCAGCAAATCACACATGATGCTCTGTGTCTCCTTGTGATGATAGCATTATGCACAAGAGGTTTATAATATTATGCCATCATAGGTTCTTCCCTATGTCAGGTAGCATCTCCCAGATGCAAATGTGTCCCAACAGCTTTTGACCAAATTAAAATCTAAGCTTTCTACTGGTTGCCTGTGGTTAATATTCTTGGTATTCTTTCACCATATTGATCTTAGTCTTACCTCAAAGTAGATTCTTAAATACATGCAAACATTTGGTTTGTCTTTGTGCAGTGTTTTTTTTTTGGGGGGGGGACACAGGGAAATCTTAACCATAGGCGCCAGGGGTGCAGGGCACCCAAGCGCCGGGCTCTCAGGGGCGCCAGGCCAAGAGTCCGGGGCCCAAGAGTTGGAGTCCGGGGAAGAGCCCGCCTGTCGGTCAGAGCGCTGTGGCCGGCTCTTCTGCTGTAGGCGGAATCTGCGCCGCGAGTTTGAGGGCAAGCGAGTCAGTGAAGCACTGAGGCGGGTGGCCGCCTCCGCCCTCCTGCACACCTGGGATTGGCGTAGGGCCATGGAGAGGCCCGCCCAGCGCACGCTGCTTACACCACGAGGCGCCCAGCTTCGCTCAGTTGCCAACGTTGACACCTCGGGCTGGTTTGTTGCGCTGGGCTCCTTATGTTTCCTGTTTTCTTTTCCTGAGCAGAGATAAGTGTGGTGTCAGCTCCCTAAAAAAAGGTCGACAACTCTGGGCAACCGGGGGGCACCGGGGGGATCTTTGCACCCCGGTGTAGCATATGCTTAGGACGGCCCTGGGTACACAAGGGTATGTAGGACCGACACACACACACACACACACGTTAAAAGTGTAGCACTTACTGTAACAACTTCATGATGAGTACTGGCACCTTTCCCTCTTGAAAGGAAAAAAAAAACATGTCACATCACATTCACTGTGTGCAGGTGTGTGGATGTGACATCGCACATCTGCATTGTGGCATCTCTTCCTCCTTCTCTTCGCAACCAGCAAGGCACCCTTTTATGTGGGGAGGAGAGAAGAAGAAGAAGAAGAAGAAGAAGAAGAAGAAGAGGAGGAGGAGGAGGAGTTTGGATTTGATATCCCGCTTTATCACTACCCGAAGGAGTCTCAACTCAAAGCGGCTAACAATCTCCTTTCCCTTCCTCCCCCACAACAAACACTCTGTGAGGTGAGTGGGGCTGAGAGACTTCAGAGAAGTGTGACTAGCCCAAGGTCACCCAGCAGCTGCATGTGGAGGAGTGGAGATGCAAACCAGGTTCACCAGATTACGAGTCTACCGCTCTTAACCACTACACTACACTGGCTCTCTGCCTCTGCCTTCATGTCCAAGCCCACCCCCCTGTAAAAGGTTGCCTCACTTGCTGGCTGCAGAGGGCAGAACTGAACTGCTTGTCTCTCGAAAGGCAGCGTCGCTGCCGCCTTTCCTCACTAACTTTGTGGGTGCCCAGTCCCCACAATTATATTATTGTTGGTGCCCAAGCACCCATAGGAGTTGGCTCTTATGGTGATGTCCATTCATGCGCATCCTGCTACTATTTTACAGATTATGTTAAGGTGACTCTTATAATCGAGGAAGCTAAATGGTGTACTTTATCTAAAATTTCCAGAGCATGGTCAAGACATTCTACAAAACTTATTCCCAAATTCAAAGTGAGTTTTGTTTTATTGGTTCTGCTTCTTTCCAGGTCTTTATTAACTGATGGGTCTTACACGGTTGGCACTAAATAAGTGACATACTGCACTCCACCCTGTTCCGTGCTTGTGGTGAATCTTATTCTGGGTGATCTAATCAATTTGAGATTGTTAGGTACAGTGTTCTTTCTTGATGTACAGGACAGACTAGTTTCTTCCAGAGATACGACTTCCGTGTAATTTTCTGAATACATTAGGCCAGAGGAACAGGTTGCAATTGGGGGAAAAGAACATTATTTCCCACTGCTTCAAATGTGGATTGTTAAATTCTTTAAGTATCCTGAAGCTCTGCCATTGATTCATTTTTCTTTTTTTGTTCCTAAGTATTCTTTATAACAAGTACAAAATGCAGAGCAGTAATAAGCCCTAAGCTTATTACTTAAAACATGGTAATGTGCTTTAATTTTACACTGTTAAGGAGATTTTCATGCATTATCAGATCATTGTCAGGCGTACAAGCACATCTGCCCTGAATGGTGTCATCTGAACAGTTTTCAAAGAATCCTGCAAGGTAAAAACGAAATCAAAGGAAGCTGTCTTCTATTCTTCACATCACTGGTTGACTGTGCCTGGATTTTTATATACCACAGGGAAGAATTTTCCAGCAGCCGCTTGTACCATATGTGGATTATTCCATTATAGAGGGAACATTTTATTGCTATTATGGATTATGTTCAAAAGGCTGATACTAAAGTTGTGCCTGAGAGCATTATTGTGTATGTTCCACTGGAAGAATTAGGAAGTGTTTTGATAAATGAAGAGCACAGACTTGCCCTAATTCAACAGGGGCATATTTTTGGAGTTTAAATGCTTTGAAACTATGAACTTAACTGTTATTCTAAATATATATATATATATATATATATATATATATATATATATATATATATATAATCATTTGGATAAAAAGGGCTAATGAAATGTAATGACTATGTAACAACTCATGGGGGAAAGCTCAATGGTGCAATCCTGGCCACTCACCCCTTCTCAGGGGTTGTAGGCCTTGCATCTGTCCACCACAGACCCTCCAAGTGTCCCTATTTTCCAGGGACAGTCCCAGTTTTACAGAAGCCATCCCGGTTTTTGATTTGATCCTGGAATGTCCCACTTTTCCTTAGAATGTGCCTATTTTCATCAAAGAAATGTTGGAGGGTATGGAGATATCTAACCCCCAAGCCATCTGAAGGCAGCCCTGTATAAGGAAGTTTTTTGATTAAAAAAAAATTAATGTTTTGTTATGCTTTTATATATGTTGGAAGTCACCCAGAGTGGCTGGGGCAACCCAGACAGATGAGTGGAGAATGAATAGTAAAATTATTGTTGTTAATATTTTTATGGAAAAGGATGTCCCTATTTTCATCGGAACAATATTGGAGGGTATGTGATTTGTACATAAGGATTTTAGATAAATGACACAAAACAATAAACCAGAATACCATCCTCCCAAAGTCCTGCCTTTCTGGTTGTCAGTAGAGAACCTCTCTGCTTGGTCACTTGGCCTCTGTTGTGGTGAATGAACAATCTTCTCAAAATGGCAGTCAGTTCCATTTATTAGAATCAAAGTAAATGTAATTATAACTTAAAGTAGGATTAAAAAAACAAAAACAAGGAACCTGCAGTTTTGAGGAACTCCGTACTAACTTGACTTAATTGACTTAATGAGGAGAGGAGGCAGATAGGCATCATCCTAACTAGGGCCGTCTTTACCCGGGGGTGCAAGGGGTGCAGTGCACCCAGGGGCCGAATTCCACCTGCCACTGAAGCCGCCTAAGCTCTTAACTATCTACCTCCGGGATGTCCAACCGGTTGACCATGATTGCTGGGTCATTTCCGTTCTCTTTTGCGGAAGAGCTGCAGAATCAATGTATCTGGCGGCGGCCCATAGTCGTGTCTTTCATTTCCGCATGATCGCAAAAACGGAAGATGGAGTTTCCACTGCCGATTTCCCCCCTTTATGTTAGCAGTTTTCGCTGCTCCCCTGAGTTGTGCCCCCCAAAAAGCTCAACAACGTTGACCATATGCTAAAGACGGCCCTGATCCTAACTGCTCTGAGGTGCTATTGGCTAAGTGCCCATAATATTGGCTGTCTCCAGCTCCAACTACAGTATCTTACTGGACATGTGCAGTAAGATCCGTACTCCAGGATTCTTCAAGGACAATATCCCCACAGCATTCCATTGGCAGGTTCCTATGTTCCTCTTGTGGGCTGTGTAAATCCCTAGCTGAACTCTCACTTTGCCGTGACCTCACTAGGTAGCTTTTAGGCAAGCTGCTCTTTTTCTCAGCTTCAGCATTCCCCTTTCCGTATGCAATAAAATACCAGCCTAACTTCCAGGTTTGTCATATGGGTTACATACACGGTGCAGATTATTACAAGGAGCATACAAAAAAGAATCCCATAGGGATGCTAAAGCAGTGAAGAATATTGTGGCAACTAGTTAGGAAACCAACACATGCATTGTGGGATAAGCTTTTATAGAGCTCACTTCATCGGATACATGAAGAGATATAAATGCTCATCATCAGCGTTACAGTTATAGTCCAGTAAAGGCAAGATTTATTTCAGGAAGTAAACAATAAGATGTGCTCAGGATTTTACTTTGGTCTACATAGCTTAAACTGTAGACCTGTCCACAAAACTCCTGCTGCTCCAATGTAGGAATGAAATTCAATATTATCCATGGTTGTTTTCAAAGTTCAGGAAATCCCCAAACTGGGCCCTCCCTACGATTAAACTGAATGACACATTCCACATGTATGTCAAATTCACTGCACAGTCATCTGAGCTGCTAGGCAGGTGTGCTGAACACCATAAACCAGGCATGGCCAAACTTGGCCCTCCAGCTGTTTTGGGACTACAACTCCCATCATCCCTAGCTAACAGGACCAGTGGTCAGGGATGATGGGAACTGTAGTCCCAAAACAGCTGGAGGGCCAAGTTTGGCCATGCCTGCCATAGACCAACAATTTTGTTTGTCTATTTTGCAGGAATGACATACAAATCAGCATTATTGTACATAATAAGTTAATGGGATTGGGGGGGAATTTTTATATTGTGCACACATATATACATTTGATACTTGTAAACTGTATAGAAGTCCCTTTGGCAATTTAGTGGTAAAGGTAAAGGTACCCCTGACCGTTAGGTCTAGTCGCGGATGACTCTGGGGTTGTCTGCTCATCTTGCTCTATAGGCCGAGGGAGCCGGTGTTTGTCCGAAGACAGCTTCTGGGTCATGTGGCTAGCATGACTAAGCTGCTTCTGGTGAACCAGAGCAGCGCACGGAAACGCCGTTTACCTTCCTGCCAGAGCAGTACCTATTTATCTACTTGCACTTTGACATGCTTTTGAACTGCTAGGTGGGCAGGAGCTGGGACCGAACAACAGGAGCTCACCCCGTTGTGGGAATTCAAACCGCCGACCTTCTGATCAGCAAGCCCTAGGCTCTGTGGTTTAGACCACAGCGCCACCCGCGTCCCAACAAATTAGTGGTACATAAATATTATTTAATTAATGCATCAGCTGACTTGGAGTTGGGGCTTCTGTTATTACCAGAAAACCTATTCCTCAAAAAAGATTTGTTAATACCAGAAATAAGATTTGGAACATCTTCCGGATTTGTCACAGTCACATTGAATCCTATGTATTTGAGAACATATAAAAGGACAACATGCAAACTCGCTCTGACAAACAGGCTATATTAGGGCTATCATATTCACCTGGGTGGAAATGTCCAGGAAAAGTGTAGATTTTGGTAAATTTCCTTTAAAATAGCTCAAAACAATTTTGCAAAGAAAGAAAGAAAGAAAGAAAGCTCAACAATATGGCGACCCTATATATAATACTAGATATCCAGCATAGGCCTGCAAGACACTACTTCAATTTAATTTTTTAAAAAGCTGCCAACAACATGGAACTGCAGATAAAAATTCTTGAAGGAAAAATACTTTTAATTTCAGCAAATCATTTGCTGCCTTTTTGCAAACAACTGAAAGCTCGTTTTTTAAAAAAAATATTTACCCATTCATTTTAAGATTTAAACTACTTCCCTCTTTAAACAGGGAGGCCAAAGTGGCATGCCTATAAAGATAAAGATATAAAAAGGACATCAAAGAAACATTACACAGCCTAAGCATAATAGCATCAGATATAATATAAAACCAGAAAACTGCATAAAAACCAAGTACAATAAAAATTGGAGCATATTTCAGTAAAAGGAAAGCCCGTGAATGCCTTTCTAAATAAAATTGCAAGCAGCCCAACCAGTAGGTGCTGGGCCAACAGGGTCAGCCTGCAGAGAATAGATCCATATGGAACAAAAAAAGAGAGTATAGTATGGGGAGGGGAAGCCATTATGGCGACGGCACAACAGGTTCCCGTTTCCCTAAGATCCATAAATTGGTCTGCAGGCAACAAGCATTCCCCTGGAAGAATACTTCCTCCACTTTCCTTCAGCTGAAAAAGGGGTGTCTGTTTTTCTGCCTCATTCTCAGAAGGTTTTAGAATTTCTTTAGAGTGCTGTTGGTGGGGTGGAGTTGAGCTTGCATGAGAACCTAAGAAGAGTCCACAGCCCAGTATCTTCACAGTGGCCAACCAGAAGACTACTGGAAGCCAACAAGCGGTACCTGAGTGCTATAACAACAACAACAACAACAACAACAACAACAACAACTTATTTATACCCCACCTATCTGGCTGGGTTTCCCCAGCCACTCTGAGTGGCTCCCAACAGAATACAGTGGTAC
Organism: Darevskia armeniaca; assembly: GCA_034641395.1. NCBI lineage: Eukaryota > Metazoa > Chordata > Lepidosauria > Squamata > Lacertidae > Darevskia > Darevskia armeniaca. The sequence continues at coordinate 127,390 of JAWWNF010000242.1, forward strand.
CCCGGTTCTCAAACATAATCCGTTCGACTTCCGAAACGTTCGAAAACCGAAGAGCAAAAAGGCTGGCTGCAAGTTCAATTGGGAAAACTGGAAAACATGCAGCGGAAGCTGTTCGACTTCCGAGATGCGTTCGAAAATGGAAGCAATTACTTCCAGGTTTTTGGCATTCGAAAACGGGAACATTTGGCTTCCCAGACGTTCGAAAACCAAGGTTCCACTGTATTAAAAACACGATAAAACACCAAACATTAAAAACTTCCCTAAACAATGTTCTCCCTGTGTGTTATTCCCAGCAACTGGTATCCAGAGGCTTACTTCCTACCCTTGTTGTTGTGACGTGGCTTAGAGTGGTGTGAGCAATGTGTTCTTCTTTCCATTAACCAGTTTTCCAGCACTCTCCAGCCTTCTTGGCTGCCCAGGCCTCCTGATCTGAAAAAACTGCCTGGGATGAGTGACCTCATGATGTCTTCTACTGGTCTTCAAGTAAAGAACAGGAAGTTGGGGAGGCTGCCCATCTTTGCAAAGCTGTATCCAGCTCCAAATTCAAAGCTTAAGGGGAGGCTTCTTAGATGGGAATTTGAAACAAAGCTGTCTCATCACAACTTTCCAAAACTTACCAAAACAAGACAACTTTTGAAACTGAAGTTCTTGCTTTTGATAAATCTCTGCGAGAGCAGGCTAAATCCCACAGAAGCCAAAGCTAACACCACTCCCAACTGCAGTAAATGTTCACTAAATTCAGAAGGGAATAGCACTATTAATATTCATTATTTATAGCTGCAGAATTCACAGTTAGGCAAAAGTCATTGATTTCTTGTGTTGATAATATATTAGATTTGACTGATGGTTTCCTACCCATCTGAAGTATCACTTGCACTGTGTACATAATTAACTGATTATAGATATGCTTCTTACAAGATAATGTGGCGTTCTTTAAATAAACTTCAGGAGAAATGAAAATGCTAAGGAGTAAACTTATTGTTCCTACTGAAATGTGCTGGACTGGGCAGAGGAGGAATGGTGGAGACTGCATCCCCCTCCTGAACCATCCAGAGAAGAGGAAGCCAGTATAGATTTACAGCAGTGGTTTGCGGGAGGTCATAGCTCAAAGGGAGACAAGGGGCAAAGTTGGGAGATAATGGGAGATGAGGGGGGGGGAGGCAGAGCTGGAGCAGTGGCTGACATGTTATCACTAGAAAGCATTCCAGACCCCCCTTCTCCCAGAACCCGGCGAGCATTGAAAGTAGGAGAGCAAAGGGCTAGAAGACAAATAGCCCTAAGTGGCCACCATAAGGTGGGTGGTGATGTTGACGATTGAGGAGAGAAGGGGGCTGGAGATTACTGGGAGCAACGCAGTTACTCCAAGAGGCAGCATTTCTAAGCCTCTCTCTGTGAATATTGAATAAAAGGCATTGGTAAGAACTTCCTTGTCTATCTATTCCTGGCAACCTACAGTGGGGGGATCTGATTCCCTGATGCCTGACAATGCCTAACATAGAACTGTGAATTCCTATGGTGAATGGGGTGGGTGGGAATTATGACTCACTTGTGGAGCACTGGATGCAGAAGGTCTTAGGTACGATCCCTGAAGTCTCCAGTTAATGCTAGGAGAGAGCCCTATCCGAAACCCTGGAGAGCAGCTACCAATGCTGAGATTGATGGGCCAATGGTTAGACACAGTGTAAAGCAGTTTCTTTTGTTCCTAACCAATCACAGTTCAGCAGCCTCATCCAAAGTCTTACAAGCAAAGCAGAAGCGGTAAGTCTATGTTTTGTTTTGTTTTTTCAAGAGTTTCCCTCCCATTGTTTTCCCATTTGGGGGTGAAGAGTTTTCCAATCGGTTTTCTTGAGCAGCTCCATATAGAAGGCATAAATGACAGGGGCTTGATTTTTTTCAGGTGAGGGTACAGCTGGCTTACCAGATGGACATGGTAAAAGTGCCTGCACCTCAGCATCCTGGCATAGTGCTGGATTTAGGAGTAACTGAAGCTGCAAACCCAAAGCTGCTGCAGAGGAAATGCAACCCCATTGGGGTAGGTTTCATACCTCTTCCAAGAGCATCAGATCCCATAACCAGTGACACCTCCATCTTATATGGATTACACTTCTCATATCACTGCAACTCTCTGGCTCAGTCTGTTGAAAGATTGTCAAGCATTCAGGACAGATAAAAGATAGCAGTATGGTTCTTTTCAGAAGCCTGCTCCTGGTGCCCTCATCATGTGAAGTGAGGTGGGTGACAATAGAAAACAAGGGCTATCAGAGGCCATGATGTAGAATGGAAGGCGAGAGGTGAGAGGCACCGAATTTTGCCATTGCACAGGGCACAACTGAAATTTGAGAACCCAAAGTCTGCCACTGGGACTATGGAGTAATACCATGGCAGGGATGTTTCCAGCTACCCATCCCTTGGAAGCATTGCAAGTGACTGCAGAAGAGGACTGTGAGCAACATCATGGGAGGGGTGTTTCTAGGACTAAGGTGAAACTGTGATGCTCCTTTTTTATTTTTGCTTTATATTCATAGTATTTGGGTGTGGAGGGTTTTAGGGGAGGAGTAGTACCTCTGGTGCTCCTTCTGGGGTAGTTTGTCCACCTTTAGCTCCGACCTTACATTTAGCTCTCACCTGTGGCTCCTAGAAGCTGTTGGCATGCAACAGTGGCAACACACTGGGGACAGCTTTGGCTGGCCAGAAAAACTAAGTGAGGGTAGCTGACGGGTTTCAAACCCTCATTGAGTTAGCGACTTCCCCTGCATGTGAAGACAGGCTCCAGCAGATTGAGTGGACAAAATCAACAGTGGGTCCAATGCTCAAGAAGACAGTTTCTGCACACGCTGTAGAGGGAAGAAAGAGGCATTTGGGGTTCATTCACCTGCGAAAGCAGCCCATCTAGAAGAAGGAAAACTCTTATATTAAATCTCCACTGCCCTGTGGAATATCTTCAAGAGAAGAAAAGGCTAAGAAGTAAACTCTACACCAGGCACGTCCAACTCTATAGAGACTGTGATCTACTCCCAGTATAATAATAAAACTGGCAGTGATCTAACCATTGTCATTGCCCATAGTTGTTGAGCTTTTTTTAGGGGGAGCAACCAGAGTCGCAGCATTTTTTGGGAAGGGTTGCATAAAATCACTCACCAAACAGTCCGCAACCCTTCCTCCTTTTGCCACTCTGCCGAAGACAAAGGGAATTAGAGCTTTAACAGCACAGCCAGCGGCGCCGATAGAACATAGCGCCGGGGGTGGGGCGCGTCATGATCACTCAGGACCAAGTGGGCGATCTCTTTTTTAACTCCCACGATCGACCTGGAGAAGCCTGGCAATCTACCTGGCGATTGCGGTCGACCGGTTGGACATTGCTGCTCTACACAAATCCAGAGTGGAGTCCCTAAGACAGTTGGATGGCACCTTGTACAACTCATTCCAGAAACTCCTGCAGCCAAGCTGGTGCCAAATGTATTGCTCTGCTTTCCTTTGGACCACATCAGTGAGGCAAAGAGGGGCATCTTTTCATCTGGGCAGCCCAGGACCTCCATACACACTGCCCAGGCTTGCGCCCCAGGGTGGTCACTGCAGTGCTGCTAAGGCAGCAGTTTGACTTCACCCCTGGAGGTGCAGTCCTTTGTCACTCGAGACAGATGGATGCCAACGACCATAGTATTGAAATGTGGGGTTTTTGTATGAAAACGTTACTATGTTATTGTTTTGCTATGCTGTTATTGAAATTGTTTTGTTTTGTAATTAATTTTTATTAGGTTTTACAAAAAGAAAAAAGTTTAAAACAGTACCAAATACATATCCATATAAAGAGATTTATCTGAATCTCACGACTTCCCCCCATCTCTTCCATGGGTCCTAATGTGAACATTTTCAACTACATATTCTTTCGTAATCTATATTTTATATTCATCCATATTATCCATAGTACCTGCTACAAGTGATATTAATATCACAAGTGATATTAAAATCCATCTAATGCTGTTATGGAAATTGTTTTGTAGTGTTTGTTGGGAATGCATGCTTGTTTATTTGTTGTAAATCGCTTTGAATAAAAGGAAGGAATGTATGTATGAATGAATAATTTCTGCATAGAGATACATCTGATGCCTTCTCTAGGGCATCAGTGAATGGTTTTTTATCCAGCAGGCTCGAGGTTGTCTCTGTTGTGTCTTTTTGTTTCACTGCCTTATATTGCTTTTTGATTATTGTAATCATAATACATTATAAGCTTTTAGCATTATTTTGTTTATTTGTATTATTTCTGGATTTTTTAAATTGATGTAAGGCCCTATAAATCGAATCAATACCAATGATACTACTACTACTACTAATAGTTTAGCACAATACCTTATTAACATATTGAATTTATGTTCTTATGAGCATAATACTCGGGACTACAATTCCTCCTGCTCTTCAGATTCTAAAATGAAACTAAAATATCTAAAATTAAGAACCTTTCCGCAGTCTGAAAAGATGCCTGCTAACTTTTTCTACCAAACTGAAAACTTCACTGCTACTGAATCATAAATGTTCATCTTCATTAAAAAAAAAAAAAAAAAACATCCTCGGAGCATTCATTTGAATTCTTCTCTTTCATTAATTAAATCTTTTTCAAATATAATTAATGCTTTACAAATACACCTTTGGAAAACTAGTTTCCCTAAAAGAGTTAGTGTTTTATTATCTCTGCCTACTTGTCTTATTTGCAGGCTAACAATATCCCATTTTTCTAGAAGCTGGTAATGAAAACACATGAGATTGTTAGGGATTTATATAGATGGATTTGGCAGCCATTTAATATTTACTTAGATTGTAAGATATAATTAGAATTTAGAGGTCAGCTTCTCAGAGAATAAGTCAATCTTAACAGAATAAATGTTTGTTCACTAATTCTGTTGTGGATAAATTTTGATGTGAGACTAGAAATTTGTTTATTCTGAATCTTCCAAGTGATTTTCAGTTCATCCCCATTATTTGTTTTATAGTCTTATGAACTGCAACACCAGCCAATAAGCACAGAGGATCACACTGAAAGACTGTTGCACCAGGGCAGTGGGAGTCATTGGACCAGAAATAGCTGATAATCCCAGATCCAGGAAAGTGGCACTATCATATGCACTGGCAAGAGAGATAACATGGCAGGACAGGATTTGCTATACTCACTTTATAGAATCACCTACACAGCCATCTACACCATTGCAACCCTATTTGTGCAATACTCAGTCCAAAAAAACCCAAACATGTTTACCGGATGGAAGATCAGTGGGGCATACCTCCTAGCAAGCATGTTCATGATTGCTAGCACCAGGGCTTTTTTTCCACCTAGAGCTCACCACAACTCAGGTGGGTGCCATTGCCTTTCTAAGAGAACAAGGGAGAAGTTCATGGTGAGCTCCAGCACCATTTTTTTCTAGAAAAATAGCACTGGCTGGCACTATATAATAAGAAGCTGTGACAAGACAAGAGCAGTGGAATCCCCCGTACTTCCATCACGTAATGTGCCATCGTAGTCATAATAGTACAAATGACTGTGTACTCCAGCAGAGATAAGCAATTGTTGCATTGCCTGTTGTGTATACTCTTGTTCCTCAGGGAACATTGTTCAGAACTGTATAAACCATTTTTGATTGGTTCAAAAAGTTTTGTTACATTTGCATCCAAGCAGCATAGATGAGTTCCCAAATGGATTGCAGTTCAGAGAGCTGCTTGGAACTATCTCAGTCATCTACCGATATATAACTTTGCATAAAGTATTTCACTATTTGCACCTCACTTTTCATTACAGCAAATTTTAAAAGCAGGCTATGAAATAACCACATGCCAAATGTCATCTAGTTAGTTCCACATCCAAGCCAAGTTCTGAACCTGTGTGCCCTAAATCAGAATTTTCCATCTTTTAGATGTTCATCTCACACACACACCCCAGTATTTTGGTAGATAGATATAAAACAGTGGGGTGGGGACAGATATAGATCTTCAAATGGGAGAGAAGATCCTGTTTTTATGCCAATACGTCTCTGAATGTGGTGATGGATATTTGGGTTTTGTGTGTGCTGGGGGCAGGACTATGATGAAGCATCTTAGAGAGTTTGGGGTTTTGGAACATGGGAGGCTTTCTTATGGAGACCTACATGGAAATGCTAAGGACTGAAGCTGAGACCTTTTGCTTGTAAATCATGTGCTCAACAGTCCTTCAGAATTGGTGAGGGGTCATCACACCCACAGACCCACCAAGGAAGGGCAAGCAAACAGCAGCACTAGGATTACATTGTGGGTCATAGAATCGTAGAATTGTAGAGTTGGAAGGGACCCCAAGGGCCACCTAGTCCAACCGCCTGCAATGCAGGAATCTTAAATAAAGCATGCATGACAGATGGCCATCCAATCTCTGCTTAGAAACCTCCAAGAAAGGAGACTCCATCACCTCTTGAGGGAGACCTTTCCACTGTCAAACAGCTCTTACTGTCAGAAAGTTCTTCCTGATGTTTAGTGAGAATTTCCTTTCTTGTGACTGGAAGCCATTGTTTTGAGTCCTCCCTTTCAGAGCAGGAAAAAACAAGCTTGCACCATCTTCCATGTGATAGCTCCTCAGATACTTGAAAATGGCTATCATATCTCCTCTCAGTCTCCTCTTTTCCAGGCCTAACATACCCAGCTCCTTCAAGCATAAGGCTTGGTTTCCAGACCCTTGATCATCTTGGTTGCCCTCCCCTGTACACGTTCCAGCTTGTCAACATCATTTAAAAACTGTGGTGCCCAGAACTGGACACAAAGCTCCAGGTGTGGTATGACCAAGACAGAATAGAACGGTACTATTACTTCCCTTGATCTGGACACTATACTTTTGTCGATCCAGCCTAGAATAGCATCAGCTTTTATTATTGCTGCATCACATTGTTGACTCATTGTGGTCCACCACAATGAAGTTTGTGGCCCACCAAGACGCCTAGATCCTTTTCACATGTACTGCTCGTAAGCCAGGCAGTGTGGTAAGGGGCAGGGGCAGAGGAAATAACGGGCTGATCAATAAATGTGAATGTTGCCTTTGGTTCTTCAAACTCACTCTTACATCTCTATCCTCCTTCCAAGCCAATGAAAAGCATTATCAGTAGACACATTCAAACCAGTCCAGAAAACATTCAATGTGGGTGTTCATCAGGACTTATGAGGGGTGTGGCATGGGAAGATGTGGAGTCTGGGGAGAATTCAAAGGACCAAATAGACCCAGGCCTGAGGTTCTCCCTCCCTAGAGTAGAGCTAGAAAACCTCTGACAGCTAAAAGGAATGGTTGAACTCCACCTCAGTACTCCCAACAAGCAAAGTGGGTTTCTAGTTCCTGAACATGTGTATTATCCCAGTATGGCCATATGGCCGAGACCCTCATTCACTTTACCCATATTTTGTGAGAGATAAATTAGTCCTAGAATACCATTTGATTATCCATCTGTAAATAAGGCACTTTAATATGCAGCTATATATGAGACATTAAAATTAAATGAAGATATTTAACCAAAATTTCTTCAAGGGAAAAAGAAAAAAGAAAATGAGCACAGACTTCTCACATGTAATCATTAACACTTTTAAGAAGGTAGGACTTTTCGATATGGCGATAAAAAGTAATGAAGCTAGAAATGTCACCGATATGACAAGGGAGAAGGACAGAGATATATATTCATGGCATTAACAAGGGTCTCTGCCCAGTGATACATTGTCCAGGTTTCTAATTGCCACCATTGTTCATTACCATCATTCACTGAGTAAATCTACCCACCTCTGACATGTCAATCTATATTATCTTGCAATGACAGCTACAGGGCAGTTAAATCAAATTCAGAGGGAGAATACTTATCCCTTGTTGCAAACTACCATTTTAATGCATATTAATGCTTCATTGGAGGGGGGAATACCATCTGCCTTGAAGGAGTCAGTGGTGCATCCTCTCCTTAATATAACTGTCACCAAGTGGCGAATAACCAATTTGCGGGCAAGGTGCTTAAGAAGGTGGGATGCTTTGGCTTCAGGTATGGTAGGAGGAAACTGATTACATGGATCCATTCCAGTCTGGCTTCAAGCTTGGACATGGCACTGAAACTGACAAGGTAACCCTGGGTAATGACATTTGTTGGAAGAAAAATAGGGAGACTGCCACCTTGCTTGTTCTCCTTGTCCTCTCAGCAGCTTTCAACCACAAAGCCGGAGTTGAGGGTCACTGTTCTGCTCCTATGTGTAGGGCTATTTCCAGAAAGTAGTTAAGGGACACTATTGTTCAGTACCATGGGCATCACCCTGTGGCCTTCTGCAGGTTTGAGTCTTGTTCCTCCATGCTATTTAACATCTATCTGAAGCTGCTAGGAGCTATCAGCAGGAGATATGAAATGAACAGTTGTCAATATGCAGATGACATCCAGCTCTTACTCTTTGTTCCATCTAAATCAGGACAGGCAGGTGAGGTGTCAGACTGGTGCTTGGAGGCTGTGATGGGCTGGATGTGAGCCAATAAACTGAAGCTGAATCCTGAAAAGACAGCGGTGTTGTGTGTCGCAGAGGCAGCCTGCTGTGGACAGAGTTGCAGTCTTGGTGGCACCTTGGTGACTAGGAACGCCTTTTTCCAACTTTGTCTAGTTCACCAGCTGCGGACTCTTTTGGACAGAAATGACTTGGCAACTGTAATCCATGATCTTGTAATTTACAAATGAGGTTATTATAATGTATTCTACATGGGGCTACCCTTGAAGATGACTCAATACTTAGTAAGTTTAAGCAACAAAAAGAATAAATTGTCTGTCTCAGGTAGAAGTTTTTATTTTATTTTGCAGTGATTTTGTTCCGAAATGTAAGAATATTAATGTAGATGAATTAAATCTCAAAGATATCCGAGACAAATAGGCATTTGATACAAAGGGACATGGCATCCATGTTTTTACTTTATTTTCATGTTTTTACATCCCATCCTCATCCATCAAATGATTCCACCTTTACCCCTTATTGCTCCCTCTGTCTACAGCTCTCCCCAGTCATCTATGCAGCGCCACCTCCTTCTGTTTCTTTAAGCCTACAAATCCCACAAGGTGTCATGGTGGCCACCAACTTTGATGGCTTTTAGAAGAGGATTTCATGGAATATAAAGCTTATATTGACTACCAATCAGGGTGGTTGTGTTCTACCTAAACTGTGAGAGGCAGGATGTCACTGAATGCCAGTTACTGGGAATCACATTGCTTCTCTCAGGTACTGCTTGAAGGTTTTCATAGATATCTAGTTAGCCACTGTGAGAGCAAGATGCTGAATAAGATGGGTCTTTGGTCTTCTCCAGCATGTTCTTACATGAACCATGAGGCCTTTAGTTTAATCCATTTGTCCTCATATAACAAGTAAATGCATCACTTATTACTCTGACCTCTTTTACCTTGGCTGGATCTACTCAAATCTAAAAAAAAAAAAAAAAAAACACGCTAAGAAAAGAAAGTATAGAGCTCTCAATGCAAATTTCCATTTGCAGCAGCACCTGGTGTCATATTATATAACACATTTTAACGCTGTAATTGACCTGTGTAGCTTAGTCCCTTCTGCAATTTCCTCGCTCTGCCCCTAGCCCAAGATAAACCTGGCTAGTAGTTAATGAATTATAATTGAAGTCACAATGAAAAGGATGTGTTTAATTTTAGGATAAAATGGTGCAGTGGCATAGCGTGGGTTGCCAGTGTCCGGGACACCATGGAGGGGGAGGGAGGGGAATGGATGGAGTACATATGTGCATTCAACTGCCTAACTGCATCTGCATCACCCAGGATATTGCAACCGCAGAGATAAGAAAAGAATAGTCATTCTGTTGTCTGGAGAGGTCACTTACTAGTTTACATGAAGAAGCCGTTTTCAATGTTGCTCAGCAACAGAAGTGCACAGCTGCACTGAGATTGCACCAGGTGTTGAAATTTTGTGCCCTCAACAATTTTGCGCCCAGGGCAACCGCCCCTGTGCCCCCCCCCATGCTACACCACTGAAATGATGTTCGCTCCATTCCAGATAATTAACGTAATAAGAATATCATTAGCCACAACAGCATGATTTTCTGAAGTTTCAAGAAGAAGCAGGGTAACTTATGCAGAGCTTTTCTCCATACCTTCACTATCAAAGTCTGTACAAATGTGGCATGTACATTTAACAATAAGAGCTGACCATTTTTCTACCTATGTACTCCACAGATATAAATTAACCCAGATGAATAATTAATTATATCTTATTACCTCATTAACTTAATTACAACATTAATATTCATTAAGTTCAATTTTTTTGGGAGCAGTATTAACATTTTGGTAATGCTCCAATAGTCTCATTATCAGTTCTTACCCATCACTTATTCTGAAAGTATTAACAAAATAGTAATTTTACATTTTCTTATGTAGAACTTTTTTAGCTACCCTGAACTAGAGAACCAACACTTTGTGTAGCTATTATTCCTTTCTGATATCTAGGCTGCAATCCTGTACTCACATACTTGGAAGCTGACCTTGCTGAAATCAGCCAAATTTACTTTTGAGTAGAAATGCATAAGACTGTGCTATAAGTTCACCTGCCTAAAGTCAATGGGATTTAATTCCAAATTACCATATTTTTCGCTCCATAAAATGCACTTTTTTCCTCCTAAAAAGTAAGGGGAAATGTCTGTGTGTCTTATGGAGCGAATGTGTGGTCGATCACTGGCTCCCTTTCCAGCCCCGCCCCCTTGCCCAGGCCTCCATTGTTGAATGTTCTGCAGATGGAGGCTGTTTGTTTCCCCAGTGACATGTGACTGACTCATTAGATTATCTGTCTGAAAATTGTAGAAATGGCTCCCTTTCCTTTCCTAAAGAAGCTGCAGAACTGTGAGTTGAACCCCATAAAAACAGGATTTTTTCCCGTTGCAAAGTAAGCTCAACAACTTTGAGCTAATCCTCAAAAAAGGGACTTTTCCCCTTTGCAAAAGAAGCTGCACAACTGTGAGCTGATCCCCCAAAAACTGGGGCTTTCCCCCTTTCCCCCTTTCCTCCTCTAAAATCCAGGTGCGTCTTATGGTCAGGTGCACCTTATGAAGCGAAAAATAGGTGTGATTGAGAAACATTGATGCAATCGTATGCAGACTTAGCTGCTTCATTACACTTGTGTGTAATGACCTCCTGTAAGGGTGCCTAGAGGATGTAAGCTGACAGAGATGAGGCCGGGTCACTAAGAGAGGTACACATCACTAAGAACCAAATAAATGAATAGTTGCATTCACCATGCCTGGTTTTTATCTTCTAATTAACAGTCATGGTTGCTCAGACCCTGTGGTGCATGGAGAGTGGGATTTGACCATCTCCCTCCTATGCTTCCGACAAAAACGGCTGCCCAAAGGTGCTACTAGCCCCAGGGGAAATAGCAGCTTCAGGGGGCAATTATCTGAGAGAGAGACAAAAACAACTGTAAAGAACATTTCTCTACTTATTTCTAAGAATGCTATATACCTAGTTGGAGGATGGAGCAAGCTTGTTTTCTCCTTCTCCATAGGCTAGAACCTGAACCAATGGATTCAAGTTACAAAAAAGGAGTTTATGTCTAAACACCAGGACATAGCTGTCAACCCTCCCTTTTTTTCTGGGATACTCCCTTATTCCAATGCCGCTTCCCGCTGCTATCCCGGATTGTTGATAACCCTTAAATTTCCCGGATTTCAAAGGAAGCAGCTCCTCTCCCTCCCTGCCGGCCAGGGAGGCTCCTCAGCTGCGTTGCTCGGCTGCCAATAAGGAGTCTGAGACCGACTGGGGGCAGAGCTTGCATGCCTTGTGCAGCCAGACCCTCACGCCCAACCAGACAGACAGCCTGCCTGCCGTCTATGCGCTTGCTCTTTCGTTCACCCGTTCGTGCACAGCCTCTGGAGCGCAGGGTGGCAAGGCTACTTGGTGCCATTGCACCGCCCTCGTGACATCCCTTATTTTCAAATCCGAAAGTTCGAAAAAATCCCTTATTTTCAAATCCGAAAGTTGACAGCTATGCACCAGGAAGAACTTTCTAACAGTAAGAGCTGTTTGACAGTGGAACAGACGCCCACAAGAGGTGGATGATCATCTGTCATGGATGCTATAGCTGAGATTCCTGCATTGCTAGGGGTTGAACTAGGTGACCCTAAGGGTACTCTACAATTCTAAGTTTCTGCTTAAGTATTTGCTTGGTGCCTTTCCTGGAGAGCCTCGTTGCAACTATGAACTCAGTCGCAAAACTCTCAAAAGACATGTTTTGTGTTTAACTCCCCATCGCTTCTACTTTCCTCTTTAAGGCACTGAATTATACCAAGTGATACATTTGAACCAAAATGAGCTTCTCTGTAGAAGAGGTCAAGTTCTGTTTACTGGGAGACCCTAGAGATGTAAAACAGCAGCAACAACACAACGCATGCATATTCCTCGAGTGCCACTTTCTGTATTGTGTTCATTCTCACTCTGTTTGACTGAGCTGGCCAATAGCAGGCTCCATATATCTTGATACTTGACTCCGGGTGTTGCTTAAGGTTCAGCAGCAGCAAGTATTGCAACAGCACAGCTGAAATTACTTTCCCGTTTATTACCACAGTTTACTTTTTGATTCCTTAATGAAAGAGGCGCATTTAGTATTCTCTTGGGAGACAAGTGTTACACCAGAACCCTTTGCTTAAATTGCTCTGGCTCACGCTGCAAGTAGCCAAGCAGAAAATAAAATGTCACTTTCGACAAGACTACTTAGTTTGTTGCTGGGAGTGGGGGGGGGGAGAGATGTTATTAAATAATTCAAGCAAAAACAAATGTAGCATTAATTAATGGGGCAGAGGAAATGGATTTAATGTTGCAATATTTCTGAAAGGCTATTAGAAGGAGCCTGAAGATCTACTCAGCTTTATCCTTAGTAAAAGTTATGTATTGTGTAATGTAGCATAAATATCTTTGTGACTAGAAACTATTATGGATTGGTGATTTGAAAGTTAAATGTAAGAGTTATTAAGTCTAGCTGAAAGCCACAGAGCAAAATTGAAAGGGAAACCTAATTCATTTCCTGTTTAACATCAACCCTTCTAGCTGTGCCATGGAATGGCTCTGAACTTAAAATTTAACAAATATCATGCAAGGTAATCGAAAAGGCAATGCTTGTTTTCTTGTTGTGAGCTTATTTTCACTTACTGTGAATAGGTCTGGGTACTGAGAATTTGGTTATCACTCTTTCGGGGTGGAATGGAGTTAGCTGAGTTAGTTTAGATCTACTGATCTAAACCTTGAACTGGTTTTAGCCTTTCTACAACACAGAACTATGAATTCAGGCTACATAAACTGGAATTTTTCATAGTAAATGCCATTGTGCACAAATTGTTCCTCAAGGGCAGAGTGAAGAAGGGATATGCTCCTGTGTTTAATCCATGATAGTTCAAATTAATGGATTTTGGGTAGCGGGGCAAGATAATGCCTCTACCTGAGACTGGAGGACCACTGTCAATCACAATTGATGGTATAAGACTAGATGGACCAATAGTCTGATTTGGTAAAGGGCTGTGTGATAATACTTTCCATGGAGGCAAAGCCTCTAGGACATTCTCCCATTTCTTTGTTTAAAATGTGGGTATACAGGCTGGGCTGAAGTACATGTATAATATATAAACATATAGATATGTGTTGGAGTGATATGATTGTGTCCTTATGTTGTCACATGAAGACACTTAATGCAAAAGATTTAAATACTAGAATTGGTCTACTAACAGGAAAATTCTAATATAGTTTATTTTAAAGTTTATAAAGTATAAGGTGATTCCATATTATAACATGACCAAGGCATTATTTAAGCCCAATTCTGCACACTAGAAATACTTGTAAATGAAGCATATGATTGATCCTGCACACTTCTGATATTTTTTGTTTGTTTTGCTTTCACTAAAAACTTCATTCACTTCATTCTTCATTCATTAAAATCGCATTTGTTTTGTTCTTCATTTGCAATTATTTCATCTCTGTTTTATTTTCTGTTGCTTTTAGTGGAAGACCTAGCTGCCTTCCTGTTACCCAGAATGAGTAAATAATGAATATATTGCCATTCTGAACTCATTGTTCACTCCGGTATTCATTTTGTAATGAAAAACAAAGAAAATGAATGGCTCCATTCATTTCGATTTTTCATTCATTACAAAATGAATACACACTACAACTAGTGATCACTTGGGAGCTATTATCATGTGGGAACAAGTCCTAGGTCTCTCCCACTCGTCATGACTATGTGCTGTCACAGGCTCCCACGACAATCCTATATAGTCTTCAGCATAAAAGAAATAGATGAACAGGTGGGGGGGTTGGGGGGTTCTGTAGCACTGTCTTGACTATGCATGTTCTTAGCAACCCATTCTTCTCTAGTGTTTTGAAGGATGTGTTTTATTTATTTATTTATTAAAGATTTTCTTGATTTACAAAGGTATGTGCAATGTCTCTCTCGTGTTTTTTCCATGTAACATTTTTGCAGATCAGTTTCTTTTGTTGAGACATTAGGAAGAAAAGGGGGAAGGAGGTGGGGGGGAATGGGTGGGGTGGGGTGACGATGTTTCTATTTTACTTGATATATGTAGGGTTTGGTTTCAGCGTTGTTTGTGTAGGTTCTCTGTTGTTCGCTTGTGCTCCTTTGGCGGTGAGAGAGGTTGGGGTTGGCGTAGGGTGTGATGGTTCATTTGTGGTTGGCTGTTGTGATCTTTTGTGTGAGTGGAGTGGGTGACACTGGAAAGACCTGTCAGGAGTAAGCATGGACCAATGGTATCAAATAGTATGGGAAACAGCCCTACTAGAAAAGCTAACCAGTAAGCTGAAACTGATGCGGGGACAAACAGAAGAAGACACCTTCACCCCGGTATGGTCCCCCTTCATCACACACACAGCCCAACAAAACAATGACAAAAATCTACCAACAGCATACAAATCAATATGGCTAACCTGAAGGATGTTTTGAAAGATGTGTTTCATGTGTTTCATCAACAAAGGTGTGTTGACAGGACTTGTTCTCCAATTTAAAAAGCATATAGCTAATCAGAGCAAAAGTAAATATCATGGTATCCTTACAATTCCTCAAGATACTGTGAGCACTAATTACCTTTTGGAAACCATTTTTTGCTGTATTGGCAGTATGTCTGGAACACTGGTTCAGTTTTTAATTAGCTCTGCTAATGCAGATTTTATGCATGTAAAAAACAAATGTCATCACCTAAACAGAAAGTAATTTTAAAAGTCTTGGGTTAACAAAAATTTATACTTTTGCAACATTGCATTTGTTAGGCAGTTTGTTATTAATTGCAAGAAACTTCATTTGTGCTTTAATAAAGGCATCATTTTTTCTGATGGCATTTGCCTAGCAATTTAAGAATTGTGAAAAGAAGAATGTTTCAGTTATTTATATATGGATAGTGATGCCTTCACTATTTCTTCATGCATCTGCAGTGGGATGATCATATTTTCTCTTGCAGCATCAGTTAAACAGGCAGATTTAAGTGACAGTTGCACAACAAGTCCCTCTAAAACGGTTAGTGGGAAGAACTTGGTGACCACATCATAATGCCCTTCTGCCGTGCATAGCAAAAGAAAAAGGCAAGGACTAGAGGACATCCCAAGTCAGGCCATCTGCACCTAGCTGACAAGTGTTCAATTTCAAGCAACAAGATGAAATCCTTCCTGTATTTAGAGCTAGTAAAGGTAAAGGTAAAGGGGCCCCTGACCATTAGGTCCAGTCGTGTCCGACTCTGGGGTTGCGGCGCTCATCTCGCTTTATTGGTCGAGAGCCGGCGTACAGCTTCCAGGTCATGTGGCCAGCATGACAAAGCCACTTCTGGCGAACCAGAGCAGCGCACGGAAACACCATTTACCTTCCTGCCAGAGCGGTACCTATTTATCTACTTGCACTTTGACATGCTTTCGAACTGCTAGGTTGGCAGGAGCAGGGACTGAGCAACGGGAGCTCACCCCGTCGCAGGGATTCGAACCGCTGACCTTCTGATCAGCAAGCCCTAGGCTCTGTGGTTTAACCCACAGCGCCACCTGGGTCCCTCTTTAGAGCTACCTATCTGAAAAATCAATCCACATTGTAGACTGGATCCTGTGCTTGTCATCTGAGGCCCTTCTCTGTGTTGAAGGCCCATCCCAAAGAGGTTTGGAGGGTGGCAACAAGAGAATGGACCTTTTCTGTTGGCTCCCCAATTGTGGAATACTCTCCCAGAGAGGCTCACCTGGTGCACCACTACCTGTCTATGGTCTGCGAAAATGTGGGGGAGTGGCCTGTTATTATGATACTGATTTTATTAGGCTGTCAGCATGCTTTTTATTATGTTTTCAT
The DNA here is from genome assembly GCA_034641395.1 of Darevskia armeniaca. Classification (NCBI taxonomy): domain Eukaryota; kingdom Metazoa; phylum Chordata; class Lepidosauria; order Squamata; family Lacertidae; genus Darevskia; species Darevskia armeniaca. The sequence continues at coordinate 143,725 of JAWWNF010000242.1, forward strand.
CATTGACGTTCTGTAATGTGCGATTTCTGTTCTCATCCTGGGGCAATGTTCTCAACCCGAGGTACTACTTCTAGGTTAGCGGAGTTTGTATCCCAAAGTGTTTGCAACCTGAAGCATTTGTTTTCCGAGGTAACACTGTATATAAATTAAAATAAGTACTACAACAACAATTTTATGCACCAGATATACAGATTTAATATTCTCCAGTTGGTTTTGCAATGCTGTTGCAGATTTTTGCACTTATTACTTTGTGAATGGATTGTATACAGGTTACATATGTTTCTGAGTGTCCATTTGAACGTAGAAATGCATCCTTGCATGCCACACTCTGCCATACCCAGCCATGAATAACTTATACCTAGCACATGTAAGATCAGGATACCAATCTTGTTATGCAGCATGGGCAGTCACTGAAAATACCAGCACAGGCTGGCTGGACAACAGTAGTGTGTCTGCTCTCAGCTGTAGGGAGACCTCAGTGACATGATATTTATTTATCGTGTAACCCAACCTGACTGGCTATGTGGTTCCATCATATCATCACATTTAGTACATAATCACTGACGGTCTAGGATTGTGCAAAACAATGATGTCATTTCTGGCAGGAGTGGGTGGTGGAGAAATGGTATCAGAATACCAGCAGATCAGGTGAACAAAAGCTGTTAACAGGTGTAAAACCTCAGGCATTGGGGGGGGGGCATTTTAATGTATATTTTAACAATGCTAATAAAATGTAATATTTTCAAACCACAATTTTTCAGGTAAAGATCAGACCCTTTAAGTGCAGTGCCAACTTAAAGATAATGCAAAATTTGGATGACTAGATTGCTACAACATGCAGAGTCTTGTGCCATCTGTCTTGCAAGTTGTTCACAGCTATGCAGTGGGCAAATTTGTGATGCAATACCAAATTTCATGACGATATCAGCTAACGAATAAACATAATATGATATTGTCTCTGCAGTGATCTGAAATACCATCTTTGTTTAAGTTTACTTGGCCGAAGCTGAAGTTTTTTCTTAACATTTATGTCGGCATTCTTAGGAGAGAAATCTCTACATCCATCTCCAATTTCTCCTGTCCAGGCACATGCAATCTTTTCTTTACAGTATGTTGTTTCTCCCACCACCAGGAAAGAAAATAGGAAACTAATGTAGCCATCAATACTTCCTGAAGCAAGAAACACACTTTCTAAAGGGCAGATAAAAACTGGTCCACAGTAATAATCATAGCACTTAAGGTCTGCTCAATTTTTTTTTTATTGCTTTATCTTGCACCTGCTGTGTTCCTACGGTGGCAGCCTAGAGAACATATTAGTCCAAGTACTAATGCAGCCCACAGTTCAGTTAGCAACACATTTCAGTCACCAGGAGTGATTGCTGGCTTTCAGCAGACAGAGTTAACAAACTGTAGCCACCAAAGAAGGCTTGCTGATGAAAACACACAGTGGATTTGGCTTTCAAATAAGCTCTCATTTGAGCAACCTCTCAGCCTAAATTCTTGGTAGCCCATCAGAAGCTGATACACTCTTCTGGAGTATCTTCCACACAATCATTGTATCTTGCTCACTATTACTATCAATGTCTAAGGTACAATTTTGGGGCGGATCTACACACAGGGGGGGAACCGCTATAAATAAGTCAGGCATTTAATTGTGATAACAAAATTTTTAAAAGCGCTATTGAAAATCACAAAGAATTTTTTTGCCTTCTGGTGTTGCATTTTTATAATGCATTCAACACAGATGATAAGATAAGATAAGATAAGATAAGATAAGATAAGATAAGATAAGATAAGATAAGATAAGATAAGATAAGATAAAAGATAAGATTTATTGTCATTGTTCCCTTGCGGGAACAATGAAATTACTTAGTTGCTCTATCCACTGAGATAAGGCACTCCACATAAATTTAAAATAACTACAAAACACTAAATAAAACAGTACAATACAATTCAATAGAACAAGTAAAATAAAATGAGTTCAAAGTCCAGACTTTCCATTCAAGGCCGAAATTGCTCTGGAGAAGAAGCTGTTCCTGAGACGGCTTGTTCTCACCTTCATTGTCCTGTATCTCCGTCCCGATGGCAGTAGCTTGAAGAAACACCAGGGTGTTATGGATCTCCTACTATGTCCAGTGCCTTTCTGTGGCACCTGGTGGTATAAATTTGCTCTAAGGTGGCAAGTGAGCAGCCAATAATGCTCTCTGCTGTCTTAACAATTCTGCACAACCCCATCCTATCCTGAGAAGTACTGCTTCCGTACCACACACATAAACCATAAGTGAGCACGCTCTCAATGGCAGTGATAGAAGGCAAGCAGCAGCTTTTGCGGAAGATGGTTTTTCCTTAGAATTCTCAAAAAGTACAGTTTCTGCTGTGCCTTCTTCACAAGCCCCCTTGTGTTGACACTCAGGACAGATGCTCCTGTAACTCAATGCCCAGAAATCTGAACACTGTTTTTGAGTAATATAGCTAAGTCCCTAATCTAGAACATGCCATTTTCCTAATTCCCAGACCTGAGAACCCCACACCCTCTATCTTATTCAGATTAAGTTTCAGTTTATTGGCCCATCACCGCATCAAGTCAATGGTCCAGCTCTGCAAAGCCCCAAATTAGAAATAGAGCTGTGCCATTGGCATCCTGTACCCCAAATCTCCTGATAACATATTTCAGAGGCTTCATAGAAATATACAGGGAGATAAAATTCATGGAACTTCTTTTTTTAATTTTTGCCTCATACAATACCTTGTAATTGATTGAAGCCATCATTTCCAGGTCTCATAGGAAATACAAATTGAGTCTGCAGTGAAGTAGTGTGTGAGAAAGAGGCCGTTCAGGCAGAAAACTAGCTTTCTCTTTTTATGGTTGTCTGCATGGAAATGTGACATGAAGGCTGGAAACACCAACCTCGCTATGTGGGTATCCCTTGCAGACAACTGCAGTGCCTGGAGACAGACAGTCAGGTGACATGCAGCCACACCAGTGACCAGAGGAGGAATGACCTCTGGGAGGACCACAGAGAGCAGAAACACCATAGTGCAGCAGCAGCAGCAAAAACAGACGCCTTCATCTGCTTCAGCTGCAACAAAACATGTCTCTCCTGTATTGGTCTCTACAGCCACAGATGCAACCTTCCAACAGTTTGACCTCCATTGACTTGCAAGACAGACAGAAGCCAACAACAACATGGAGTACAATTAACACATAGGGAACTTGTAAGAGTGGCTGGGGAGACACTCTGGAAATTATTATAATTATTATAAGCAAACTACCCATGTGAAACTTGAGATCGGTCAAGGGATATGCATGTTTGCATGTGTGAGTATACAGGCACTGATGCAATATTCTGCACAATAAAATAACCCCAAATTTGAAGGTTTTGGCAAATGAGATTGCCCTGAATTTAATATGATTATGCATCCCATCTTTACTACATAGTAGTAAAGTAAACAAGCATGAATGTCCCCTATTCAGATAATAAATGCCTGTGCACCTTGGGGGGGAAATTGAAATATATATCATGCCATTTTCTGTTCAGTTAAAAGAAAATAAAGGGGATTATTACTTAAATGCCAACAACTAGTGCTTATTCTGTTGTTGTGATTGTTGGAATGTATGCCTACCAGTGGCGAAAGCATTAATGTGTGTTGCAGTCACTTTCAATATTGGGAGCAACAAATCAAAAGGGAATGTTTTGCCCTATAAGTTCTAAACAAGAGATTTCTTAATGAGGACAGAGAAGGTGAGCAGGCTCTAGGCAGTGGTACATTAATGACAATAAAAAGTAGGATAATCATTGGTGTGGTTATAACCAGGAAAGTGATTATGCGTAATGGAAATTTCTTAAACAGATTTTTGATTGAAATGTAGGATCTTGTTTTTGTTTTTTTCTTCTCCAACGCTGATTAGCACAGCAGAACAAGTTGTTCTTCTGGAGCAGGTTATGTTCTGGTCACATACTTGCCCCTGGAGTAATCTCACTGAAATCAATGATTTGGGATTAAGTGCTTTGAGGAATCTTGCTAAACTGTAAGAGCTTTGCTTACAGATTCTGGGTTGATGCTGTAAGTTGTTGAAACCATTTTCTTTTCTTTTCTCTTTTCTTTTCTTTTCTTTCTTTCTTTCTTTCTTTCTTTCTTTCTTTCTTTCTTTCTTTCTAAAACAAACAAAATAAATACATCCAGTTTCATAAATGGCATTTCCCTCTACACTCTCTTTATAGTTCAAAGCTGCTCTTTTTTTTTAGAACATAAAGTGACTCCAATTTCTAACTCAAGGGAATATGCTGAGCAAAAGCTGAAAAAAGCTTATACATGCGGCAATCGGAAGAACAATATAAGAACGGCAAGTCATTATTGTCTCTCTGTTCACTTTGCACAGGCCAAGCATCTTCTGTTTCGTTCCTTACCCATTATTTGCCAAAGGAATTACAAAACATCCACTTGGCGAGCACCATTAGTTATTTTTGAAAAGATATGTCGCTTTGAGATCCTTAAGTCACAATGGTGGGAAGAGAAAAGAAAAGAAAAATATGTGAACAGCATAGCATATCCATTTACCTTGTAGGCTGCAAAATCCAGGTGCAAAAGACAGACATAACCATTGCTCTGATATTCTATATCATATTCGCAGTCAGCATTCTGGACCCAGAAATGCCCAGTAATCTGTGGAGAACCTCATGCTGTTATGAGTGGCCATAACAAATTTGTCAAGGGTCAAAAACAAAAGAGAAACCTGCCACCACCACAACCACTAGTATATAGCTAAGGTAAATCTAACACACTCCGTGTGCAATATTGTCCCTTCAGACTGCAGTAATCTTTGGGGAAGAATAAGTTCACCTCTATTATTGCGTCAATAACATATTGCAGAATACACTCACAATAAAACACCAGTCTGGAAGCGGCCCAAACAGGTATTTTTAAAAAAACACCCTTAGAAACATTCTCCTTAAAGGGGGATCTGACCTTTCACAAAGCTGGCCCCGGAACTTCCTACGTCTTGGAGAAGTAGAGGATGAAAAAAATAAAATTAAAAAACCTAACAGCAATTTTAACTGCATTCAAGGAGTACTAGAGAATCATTTAAAAAGTGTAATCATTCTCTTCAACATATGGTACTCATTCTTTATTAGGTTTATATTCCTTGACTTCTGCACTCTTTTATTGTAGCTAAATTGTTAGCTAATGCTGGTCTTGGGCAGGAAATATTTCCCTAACTAGCACGGTAATGAAGCCATTTTGCATATGCTGCTTTACTGTTCCAATATAATTAACAATCTTGTTTGTTAATCCAGAGCATTTTTTTCGCAGCCCTTATGGTATTGGGCTTGCATTGTTTATCACACACTCTCTGCAATTTTTTAAATAAAAAATCCAGTTATTTACTTCAGCCAGATTCCTCTCAGTCTACCATTGTGTGCCATCTTTTTTCAAGTGACAGATACTTCTCCATTTTTACAGTGTCCAAATAAAAGCACTGGCCCAGTTTTTATTCATTTGGTGTACCCCAGTTACTACATGTGCCACTAGGGCAGGATTTCAAACACTATCTCTTCATGTTCTTGATTAAAAGGGGCTTGCACTAATCCCCCCTCCCCATAAATATTGGCAATTCATTCAATGGGATATCTAAGGTGTGATCAGGTTCAAAGTGTGGATATGGAATGCAAGCTTCATTCCCAACATCTTCAGGACTGCTGACCTTTTCTCCTGACCTGTAGACCATGTTGCATGTGGAAGATTTGCAGGAAGCTTCTACTCACATTTGCTTGAATGCAAGTAGGTAAGGTAAAGGTAAAGGGACCCCTGACTGTTAAGTCCAGTCGCGAACGACTCTGGGGTTCCGGTGCTAATCTCACTCTATAGCCCGAGGTAGCCGGCGTTTGTCCGCAGACAGCTTCCAGGTCATGTGGCTAGCATGACTTAGCCACTTCTGGCAAAATAGAGCAGTGCATGGAAACACCATTTACCTTCCCACCGGAGCGGTACCTATTTATCTATTTATCACTTTGACGTGCTTTCGAACTGCTAGGGTGGCAGGAGCTGGGACCGAGCAACGGGAGCTCACCCTGTCGTGGGGATTCGAACCACCGACCTTCTGATCAGCAAGCCCTAGGCTCTGTGGTTTAGACCACAGCGCCACCCACATCCCAGAAAGCCAGGCAGTGCCCGTGGGTCTCAAACCGCTGGAAGCGTTTGGGGGATCCAAGCAATGCGTTGGTCGATGGAACCGCTGGGCTAAGCTTCATCCCCAACAGCTATTATACTCTTTCTCCATGGCCAGAGACAATGTTCTTCTGATTAACAGCTGCTGGAAACCACAGGAGGTGAGAGTGCTGGTGGGCTCATATCCAGCTCACATGCTTTTCATCTGGCTGGCCACTGGGAGAACAGGATGCTGGACTAGATTGGCCACTGGCCTGATCCAGCAGGGATATTCTTATATTATATTGTTCTTATTTTTCTGTAATTGTTCTGAAATCTAAAAGCTCCTCTCATGCTGCAGCTAAGCAGGACTGTGCTCTAGCCAGAGCCTGGATGGGCGACAGACTTGGAACCACATAGACTTCTCCTTGGGTTCCACAACAGAAGACTATTGGGATGAAAGAATTGTTCACAAACGTTTATACTGAAGTATTTTCTTTCCACTGATCTAGTGCTATGTTCACCATCAGCCTCAATTGAGCAGACTAATTTAGTGAGAAGTAAAGCAAAGTTGCCATCTTTGGACCAGACTTACACTGTGGCCTTTATTTTTATTTTATTTTATTTTTTACACTGTGGCCTTTAGCTGCTGGGTAGGAATCACAGTGATGCTGTTTTGTATTATTGGTTACATAGAACAGCAACAATAGAAATTCACCCCCTTCTAAACAGCTGACTGAAACCAGCAGAAATGAGTCTGTTTCAGCTATTTAAAACAACAACAACCCAAAGAGTGAACTGTAAAGAGATATATGCAGGAATTGTTGGGGCAAAAAGAATGCCTGAGTTTTAAGTTCACCCTTTGCCTCTGAAAACTCAACAGAACCAAGAAGTTTTTTTCAAAATATAAGGCACTTATGGGAGATAAAAGCTCCCTTTGAAATATTTGAATGCAACTTTAAATTCATTAATCACCAATTGAGCTGAAGTGTAATTTATGCATATTCTTTTACAATGTGAAATGTGCCACTGTAATTTCCATTGTAGTTGTAAACAATATCGTTTCAAGGCTGAAATCAAGGAAATAAAGGGCTAGATAATAACTTTTAATGTTTCCCTAGAAAACATGGCAAACATTTCAAAATCTTTTTGCAAATGTTTGGGTGTTCACATATTCATTACTGAAAAAGAGGATTTGCATCATCAAAAGACAATACTATTCTGCATAACATTTGCACACACATATATTTATGCAAATTTAGAATAAATATTCATATTAAAATCAAAATACATGGAAATTACTAGAGTGGGGAGGTGTGGCCAAGGGACCTGTGTGCCTGCTGTCCAGGTGCTAAATGTTGATGAACAACTTCCACTATCACTTCTTAAGGTTCTTTATCTTAAAATTAACTTCAAATAACCTTCAGTCTGTCTCCCATTGTTCCTTCTTAGCTTTACCAACCCTTCTTCCAACTGGAAGCATCAGATTTTATGGGCTGTTCAGGAATCTACACCAAGGAACTTTCTGAACTTTGGCAAGCCTGACCTTCCTGCAACTGTTGGCTACTTGTGTATACTCTTCCTTCATGATTTCCCCTTTCTTCAATTTCTTATACATGCCCTTCTTAAATCTCAGCTCATCTGTAAGCTCCTTATGCACCCATACCTGTTTCTTTCGATGCTTCCCACTTTTTTTTCTTGTTGGAATTGTCTCCATTGTCACCTGTAATGAACTTGTAGCCATGTTAGACTCCATTCTCTTTGAGTTCCATGGGTTCCATGTTTAAGATTAAATTTGCTGCATCTTTTACCATTATCCATCTGTTATATAACCATAATTATCATAAATAATTCCACATTACAAGTGACATTACATCCCTGCCAAAAAAATTAACTGTTTAGGGCAGAGGTCAGCAAACTTTTTCAACAGGGGGTCAGTCCACTGTCCCTCAGACCTTGTGGGGGGGGCAGACTATATTTTTTTGGGGGGGAATGAACAAATTCCTATGCCCCACAAATAACCCAGAGTTGCATTTTAAATAAAAGCACACATTCTACTCAGGTAAAAACACGCTGATTCTCGGACCGTCCGTGGGCCGGAATTAGAAGGCGATTGGGCTGGATCCAGCCCCTGGGCCTTAGTTTGCCTACCCATGGTTTAGAGTGGTCTTTTAAGTAAATTACAAGTTTACTCCAGTCTTTAGAAAATACTTGATCTTCTTGGTTTGGGATCTTCCCCGTCAGTTTCTCCATCTCCACAAACTCCATCAGTTTCATCTGCCATTTTTCTTTTGTTGGTACTTCTCCTTCCTTCCATTTCTTGGCTAGTAGCATTCTTACTGCCATCGTTGCATACATAAAATGTCTTTTGTCTTCTTTTGGTAACTCTTCACCTATTATACCTAGTAAAAAGGTTTCTGGTTTTTTAACAAATGTATTTTTAAACATTTTCTTTGGTTTGTTATATATCATTTCCCAGAAAGCCTTTACCATTGTACATGTCCACCACGTATTGTAAAAAGTAATCTCTTTCTCTTTACATTTCCATCACAATTTTGAACTTGTTTTGTACATTTTAGCAATTTTACTTGCTGTTAGATGCCAACGATACATCATTGGTCTTAAAATGGTGTTTAACCATGACCAGAATAAAGAAGAAGAACAAAGGAGATTTTAGCAGGACCTTTGACCTATGGACTATTCCATGTTCATGAGTGATGGTTGTTTCCATTAATGTCAGTAGGAACAATACACATGAGCTTCATTGACAAAAACAAAGCAAAATACTGAATTCTGAAGAACACGTTGCAAGGATTAATTCCCTCATCATAGAAGAATGGCTCATTTCCCACTTATCAGTTTTTTTTCCCCCTGACTGAATGACGTTAGTAGAGACCTCATGGGTTACATGTGTCAGCCTGCTATTACAAATTTGAAATTTCCATTTAACAGAATAATAAACCACGCTGAGCTCTGCACTGAAGCACTAAAGCTTAGTAAAGTACATTTAGACCCCCCAAAGTTCACCCACGCTGCCTGTTCAATACATGAGCTTTAGGGAAAGGCAGCTGAATTAGAATTTTCAGCTGTTTTAACGATTTTGAGCAGTGCACTATCTGAACTTTAAGGCCTTTTCTTTTTCCAACTCGTCTCGTTGTAATGAACATTAAAACTTTTTAATTAAGGGTTTATGTAATTTTCCTATGATTATTGCAACTCTTAAGCTTTAATCATGACTCGTAATAGCATTTAAATTAATAAAAAGACTTTTTGCTTTTTTTAAAAAAAAATCATTATTTGTCTAGCAAGAAATCATTGCACATTTATTTTACAGAAATTTGTAATTAAGGTTTCTAATTTTAAACTTTGAAGAACTGCTTTGATTCGAGTAAAATGGCATTAGTAATGACTTACAATTGTGAAACAAAATGCAGCTTTAAGTTCCCCTCCTTTGTGTGTGTTTTTTTAAAAAATGGTTGAGATTATCCTCCCCCACCCAAAAGACGTAGCTAGATATTTAAAAAGAGCAAATCATATCTGAAACAGAACATTGCATTGTGTTTCAACATGTTTGCAACGTTTTCTTTTCTTTCTATCCCACCGCCACTGTCAGGGACGTGCCCTCCCCTGCCAGTCCGGCACTGAGTGGGTACCGGCAGCCTCAGCCTCTGTTGTCGGCAGACACGTCTCCCAGTGAGTCTGCCAGCTCCTCCCCGGGGGAGGAGGAGTTACCAGGGAGCAGCCAAGTGGGAAGGGGTCTCCATGATGCTGCAGAGAGACCCGGCACCTCTCAGCAGTCCCACTCTGAGGGGGAGACACCGTTTCCGGCACCTGCTTTACGCAGAAGGGTCAGGGGAGAAAGGAGGTGGCACTTTAGGGTGCCGAGACTCTGGTGTTGGCGCCGCAGCAGGAGGGGGGCACTTCCGGATTCTGCTAGCGACTAGGGGGTCATGTTTTAGGATAGCTCCGCACTGTACATACTTTGCACAATAAAATAGTTGAAAGACAAGACGGACTTGGTCTTTACTCATGAGCAACCGTTAAGCAAATCTGACAGCCACTAAAAAAAACTCAGCTTAGAAGAGCAAACATAGAAACACAAACATAGTTGTGGATAAATGCAAAGTATTGCCCAGTGCGTTGACCTGAAGGCAACCTGCTTGCACTTGGATCAATAAACCATCTTCCAGAGTGTTTAGATACAGGCATCTTCTTTTCCCACTGAAACTATACTGCATTTAAGGGGACTGGGCACGCTGTTCTCTTAATTCTAAGGTAATGAATTATTTCCAAAAGTCAATCTGAGGTTTTATGCAGCGGCGCTTTCTAAATGGCGGGTCACGGGAGACTTGAGGACTGCCAGAAAGTGTATCTTGAAGTGCTACAAAGAAATAAACAGCTTCCAGATTGGTGGCAGAAGGGAATGTGCTGGTTTCAAATATAGGTAGAGTTTCTGCTGGCTAACTCGCTAGAGTATTCATTGGGGAACAGCACCTGTTTGGCATACCAGGCATTAGTAAAAGTTCATAAAGTAACAATGAGCGAAAAACAGAAACAGCATTTCATTCTCCCCAAGCTGCACAATCTGTCTGAGGAATAAAATGATTCTTTGGAAATGGACTGTGGTTTTTAGGCACCAGATGTTGACCTGCATTTCAGAAAAATGCATATAAACAACAGACAAAATGAGCTAATCATTATTTGGCCTTTCCATAGGCAAAACAATAAAGGATTAAATAAATGTTTTATATAATGTTTATTTATTTATTTATTTATTAAATTTCTCTACCGCTTTATATTTCTTCAGAAAAATCTCAAAGCGGTTTACAGCATATTAAATCAATAAAACATAAATAAAACAATCTGAAGAAAGTCAAATATAGAGGATACAGTCAAAGTAGTAACATAACAGAAAACTAAAATGTTATCTTAAAGTTTTCAAAATTAAACATTACAAAGGAGGTCAACCAAAGAATACACATTTAACATAATCTCCATGCAAATAGTAGAATAAGGTTAAGATCTAGTACTGGTGGCACATTACATGTGAATACTATATTTTAAAAGATAAATAAAAGGAGCTTTGTGGAGGGAGATCTTAGGGCTTCGCCACATTTCCTGTTGTCCTGCTGCTTTCCGCTGGGGACAGTGGTGTAGTGTGGGGGAGCTGTGGCCCCGGACACATTTTTTTGAGGGGGCATGACTAGGCTCCCCCACAACAGGCTTCCTCATTGAGGCTGAAGCCACTGGGAGGGAAGCTGTCCCCAGGCCGGGCCTTCGGAGCCTGGCTCCAGCGCACAAGGGAGCTGTAGCGGCAGCTTCCTCATGAGAGCCAGTGTGGTGTAGTGGTTAAGAGCGGTAGACTCATAATCTGGTGAACCGGGTTCACATCTCCGCTCCTCCACATGCAGCTGCTGGGTGACCTTGGGCTAGTCACACTTCTCTGAAGTCTCTCAGCCCCACTCACCACACAGAGTGTTTGTTGTGGGGAAGGAAGGGAAAGGAGAATGTGAGCCGCTTTGAAACTCCTTAGGGTAGTGATAAAGCGGGATATCAAATCCAAACTCTTCTTCTTCATGTGATGGCCCAACACCGCCAGCCAACCAGCCAAGGCTCCACTCCTGGGTCAGGCCTGGTGCTTCTTCTTCTTCCTCTTCCTCTCCCATTATTCCCCAGCTTTTCCCCTCATCTGCCTCTGAGCTGTGATCTCCCTCAAACCCCCGTTGTAATTCTGAACTGTCTTCTTCTTCTCTGGAAGGGTCAGGCTGGGGAGGCGGTCTCCACCATTCCTCCTCTGTCCAGTCCCTGACATATGCCCCTATTAATGATAATCTCCAACTATGTACAAGTAATTCTGAAGCTCAAATCCATGCAGCATTCTTATACAACGCCACTCTCTGTGTTTATTGTAGCTAACTGTCTGGTTCTCACCGTATGAGCAGCAGCCATCATCCAAATGTCCCAATTTTCCAGGGACAGTCCCGGAAGTACAAAAGCCACCCCAGCTTCTGATTTGATCCCAGAATGTCCCTGTCAGGATCCTGTCAGCGGCTCCCAGCTGGTTGCTCAGGAAAGTATAAAGACAAGGAAAAGTTTCTTACTGTCTTTTTTTATTATTTCAGTCTTTACAGAGAGGGGCTATAGAACCCAGCCTATTGGATAATGGTGTTGTCCCAAGTGAATCTCCACACACACACACACACACACACACACACACGTCTCTCCCACTTCCTCATTCATCACTTCTACGGGTGCTGCTACGTGCCCTCTGTCTTCGAGCTCTTTGCTCTCCTACTTTTAAGGCTCACCGGGTTCAGGGAGGGTCTGGAATGCTTTCTAATGACAACATGTCATCCAGCAGTTCTGGCTCTCCCATGATTTCCCAGCTTTCCCCCTCATCTGCCTCTGAGCTGCTACCTAAAACCCTTGTTGCAAATCTATACTGTCTTCCTTTTCCTCCTCCCTGTAAGGGGCAGTCTCCACCATTCCTCCTCTGCCCAGTCCCTGACAACATCTCACATATGACATCAGGATGCTGTGCATGTCACACCATATGCTGCGCTTCACCGCCCCCTCCATTCTCATTTGGAAGCTGGTGTGTGCGTTCTGAACAGGACAGAGGTGCAAAGAGTCTCTCTGTTGTATACAAGTTCAAGAATGGCCCATACAGCTGTTTTGTTTCCTATGGATGAGATGACTGGTGGTGCTGCATGTTCACACCACTTTGTGCATGACTCTTATTTCGCTCTGCTATGATGTGGTGGCCATTTTTTGTCATGCAACACACCCAGGGCAGCCATGTTGAGATATGTCACACACACACCCTGGGCGACCATTTTGTTTTCCTATATGCTGTAAACCACCCAGAGTGGCTGGGCCAACCCAGTCAGAAGGGTGGGCTACAAATTATTACTGTTATTGTTATTGTTATTGTTATTGTTATTGTTATTGTTATTGTTATTGTTATTGTTATTGTTATTGTTATTGTTATTGTCAGTGACAGATGCTCTCAGATTTGGGGCTGAGCAATCCCTTAGAATTTCAAATGTGCCCACTAATCCCAAAACACTGGCAATTGTACATATATTAAAATGTATATTCTGAGTTGTGCCCCTTGCTTCCACCTCTTTCCCCACCTTTGTGAAAAAATGCCATAATTGCGGTTTTCTTTGACCATATTCTATCCATTTACCTACTCTTCCCTACAGACATTTGTTTCATGTGCTCTTTAGCAGCTCTGGCACTGATTCCCCTCCATCCATCCCATTTTGCACCTAGGTCCCCTTTCTACCCCAAGGAGCTGCTGGTAAGGAAAGTGGATATGTGCAGTAAATAGTACCCTCTTTCTTTTGTTATAACACAAAGACATACATTTATTTATATACTCTGATGTCTTCAATTTAAAAAACCCTGTCAAAGAGAACTGAAAAACCACAAACATCAGAAGATGAACATGTTTATGATGGCTGAAGTTAATCCACGGGTCACGTTAAACGGCAGATAATTTGCAATTCCTATAAATAGCCTGGTCCCCAAACTATACCGCTAATCCTGATATAATTCAAAATGCTGGATTAGCCAACATCTCTATTAATATTGTTACATGGAAAATAAACAGTTCCCTGACACTTTTAAATTAGCTCCCTGTGTGGTTTCTAGCCTCATATGTTTTACTGCGCTGTACAATTCAGATGAAACTTAGTAAATTGAAAATAATCTTACTTTGACATACCTGCAGCCTGCTCCTTTGAATATTTACTCATAAGTAAGTCCTTCTGAGTGCAATTGAATTTGCTCCCAAATAAATGGATTTCACCTTTCTCCACAAAACTCTTTCCATACACTGATTGACAAGTTGCAGGACATTCAGCGCAAGAGCTCTGAATCAGCTTTGTCTTGGATATCAACCCATTCACATACTTCTTTTCCCATAATCAAATGGTAAACTGTTCTTGGACTGTACTACTTTAGACTGTAAAGAGGAGTGTGATGTAATATGTTTGAATGATTTTCCATGCAGCGGTGGAGGAAGCCACTCAGGCACCTGGGGCGGCGCGCCCAAAGGTGAGGCGAGCCGCCCATAGGGGCAGGGTGCACCGCGGGGCCTCCGGAGTCTGCCTGCCTCCTCCCACTCACCTGTCCTACAGCTGGGGGGGAGGCAACGGCGGACCGTTTGGGCAGCGCAGAACCTGCACGCACCCAAGCCGCTGCATCTCTCCCAGGAGAGTGAGTGCCGCCCGGCATTTTGTCACCCCCCTCAGTGTTGACACCCTGGCTGAACCACACCCACCACCCACCTCTTCCTCCGCTCCTGAATCCACACACACAGGAAATTAGCATCGCAAGCAGAGGTTTACGCTACAAACTTTCTACTTGGCTTGTCTCGCTAAGCAATGTTACGTTTATCTGGTGCTATTATTTGGCTCTTACTTGTGGGTCCAGAACGCAATCATATTATTAATCAAGTTTTTGCAGTCAGGTAAAATAAGAATTTTTGCAGTCAGCGACCCAGGTGGCGCTGTGGGTTAAACCACAGAGCCTAGGGCTTGCTGATCAGAAGGTCGGCGGTTCAAATCCCTGCTACGGGGTGAGCTCCCGTTGCTCGGTCCCTGCTCCTGCCCACCTAGCAGTTCGAAAGTACGTCAAAGTGCAAGTAGATAAATAGGAACCACTCTGGCGGGAAGGTAAACGGCGTTTCCGTGTGCTGCTCTGGTTCACCAGAAGCGGCTTAGTCATGCTGGCCACATGACCCGGAAGCTGTACGCCGGCTTTCGGCCAATAAAGCGAGATGAGTGCTGCAACCCCAGAGTCGGACCTAATGGTCAGGGGTCCCTTTACCTTTTTAAAAGAAGAATCAAAGAAGGCATTAGTGCCATCAGGACAGGATTCTGGCAAAGTTTTCCAAGTCCCCACTCAGCAGAATGAACTGACTTTTCACTTTTCACTTTTTGAAGTAAGTGAAGTAATCATGTTACCATCTAACTTGGAGAGGCCTGCAGGATTAGTGGGTGGTATCCAACTAATTCATTCCATCCATGAAAGAATGTTCTGCTTCCACAAAGGACTGAATGAGTTAGCTGGATACTGCATACCCTCCAGCATTTCCCCAATGAAAATAGGGACATCCTAAGGAAAAGTGGGACATTGTGGGATCAAATCAGAAACCAGGACGACTTCTCTAAATCAGGGGAACCCCTGGAAAATAGAGGCCACTCGAAGAGTCTGGAACTGTCCAGAGTCTAAAATTATCTAACTTCACCATAGACTAGCTTCACTATTTGCAAGGAAAGGAAATATGTTGTTACCATTTCTTGTAAGTGATATATACTGTATACTGACATATTCTACAATTCTATGACAAAAGAGGCCTTATCTGAGCCTGGGACTCACCAAGTTTTTTGAGCCTTCAAGCTTCAAAGAGGAGTCCTTTACTATAAATAAAAGCCTTTCCCACCTGTCCTTGCTGGTACATGAACTTTCACACCAAGAAGTCAAGCCCATCATTACTTCAAAATGGTAAGTTTTGCAAAGGAATTATTGCTTGGACAGCTGATGAGTAGCTCTCACAAGTGTGCCAAGTTTACAAACTGTCAGGGTGGGGTGTGGGAAGTATCTGTGGCTCCCCGCCCCCATGGAAGTTCTGAAAAGTTGAACAAACTTGCCTCAGAGATTCTGTGCATCTGGCAACTTGTGATTATATTACACTGATAAGTAGTCCTCTGTGTGGAAGATTATATGCAGGGTTTTATTTTAGCTGGAGCTCATCAGAACTCCATTCCTGCACCTCTCAGGTAGGCACCATTGCCATTATAAGAGAACAAGGGAGGCGTTCATGGTGAGTTCCAGCACCTCTTTTTCTAGAAAAAAATAGCACTGATTATATGTATATTATGAAGAAGCGATTGGACACTTCTACACCTGAAGGCTGTAATGCTACAGCCTAGGAACAGTTCCAACACACAAACTATTCACCATGTTGACTCATTTTTAGTTGTCTACATTGACTTAGCAACTTTGGGCACAGGGCTCAAGAACAGTGAGAATTCCTGTTGACTGCATTGATCTTCTCTGGAAGGCCTGCATGGAAATAAATCAATAGATAATAACAATAATAATCTTTAATACGGTCAAAGATCAGCAAGAAAATTATACAATCCAATTCATGGAATTGGTATTTACTTAATAAAATTACAATTTAAAATTTGCAGATTTTAATTTTTTTTTAATAGATGGGTCTTAGCCACCTATCGACATTCCTACGGTAGTTCAACTAGGATATCAGTCACTGGTATTTGATGCCATTACTGTTCGTCTTACTCTTGTCGCTATATAGCAAAAATTTTGCAACAATCCTGGTGGTCTCTGCATCTTTATCAGCTAGAAGATATCTAGTGTAAACTTCCTCTGATCGACCGGGCAGTTTCACCAAAAGCGGTTCGATCAGTTCTTTTCTTGAGTGGGCAGTATACAGTGGGCAGTATAACAGAACGTGCCCAGTAGATTCAATCTCATTGCCATCACAGGGGCATAGATTTTGGTCAATCAGGATCTTATTGTATCTGCCCACTAAAAGTGCTGAGGGGAGAGCGTTAAGACGGGCCCTGGAAAATGCCCAGCGATGTTTGGGGTTGTCTAATGACTTGAGATAATTTGATAAATGGAGCCTTTGCTGATCATAGAGAGGCCTGTAGATTGTGGAAAGTCGATTCAGGAATAAATAGATATGTATCTGTCTTGAACTGAACCCAAATAATAAGCAGTAGCTCTCTTGGAATCAGAACATCTTGGATCCTTGAATGCAATTTGCAGCTGGGCAAATGAGAGCCCTGTTTTAATTCAGCCTCCTTTTGCTCTGTTCAAAGACGTAAATCAAGTGAGAAGATCAGTGCCATTGTGTTATTATTCTGCTGGGATTTGGCTGCTGCTTGCTGTCTCGCCTGACCCGAGTTGTAACTGGAGGGTAAAGGAAGAAAATGTCGCTGCTGCTCCTTCTGTGCTAAGGTTATTGTACTCTGTGAAGAGGAAACGAGAAAAGGCATAATGTCTGACTCTGTTATTTAGGTGTAAATGTGACCAGAGGGCATAGAACTGCAAATGCCATCCCTGTTGGTAACAGAAAAAAGAAGCTCGCAGCTTTGACACTGCAAACTCCCGAAGGGTTTGTTAAAAGCTGCTGCAACATGCTGTGTGTGTGTGTGTGTGTGTGTGTGTGTGTGTGTGTGTGTGTGTCTGCCTGCACACATCCACAGTTTACCACTTTCAAGCAAATTACCTCTGAGCAGAATGGTCTGCGATGCCTGCCATACCGCCATCATCTGCAAACGAAACCAGGCCTCCAAAATGAGTTTTAAATCCTTCCGCCATCCCCCCCCCCGCTCCCCAGCCCAATTCAAAGATGAAAATGCTTTTATTACTGGTTGGATTCCAGTTCTCAGTGTGCCAGTGTAGCTGCTTTCCAGAGCTGTTGCCTTACGAAAGCGAGCAGGTTGAGGAATTGGAAAAAAAAATAAGGGGTGGAAGAAGGGAGGGAAAGGCAGCCGAGATGCAATTATGAGTGACCTTGCAATACTAAACTGGCACACTCTGCAGGATCAATAGCCAGACAGGTTTCTGTGGCAGATCCAATAAACGGAGAGTGATGGAGCTGGCATGGGGCGGATGGAAGAAAAAGCCAAGCATGTATATTGAAGTGAAGTGGTAATAATATTACTGTTCCTGCTACTTTACCTAGGATTTCTGTGCATGCATTTTTGAAGCATATATTTTGATTAAGGCAAAAATGGCAGCTGTTGCCTCTTTGGCCAATTAAGGGGACCAAAGATGTAGTAATTATATGCTCTGCTTGCTACAAAAATGGGTACTTGAGCACCAGGCTGCTAGTCAGAAATGATCTGTTAACATGCAGTTTATTGCTGGGAAACCGGCTGTCTTCCCCATAAAGACACTATTAATAAATAAGCAAAAATTCAGCTGCTGCTTGTGGAGAAATGTGCATGATAAAAAGGATTTTCTAAAATAAAAAAAAAACACCTTCAAAACTTCAAATTGGAGAACCTATTAAGCTGCCTGCCAGGTCTGTGAAAGGCATATGGTTTTATTCCATGTGCTTGAAGTATGAAATTATTATTGATCTTTGGTAGGATTTTTGTTGTTGATGATGTTGATTTATAAATTGCTTTCTAAACAAGCAACTCAAGGCGATTGATAATTAAAAACAGTTTAAAACACAAAAGCAGCAAACACTTTTCGAAACAAGACTCGAACCCTAACAAAGTAGATTCCTGCAGTAAAGACCACTTATCCAGCTAGGAAACTCTAACAAAAATAACTTGCATTGTCTCCAGAAAGTTCAGATAGTGAGCACCTGTTATACATATCTCAGCAAGAATGCTATTCCATAGAATAGGGGCAGCCACACTAAAAGACCTGCTCCAAGTTACTGTGGAGAGGGCTTCTGAGATCTTTGGAACCTGCAGTAAATCTTGGCTGCGGATATCTACTGGATGAATAAGGGATAATGTGGTCTCTCAAGCAGTGTCAGATCTAGAGTAGTGTGGGTGGTTCCTCTGAACAGGGTGCTGAGCTGAGGGAGCACAAAACAAACAACCACAACCACAACAACAGACACTCCAAGTGTCGCTATTTTCCAGAGACAGTCCCAGATTTACAGAAATTGTCCTGGTTTCTGATTTGATTCCGGAATGTCCCACTTTTCCTTAAAGGTAAAGGGACCCCTAACCATTAGGTGCAGTTGCTGACGACTCTGGGGTTGCGGCACTCATCTCACTTTATTGGCCGAGGGAGCCAGAGTACAGCTTCCGGGTCATGTGGCCAGCATGACTAAGCCGCTTCTGGCGAACCAGAGCAGCGCACGGAAACGCCGTTTACCTTCCCGCCGGAGCGGTACCTATTTATCTACTTGCACTTTGACATGCTTTCGAACTGCTAGGTTGGCAGCAGCAGGGACCGAGCAACGGGAGCTCACCCCATCGCGAGGATTCAAACCACCAACCTTCTGATCAACAAGCCCTAGGCTCTGTGGTTTAACCCACAGCGCCACCCGTGTCCCCACATTTCCTTAGGACGTCCCTATTTTCATCGGATAAATGTTAGAGGGTAAAGAGTTATGGGACCCACGATCCAAGGATGGGGAGGCTAACTGGAAAGCTTAGAGACAAAGACTTAGAGACTTCAAAAAAGATTGGGAACCATTTATGTCATATTTACAGAAATATTGCAAAGAAGTGGACTCACTAGCAGGGTTTGAGTAAACACTTACAATCAATAAAATAGAGAGATTAAGAGGTAATAAAAGGAAACAATAAAATGTAAGAGGTAATTTGAAAAAAAAACCTATGGTATAAAAATGAGAATATAATAAAATTTAACTAAAAAATTGTAATATTAAAGCACAACAAAACAAGCAGGAGAAGTTAATGTGTAAAGAACCAGAGAAGGACATTGAGGGAAGTCCGGGGGGGGGGGGGAGTGTGGGAACTGCATTTTTCTTTTTCTTTGAAATAATGCTATGGTGATGAACATAAAACTGTAAAACTTAATAAAAAATCTTTTAAAAAAAACCAATTTCAGGGGCAATGAGATGAAAATAGAACCTGATATTTTGGTGTGTTTCTGAAAGCAATGAAAATATGTCTGTTTGCTTAAAAGTGCAGCATTAAAGAAATGACCAAGGAACTGAAGCAGTTAGAGGGAGGAGAGGTTTTGTTAGTGGATCACAAGAAAAAAAGAAATCAAACCAAGCCATGTCCCCGGCCCCCATTGTTTGGTTGTCAATCCTAGTTTTGAGACAGGTTCCTGGTGTCTGTAGGTCTGAGAAGTCTATTTTTTGCACAATACTCAGGTAATTATCGGCACAGTAATAAAGAAATAACATTAGCATTTCCTTGCAACATCATTTTATTAAGTGAAATGCCATGGATTTTCAAGGTATTCTCTGGAGATGTTTTCTGTAAGCCTAATGGAATTGTGTGTAGAAAAATTACCACTAAGCTTTATAGAAGCACATGCTTTTGATCTGAAAAATCCTTCATGTGCTAAAATGACCTCCTTTTAAAACAACAACAACGAAAGAGGACTGTCTTTATACATGTGCTGATATATAATCTAGAGATTTGCAATGCTGTTCTAAAAAATAAATAAAATGGAATACAAATCAAAAGTAATCAACTTTTAATCGTGATAAATGTAGGCCCTTCAGAGGAAACAAATGGAGCAATCAGTGTAATCAGTTCTATAAATATATTGCAGGTGAAATTGATGTTTGTATGGGTGGTTTTTTAAATTTAAAATGAGGGATCTGGAGATTAACAAGAATGCCTTGTTCAGGCATTCAATTTGAGATGAGAATGTACAGAGTGAGACCCAGGCAATGAGTAATAGGCATTAGTCTGAAAGAGGCTGCCTTCCTTGAGCGTAGGTTTCCGGCAGAGAACATGGAAATCCCGATTAATTGATTCAGAGTGGATGTCTGAAGAGAGATCACGCTAATCTTTAGGTCCCTGATCTAGATTCCCTGGTTGCTGAGAGGGCTAGACTTGTCCTGCCTATTCCTGTTTGACCCTTCACCCATTTAAACTGAACTGCTGTGGTTGTTAAGCAAGGCAGACAGGAGTCATTTATTTGTTTATAAGAATAGAGTGGTAGCTTGGTTTACAACCATAGTCCATTCTGGAGGTCCGTTGGTAAACCAAAACAGGTTTACGAAAGGCGCGCTTTCGCCAATGGGGCCTCAAAAAAAAAAAAAAAATAAAGGTTCATAATCCCCCCCCCAAAAAAGGGTTGTAATCCCCAAAAAGTTTGCAAACTGGGACACACACTTCCGGGTTTGACATGTTTGTAATCCAAAACTTGCGTGTCGAGGTCCCCAAACCACCCATCAAATAATTCACACATCAGTCAGAATTTTAGTTTTGGTTTTTGGCATGATTTTGGCCACAACTTTATTAAAATACAAACAATGTGAGTGGTTGCTTAGGCATTGGTTAAGACTATCTGTCCCACAGGGGACAGAACTGACGACCGTCAGTAAGGGGAAAACCCTCTGGAGAGATAAAGGGAGCCGGGTGGTTTGACCCTCCCCTCTCCCCACAGGCTCCCAGGGCTCTTGCACGGCCCTAGCCCCTGACCGGGGGTTCGGACAAAAAGCATCGAGCCCCTGGATTCCTTTAACGGAATTCCCCTAACACCAGCAAGAATTGGAGGGGCAGACACAGTCAATCATAACCCCTCCTCCAACCAACATAATAACCAATGCCTAACCGCCAACCTTACAAGTTGTGACTATTTGCTACGCAGTAGGCAAAAACCAGATGGCCCCAGCCAATCAGCCAAATGGAAAAATTCCTACCAGGGCCCTGCCCCAACAGCAGACGACCCCATGATAGGCATAGCAAGGTCAACACAGAGGCCTAAAATATAGGGAGGGAGCACGCAGCCAAGAGGGGATCACATTGCAAACCCACCAATATATATCTGCTGGGCTGTCCATCAATAAATTGCAACATACTATTCTCCCGAACAACACCCAGGGTCCAATCACAACAGTAGCCATCCATACGATCCCGCCCAGCACCAGAGGGGTGACTTGCTGGCCCCCACCGCAACACGTGCTCTCCATAAAGGAGAACACGCTGTATGCAAACCAGACTGTTTGCAAACCAAGGTACCACTGTATTGAGCCTGTTTGCAACAACTCTAGCAGGCTGCTGTCTCTCAGATATCTGGGGCCTAAGTCATGTAAAGGACACCACACCAACATAGGCACCTCGAGAATCAGTCACCAAAATGAAGTGGCAACCAACGTAGCTGCTTTAAAACAGGGGTTGCATGAGTTCTAAAGGTATCTGGTTTCTGAATCTTGAAGCAGTTGAAATCTTTGAGTTGCCCTTAAGGGCAAAGC
The DNA here is from genome assembly GCA_034641395.1 of Darevskia armeniaca. Taxonomy (NCBI): domain Eukaryota; kingdom Metazoa; phylum Chordata; class Lepidosauria; order Squamata; family Lacertidae; genus Darevskia; species Darevskia armeniaca. Next base: position 165,791 of record JAWWNF010000242.1, read on the forward strand.
GTGTTCTCCTTCATGGAGAGCACATGTTGCTGTGGGGGCCAGCGAGTCACCCCTCTGGTGCTGGGCGGGATCGTATGGATGGCCACTGTTGTGATTGAACCCTGGGTGATTTTGGGGAGAATTGTATGTTACAATTTATTGATGGACAGCCCAGCGGATATATATTGGTGGGTTTGCAACGTGATCCCCCTCTTGGCTGCGTGCTTCGGATCACCCGCCCTCCCTCCCTATATTTTAGGCCTCTGCGTTGACCTTGCTATGCCTGTCATGGGGTCGTCTGCTGTTGGGGCAGGGGCCTGGTAGGAATTTTTCCATTTGGCTGATTGGCTGGGGCCATCTGGTTTTCGCCTACTGCGTAGCAAATAGTCACAACTTGTAAGGTTGGTGGTTAGGTATTGGTTATTTTGTTGGTTGGAGGAGGGGTTATGATTGATTGTGTCTGCCCCTCCAATTGTTGCTGGTGTTAGGGGAATTCCGTTAAAGGAATCCAGGGGCTCGATGCTTTTTGTCTGAACCCCCGGTTGGGGGCTAGGGCCATGCAAGAGCCCTGGGAGCCTGAGAGGAGAGGGGAGGGTCAGATTACCCGGCTCCCTTTATCTCTCCAGAGAGTTTTCCCCTTACTGACGGTCATCAGTTCTGTCCCCAGTGGGACAGATAGTCTTAACCAATGCCTAAGCAACCACTCACATTGTTTGTATTTTAATAAAGTTGTGGCCAAAATCATGCCAAAAACAAAAACTAAAATTCTGACTGATGTGTGAATTATTTGAGGGGTGGTTTGGGGACCTCTACACGCAACATCGCATACAGTGCATTGCAATAATCCAGCGTGGAAGTTATCAGAGCACCGAATACAGTGGCCATGTCACCTCTGTCCAAAATGTGCCATATCTGGTGAGCCAGCCAGAGTTGCGCTTCTAGCCACAGAGAGGCCACCTGGACATCAAGTGACATTGTTGGATCCAGGAGTGTCCCCAAACTATGAACCTGCTCCTTCCAGGGGAGTACAATGCCCTGTGGAACAAGCTGTCTTCCCACCTCCTAGACTTCAGAACTTGGAACACAATAATACCTCTGTCTCTTCAAGGTTCTCATTGGTTGGAGTGGAAAGGCCAGGGTAGCTTCCTAGCAAGTGGACCTCTATCTGCTAAGAGGGAGAGGTAGTGGGGTAGCAGAGGGGTCAGGGTAGTGCAAACACACAGGCAGGAATGCCAGATTGTCCCCATAAGTGCTTGCACTGCACCAACCTACCTGCAGCCTTGTGCCCTCCCCCTCCTTCTGGGTAAGCAAAAGCAACCCATTAACAGTGAAGCTCGCATAGTGGCTCTGCTCCACCTTGCAAACTGTTTCTGGAGTACCATGAAATATTTAAAAGAAGGAGAAGAATAAGAGAGAGCAGTGCATACTTCTATTGTGGAGTTGGTTTTGTGGCCTTGTGGCTTTGATAGGATTCACAAACTCCGCCTCCTGCACTTCAAGGAAAATAAATAAATAAAAGGAGTTTGCAACACAAGAAGGATTTGTCTCAGAATTCTCAAACTTCACAAGCTCAGGCCCTTGGACAATATGTTCCAAAGAACTGCAAATAAGTTCTGAACTCGCCCCTTTTTTAAGTAAGTTCTGCAGCTGTTAGAAGGAGGTGTTTTCCCAATACATCACTGAAGAAACAGTAAAACTCAAATAGGGAAAAAAGCAGTAAGAGAGAGGTTTGTGGAGATTAAATTCCTGCACCTGCAAGTTACACACAACTTAGGTGATTAAAATATATCTGTAATGAAACTTTCTTTAAAAATTCCTAGTCATTACCTTTTCTATCAGGCAATGCCATGTTATATTAGCAAAGTCCTGTTTTATCCTGTCATTTTATCTTGGTATATAACAGCAAAGGCATCTGCAAGGCCACCAGCTTTCCAGTCTTTTCTCTTTAGCATATTCCATAATGTGTCTTGTTTTGGTCATCGCCAAATCGCTCCGTTTCCAGATTTACATTTGGCAAGGCAGCTAGCAATTCTCATCCTGAAAAATCTAGCTCCTGAGAAGTTGGTAACATTTTTTTTTTAAAGAAATGTTAAATGTTCACACACACACACCACAGATAATTTGTTTTTATGTTAATTTGTAATAATGATTTATAATAATACGTCTTTATAAGCTACTTTCCCCTATGGTATTTGCCTGAAGAAACTTGAAGGTGGTGGGATAATTAGTTATAGGTTTATACTCATTTCTTTCCCCATCCTTTTTGGCCAGACATGAATTTGTAGTGCTTTGGTGTAGACTGTCTCTGGCCAAACTTCATTATAAACCACTATTTCATCCCTTCCCTTGCACATTTTTTCCATTTACAACAATCCTGTGAGGTAGGTTTGGAGGAAAGTTGCAATTGGCTTAAGGTGACCTGTGTAGATTTCTATGTTTGTGGTGAGATCAAATGCGGGAGAAGCTTCCTGGTGTAGAATAGGATGTTCCTATTTTCACTGGAGAAATGTTGGGGTGTGTGCAAAAACCAGTTATGGTACAGCCTATGTATATTATAGGACAGGAGTAGGCAACCTAAGGCCTGTGGGCTGGATGCGGCCCAATCACATTCTCAATCCGGCCCGCGGATGGTCTGGCAATCAGCATGTTTTTACATGAGTAGAATGTGTCCTTTTATTTAAAATGTATCTCTGGGTTTTCTATGGTTTTCCCAGTAGTAATGTATGGAAGTAAGAGCTGGACCATAAAGAAGGCTGATCGCCGAAGAATTGATGCTTTTGAATTATGGTGCTGGAGGAGACTCTTGAGAGTCCCATGGACTGCAAGAAGATCAAACCTATCCATTCTTAAAGAAATCAGCCCTGAGTGCTCACTAGAAGGACAGATCCTGAGGTTAAGGCTCCAGTACTTTGACCACCTCATGAGAAGAGAAGACTCCCTAGAAAAGACCCTGATGTTGGGAAAGATTGAGGGCACAAGGAGAAGGGGACGGCAGAGAATGAAATGGTTGGACAGTGTTCTCGAAGCTACTAACATGAGTTTGGCCAAACTGCGAGAGGCAGTGAAGGATAGGCGTGCCTGGCGTGCTCTGGTCCATGGGGTCACGAAGAGTCGGACACGACTGAACGACTGAACAACAACAATCTCTGGGTTATTTGTGGGGCCTGCCTGGTGTTCTTACATGAGCAGAATGTGTGCTTTTATTTAAAATGCATCTCTGGGTTATTTGTGGGGCATAGGAATTTGTTCATTATTTTTCAAAATATAATCTAGCCCACCACATAGTCTGAGGGACGGTGGACCGGCCCACGGCTGAAAAAGGTTGCTGACCCCTGTTATAGGATCACATACAAAAGCTGCCACTTTTGAAGTTGAATAAGGGTAGTTGGAAATATATCCATAGGGACAGACAGCCTGGAACAGAAGGGGCGCCATTTCCTACTTTAGAGAAGGCAGGTGAAGGTCTGAGGGAAGGAGTGCCTAAATGTTTTACTTCAGCTTCCAAACAGCAAGAACCAACCTTTCAATGATTCACCGAGAGATTATGTGGAGGAAAGATGTTTGAGACCATTCTCCGATGCCCTTCTTAACTCCAGGGAGCTGCTGCAACACAGCTAACCAGTGTCTATGGCTTGTTGTTTCCATTTGTAGTTTGTTTACAGCCTCTGCTTTCACTTGGCACATTCATAGCTACAACATGAGAAAGATTTTCTGCTTAGCAAAAGGGGTCACGTTTTAATCACCAGTTAGTGTCTAATTTAATTCTAAGCAGTTTAGCAAAGCAGCTCATAAGCAGAAAACAAGACAATTTTATAATAAGAAAGGGTTATTACTGGATTTGTGTTTGTGTGTGTGGTTTTTCTTTTCTTTTTTTTAAATGGGATACCCCAGAGATAATTGCTTAAGCACTAGAAAATCACTGTTAGTTTCATTCAGAAATACTGTTTATTTCTATTGAAAACAGCATGCCAAATCCCGATGAAAAGAGATCAGCAGGCAAAGTTCACTGAACTAAATGAGCTGGATAATTTAGATTTTGTCTGGATGATGCAGCACTACCAGTGTTTAGAAAAGTATGTTGAACTCTCTTGAATAATATACTTGCTACTTATTTTCAGATTATCTGGAGGATTCTAGCAGCAGACTTGATCTTACAGATTTGGTGGTGGTGGTTTTTTAGCAGAATCCATACACCTCAGCAGTGGTGTTGCGTAGGTTGCCAGCCCCCGGGGTTGTGCTCCCTAAATCGTGGTTCCTGTCAGGGCCAGACCATTCTGTCTGAATGTTGAAAGGCTAGTCAGAAGGATCTGGTTTAGATAATGAAAGCCATAGAATTCCCTGAGGTTTTGGATGCTTCCAGATAAGGCAGTTGAGCATCACTGGAACTTCACATATACCTGTTACAAAAGTGGGCAACTTAGATCCAGGATTTCATAAGGAGCACTGAGCCCTTATATCCCAACTTAATCACTGAGATCATCTGCAGAAGTACTGTTAGTTCTCTGCTGTGTGACAGAGGCCCAAATGACCTCAACCGGAAGCCAAGCATTTAGTGCCACCAGTCCCGTGCTGTGGAACACTCTTCCAAGACAGATTTGGCAGGAATCATCGCTTATTACTTTCAGGCATCTCTTGAAGATTCTCCTCCCCTTAAAGCCTTTGCAATGCTTTAAGTGGCCAGCCACCTTAGTATCTTATAATATGGTGGTATTTTATAAGGTGATGATAAATATAAACCAAAGCACCACATTCAAAGATCAAGATAGCTGAACTTCATTTGGATGTCCGGGAAAATGCTAATAGTCCTGGTATGTGTGAACTATTTCCAAATCAAAATGGCCTAGATCATAGAATCATTGTAGAGTTCGAAGGGATCCAAGGGTCATCTAGTCCAACCCCCTGCAATGCAGGAATTCTGCCCACAGCCATCCCTTGGTGGGCTTGAACCACCAACCTTCTGGTTAACAGCCAGCCATACTGACCCACTGAGTCATTATACAGTTCAGAGGGTGAGCTTGACAGATAAAATTCACAATGCCACTTTTAAAACTTTCCATTTATAGTGAATTTGTTGTTTGCTTGTAGGTTTACACATTGTGTATTTATTTGCCAAACTGGGGAGGAAATGAGGTAGTAGAGTCTTTCTCCTTTCTTTCACTTCCTAAAGCCATCACTATTGCAACTTTGTTTTTTTTTTTGTTTTTTTTTTTGCTTTTTAAAATAAATAAATAAAATGTTTCTGGATTCTGCATTAGATGTTCTAACACTGTTTTATCATTTCTGTGTTTGCCATCCTGCGGTCCTTTGGGAGGAATAATAATAATAATAATGTCAGATTCTGTCCATTTTTCAACTGAAGGCATTTTGATACTGTAAACTGCCCCGTGAACATTGAATGAAGAGTGGCATGTAAACCTACTAAATAAAATTGTAAATAGATAAATAATAATCCTCCAGTGTTCAATGAACCATGTACAGGGTTGAGCTGCAATCACAATAATAGAATCCAATGCATCCAGCAGATAAATTATCCAAGGTTTGCTCTACATATCCATTTCACCATGACTTGTCCTCTAAATCTGTGGTGCCATCATGTGGTACCTGATCACTGAACCAGCCATTATAGGTGAGCCAGATACAGCTTGCAGATCTTATATTGCCTGTTCCTTACTTAGATTATGAGAGTGATTATGAGAGTGAGGGATGCAGGTGGCACTGTGGTCCCACTGAGTCTATTGGGCTTGCTGGTCAGAAGGTCGGCGATTCGAATCCCCGTGATGGGGTGAGCTCCCATTGCTCTGTCCCAGTTCCTGCCAACCTAGCAGTTCGAAAGCACATCAAAGTGCAAGTAGATAAATAGGTACCACTGCGGAGGAAAGGTAAACAGTGTTTCCTTGTGCTCTGGTGGTTTCCATCATGTTATCCCATTGTGCCAGAAATGTTTTAGTCCTGCTGGCTACATGACCCGGGAAAGCTGCCTGGGGACAAACACTAGCTCCCTCGGCTTGAAAGCAAGATGAGTGCCACAACCCCATCGTCGCCTTTGACTGGACTTAACCTTTCAGGGGTCCTTTACCATTTTTTATTAGAGTGATTGTCTGATTTAGGTTTATAAGTCTCAATTTTTAAAAATAGTACATCTTGCAATCAGCGGGAACTGCCTTATGTATTCCATTTTCCCGTATACGGCCATTCATTTGCTAGTATAAATATGATTTATGTGTATGCTCTATATCTAATATAGCATGGCCGTATAAAGTAGCTTGTAATATTTCCTGCAGGAAAAAAAGTTGAGGGGCAGCAGCACCAAATACTTGAAGATCTACCTGCTCCTTCCTCATTGTTAAACATGCACAGCATGTTCTTCTACTTGAGAGCTATTTGTATTCTAAGAAGAAAGTCATTCTGGTGATGGCTTTTAAATGCAGCTCCACTACTTATTTAGTAGGTGGAACAGGGGCCCGGTTCCTTATCAACAATAAATTACACTCCTGTTAAACTTGCTGCTAAACAAGGAGTTACACTCCTATTAAAATCCAATTAAACATGCATCACAATTGATGAATGTAATTAGAACCAATGTAGAGGGTAAATGGTTCAAGGCACAGTAAGTGAAAAAATAGTTTGATGTCCAAATTGGGAAAAGACCCAATCCTGGATATTTTAGGCTGTCAAAGGAAATAGATTCCACTCTCGCCTGCCTGCTTACATTTAATCCAAAGATTATGGCTCATTGGGAAAAGAGTCAGTGCTTCTTTTCTCTCACCAAAACATGGGCTACTTCACTTGAATAAGCAGACTGATACACCTGGATGTGGAAAAATGGAGAAACAAGTTAATGTCTATGGATTTATATGTCTATGGGTTCCCATTTCATTTTAATTGTTTTAGTGCTTGGTTATTTGCCATCTTGGACTCCTTGGGGAGTTGGCAGGATGAGTTGGAAATTCAAAACGATTGATGATATGATATGATATGATATGATATGATATGATATGATATGATATGATATGATATGATATGATATGATATGATATGATATTCATGTGCATCTAACCAGGGTGATACGAACTTCAGCATTCCTACTTAGTATCAAGACATACATACCCAATTGTCTCTTAGTACAGATTAAAATACATATTTGCATAAATGTTGTCAAGTGGCATTGTGTAGAGCACAGTGCAGGCTACACCGTTCTATTTGCATTTCCTGCCTTAGGTTATGCAATTATCTGTGAACTAAGATAATTAGTCATGTAAAGAGGAAATCTGCTCACCCTTAAACTCACAGAACCAACTGGTATTTCTGAAAGAATAACAGTGGAATTGTGTGCAAGAGTATTCCAAGGTAAATCCAATTCAGTGGGGTTTGCTCTCAGGTAAGTAAAGAATTTCAGTCCAGTAGCACATGTTTATTCAGAAGAAAATCTCACTGAGTTCAATGGAGCTTACTCCTTGGTGAATGGATACAAGATTGCAGCCTAAAGCTGTGTTCTAAAACACATTTACCAGGGATTATAATTATATACAATGGAATTAATCGCCGACATGGATAGAGTTATGCTGTAAACATTTAGCCGTAGTGATCAATGTTCTCTTTAACTCTCTCTGCTAACCAATTTTAATATTCCTTTTTTCTTTTTGCAGCAAACCAAATTTTATTAATTAATCTCAGTGGTTTCGGAGATTACTTGTATCCAAGTAAGATTGGCCTGGATACTATTTGACAGATGCGCTTAACTTCATAAAGTAATCACAACATTCAGCACCAAAGGCAAGAGTCCATCTTTAGAAGGATTAGAAAAATTCCTTCAAAGGATTGAGTTCTTCTTCTGAGAGGAAACGAGAACCTCAAGGGTAAAACTCTGGCTCATTTGAGTCCAAGGAATGTGGCAATTGATTTTTCCTCCTCCTGATTTTGAGACTTAGAAGTGATTCCAGGGCTAGCTACTCCAACTCATATCCTTTGATACAAGCCAGATATACCGTATTATGCCCTCTCCCTACTCTTTCAAAGCACTGTGGAGATTTCACAACTTTCAGTTTTGATTTCCACCTATTATGGAGCCTAAGGTACCCATTCTAGTGTTTAGCCTGAAGAAGAAGAGACTGAGAGGTGATATGATAGCCGCTTTCAAATATATGAAGAGCTGTCACATGAAAGATGGCACAGGCTTATTTTCAACTGCTGCTCCTAAGAGTAGGACCCAAACAAAGGGATTCAAGAAAGAAGATTCTGACGTAACATTAGGAATAAATTTCTTACAATAAGAGCTCTTTGACAATGGTGGACTAACCTTCAGGTGAGGTAAAAGTAAAGGACCCCTAGACAGTTAAGTCCAGTCATACTTGATTATGGGGTGCGGCACTCATCTTGTTAAGGCTCCAGTACTTTGGCCACCTCATGAGAAGAGAAGACTCCCTAGAAAAGACCCTGATGTTGGGAAAGATTGAGGGCACAAGGAGAAGGGGACGGCAGAGGATGAGATGGTTGGACAGTGTTCTCGAAGCTACTAACATGAGTTTGGCCAAACTGCGAGAGGCAGTGAAGGATAGGCGTGCCTGGCGTGCTCTGGTCCATGGGGTCACGAAGAGTCGGACACGACTGAACGACTGAACAACAACAACAACAACAACTCATCTTGCTTCAGGTCAAGGGAGCTGGTGTTTGTCCACAGACAACTTTCTGGGCCATGTGGCCAGCATGACTGCATCAATAGGAGTATAGCATCTAGATCAAGGGAAATAATAGTACCACTGTATTCCGCTCTGGTCAGACCTCACCTGGAATACTGTGTCCAGTTCTGGGCACCACAGTTCAAGAAGGATACTGACAAGCTGGAACGTGTCCAGAGGAGGGCAACCAAAATGGTCAAAGGCCTCGAAACGATGCCTTATGAGGAACGGCTTAGGGAGCTGGGTATGTTTAGCCTGGAGAAGAGAAGGTTAAGGGGTGATATGATAGCCATGTTCAAATATATAAAAGGATGTCATATAGAGGAAGGAGAAAATTTGTTTTCTGCCACTCCTGAGAAGAGGACACGGAGCAATGTATTCAAACTACAAGAAAGAAGATTCCACCTAAACATTAGAAAGAACTTCCTGACAGTAAGAGCTGTTCGACAGTGGAATTTGCTGCCAAGGAGTGTGGTGGAGTCTCCTTCTTTGGAGGTCTTTAAGCAGAGGCTTGACAGCCACCTGTCAGGAATGCTTTGATGGCGTTTCCTGCTTGGCAGGGGGTTGGACTGGATGGCCCTTGTGGTCTCTTCCAACTCTATGATTCTATGATTCTATGACTAAAACGCTTCGGGCGCAGCAGGACTCCGTGATGGAAGCCAGTACAGACAGTATAGAAATAAAATAAAATAATCCAAAGTTCTGTGTTGAAGGTTCTGTGTCTCAGTGCCTTTGTTTGTAGGCTGCCTTTGGATGGCAGATATATTTTGCTAGATTAGTGCTCCAAGTTCTGGACTTTGACTACCCTGCCAGTTCCTGCTCTCCTCATTGGCTACCATCTTTCCCAAATAGACTTTGCTTTCTTGGGCAGAAGGAGAACCTAAGAGCTGTTGCATATACATGACAGGCCAGTTACCACAGTATCTTGACACTTTCTGCCACAGTAAACCTAAAGGCAGACAAACATTTCAAAACATTGAACAAAGGCCAAGGAACCTCGTCCAAAAGTGGCTTGCCACCATGTATTCCTGAGCCTATTGGAGCATGCATCTTCCCTTCACATGGCATATGTTTACCTACCGGTAGCAAATGCTGGTGTTATAAAAAGTGAAGTAACCCTTGGGAGAGAAATCAAGCAGAAAGATAGAGCTGGAGCCAAGAATGCAACCAAGGAATGGTAGAAACTTAAATGAAGACAAATAGGAAGGAATTCAATGTTGTACTAAGCTGATCGTTCCATTAGTGCAAGCATTTCAGTTTTCCAGATGGCACAAACCCACCTCCCCTCTGCACACTGTTCTGGGGGTCGTCCCGTCCCCCCCCCCCCGAGAGCCAATTTGGTTGTATTTGGGGGAGGAGAGTCAGAAAAGCCACATTGAGCAAGTGGAAGTCCTTGAGAAAGGCCAGGATACAAGCGCAGTAGAAAGGCTTATGGTAGTATTATTCTTAAAAGAATAACAATTACTATCTTTGGTGTGTCTTATAATATTTGTCGTTACCTGACAATAATAGTTTCGCTTTCAGAGAATTGCCCACATATATCCCATTTTATGTGTGTAATAGGATAAACGATATAAATGTGAGTGGGAAAGGAATATAAAAACAGCTGGCAGAATGTATTTCTCAAACTTTAAAACTTTTCAAGTGCTGTAATTGTAGAGGGAAGAGAAATATTCCACAGAATGATTAAGGATGGCTATAACTTGGGATAGTGTCAAGGATTTGGCATTACCAATTGATGTAGGTCTGAATCAATATCAAGCAATTGCACCTTATTTTACATCAGTCAGCATGCTAAATCCTTGCTGGAATAACTAAAGTACCAATCAATACCTATGTTTCACTGCACACCCTTCCAATGTCGAAAAGTAAAACAGAAGGGAAGGTGTGATAGCAAATGCCCCCATTTTACAGTGTGTCCCATAACAGGCACTGTGACTTGGACAAGCCTCCTAGTGCTCCAGTAAATTCTGGCTGCTGAAGTGGAACCAGCTGACTCTGTCCTTACCGGAGCAAACACGTTTATGCAAACTGCTGCCTTGACTGATGTTCATGGTTTCAAGGATGGTCATATTTGTGTGGTGTGAAACACAGAGAAGTCAAATACAACATTCCTAGAGTGGACATGTTTAGACATGAAGAGGGATGTTTGTCCAGCCAGTAGATAAAATTCCTGTTTCCTCCTGTGCTGGGACAAACTTCCTCTACATGTGACCAGAGGTGGGCGTGACTTTACCTGCGCAGGTAACAAAAGCACAGGACTGGCCACCACATCTCTCTCTTCTCCATTTTGCTTTCATCAAAGAAGCATCAGCAATAGAGGGCAAAGGAACTATCTCCCTACAGGATAGATTCCAGGTGTATATATTTTGTAACTTAAGTCTGCCTTCTGGGATCCATCTGTGAACAGAATGTGTGAGTAAACTCTTTTATACTTTTATACAAGACTATGTCGTGTCTATCCTTTTTAGGAGGGAATAAAGGAGAATTACCAGGAAACCTATTTTAGAGGCTTAAACAAGCCTGGCAAAAAACGTTATCTGCTGTGTAAGTTTAAAAAGGGGAATGTTACTCTGCTAAATTATAGAACTTGTTAACACAGGTTGGGAAGGATATAATTAAACAAAATATCCTCTCCTGCCTCCCTGAACATTCCCACAATATTTACATAGCTCAGTGATAGTCAGGGCTGGATTTAGGTTTGATGAGGCCCTAATCTACTGAAGGTAACGGGGCCCTTTATATGTCCACCTGTCCTTTGTCAGCAACAAATTGTTGCTGTTTTTTGTGTTGAATATGCGCTACATGGTAATTTATGGACCTAATAGGTATCTAAAGCCATTTGTACATGTCATGCAACCAGTCCATGCAGAATGTAGGCACCCTATATATAGAAATGAGCAAACCAGTGATATTTTAGGGAGCAGGTTAGAAGGCGGGGGCCATTACTTACATCATAGGAGCCTACACAACACAAAACACTGTTTTGTTTTATTTGTTTTTTATCTTATATTTTGGAAATGTATATGGGGGCTCCCAAGAGAGTGGGGCCCTAAGCTATAGCTTGTTTAGCTTATATGTAAATCCGGCACTGGTGATATTCAACATGGTGCCCTCCAGATGTTTTGAACTACAACTCCCATCATCCTCACCTAGCATTGCCAGTGGTCAGGGATGATGGGAGACATATATTCTTGAATATCTTGAGGACACCACATTGGGTGCCCCTGATATAGCTGATCCATCACACTCTACCAAATCACTTCTACTTAGTTCCACATACTTCTGGGGTCTTCTTGATATATCTATGTAGATAGTCTAGTCTATTTGCCATTATCAACAACTAGTGATGCTTTTTTTAATACTCTCAGGACTGGGTTAGACACAATGCTCCATCTTGCTTCTCACTTGCCAAAGGTTCTTCCCATCTTCTGCATCATGAATACAGACCGATGAATATTTAATGAATATTTGAAAATATACATGCACTCAAGAAATAAACTATTGTGAAATATTTAAAATGCTTATTTGGATTCATGCACATTTCCCATCAAAATCAAAAGTTCAGAATCAAAAGCTATAGAAATTCCATGTGCTGCTTCTTATTAGAGAAGCAAACTCGAGTTTCAAAACATGGGATAGAGGAAGATAAAATAATAAATCCAAGTTAGCTAATTTTATTGTGGGTGTTTGATATACTATTGAAGAGTTCATTGTTCTTATAAGGTTTTACTCATCATCTAAATCTATTGCTGGTGCTTAATTATGTTATAAAGATGCTTCATTTCTGAGCTTTTTCATTAAAAATCTGTTTCTCCTTGATAACAATGATTTACATTATATTTCTCTTGCTTAGGGTAATGTTATTTCCTTTTCAACTTATATTGCTAGATCTCAAGTGACAAAGGCTAAGATGTACTTAGGTACATTAGAGTACAACAGATAGGAGCTCCATCTGTAATGCTGAGTATATAAGTAATTAATATTTGCAAGGCTTTATACAGTTACATTTTATGAACATACAAAAAACTACTTAAAAAAAAAACCCAATCGGCTAAAGCAGAGCTTTCCAAACTGTGTGTTGCGACACGTTAGTGTGTCGGCTGCAGTGTGTAAGTGTGTCGCACAAATGCTTCTTTCGCTCCTCCTGGGGCTGGAAAGGGTTTAGTTTAACCTCCGGTTTGCTAGTAAAACTGAATTACTGTGTCGCGAAATGATGCATGTCTAAAAAGTGTGTCACCAACATGAAAAGTTTGGAAAGCTCTCAGCTAAAGTATGTATAAATTTTATATAATTCATTTCATGTTCTTAAAATTGTTAAGTAAACTCAGATTGTAAAAGAGATTAAGTATTGTAGACATCATAGTCTTCCCCCAAATTTGGGGTTTTCCTCTACCTGAAAAGTAATAGTTGACTGTGTTCTCCTTCTATAGTTCCAAAATTTACATCCCTATTCAAAAGGGATGTAAAAGCTCTGCAAAAGCTCAACCTGTTTTGGTGGAAAAATAGTTGGGGAGAATTCACTTGATTATTTGTACTGGTTACGTATCTAATCCAAAACCTTTCACCCATTTCCACCACCCCTCTGAGTAATACCCCACCCTCTCACTATATATAAGGGTCTGGTGACTTCTGTTTCAGTGTATCTGAAGAAGTGTGCATGCACACGAAAGCTCATACCAAGAACAACTTAGTTGGTCTCTAAGGTGCTATTGGAAGATATTTTATTTTATTTTATTTTATTTTGCTTTGACTATGACAGACCAACACGGCTATCTACCTTTAACTAATCCAAAATGCTATGTCTATGCTCATTTAAAAGCCAAGGACCAGGTGTGATGGTAGGGCAGAAATAGAGAACCTGTGGCTCTCCAGGTTTTGTTGGACTACAATTCTGAGCATCTCTCACCTCTAGTCATGCTGGCTGGGACTGATGAGAGTTAGAGTCCCACAACCATTTCCCCATTCTTGCCATAAGGCCGTAGCTGTCAACCTTTCCCTTTTCTTGTGAGGAATCCTATTCGGAATAAGGGAATTTCCCGCAAAAAAAGGAAACAGTTGACAGCTATGCATAAGGCTATAGCAAGAGTCTCTTTTTCATGTACTGGTACTTTTTCCTGTAATGATTTAAGGACAATCATTTGTTTGGTACCTTAAAACTGTAACTTCTTTTAAGGATCATGGCTTGACTAATGTACTGGCTATGCTTTGTTGGTTTTTTTGGTTTCCTAATTTGCAAAATGAAAATAATCAATTTTTTCACCCACAAAAAAAGCTCTTCCTCATTAATGTTTGTAAGGTGTTAAAAAAATCTTCAACAATTAATTAATATATGTGCGAGCATTATAGCAGTTATCTCAGCTGGACCCTAAATTAGGATCGAAGCTTAGGCCAGAGACATTTCATTCCTCTCCATGCATGCATTCAATTCACTGAGTCCCAGAGGGCTCCAGTTCTTTTATTTGCAGCCATATTCATCGCACTGACTTCAGAAGCAATTTCCATGGCTAAACTCTAATCCCCTGCGACCATCCTTTCCTATTTGCAGATAATTTGATTGACATGGCAAGATGAATTCCCTAGAGATTTCACCGGAGCTCAAATCTGTCTTCAGTCTCCTCTTGCACTCATTGTCTACTTCGCTCAGATCAAACTATTTTAAGTTTGGGGACAGTAGGTCAGGAGGGCAAAGTCCCACACCCAGTTCTTTGACTTGTACCCAGTTTTGGCTGAGCATGAAGCATAATAGGAAAAGGGCAAACGGCTGTATGCCTGCAGATTGAAGATCACAAGTCCAATGCCTGGAGGCATTACTAGATGAGATATTTAAACAAAGTTCTTCCCTGTCCATCTCTTGGGCTTTTCCTGGCAGAAAGGTTAAAAGCTCATAGAAGATTATAGAGATAGATACAGATAGGGAATATAAAGAACTCACAGGTCCTAATTCCTCCAGTTCAGCTTGTGATGAGATTTCACCTTTAAGGTAAATTTGGAAGTTGACGGAGGTTAAACAAGACAAGCAGAACTTCTGACTTTTCTAAAATAATAATAATAAATAGTAATAATATTTTTAAAGCGTTGTTGTTATTCCAAATGTATATTTTCAAATATAGCATAGTTCAAGATGACTACAGTAAATTGTAATTCGACAAACGAAAAGATTTCTTGCTAACTTGATGGCAGACTCATATCTATATATTAAGTAACATATAACACCTTTGTCATTACATATTCATCTCCAGCAAGTTTTCCAACTCCCCTCCGACAGTGAAATAAATTGCTGAAGACTTGCGAGTTCCTAATATCCTTCCTCCCGCCTTCATACATACAATAAAGCACTAGTGTAACTGCAATCCAAGGATTTGCCTTTCAGAACATTATCCTCCATTTGGAAGATTTGTATTAAATGTTCCTGGTTCCAGATACTGTATAGATATTTTTCCTCCTAGCTTGATTGAACCCAACAGATGGGGGTAAAATTGGTCCCTGGCCCATATTATTTATTGTTTTAATATATTTAAATACTACCAGAACCTACCAGAGCCCTTAACACAGTTTTTTCCCCAAGATCAATCCACCTTTACCCAACTTTTTACATTCCATTCCCAACAACACTCTAAATCTGCACTTACCATGTTTCTGCTAATGTTCTGAATGTTCAGCTCAAACGAGATGTGATCTTTGTTACATAGTTTGGTGTTTCCTGACTTTAAAAATAAATAGCCCCCACACTGTCACTATCCGGCAATAGCCCCAGTTATAATCAGACCCCCTAGCCAGGAGCTTATGAACTTATGGGCAGCTCTCCCCATGTGATGAGCCACTATGGGGGCAGCCTTCTGAGTGAATCACTTTTTCAAGCTGAACTGATGCCATCCACCCGCTCAGGGTGTCCACTAGATCCTTCTGGGTAGAAAAGGCTGTAAGAGTTTCCTGTTTCAGCTGAGTCTTGCGTAAAGCCTAAATCACTAATCTAATCACAAAAGTTAGGTAGAACTAATACCGGGCACCATAACTTTTATGGAAAATCTGTAGAACATGACTTGTCTGTCCCTATATGCATATCTCCCAAGGGAAGAACACAAAAAGGTTCTCCAGCCTTCTATGTGTTAGCCTTCCTTGGGGAATGCTGACAGGGCTCGCATATTTAAAGGTGAAGTTGGAAACTTGTGGGCAGTTCTGTTCTTCCCTTAGTAATTTTGCCATTTTTCTACCTTTATAGATTTGCCCATTTCTCTAAGCTATGGATTGCATACTGCTCAGTCTTCATTGTTCAGGTTATATATATTGGATGTTTTCTCACCGTAATTCAAACATTCCATATGGAAGTAGATGTTGACTATAATCTTGCTTTATTTTATCAGTTCGATGATTAAGCCCCTTTGGGGAAAGAAATGCTGATTGCACCCGAACAGCACCCGGGTGTTGATGTTGCTTCTATCAAATACATGAGTGCTTGTAAAGAGAAAGACTACATCTGTGATTTATTTGTTTGCTTGTTTATACTCCTTGTTGCGGAGCAGTTGCGCTTGGTGATATATTTTTGTGTGACTTTGCATTTTGCTCTTCAGTCCTGACTTTCTCCTCGGTCCTGGTTTGTTCCTCAGTCTCCTCTTGTTCTTCATCCCTGGTTTGTCGGCTTCCTGGCTTGGACCGCTGCCCAAAGACTCAGCCCTCACCCCCAAACTCCACATGTACTTTTCACAATGGAAGATGTGAGTAGCAAGCCAGGGAGGGAGCTGGTTTTGAATGAAACGATGGCAGAGGAAAAAATTAAAGCCACCCTTCTCCACCACCACCACCCCGATCCTAATCTTTCCCTCCCCCACATTTATTAACCATTAAGCTATTTTTTGTTTTTAAAAAATCAACTATACAACATAAAAAAATGTCAAAACAAAATAAAAAAATTCCTTCCAGTAGCACCTTAGAGACCAACTAAGTTTGTTCTTGGTATGAGCTTTCGTGTGCATGCACACTTCTTCAGATACACTGAAACAGAAGTCACCAGACCCTTATATATAGTGAGAGGGTGGGAGGGGTATTACTCAGAGGGGTGGTGGGTCTGGTGACTTCTGTTTCAGTGTATCTGAAGAAGTGTGCATGCACACGAAAGCTCATACCAAGAACAAACTTAGTTGGTCTCTAAGGTGCTACTGGAAGGAATTTTTTTATTTTGTTTTTACTATGACAGACCAACACGGCTATCTACCTGTAACTATAAAAAAAATGTGACAGTGACTCTAGTTCAGCCCTAAGCTGCCGTACACATTTGCATCCAATCTGATTCCTACCAATCAATGTTTAACCTAAAGTGTGGATTTCACCATTCATCCTCCATGAACTTCTGTAAGGCTTGGATGGATTGTGTGGCATTACTGTTTTTCAAGTTGACTGCAATGTCGTCTAACACTTCCCTTTTTGTGGATGTACTTGCCTTCCAGCTTTTTGTTTCATTTCATGCTTCTTTTCTGCTACTTCTATATTGATAATCACAGAATTTTCTCTGTAGATGGGTTTGAAATTTCTTCATGCTTCCTCCTGCAAAACCTTTCGTTTCTATCAAAGGTGTAAGCAGGTACCTGTTAAGACAGACTTGTATTCTTCCACTACAAAGGCAACTCTCTTTAATGAAGATAGGAGCTATCATATAGGTGTAGAGGTAATCCCTGGAGCATAGCAGTTGTCATTAACTGTCTTGGAAAACATTTCTGAGAAGTTTAACAAATGAGAAGACTTGAAAACTAACTAAAAGACTTTTCCAAGAGCTATTCATGAAATATTTATCTACTATTTCAGTGTGGTATGAATAAACAACTGTTTTATTCAATGAGAGATAAATTACTGTAGTCAAGTTTCATTTTGTTTTTCAATGGAGCCAGTTGCTTCACATCCATCAGGGGATTTGAGAATGGCTTCATTAATTCAAAAAATCTGTTGAACGTCTAGGAAGCAGAAAAAGAATTTGGAGCAAGCAATATGGAATCTTCTATGAAACGTCTCGCAGTTTTCACAGTCTTTTATGTGTATTGTAGAGTTGTATTAAACAAAAAAGCCCCAATGATTCATGATTATTTTATTATGAATCTCAACCATAATAAAATAATAGGCTTTAGGTTGTCTGTTAAGCACAAGTTGCGCAATGCTGACCACTGCACTATTTGATTTATTGCAACGTGGAGTCTAATGTTTATCTATGAAAATGTTTGCATTAAAAAGGAATAACTTCCTAGTCCCCTGAAAACCTAAATAACAAATAGGCACTCTTTGCTATTTTGTTTGCCCAGAGTGCTGGTTCTGTGTAGCTAAGTCTGATTGGTTATGCAACTTCTTGATTTTGCAACTCCTCTCCACCACACACAGGTATAATTCCTGATTGGCTTGGATGACACAGAGACCCAAGCCAATCAGAAATCACGTTGGCAAAAAGGTGTGTCATGTCACTCCATATGTGGGATCCTGGTTGCGCTCAGGCCCCTAAGACACCCCCCCCCGCTATGTGGTAGTTGCTGGGCGTGTCCCAGGCCTGTCATTATGGCCCCACAATCACGCCAGGCCGTTTGAGCCAATCCGAGGCAGGTGGTATGCTTGGGGGGGCTTTAAAAGCGGTAGCGCGACGTGGCCAAGGCACTTGCTTCGTGCTGCCGAACACCCACCCTCCCGTCCCTATTTATAGGTTGCTGAATTGGCCTTGCTTCGGATGTTGGTTGGCCACCTGTTTTGGAACAGGGGCCGGGTAGGAATTTTGTCCATTTGGCAAATTGGCACTGGCCACTTGGTTTTCGCCTACCCCCTTAGCAATCGTCACAACTTTGTAAGGTTTGGCAGTTGGGCATTGGCTTAGTGAAGTGTGTGGGAGGGGAGGTGCGGCCATCACCTGCCCCTCCATGAATAAGGGTATTCCAGTAAAGGAATCTGGGGGTCCTGGATCTCATCTGAAGTCCAGTTGAGGAGCTAGGGCCATGCCACGACCACAGGAACCCTGGGGTGAGCTTCGGTTGGTCTTCATCGACGTTGCTCCCTCGTTTGGTGTTTACCCTTCCAGACTACCTGCCAGAGAGGTAGGAGTCAGTTATAGTCGGTTGTCAATGCCTAAGCCAATACCATTCAGTTTGCTGTAATCAATAAAGTTGTAGCCTAAATTTTGCCCAATAACTTAAACCAAAAATACATGTCATTGTGAAGTTATTTTACTTGGGGGAAGGGCTTGGGGGCCTCGGAGCGCAACCAATCAGACCTGGCTACATAGAACCAGAACTCATTGTAAACAAAGCAAGACTACCCTCAGTAAGAAGTGAGGGAAGTGTCCATGCGTCGCTTAGGCAAACAGATGACCTTCACTGTCTTCCTGCACTGCTGTGTGAGAGAGTTTTCATTGCGGTCCCATCACAGCACAGCGCAGAAAGACACGGAGCTTTGCCCAGTTGCCGTGGCAACACAGCAATGAGATTCCTGTCTCACTGCACTGTCACCCTTTTGTCTCAGAACCATGGGGATGGCTTCCCTTTCCCCTGTGCCCTGTGTTTGGATACAGATTCTGGCACATATCGTACTGAGGCTAAATGGGATACTTGTTTGACTACGCATGCAGATGTGCTCCCAGATGCCCATTTGAAAGAGCACCTGTGCCAAATGTCCCTGTTTCGCTGCACTATACTGAGGCAGATTTTCATTATTTCAATGCAGCACAGCAAAGCTGGAAGTTTTGGCCCAGGGGAAACGCCTCCTCTCTTTCCCCACCAAATGTTTAACTCAGTCATGCAATACCGATGTGTCAATCAGTTAAAAGGTCTTATATGTCTATTAACTAGTGCTCATTACCACTTTGAGGAGTGATCTAGGCCACTGCATTGAAAAACCCTAGAATCAGCTTTCGTAAATGGGTTTGCGAACTTTGACGAAACTCCCCAAGTTCCTCTCTTTGTAATGAATCACCCCAAACTGCATTTCTTGTCAAGAAAATCTTAACTGAAGGTTCAGGTATGTGGCTCCTCCTCCTTCCACTGCTTGAGTCCTTGCTGCTAGTACAGAGTGCCCCCAAAGTAGCTATAAAGAAGTAGGTATACAGTTGAATCAATGGAATTCATCACAACAGGTTATATGGATACACATAGCTGACACACAACAAAGTGGCAGTTAAATTTGAGGCTGGCAGATGGAAAGAATAGTGGAGACAGATAAAAGGCAAAGTTCTTTACTGATATTGTGAATGATGATGGCGAACTTGAGTCCAGAACAAAGAAAGTGGATTCTAAAGCATCATACCTACTTTTGCGCCACCCAGGGCCGGCGCGTCCATTAAGGCGAACTAGGCAGTTGCCTAGGGCACCAAAATGGAGGGGGCGCTGGCCAGCCTGCCCCCCCACCGCCCGGTGCTGCCCCAACCAGCGGCGGAGCAAGCAGCTTGGGGCAAAAACCGTGGCGGCGGGGGCGCTAAAATGGAGGGGGCGCTGGCCAGCCTGCCCCTCGCCCCCTGCCGCCGCCCGGTGCTGCCCCAACCAGCGGCGGAGCAAGGAACTTGGGGCGAAAACCGAGCCGGCGGGGGGCGCCCGGCCAGGCAGGGGGCGGGGCACTGCTCCGCAACGTGCGTCATGCGCAATGACATCACGTGGCCCGCCCCCTCGCCTAGGGCGCCAAAATCGCTAGCACCGGTCCTGGCGCCACCCTGTATTTGTAATGTAATTTCATTGGGAATGTATTTCACAAAGAATAGATGGGGAAAGGAGGTGGCAGTTGGCAACTGGCAGTTGGGAGGTGACAGTTGGGAGTTGGTTGGCTATTCCTGTTAGTTCCATCTTTGACTGTGAAGGTGAGAGGATACAGTCTGGAGGAGTTTGTAAAGAACACTTGCTCTTAAACTGTTGCCAGCCTGACAAGTAAAGAGATTTATCTTCAACTATTTGTGTATTTTTATCACAAATAGCTAACATTTATCTACTGATAATGTTGCATTGGCCGGAAAGGCCTATCTTCTGAGCTACGCCAATAAAATTCAGAGACTTTAGGAGCTAGGAGTCCATTATTGTTTATTGCAAAGCAATAGGTTACAGCGGAATCATTCCCAAATCTGCAACCCCGCCCAAAGGTCTGGGCAGGTGTATTTATTACATTTCAAACAAAGGATTTCAAATTAACCAATAAAGTTCATCATTACCTCATATTAGTTTAGTACACATGTCCATTACCTAATTTAATACGCAGGCGCAATAAGCATTGTCAAGTAAACCTTGATCTTAATAATCTGTTACATTCTGTTAGTATGCATGTATAGGAACCTGTGTTAGCCGTGTGTAGCCATTTTCATGTATCAACTTATGTTCTAGCTAATGAAGGGCATCTTTGTGTGATTGACGTATTTGCTGCACTTTCCAGTAGGGAAGGCCTCTTTTGCCAAATCATCAGTTTCTTTAAAGCAACAGGTTATCATAACGTCTCTATAGAAGCATATTCAAGGATTTATAGGGGTTCACATTATCACATTAATTGGGGCCCTTTGGGCCACTGCTACAATAAGGGTGGGGTCAATTCTTCCATCTCCGTCCTATCACCACACCAGCCAATTTCCAGCCTAGCTATGTTCATACTTGGCGATAATGAGGCAAGGGGGAGCTGAAGATTGGAGTCACCTTTCAATAGATTTTACACCAGATTTTTACTTGTTTGGCTGAAATACATTGCGTTCTTTCTAAGTTTTCAGCCTCAAAGAGTTAATGACAATCAGCTTTGGCTCAACACAATATGATGGTGCATTATAAAGTGTGATCACAGGAGTAAGCTGTTTCATAATATCCACTTCTCCATCAACAGCAGGTCATGATACCACTTAGATCAATGTCTTTCTCTGTTGATTAGCCTGAGATGGCTGTGGAAGGCTGGTAAGGGAAGAAGGAAGTGCTGTGTGCAGCACACACACTGTGTGCTTTCTTAGAAACTGAAACCATTTCTGATGCATTTACTATGGATTAAATTCTGGCAAATGGAATGTGTTTACAGTTGATGGTCATTTCCTTGCTTGGCACTGCTAGTAAAAAGGAAATTAAATAACAAATGTTTTAGAGTGATTCAGGAGATATGGGGAGAGGTCAATCCAAAAAGACAAAGATCTGACGTTAGAAGCTGTGCATGCAAGAATCCCTTTAAAAAAAACCTGACTTGTTACAATGAATTGAGTCACATTCGCTATTCATTTTTTAAAAAATAAAATAAAATAAATCCATAGTCAAAGTGACTATAACAAGCCGGAAACTGGACAGTTTCAATTTGGGTGATAGGCATTGCTCTCAAATGCATCCTTTTGGAGCTCAGTGCCTTGCCTTGTTTTGTTGTGCTGTTGTGGTTGTAAGCTCTGTTGAACTGCTATGCATGTTCCAGTCGAAAGAGCCAACAGCACTTCTGTGTATTATACAAAAGCAATAATTCTTCCCCTCCAAACAAAACCTTTTTCAGAGCAATACAAAACCAGTCCCAGATGCTGTACTTGTCAGGGAATAATAACATTCTCATTGCACCTCCAGGGTATACAAGCCTCCTAACACTTTTGATGCATGATTACCCAACCAAAGTTGTGCTCTCTTGGATCCATTTTTCCCCTTTTACTGTTGCACTGCAGCGTGTCAGAGGTCTGGCTTTTGGATTCTGTTTAAGAACTTGAGCATTTTGGTGTATGATCAGCGAAACTGCTCTAAAGGAGGTGTCTTTTTAGACCAGAGTGGCAAAATAATTCAGTGTTATGCTTCCTCTGCCTGTTGCAGGAAAATGAGGCCACAAATAAGTTTAACAGACTTGAACTCTGCAACCTTTTGGAAATGTACATTTAAGTAAGTATAGCAAAACCATTCACAAGTTGGTAGTTTCCCATCTGCACCGCTGCAATTCAGTCTGTGGGGGACTGACGTTGGGTCTGGTTTGGAAGCTGCAGCTAGGGCAGAATGCCACAGTGACCCTTTGTGCAGGGGTAGCTCACCATCAACATATAACATGGGTGTCGAAAGCTATGAACTGGCTGCTGACACACTACTGAACCAGTTTTGAAGTGCTTGTTTTGGCATATAAAGTCTTAGTTCGTGCCTTTGTCATTTTTGTGTGAGCTGCTTGGGCATTTTTGCTGCTGCGAGTTGTGACTTGGCATCATGAATAGGGTAAAAGAAAAACAGCTGTGGAGTTGTCTGTTTTGTCACACCACTCCTGGAGTATGTCAAAGTAACCTGTGGTGAAGCTGGGGTCCCAGTTCCACTCCCTGCCCTCCCAATAGATAACATCACCATAAGTAATGGAATGAACAATTAATGCAATAAATGCAGGTGCAGGCAGCATCCCTGTTCTTGGTCAAGATGAGAGGAGACACAAAGTGTCCCCGTCCCCCCACCACTATATGTTTAGTTAAGGAGTTGAACTCTAACTAAACCTCCCTGCCCCCCCCCAAACTAAGTCAGGATCAGATTCAGGGTGCAGTTTGTGAATGTTCTGCAGGTTGGACTGCAACTGTGTCCCAGATCATAGAGGCTGTGCACAGCCCCCCCCTTTTTTTTTAATGACCATTGTAGATTGTCTGTTGTAAACTATTTAGAGGTCTTCTTTCAAGGAAGTCACGTTTGTATATTAAAAAATCATTCAATCACTGCCTAAATAAATTAGGGCTAATCACTTGACTAAGTGGTGTTCTTTTCCTGGTTGATGCTGGGCAATATAGTCTTGTTGCTGCTTTTTTAGTTTAAGTTGTATTTAAATGAATTATTATTTTAATGTATTTCAAGGTTTTCACTCACTTTGAGGTTTTGTGAACAGCTAAGAGCAGTATGCATATACATAATTCAAACAAACAAAGAAATAATGTATATTTTTGATAAGGTACTTTCAGATAAAGAAATTTATTGGGCATGCGGATCCAGCATCCCAAACTTGCAGTATCCTCACAGGGCACTGTCTGGTGTTTTGTTTGGCTTTATATGAGTTTTTAAAAGAAGTGCATTGGGTAAAATGGTGCTGAAATGTAGGGATGGACAGATCTCAGTCCCTCTCAGCTTTACATTTACATTTTAGGAATTCATTCAAACAGAGAATTCTTAAGTGATTGTGGTAGATTAAATCATCTTGCCTTATGTGTAAGGAGAATGATAGCTTTTGTCCTCATGTGTTGTGATAAGGACCATTATGTTAATTACAGTGACTGACATGTTACAGGATATGAAACCAAGGAT
This sequence comes from Darevskia armeniaca, assembly GCA_034641395.1. NCBI lineage: Eukaryota > Metazoa > Chordata > Lepidosauria > Squamata > Lacertidae > Darevskia > Darevskia armeniaca. The sequence goes on from JAWWNF010000242.1 coordinate 189,642, forward strand.
CGTGATGATGATTGAAGAACACTTCTTTAAAGAAGAAGAAAAAGGGGGGGATGTCTTAGAGTGATGTGATACTGCTTCACCCATGAAAAGTCTTCCTCAGAAGTGTCAAAACAGAAACTTGCAACTGGAGACAGAATACTGAGCTTGTAAACATATGCTAAAAGTTTAGGTTTCTTTTTTTTACCCCGGGGAAAAAATTTCAATGGACAGAAATTAATTTCCTATTTAAGGTTTAATTGAAGAAATGAGGAAATTGCAGCTTTAATGTACAGCGTTAGGAACATCAGGAAACCTTTACAAATCTATATATGTGTATATGTTTATTTAATAGATCAACTTCACCTCCCTACCAATTTAGATGCTTGTGAATTGCAACTGCTGCAATTATGCCAAAAGGCAGCTTTAAGAGACTGTAGATAATCTACAATGAATATGTCCAAACCTTTCCTCCACCACAAAAAGGCTGCTTAAAGGAATCTTGTTCAAATTCCCTAAAAGATTGCATGTACCCTAATGTTAAAAAGTGTGTCTGTACTGGGTCTAAATTTCCTGTTTGTGACACTAGCAAAGATGACCCAGATTATAGTGTATGTTGACTAAGGATATCCCAATTTCTTGCCCTTGGGTTCTGTGATTTTTAACTATAATCTGAAATGCATGACCTTGAAACATTTATACATAGAGACAGATTTCTAGCTTTTATTTCTATACAGCTCAAAGAAACAACACAATAGATATATAATCCCTGAGAAATACCTTAGGGAAATAGGGCTGTTTGTGTTTTTGGTGGTGATATCTGTGAGCTGCCTCAGCAGGTAGATACCGTAATTTACATTTGCTGACAGTCCAGGGGAACTGGACACAATGTCTTTCTCTCTTTTGACAACAAAATACAAATAAAATGGTGGCCAGACCCAAATTATAGAGTTTTTAGATCAATAATTCTCTAGCGCACGTCAACTGCAGTAATTACCTTGCCTGCTAATTGCATTAAGGAAAGGTCCTTTTCTCAGAAACAAATTACTTGCACACACAGATTGGAATTATAGGTATTTATTATCCACCATGCAACCAACATGTTTGCAGTTCTGTTGTAAACTGGGAATTTAATCTGATCAGAAATGGAGCAGATAAGAAAGATGCAGATTTACCCAAAATAATAACATATAAAAGATCTGCCTGTCACACATGGCTCTATACTTCCAAGATGAAACTTTTCAATCTGATATGGCTGGCTTTCTGTATCTTTCTTATTTACGTGGACTACTTGTGGTGGGGTTAATTTTGATTTGAATTCTGAACAGAGGTCAGAAATGACAAGGCAGAGACCATAAGCTAGGTGAAACTAGGGCCACTTTATTTTAACAAAAGGAGATCTGAATGGGAAAAGACTGGGCTGAAAACTAATATTCTCTAAAAAGCTACTGAGCCTAGCGTTATTGGGCAAGCCTAGCCTGCCTGGTTTCTTGGGTTCCATGATCACTGCAGATGGTGACAGCAGTCACGAAATTAGAAGACGCTTGCTTCTTGGTAGAAAAGCAATGACAAACCTAGACAGCATCTTAAAAAGCAAAGACATCACCTTGCCAACAAAGGTCCGTATAGTTAAAGCTATGGTTTTCCCAGTAGTAATGTACGGAAGTGAGAGCTGGACCATCAAGAAGGCTGATCGCCAAAGAATTGATGCTTTTGAATTATGGTGCTGGAGGAGACTCTTGAGAGTCCCATGGACTGCAAGAAGATCAAACCTATCCATTCTTAAAGAAATCAGCCCTGAGTGCTCACTAGAAGGACAGATCCTGAAGTTGAGGCTCCAGTACTTTGGCCACCTCATGAGAAGAGAAGACTCCCTAGAAAAGACCCTGATGTTGGGAAAGATTGAGGGCACAAGGAGAAGGGGACGACAGAAGATGAGATGGTTGGACAGTGTTCTCGAAGCTACTAACATGAGTTTGGCCAAACTGCGAGAGGCAGTGTAGGATAGGCGTGCCTGGCGTGCTCTGGTCCATGGAGTCATGAAGAGTCGGACACGACTGAACGACTGAACAACAACAAAGCCTGCCTGGTGGAGATGTGGTAATAATACCATGCCCTCCCTCAGATCACACATGTTAACCTGTTCTTCCTTCTTAGTACCTTTCACACATATCCCTGCCAAAATGACCAATAAAACAAAAAATCAACCTATTGAATTTCCTTTTACCCCTCTAATTGCTCCTCTACAACAGTACAAAGTAAGTGCAAAGCTGATATGAGACCAACTATCTATCTCCTACTCTGCTTCATTAGATGACCAGCTCTGCCTTTCAAGGAGGATGGGATGGCTGCTACCCAAGCACTGAAGAATCAAGAACTGGACAGTATCAGCTTAAACAGCTTGGCTTGGCTCTGTCCATCACTGGTGCTGATGTGACACATGCCCACACGTTGCAGCCTTGTCTTCCCCCTTCTTGACCCAGTCCCACAGTCAAACAACTCCCACTTTGGGCACCAGGTAGTGGTGGAGGGACAACTTTCTGTGCTTTGATTATTTTATTTTAGCCTTAGAGAAGGAATACTTCCAACTATGTTTGATTTGCTAGGAGGGGAAGGTTGCTAATTTTTTTCCCAACTGTTATTGTGTCAATAGAAGATTTCTCTACCTATTTGCTTCTTGTCTTAGCTGATTGTACATGATACTACTCATTTACTATGAAGTAAATTCAACTGAGTTTATGTGCCCGACGTCTGGCTTTCTGTTATAAGATTTCTGCCTAAGGCTACATTCCCCTATGCACCTGCCAAGGAGTGATTCCAACTGAAACCAGTGGAATGTACTTCTAGATAAAAATGAGCAGGTATGTATTGTTAGTCTCATTCCAGGCATCAGTTGCATTGTTTCTGTTGGTACCCTAGTAGTTCCCCCCATGTGATGGGAAGACTCAGTAACAATGGTTGCAAATCACCAAGCACTGCTCTAGCACTGGAATCTTGATTTCAGGCCTAGCTCTCGCAAAGAACAGACTCAATGGTGAAAAGATTCCTGGATTATACAATTTCAGGTTACATAAGGGGATCACATTGTTGATATTTCTCCATTAAAATAATTCCCTATACAACTCAGATATCGATATGACTTGCCGTTTCCCATGTCCATGTAGTGTGCAATGATGCAGTACCCTATTTCAGGTTTTCTGGCCCAGGAACAGTTTTACTGCACCATCTGTTTGGTGTGTGACTAATCCATAGTTGGGTTTGTTAAGGTTCATGTCCAAACTGCAGATTTCCAGACTGTGATTCTGATTTGTGCTTAATGAAGCTAATCCTGCCCCAGAGAGAACATCCATGTCTCATTGTTCTGTGATTACTTTGCAACTAGTGCTTCTAGAACGAAATACAACATAGTCATTGGCTAGTTATGGCTGCTTACGTGCAATTAGTAAAAAATAAAAAAAGTGTGATAGCAGCCTTTATGGAGAGTTGTACATCTCTGAAAACCAATCTACAAGCTGCTCACCATGCAGGGATCACTCCGCCATAATAAATAAGTAAAAACTAAGACTGATTAAGTATCAGAAAGAATGTGTTCACTAATAACCATTGCAATGCAGTTTACCTGCCAAATTGTCCACATTATATACTTGAGGAAGTCTTATCTAGATTTCAAATGAAAGAATAGATTTTTAATGTGCCATTTTAATGGAATCCGATGGGTTTTGGCAGTTCTAGCTGGGCAGATAATGTGCAGAACTGCATTCCTTCAATTCCCCATATCATCACCATCTTTGACCTTTGATACAGATATTTAAGCAATTTAATATAAGAAAGATTCCCAGTGCATCTGTGGTTTATCACAGCTTCATGTTTCACATCTTCTACAATATGGAGCTGGGGAAATGTACAGAATAGACTCTTGCAGTGAAAAGGAGAAAATGGCAGGATCAGGAAGAAACCTAAGCCCACTTCTTATAATGTCATTGAACTGTCTAATGTTGACAGGGCACCAATTTCTACGGCTAGAGGTAAAAATGTTGAAGCATTATTGGAGCTGGAGAATAGTATGACCGCTTCTCAAGTAGTAATATGAAAATGGATATGTTTGCCAGTGCTCATACTGAAATTGAAAAAATAACAAGAATTCATCTGCTACTCCAAAGTGACCATAAAATTAACAGAGGAATAATTGAATGCCCAAGTCAGACCACAAATGCTGACCACAAGCCATAGCAATTTCTTTCATGTGTTTATCCTATTGTGATAGCATAGCATAGGACTGTGTGTTTTACTTTAACTTTCAGTGGGCTTTCTGTTCTTCTTCACAACAGCTCTTCTTCAACTATGAAAGAGGAAAAAACTTCAGAACTTTTATCTCCTCTCATTTTGCCATTAATTCCTTTATTCAATTATTCACTATTTATTCACTAGCCCATACATGTGATGTTTTGACAGTATTCTATGTTGAATGATAAAAATATCACCCACTTCCTTTTCTTGGCACCCTCTCCACCCCAAAGATGTTTGCTTGACTCCAATATCTGAGGCCTCATTCTCTCTGATGTCATAAACCTATATCTGGACCTATATCTGAGGTTGCAGATGAGCACAAATGACATGAATGAATGTTCCTCTGTGTAAGGAGCTGTTGACAGATGACCCCAGCATTCAGCCTTCTCTGGCCTCATCAAGCCCAAGTATAAACACAGCCAGGCCAGAAGTTGAGTGTCGTGGTATTGGAATGGGAATGGAGATGGGAATGTCAGCCCCACTTTTACCAGTAGATAAAGTGGGTAGGTGGGAAACAGGAATAAAGAGAAACCAGGCAGTTTTTAATATGAACAAAACTTGGAGATTGGGTTTAGGTAGTGCCAGGTTTAAAAAGTTTTTAGAAGTTAAAATGAGAGTCTTCACCCAGAAGTTGAAAGTAGAGAATATTCCCTCAGAGAATATTCTTCAAGTGGTGTGAGCTTAGAATTCATCCGTGGAAGGGTTTCTGCTTGCATGGTTCTTCTCAGCCAGAATACTTTATTCTGATTTTAACACAACACTCAAAATGGAGATCATAGCTGAAAAGCTTGAGAAAAACTAACACAGCATAGACCCTATGCTTCTTGTCCCCTTCCTGCAAACTTGTCTGGGCCAAGAGCTGCTCTGATTTAATAGCATTTAGGCTGAAGTCAATGCACATCTGTTTGTGGAGAGTGCATTTAGGGTTTCTCAGACCAATGGGAACTACAGTTTCCTTGATTAGGGATGTGGCAAAATTGGTTGTTGGTTCTTTCATTTATATGAGGCAAGATCTCAAGTGGCTCCTGTGGAACAAACTTCTCACATTTAGCACTCTGCTTATATCACATAGGGGCATGGATTGTCAGAGCCGTCTTTCCTATTGGGCTTACTGTCGCGTTGCACCAGGGCGCCGGCCTCTCAGGGGCGCCCTAGCAAGTGGGGATCTACGCGGCTTTGCCGGCAGCCTCCCCTTTCCCTGCACGCCCGCCAGTTGCTCCCCGCCAACTATATGGCTGGCAGGCATGTAGCTTCCTTCCCAAGCCTCCACAGGAGGAGAGCAATCCCTGCAGAGGCTTAGGGAGGAAGCTGAGCTTCCCTCCCAAGCCTCTGCATCTGCTAAAGACAGCCTCCTCCCGGTCGTCATCCTCCTCCTGCTTCCTGGCCAAAGGCGGCTCGCAGCCTTCCCGGGCTGCCTTCTTGGGCACCCGGACGCCGGAGAGCATGACCGCCAGGACGTTTTCCTGCTTGATCGCTGCCACCACACCAGGGATCGGGACAGTGGGGGAGGCAGAGGACATTTTCTACCGCCCCCTCCCTTGTTTTGGAGTTGCCAGGGGTGCGCCAGAGGGATCTTTGCACCACGGCACCGGATATGCTTAAGACGGCCCTGTGGATTGTATAACTGGATCTTCATGTGTCTTTGTTTCTCTCTACCTGTAGATAGCTATGCTTTTGTGTGTGTGTCTTCCTTAACATTATGTTTGTTCTCTGCTAGTTATTAGAACAGACATGACCTTTCACATAACTAGGCACATGCTTTGGACAGACGTTTGGAGAGGCAACCTGTGTAGTGTTGCAATTCACTCGGCCCAGCACACAGTGCTTTTAACAAATTCTCCTGCTTGTGAACATCACACTGATCCATAAATATGCCTAAGGAAATGTTTCTACAAAAATGGCAAAGCAAATGAGCTTAGACTGCAAAGTCCCCGATATCAGGAGGAGAATGAATCTATTTTCACATCTTAGTGCATTAGAGAGAAATCCTTATTTAATCAAATTTGTAATGATGTCAATGGCTCCACAAGCAAAAGGGCTTGCCTGGAACATCTGCTGTATTAGGAAATCTGTGCTCCCAATTTGCTTCAGATAGGCCAAGAGGTAACAACAATACTTAACATTCTTCAAGGTTTCCTTGGAACACTTTGCTGCTATAATGGAAAGACCAGATGAAGTGAATTAAAATGACCTTGCTGTGTTGAATTAGTAAAAATTCGTGTATTTGGGCACTAAATCAATGGCTGGCAGCAACATGGCTCAGCTGTATGCAAGTCTGCGGTAGGCCTCTCATAATGTGACATGCAAACTATCTTTCTTTGCAGATGCCAGCACTTTCCCTAGCACTCTCCCAGAACCCACTGTGCTAACACCTGTCTGAACTTGAAGTTTGGATTGAAAGTGGCTTAATGGCTTGGCAGTTGCGCTGTACAAAGCCATGTGGATACTAGCACAGATTCCCAGGAGACACCAGGGTTCTTGTTCCTGGAACTAGTGAAGAGATCTAAAAGCAAAGGACAACAAAATTAATCATTGCCTTCAGCCTCAAATTGCATCAGCCCAAAATGTTATATAGCATTGTCACATAAGGAGTGTTCCACCAAAACAAAGCTAATGGTTCACTCAGCATATTCCGTTACAAATCCTTATTAGCACAATTAATTCTCATTAGCTCGATTCTATTCAAACTCTGAATTTATCCATACCTATTGGTTGTTGTTGTTTAAAAAAAGAAACACGTGAATGTTTTGTATTGATCTCTGCAAAATGTATTTAATAGTGACAATTAAATGTTGAAAAGGGACTCCATCCCACATGCTGGCATAGATATCTATGGTACAAAACATAGTTTTGGCTGGTGGGTAACCATCTAATAAGGGGAGCAGGTGGCGCTGTGGTCTAAACCACTGAGCTTCTTGAGCTTGCTGATCGGAAGGTCGACAGTTCAAATCCCCGCAATGGGATGAGCTCCTGTTGCTCTGTCGCAGCTCCTGCCAACCTAGCAGTACGAAAGCAAGCCAGTGCAAGTAGATAAATAGGTACCGCTGTGGCGGGAAGGTAAACAGTGTTTCCGTGCACTTTGGCTTCCGTCACGGTGTTCCGTTGCACCAGAAGCGGTTTAGTCATGCTGGTCACATGACCCAGAAAGCTGTCTGTGGACAAACACTGGCTCCCTCGGCCTGAAAAGTGAGATGAATGCTGCAATCTCATAGTCACCTTTGACTGGACAACTATCCAGGGGTCCTTTAAACTAATATTTCCATATCAGGAGAATTACTATATAATTGGGCCATACAAGTAATTCATTGAGACAGAAGCAATTATTCTAAGCATCACTTACATTGCACTTGTAAATGCTCTTGCTAACTACCTAAATATCAAAGCTACTAGTAAGCATACCTATGCTCGTAAGTAAGTATAATTCATTTTATTATACCAGAAAATGCAAGAAGGATTCAGCTATTGTAGCACATCTGGTCTTACCAGCTATACAAAATCACGCACGCGCGCACACACACACACACACACACACACACACATACACACACCACCTTGGGGAATGGAATTGCTCTCAATATGCCAGCCGTGTCCTTCATTCCAACTTGAATTGAGAACATTAGCTAGGTACTGTTACAGCAGAGGAAATGCAAATGCAAATAAATCCACTGTAGCTTTGTGTGCCAATAACTTTGATCTATAGGCTCCATTTTGTTTGTTTGGTTTTTTTGTGGTTTGAAGACGTACTCATGTGCAAATAAGCAACTGTGAAGTAGCAACTAGCAAATCTGATCTAACGAATGTGAGAATTCGTGCATTACCAGGCACACAGAGACAGTTCACTGTCACATTTTCCTTGAGTTACACTGAGCGGCTGCTATTCATACTGCAAGTGCAGCCTGTTCTGAAGGCATAGACACATACTCTGTGGGAACAATAGTGTTTGGCTGTGCCATATACAGGGTATAAGAGCTACAGGAAGGCATCTCAGAACCCGCTCTTCTGTCCAGCAACAACAATTATGGAGGTTACCCAGTGAGATGGGGCTCTAACAGTAATGGCTTACCAAGGGGTATTTTGGATCTTATATTCTATGCACTTAGAAACAATATGCGGAATGCTGCAGCTGAAACTGAAAATTCCTTAGAATAGTGATTGCAAACTTGTTTATGCCCAGCATACGCAGTCTAAAGCCTCACTGCAAAGTAACACATTTATAGAAAAGATGTATAAAATAAGAAACCCATTTCATGTTGCTCATTTGCCCTTTATATAGTACTTCTGCTGTGCAAAAATATTTCAAGATAATTCCCCTCTCAACAATTTAAAAAAAAGGAGTTTGACAAAGATAGATGTTTCAGAGACACCCAGCTGTGGGTCCATTGCTGTGCTGGATATGTGAACCTATATTTAAGTTCAAAGCATTGTAACATACGCATTTTCTGGGATCATCAGCACTCCAGTATATATCAAGTGTCTGCTTCCCTCAAAAGTATTCCTTTTAGGGGTAGTGAATAGCTGGAGAGGTACAGGGGAAACAACAGTGATAAGAGATTGAAACCACCCACATCAGTAAGGGGCTATGCTGAAGCTCCTGGTCTAATCAGAGCAACTATTGAAGCATCTGAATATGCCATCCAAATAATGCTAATAGCATTCATAGAGGCATGAACTACACCTGATAAACCAGGTCTGAGAAACCCAAGTTCCTTTAAAACATTTTTATACTGCCCTCCACCAGTAATCCCAGGGCGCTTTGTAACACTTCAATATAATCAAATATCAAAATACAATAAAATATATCACCATTCACAGCAGGTCAGATAACTGCTACTCAGATTCAGCAATAACTATCCACAGATGCCTGAAAAACTAGACAGCTCTTCAGCTTGCTTTATTTTGGGGTGGAGGCAGGTGGGAGGGGGTTTCCATAAACTGAGCGCCATTGAAAAGGTCCTTTCCCCAGGTTGTCTCATGGTGAATTTCAGAATATCATCATTCTTATTTATCCAGCTATCAATAGAAATATAGATTGCGGCTGCTATTTATTAGATCTAGATACTAACCTTCCTCCAAAGAGTTTGAGGTGGCATATTAGGTTCTACACACTCCAATTTTATCATCACAATATTCCTGCGAGTCAGGTTATTCTGCCCTATGTGAGAAGCCCTATCCAGTGTTGTTCATCTTGTGGAGGGAGATATGTAGATGAATGCACCTGCCCTACTCTCTTTGTTATGTTCCTGGTCATCACTCATGAGTTGGAAGGGTGTCTGTTTATACCTGGGAGCCTGTGCTCCATCATATCTTAGAGCCCTGGTTTTCCAGGTTTGGGCAACCCTACACAACTGGAGCAGCTTCCTTGCTACAGTCTGTTGTCCTCATTGGAAGTTGATTCACACCAAGCCTGACCATGTATCTGTCAGGCGTGGAGAGTCCTCCCCTCCCTTCAGTAACTTCACAGACAAGAATTAAAAAGCAGTTTATATTTTATAGTTCTTTTTATTCAGTCATCTGGTTGCAAGCAAAAATCCACAACTCTCCACAAGGAGAGCAGTTGGCTAGGACCCTCATACCTACAGGACCGCCTCTCCTGGTATGCTCCACAGAGGACCTTACGGTCTGCAAATAATAACATTTTGGGGGTCTCGAGCCTTAAGGAGATTAGACTGGCCTCGACCAGAGCCAAGGCCTTTTCGGCCGTAGCTTCGGCCTGGTGGAATGCTCTGTCATAAGAGATTTTTTGACATCTTTCCGCAGGGCCTGCAAGACAGAGCTGTTCCACCAGGCCTTTGGTCAGGGTTCAGTCTGACTCCCCCTCCCTTTTCATAAGAACTTGCTTGAAAGTGGCCTCCCAATTTCTCTCACAGGCCCATATAAGTTCAGCACAAACAGTTGGGCCTGGCGAGCATTTAAGGTTCCCAACCCTAATCTGCGGGTTGCCATCTGATTGGATTCTATTCTGATCCTGATCTGATTTTAGGATGTATTTTAATTAATTGCCTGGTTTTATGTTAATGTGTTATACACTTGATGTTAGCCACTCTGAGCCCGGTTTTGGCCGTGGAGGGTGGGGTATAAATAAAATTTATTGTTATTGTTATTATTATTATTATTATTATTATTATTATTATTTCTTCCATCTTCCGCAACATCTGAGGCGCCAAGTCCCTCCTCCTCTCTGCATTCTTTGTTCTCTAATATGGACGGACCTCCTAATTCTTGGGGAGGGAGGGTCCCCCAAATTCTCTAATGACATCTCTGCTGGCTGTTCCCTCCCTTCTGTTTCGCTTTCCATTATCTCGTAACTAGGTAACTCCTGTCTAAGCTGTTCAGTGTCTGTGTTTCTCTCTGCTCTTGAAACCGCTGGAAATGGGGGGGGGGAATCTTCCCCCTCCTCCTCCTCTTCAAAGGGGAGCTGATTTGCCTGAGAATGCATTCCTCTGATTCAGACCATTCCCTGGCAGTATCTCAGCATTAGCCACATTGACCGGAAGAAGCTCTCCATGATTTCAGACAGAATTCTCTCCTAGTCCCGGAGATGCTGGGGATTAAATGTGGGACCTCCTGCACGCAAAGCAGAAGCTCCGCTACTGAGCTACGGCCCTTCACAATGTATGAAGGCAATGGCACATGCCTGCATGTTTGAACAGGGCTAGAGAGGCTGGCTCAAATCCCCTCCTTCTCAGTGAGCTTCAGGGCTGAATGAGTATTTGAAGCGCCATATCCCTATTTCAGCTTTGTATCCGCAATGCACTCTAAGCACAGTCCAAATGCCATGAACAGCAGCCCTCAAAGGGTTCAGTAAATGTCCTTATTTTGATGCCTACTTGGAACTATTAAAATTGCACCCAGCAGGTCACAATATATGGCTCATAGGCTGTAGTCAGTTTAGTGTGTCACAAATTGCACAGTTTTGCCATAAACAAACCAAGAAAGCTCTGCACCATGTACTATAACTTAAAAATGAAGATTGCTTCCATGCCTACTTTGCGTTTATTACCCCAAAGCACGAAATTCAGCATCGTGACCCCTGGGCCCAAAAATACGTCATCATGCAACAGATATATTTTAAGTAATAAAGTAGCTAAAATGAGAATAAAATGACTAAAGAGGGATAGGAGTAAATTACATTTCTGATGCCTGTTTGGGTTTGCAAATATTTGTTCAGAGTAAACTGGTTTGTTAAAGGGATTTCCCCTCCCCAAGAAATGGTATTTAAACGTTTTTATTTTTTATATATATCTGCTACAGCAGCAAGAAAGTTTCTGGGAGAATGGTTAGAATATAAATGGTTTATTACAAATCATAAACATGCAACACATAATTCGAGCGACTCCAGTAGGAGAATCCATATAATTTTAGCATAATGTATCCACCTGAATGCATAATGGATCATACCGAGTTGTATCAAAATGAGATGGTAAGGGCAGAAATGGGAAGCAACTTTCTTTAATGCCAAGCATTAATTGAAATACAGAGCAACGCACAGTTTGTATAAAGATTTATGGGATGTAGACATGAAAGCATGGCAATAAAAATATCCAGCCATTTTCGGGATGTAGATGCCATTTAATTAAAAGCTGTAATTAATAAAACTTAGGATACTGAGGTTTCAAATTCGAAGTACCTACACATACCTTGTGCCTAATTGATGGGATCTATATCTGGGAGTTGTTCTTTAATTATTGAATTTATCCACTTAGCACCTTCATATCACATTCATATTCCTCACCCATCATTTATGGGACAATGAGGAACAGATTTTCAACCGGGAAATTTTCTGCCAATGTAAATACAATTGTGTGGAGCAATGGGATGATTTCTGTGTGAGAGAGAAGAGTGTGTGTTTAATTTAGATTATAGTGAAAAGCTTACCCCTGTGTCATTTATTTATTTCTTACAATCATCTATTTTATGAAATGCTTAAAACAACTGCTTCAATATATTTTAACTGCCCCTTCTAAGCAGAACTGAGAAACACTAAGCTAGTAAACACATATGTACATACAGCTGTCCTCCATGTGCCCAGCCAATAAGATATCCAATGTGGTGTAGTGGTTTGGTTTGTTAGATTAGGGCTCGGGTTCAAATCCCCAGTCAGCCATGAAGCTCAATGGGTGTCCTAGGGCCAGCCATTGGGCTGTATTGAATGCTTGTTCCACTAAAATTAGACCCGTTGAAATGAAAGGATATCATAATTTTGAGTTGGTCTACTCTAGATAGGACTAACATTGGCCACAACCTATAATTTATCAAAGCCATTTCCCGTTCCTGGGGAAATGACGTTGCGGGCACATGGGGCGGGATAGCCTCTGTGCCATTGGAGGGTCCTCGGCCACGTCACCCCTAGGCCATCCAATTCAGATGGTCTGGGGGTGTGGCGTGGGCCATTTAAACTGCCTGCGGCCGAGGACTCGCCCCTTTTCCTCCCTGTTCGGTCAGTTCTCCCACCCTCCATTCCTTAGGTTAGGCTCTTTATCTCTTGAGCTTGCTATGGACCTCGGTTGGTCGCCTGTTGAAGGGGCCTGGTAGGAATTTTTTCCACTTGGCAAATTGGCACCGGCCATTTGGTTTTTCGCCTACCTTGTAGCAAATCATCACAACTTTGTAAAGTTTGGCAGTTAGGCATTGGAGTATTCGGTTGAAGGTGAGGGGAGATAGTGGCCATCACCTACCCCTCCTAATTCAAGGGTATTCCGTTAAAGGAATCCAGGGGGTGTGGTCTCTGTCTGAAGCCCCAGATGGGGGGCTAGGGCCATGGTACGACCCCTAGCGGTGACCCTGGGGGAGTTCCTAGTTGATGTGCATCAGCAGGGCTCCCCCTACTGGTGGTTAACCCTTCCAAGACTCCTGCAGACAGGCAGGAAACAGATATAGTTGTGTGGTTTCCAGTGCCTAAGCCAATACCACTCACATTCTGTAACCAATAAAGTTGTGGCCTTTTTTGTCCATTAACCTAAAATACTGTTTCATGTGTCTTTATTCCACTTCCCAGGAGGGTTTGGGACCTTGCCACACAACTCAGTCTACCTCCCAAGGTTATTGTGAGGATAAACTGGAGGGCAACAAGAACCATAGATACATAAATAAATATTATATAGAGATGACCATTCTTGTGCACCAGTGCCTCCACTTGAGACCGTGTATGTGATCTCCATGAGTTATTTATTTATTTATTTCATTTATGCGTCACTTCCTCGGCTCGCAAAGTGATTTCACAATACAATAAAACATACCCCCAAAAAATGCAGATTTTTTTTTTTTACAAAAACAAAACATTTTAAAAAAATTACATATACAGTGGTACCTCAGTTTTCGAATGTAATCCATCCCGGAAGACGTTTTGAGTTCTGAAACATTTGAAAACTGAAAACTCAGTAGCCCACAGCTAGGTCTCAGGATCTCTCACTCAGCAGAAGCCGCGTGGCATGTTTGACTTCCGAGACGTGTTTGAAAACCGAAGCATTTACTTCCGGGTTTACGCCATTTGAAAACTGAAATGTTCATCAACGGAGATGTTAAAAAACTGAGGTACCACTGTATAAGAATAGCTCCTAGCAGAAATGCCTCAATTCTCTTCTTCTTCATCATCATCATCTTCATTTAACATTTCAAAACTTGACTTCCTTCCCCTCTTTCTGCAGTTCCTTAAATTTGTTTTTTATATTTTCTGCATATTCCAAATTAACTTAATTTACTTATTTATTCATCTTCTTTAAATACATACTCTTATAAAACTGCAGGTTGTTACAATAATCCCCCCCATGTTCTTATCTGTTTACAGTTTATTTGTAAATATTCAATAAAACATTTCCATTCTTTTATAAAAAGTTTGTTATATTGATTTCTTATTTTTCTGGTAAGTTTTTCCATTTCTCCATATTCCGTAAGTTTTTGTATCCATTCTTCTTTCGCTGTGACTTCTTCTTCTTTCCATTTTTGGGCAAGTAACATTCTTGCCACTGTAGTTGCATACATGAATAAATTTGTGTACAGTTTGGGTAGTTCACTTATGTTCAAGTGAGTGAACATAAACAACAAGGAGCACTCTCTGCTGGTTCAGGAAAGCCACTTAATATTACAGAGGGACGAAGGCTAAGCTGAAAATTGACCTGTGACATTCAATGATAGGAATCTTGTGGAAACCCAACTGTTGGGATTACAAGTATGTAAATGATATGTGAGGACAAAAGCTATCCTTTGAAACTGCAGCAATGCAGCCTCATTTGCATATGGAGCATCTGCCCTCCTTTTACGACACTTCTCATCCTTCCCAGCCTTCTTGTCACAGTCTGCAAATTATTTTATCAGTCCTTCACTTGTGCTAAGCCTAATTTTAAGATCAATGAACTCACTTCCCAATTTGACAGAACCATCAGTTGTTCGTGCAATTAATTAAGCCTTATATATACTTTTTGTGTGGGGAGGGGACTCTGACTCTAAATGTTAATAGATCTCACTGAACCTAATTGCTACTCAATCACTCTGGGAAATTTTCCTGAAATTAAAATCCTGTTCAGCTAAGAGATACAATATTCAAATGGCTTCTTTTGAGTTGTTCGAATTAGATGGATCTCTCTGAAATTTATGCCCTTTTACTGTGCTCTGCTGGGAAGCATGTTTCCATTTTAATCAGGTCTGTTTCGAATGCCAGGTTGAAATGCCCATTGCCTCTGTGCCACACATTGCAAGTCTTCCAGAATAAATCAGCCTTTACACAAGGCTCTGGCACGTACTGTATAGTGGAGATGAAAAAATAGTTATTCTTATTCATATGAAAGGCTCCAGTTGTCATTCATTTATTATAGCAACCATGTGTGAAACCCAACATGTCGATCTTCAAAAGTACCTGAAGCCATCACCTTATTTAGAATGTTCTTTAAACCCATAGCCCAAAATAAAGGAATGAGACACAGGTGTTGACTAATCAATGGGTCACAACTACATTCCAGGGCCGTCTTTAGCATATGCGCAGCCGGGGTGCAAAGATCCACCCAGCGCCCCCAAATTTAGTTTAGCCAACCCCAAGTTTTTTATGGGGAGTGAAATCAAAGTTGTTGACCTATTTTGGGGGGGAGGAAAATCGCTCACCTGTAACAATGACGCAGCAGAAATAACTGCTTTAGTTTCCTGACCCGTCGGGAATATTTCAGTAACAGAGCAACGGGGGGGGGGAGGGACTTTCGCTCCATTGCTTTTCACTGCCGCTGATCGAGAGGGATCGGTATACAGTAAGTATACACCTGCCACCCCCCAGAATACATTTGGCGCCCCCAGAATTCGGCGCCCGGGTGCTCCGCACCCCTTGCACCCCTGGGTAAAGACGGCCCTGCTTCATTCAATTGTCTTTCATTTTTGCAAATCTGTAGCAAGAACTTGAACAGGAACCTGTTCCTGTGTGGACAGATTAAGGTAGGAAGGGGTAGCCTTGCTACCTTCCCCTCACCTCTGTATTCTGAGTGATCCTCACCGTACCTTGAGAGTAGGTGATAGTTATCCTCAGTTCTCCTAACTGGCCACCTTTTGGTTGAGGAAGGCCCTCCCAGCTCATATTCCTCCAAGGTCCAGGACTTTGGGTGTGTAGTTTGAATGAGTCCCAAAGAGGGAAAATACTTTCTACCACGTAAGTTGAAACTTTGGTCCATTAGAAATACCAACAGGATGTCTTCTATAATCAAACTGTGGGTCAGCTTTCATTCCTGTTAATTATGAATCTGGGGCCCTTCTGCAGGGCATTTTTTTCAGCAAGAACTCAGTTCCAGCACCCCTCAGGTGGGCATCATTGCCATGATAAGAGAACAAGGGAGGCATTCAGGGTGAGTCCCAGCACCTCTTTCTCTAGAAAAATAGCACTGTGCTTCTAAAGTGACTGTTTTAGAGCTCAAGAGAACTAGTTTGAGAATTGCTGCTTCAAACTGACACACCATGTTTTGAAGGTCAAAGTTTTTGACTGCATGAGTCAAAGTAAGTCTCACACCGTTCACAAATCAGAAAATATGTGAACTATTGGGGCTGAAGCTAAGGAAAGCAGGGGGTTATGGTATTTTATATTCCCCTTAAGCTGCTTGGAAGATGTGATCAAATAGCTACTCACTTTATTTTCATATGCCATTGCTTCCAGACATTTTAATAGTTGGAGGTGGTGGATAGAGATAAGCGTTTTGTTTTGCTGCTCCAACAGCTTTAGCAATTATTTTTCTATTAACTATCGAAACATGATTTTATCCATTCCAAGTTTCAAAGTGTAGCCTATCAAAGTTGCGGTGTAATTCCTTCCACCTCAGTGTTTGCATGAGTTTATTGCCTTCTTCAGTTTGTTTCTTGCATGGTAATTGCCTATGTGGAAAAGGATAACAACTCAAGATTGTAGGATGTGAAGTGGGAGCAGGCAGTGAAGGCAATTAATGCCTCCAAAGGAATCCTGCTGGAGCAACTGTCTTTCACTGTTTCCCCTTATCACGTTTCTAAGGAGAATAAAATATTGAGGAGGTTAAAAGGATCACGGACAAGCATTGCCTCGGCCCAGTATACCTGAAGGAGCGTCTCCACCCCCATCGTTCAGCCCAGACACTGAGGTGGAGCTCTGAGGGTCTTCTGGTGGTTCCCTCACTGCAAGAAGTGAGGTTGCAGGGAACCAGGCAGAGGGCCTTCTCAGTAGTGGTGCCCGTCCTGTGGAACACCCTTCCATCAGATGTCAAGGAAATAAACAACTATCTGACTTTTAGAAGACATCAGAAAGCAGCCCTGTTTAGGGAAGTTTTTAATGTTTGATGTTTTATTGTGTTTTTAGTATTCTATTGGGAGCCACCCAGGGTGGCTGTGGAAACACAACCAGATGGGTGGGGTATAAATATATTATTATTATTATTATTATTATTATTATTATTATTATTATTATTATTATTTTATTTAAATAATGGCCTGGAAAAAGAGGAAGTTGCCTTGCAAAATGAAACACATGGGACAAATTGCCTCTCCAAGCATATGGTTTGAAGGCTTTGCTAAGGCTAAACTGACAGATATCTAGCTAATGCAAGGTCCACACCATGGCATCTATGGGCACCATAAAGGTAAAGGTAAAGGGACCCCTGACCATTTGGTCCAGTCGTGTCCGGCTCTGGGGTTGCGGCGCTCATTTCGCTTTATTGGCCGAGAGCCGGCGTACAGCTTCCAGGTCATGTGGCCAGCATGACAAAGCCGCTTCTGGCGAACCAGAGCAGTGCACGGAAACGCCGTTTACCTTCCCGCTGGAGCGGTTCCTATTTATCTACTTGCACTTTGACATGCTTTCGAACTGCTAGGTGGGCAGGAGCTGGGACCGAGTAACGGGAGCTCACCCCGTCGCAGGGATTCTAACTGCCGACCTTCTGATCAGCAAGCCCTAGGCTCTGTGGTTTAACCCACAGCGCCACCTGGGTCCCTTTGGGCACCATAGTATCCTCCAAAAAACCCTCTTGGTAACCTCCAAGGCCTCCTGCCCTCCAAATTATTATTTGTATTTAAATAAAAAAAATTCTGGGGGATTGTCAGGGGTGCGTGTTTGTTTTTGTTTGTTTTGTTTCTTGTCTGTTTGGAGGAAGATTCTGTAGCTTGCAAATTTTAGTCTAATGAAATGTGTGTTTTATGGTGCCCAAAACAGTTTATTCAATTTTGAAGCATGCTCCTGAGCCCAAACAGGTTGGGAAGCCTTAGCTTAGTTCCTGGGTGGGTGGGAAAGTTCACGTATGCCACTTTGAGTTCTGCGGCAGAAGGAAGGCTGTCCATATGTAAGAAAATAAATTAAAAAGACATGGGTGGGGAGCATCATCATCATCATACTTGGCTTTAAGGATCAACATTGCTAGCTACAATGGAAATAGAAACAAAAAAAATTATCAATAAAGGGGGGAAAATGTTGGGTAGGTGAACATAAAAATGTAAAGCAATGGATGTTATAGTAAATTACCTTGAATTGAATCCAACCAGTCCATTCTATGAATGGAAGGGCTTTTGGAAGGGGGAGGCTGTTTTTGCCAATCTCCCCAAATGCCCCCCCCAGAAGTTTGTCCTGGAGAACTGAGGACTCTCCAAAACAGTGTAGGAGCTGGTGCTGGAGGATGCAGAGAGAAGGAATCAGTGAAGATCACTTTCTTATTGCTTCCAGAGATCTCACCCTAGATCAGAGTCTTTGTCTTCCATGAACAGAAGGACTCCATCCATTTGCATACTGGCACAAATGTTGCATCCTAATTTGAAGCTAACGAGAACAGGACTTCCATTGCCATAATGCATTGAATAATGCATTGAGATAA
The DNA here is from genome assembly GCA_034641395.1 of Darevskia armeniaca. Lineage (NCBI taxonomy): Eukaryota > Metazoa > Chordata > Lepidosauria > Squamata > Lacertidae > Darevskia > Darevskia armeniaca. The sequence goes on from JAWWNF010000242.1 coordinate 208,196, forward strand.
AATTATGACAGCTATTTCCCTACATAAATATTTTTTGTGTTAATGTTTTGGAAAGTTAATGAAATATATTTGGGGGGTGGGGGGGGTAAAGAAGCTGTTAAAATGAAAATACAGACCTTTGATGCTTTGCTTACTTTGAAGTCACTACCTAGAAGAAAAACATTAGCTTGGTGAAATAAAAATAAAATAAAATAATGATGATAAACAAGAAATTAGGATGGGGAACAGAGCATATGGAACTTTGGGCATGTTTATGTTTTGAGCCTGTACTCAGTGTATTGCTCTATATGACTTGGAATCCTGTCTGTGAATAAATAAATACCATGGAAACCTTGTGTGAAATATACATGCTACCAACCTCCTAGCATTAAACTCTGAGGCATTCCTTGTTAAAATTCAAAAAGTAACAAAAACATCATAATTATTTACCACAGTTCCAACAACCCTTCACACTTTTGTTTTGGTTATCCTTTGAGCTGCCTGCATTTCTTTTAGAGACTTTTTGTTGTTGTTGTTGTTGTTCAGTATTCTCATGGGAAACGAAAATATCCATTTGCAAGTAGCATTTAATATAGCTGTGCTTTTAGGCCAGCGGGTAGACATGGGATATTCAAATCTGGAAGCACTTTAGAATACAGTCAATCATCCCTCCCCACCTTAACTGTTTTTATACTTAGGAAATCAGGTCACTTGAAATTCAAAAACTAAACCAAGAGAATTTATTAAAGATCTCTATCACACAGTGGTAGGTTTCATACTCACATTAGTTACAGATTTCTGCTAGTAAAATCCTGTTGACAAAGCAGAATGGAGGGCCAATGCCAGACCCTCCAAATGTCCTTATTTTCTAGGAACATTCCCAGATTTACAGATTCTGATGTGATCCCAGAATTCCCTGCTTTTCTCTAGGACGTCGCTATTTCCATCAGAAAAAAATGTTGGAGTGTATAGAGTTATGGGACCCCCAAGCCAAGGAGGTAAGTAATTATACAATTTTTAGAAGACATCTGAAGGCAGCCCTGTATGGGGAAGTTTTTTAAAAAAAAATGTTTAATGTTTTATTATGTTTTTAGATATGCTGGAAGCTGCCCAGCGTGGGTGAGGTATAAATACCTATTATTATTATTATTATTATTATTATTATTATTATTATTATATCAAACATCCCAATTTTCATCCCAGAAATGTTAGAGGGTATGCAATGTGTTGAGAAACAAAAGCTGGTGGCAGGCACGATTGTAAGTCAGAGAACAAAAGTGGCAGAAACTAAGGTGACATTCACACCATATATTTAAATCACCAGGGCAGGCATAGGCAACCTTCGGCTCCCAGATGTTTTGGGACTACAACTCCCATGATCCCTAGCTAACAGGACCAGTGGTCAGGGATGATGGGAGTTGTAGTCCCAAAACATCTGGGAGCCGAAGGTTGCCTATGCCTGCACCAGGGGAATATGAGTCTCGTAACAACTCTCATAACTGTTAACAACCTACACTCCTAGAATTCTTTGGCTGTTTAAAGTGGTATCATGGTGCTTCAAATGTGTGGTGTGAATATGGCCTAATAATTTACTCAATAATTAAATTAGCTTTCTTATCCTCTGTTTAATTTTTTTGAAGTGTGTGTGTGGGGGGGAAGCAACTGGAGGCCTGCCCATTAATAAGAAAGACATCCAGAATGGGAAAGGGTAGCCACCTCTCCCTGGTGGATGTGAACCAGCAAATGCCTTGCAAGTCAGAAATTGTGAGAGGTAGAGCTTGGAGTTGAAAAAGCAATCAGAGAAATGCATTATGAAATGCATTTTCAATTTTTTTGGAAAACTGATTTGAACGAAACACTCAAAAGTGTTGACCCACTCATGAATCACGGACGGAACCAAATATTTAGTTTACATCTCTCTGGGGTAGACTGGCAAAAGAAGTGGGGAGGTTCCTGTAGCTTTGGTGTTCAAGAATACACAAACAGGAAAGAACAGCTCATTTGTTGTGAGCAAAATCAAAGTAGTGGGACGAGGTTGCAAAGATCTGAATTTTGTTTTCTTAGTAACAGACAAGAAAGCACATTGCACGAAGCACTGACTAACTCCAGGGCTCAAAAATCAGCACTGGCTGCTCATAGTGGGCTAGTGTAGGTTCAAGTTTCTAGTATTACTTTACAAGGCCCTTGGTGGAGTCTCCTTCTTTGGATGTCTTTAAGCAGAGGCTTGACAGCCACCTGTCAGGAATGCTCTGATGGTGTTTCCTGCTTGGCAGGGGGTTGGACTGGATGGCCCTTGTGGTCTCTTCCAACTCTATGATTCTATGATTCTATGAACAATTTGGGCCCAGTATAACTCACAGACCATCTGATCACTGAGGTCTTCAGGGGAGTCACTGTTAGTGGTTCCCCATGGCTCAGATGCATGACTTGTTTCCACCAGGAGCATCTGCTAAGTATTGTAGGACTAATTTTATGGAACTTCCTGCCAGGCACGGAGGAAGGGGGTGCAGTGGGGGTGGTGTGCCCCGGGTGTCACCACTAAGGGGGGTGACAAAATGCCAGGCGGCACTCACCGCGGGGCCTGCAGCTTGCCTGAGCCACACATCTCTCCCAGGAGTGACGCGGTGGCTTGGGTGCCCACAGGCTCCACGCTGCCCCAAACGGTCTGTCTGCTGCCTCCCCCTCAGCTGTAGGGTGGCTGAGTGGGAGAAGTCAGGCAGACTCCTCAGAGGCCCCACAGAGCATCCTGCCCTGGCTTGCCCAGCCTCGTGGGTGGCTAGCCCCACCCCTGGGTACAGGGCATGCGCCCGATCAGCTTGCTCTGCCGCTGCTTCCTGCCAGTTCAGATCTGACAGCCCTCCTTCCGCTGAACTAGAAAGCAGGTGTACTTGCAGCCCAGACACGGAGAGACAGAAAGCCTGAGCAATTGTCAGTAATGAGAAGTAGATCACATCCTCATGCTTTTGATTTGCTTTTGGCTTGCTCCTTTAGTGCCACCACAGCTGTGCCCTGTGACTGGTACAAGTTCCTCGAGTCGTCATGGGTATTCAGCCTGGAAGCTAAACCAGATCAGTGCATCAATGCCGTTACCACCAGAACTTACATCTGTTATTTGTATCCAGGCCTTTGGAATCCTGTGGAACTATGCACAGTAATTTATCAGTGTCTTTAAAGGCCCAGGGTGTGCAATATTTCCTTCAGAGACCCTTTCCAGGTGGCTAAACTCACCACACATATTGAAAAAAAGGTATGTTATCAGGGCAGGTAGGCAATCTCTCTTGATGTTAAGATGCAGTGAAGCCTGGACAGCCAAAAAACAAAACAAAAACAAAAAACCCACATTATATTGTATTTAGAAGTATGTTAAAACAATCTCTCTTTCTGTCTTTGTCTCTCTCTCATGCTCACACACCCAAATACACCTTTTTCACTTAACCAACTCAGAAACTGCTTTACAATTTCTACCTGACTGAGTTCTACGTCGTTTATGAAAATTAAGCCGGACTCTTTGTATCTCATACATCATTATCAACAATGGCCAGATAATGAAAAGCACAATCTGATTCTGAAACAGTCATCTCCAGAGAAGCTAAATTATGATGTATGGAGGCAAAGGAAATATAGCTGGAGTGTAGTGAACTAGATTGACCTCAGAGCATTGAGGAAAAGCAAAATGGAAACTTGTCTACATTAGAAGATTAAGTGAGCATGACATGAAAATCGTAGAGGCAGTAAAGATGAAAACACTGTAGAAGTGTTAAATATTGTGTTAGAGGGAATATCTATATTGTATGTGACTGGGATGCCCTATTTAAATTAGCTTGGTTGGTGTAGTGCTATCTCCTAAAAGATGTAAACATTTAGGCTGTAATTTGCATAACATAAATTCTACTTTCTCTCTCTACATATATAATTATTATTACCACAAATGTCTTAAGCTTTACTGCACATATTCTTCAATTGCCATAGAATGATCAGGGTGGACTAAGCAATTTGCCAAGATGAGCCCTCCAGTGATTACTAGTGCTAGAGAAGCTAATACTTGATTCATTGGCTCATCTGGTAGAAATGCAATAAGAAGGCAAATTGTATCAGAGGACTGAATGCCCTCATGAACGTTTTCAGTGTGAAGAGGAAGCATTCATAAGCACTTTTAATTGTTTATTGCCTCATTGTAGGGAGTGCAGCTGTGTGGTATGATATGAAGTGAAAGTAATGGATCTCTTTTCCTGAGGTACTTCTAAGTAGTCTAATGATATAAGGCACCTTATCCTTAATTAAAACAGGGGTGGACAACCTTTTGACCCTGGGGCCCTCCCAGTGTCCCTATTTTCCAGGGATGTCCCTGATTAGAGAAGCCATCCCAGTTTCTGATTTGATCCTGGAATGTCCCACTTTTCTTTAGGACGTCCCTATTTTCATTGGAGAAATGTTGGAGGATATGGAGTTATCCGACCCCCAAGCCGTCTGAAGGCAATCCTGTATAGGGAAGGGTTTTTTAAAAAATGTTTAATGTTTTATTATGTTTTTATTTATGTTGGAAGCTGCCCAGAGTGGCTGGGGCAACCCGGTAAGGTGTGTGGGGTATAGATAGTAAAATCATTCTGGAATGGGACGTTCCTATTTTCATTGGATAAACGTTGGAGGGTATGAGGGATGAATTTAGTGGTGGCTGATGCTGCTATATCTTGTGTGTAGCAAATGAAATTTTCCTGTGTGGAGTACTTCCTTTGGTCGGCCCTGAATACCCCCAAAAAATATATTCATATCAACCCTGCGTTTTAGCATTAAGGTTGTGGGTGGTGGGGGACAATCTGCTCCGGCTGACTGAAATGAAGAATGAGATGTGATTGTTGTTGTTGTTGTTTAGTCATTTAGTCGTGTCCGACTCTTCGTGACCCCAGGGACCAGAGCACTCCAGACACTCTTGTCTTCTACTGCCTCCCTCAGTTTGGTCAAACTCATGTTAGTAGCTTTGAGAACACTGTCCAGTCATCTCGTCCTCTGTCATCCCCTTCTCCTTGTGCCCTCAATCTTTTCACAGTACAGCTTTTGCCACTCTTTTGTTGACTATGTGATTACTACAGAACAAACTCTCTTTGGCTTACTTTGATTTCCAGTCACTTAGGGGGAAGGGGGTTCCTTTAAGCACTATATCACCTAAAAAAATGCTGAGTAAATTCTTAAAGAATTGTAGAGTTGGAAGGGACCACAATGATCATCTGGTCCAACACCTGCAATGCAGGAATCTTTTGCCCAATGTGGGGCTCAAACCCACAACCTGAGCTAACAATTCTTTTCACTATTCTATTGTCTATTCACAAGGACAAATATAAAATAGTGAATGGGTTAAGTGATTCGTCTCTCACACACAAACTAACTTTCTTTCTCCAAAACATAGGAATGAGGCAAGGGCCTCCTGAATCACAGGACTCAGGAGCCTTGGAGAACAATTGCAAAATCCACATTAGAGTAATGCCTTTATTAGGCCAACCCAAATATCACAAAATGGTGTGCTGGCTTTCAGAACTCTTCATCTAGCCTGATGAAGAGCAGCAGTGGCATATTCAATTTTTTTTAAAAAAAAATTGATGTAGGAATACACAGATCAGCTAAGCGATAAACTGAGAATGCATTGCACAATGTGCCATCTTCTACCAGAAGCGAAAAGATGAGATATTTCAATTATTTCTTAATAAAAGCAGATATTCACTCTGCTTTTAAGATGAATTAAGATATTCACTCTGCTTTTAAGATGAATTAAAATTCATGTGGGATGACACTTGCACTTTTGGTATCTAATGATGAAATGCAGGAAATAAAGGAGGTGCAGAAAATAATGCAGAAAGTATTGTCCAGGCAGATGGAACAGGAACAATGGGTTCTAACATGGTCCATGCGAGAGAAATATTAAAATAGGAGGAATATGAGACAGATGATGAATAACCATAAAAGCAGCAGTACAAAAAAGATTTTGTCTCCACATAGAAATGTACAGTACAAATCTCTTCTCAGGGGCCTTTCTGGATTTTAACTGTGCTCAGTAACATGAACTGTAATAGAGCAGCCTGCTGAGAAACTTTTAAATATAAATGCAAGGCAAGAAGTATGATGATGCCTTTAAAAAATTAACAAGTCTTAGGTATTTAATGATCACACTCTTTCCATTAAATATGATATATCTTGCTATTTCTAGCCTCTGCTTAATCACAGTGATGGAATTACAATTTTGTTTTCACTAACGGTGATTTACTTAGTGCAGCTTGATTTATGGCATCAAGGATTTGTTTAGTTAATGGAACATTTTAATTTGCCGTGCGTGACAGAAAGCACTTAAAATTACTTTGAATACGTGTATTATATTACTGTTGACTTCCAGCCACAGCATGAAAGCAGAATAAAATTACTTATGTAAGCATTTTTTCATGCTATCTTTATATTAGGAGATGGATTTCATACCACATACGGACATGAGCTTTGCATTCACTATTTCTTGCCTTTGTCTTGTACTAAGGCAGTGCTCAAACGCCCCAGCTATAATGCAGTTTGGAAATTAATGCCACACACACACATTTTATACAATACAATATAATGCTTTGAGCACATGATTCTCTGCAAACCGCCCCCAAAGCCCACTGGTCTTCTGGGCATAAAGCTAATCATAGAATCATAGAATTGTAGAGTTGGAAAGGAGCCCAAGGGTCATCAAATCCAACGCCCTGCAATGCAGGAATAATAAGATTCTGATGCTTCCTGATCTTCATGATACCTTTCTCATTTCCCCATATAGCCACGATCCGGCACACAGAACCAGGTCTACAGAGCCACCACTTAGTTAGTTATAGGATTTGTATACTGTCCTTTATTTATTTTTTTAACAATAAAAAAGACACCAGGCTAATGTACAATCTAAATAGTATAGTACAGAATAACTAAAACAGTGACATGATGTATGCAGGAGTCTTTAACACTCTCCTGGGAGAGGTGTGGTGGCTAGGGTGCCTGCAGGCTTCATGCTACCTGAAACGGCAGCATGGGGCTTGCCTCTGCCCACCGCCTCTCCCTCAGCCGCCCTACAGCTGAGGGGGAGGCGGCGGAGAGGCTCCACGCAGCACACACCGCCCCCATGGGTGGCTTGCCCTGCCGCTGACTGCAGGACATGCGCGCCACACCGGGCACCTGAGCGGCTAGCTACGCTGCTAGTGGCACTCATCTCGCTTTCAGACTGAAGGAGCCAGCGTTTGTCCACAGACAGTTTTCCGAGTCATGTGGCCAACATGACTAAACTGCTTCTGGCACAACGGAACACCGTGATGGAAACCTGAGCGCACAGAAACGCCGTTTACCTTCCCGCTGCAGCGGTACCTATTTATCTACTTGCACTGGTGTGCTTTCAAACTGCTAGGTTGGCAGGAGCTGGGATGGAGCACCAGGAGCTCACCCCTTCGCAGGGATTCGAACCGCCAACTTCTGATTGGCAAGCCCCAGAGGCTCGGTGGTTTAGACCACAGCGCCACCTGTGTCCCTAGGAGTAACTCACAATAGAATAGTGAAATGAATTGCTAGCTGCCACCACCTATGGAATATAGAGCAGGAGGACTCCACCATAGCTTGGCCAAAATATAAAGATGTGGGGTACAGGATGTGTACCATAGGGTGTGCAAAATTCCCTTGGATCAAACCACATCAGCTGTATTTTAAGCAAACTATCTGATTTATCAACGCAATATACAGGACATGATATTGCAATCAATGTAAATGAACAATAAAGGTCCATACTCGCTTCTAAAATTGCCCTAATAGCTTCTCTTAGAAACAGCAGCATTTGTTGAGTCTGAAATCAACAAGCCTCCCTTTCTACCTTCCAGGCAGATGCACAGTTTGTACTTCATTGAACTTTATCAGCTAAGTCCAGCCGAAGACTGTTAACACAGCACTTGGGTAAGCATTTATAGATCTTTGCCTATAGCTGCAGTGGCCTAAGCTGCATCGGGATTTTGGCAGGGGTGAAACAAAGGTCACAAAGGTCAACCTTGAACGATTGCTCATTTAGGAAGGAGCACAACCCCCTGGGGTGCAACAAAAGGTCAAATTTGAACATTTTAGGCACTTCTCTCATTTAATCCTAAACTTAACCAACTTTCTAGGATAAGCCGTGAGGTCTAAAATGCCCAACATTGTGATCCAATACATATTTACTTAGAAGTAAACTCCACTGAGTTCTGACACCTAAAATATACTAAAATAAGTGGAGTATGTTTACATAGGAGGTTCCACAGACAGGGTGCTACAGCCAAGAATGGCTTCTCCATACCTGCCTAATTTTGCACTGCAGAGCTAGGGGGACCTGCAGGAGAGAATAATAATCTTAACTTTCAGACAGGTTGATATGGGAGTTCCACAAACATAGTTCTGCTTCTCTACAGGGACTTCAGGCTTGTGTTTCTTGAAAAGCAGCGCTAGGTAGAAAGTTGCTTTCAAAACAGTGGGGATTTTTCAAAGGAAAAAGTCGGGGGGAGGATTATTATTATTAATTGACTTAAGTCATGGAAACAACTCAAAACAACCTAACTCCCAGTCAGCACGCTCCATATTTAAAGCAGCCTTTTGGATTCTCACCATAGTTGTGCGTGCTTAACCTTATAGATTTCCAAAAAGCAAACCTGCTACATTGTGTTGATAATGTGACACGTTTGTTACTTTGTCATTAATAACCTTTATCCCTAAACATTGGCCTTTTTTCCCCCAATGCCCACACCTTCACTATGTCCCAAGTAGGAGGGGGGGAAAGTGGAAACAGGTAACAATCTGTTATAGGGCAAAGGTAAGTCCAGTCAAAGGCAACTATGTGGTTGTGGCGCTCATCTAGCTTTCAGGCTGAGGGAGCCGGCATTTGTCCACAGACAGCTGTCCGGGTCATGTGGCCAGCAGGACTAAATCGCTTCTGGCACAACAGGACATCATGACGGAAGCCAGAGCACACGGAAACGCCGTTACCTTCCCACCACTGCAGTACCTATTTATCTACTTGCACTGGTGTGCTTTCGAACTGCTAGGATGGCAGGAGCTGGGACAGAGCAACGGGAGCTCACCCCATCACAGAGATTCGAACCATCACCATCTGATCAGTAAGCCCAAGAGGCTCAGTGGTTTAGACCACAGCACCACTACCTGGTCTATTGGCAACCAACTAATCCCACATTGTGCCATAAAAGTGGGTGAGTGAGCATTTAGGAAAACTGCTAAAGAGGGAAGAGTTTGGTCAATGTGGATTTCTGTAGCTCAGTTGTCTCTGCCGCATGTCAGCTTCAGTGGATTGTTCATCCAAATGTTGGCAACTTTGCTGACAACCCACCTCATTCCCAGTCGGGTGCAACTGTCCTAGCCCAAGCTCTATCTGAGAGGGTCAGGTGGATGGAATGGCTTTGTTGATTTCTAAGGCCTTAAATTGATATTGACGTTGAAGGCCTTGGTAACACAGGATCTGCTGTCTGCGATTTATTCCTACAACAATTTATGTTTGGATAATGTGGATCCTAAGGACGCAGGTGGTGCTGTGGTCTAAACCACTGAGTCTCTTGGGCTTGCCGATCCAAAGGTCGGCGGTTTGAATCCCCACAACGGGGTGAGCTCCTGTTGCTCAGTCCCAGCTCCTGCCAACCTAGCAGTTCAAAAGCATGCCAGAAAGTGCAAGTAGATAAATAGGTAGCACTCCGGCGGGAAGGTAAACGGCGTTTCCATGCGATACCCTGGTTTTGGTGCTCCATTGCGCCAGAAGCAGCTTAGTCATGCTGGCCACATGACCTGGAAAAACTGTCTGCGGACAAACGCCGGCTCCCTCGGCCTATAAAGCGAGATGAGCTCCGCAACCCCAGAGTCATCTGCAACTGGACTTAACTGTCAGGGGTAATTTACCTTTTTTTAATGATGTCACATACCTTTCATTCATGATGTCACATACACTATTAAAATTTCTTACATATCTAAAAGGAGTTGCTATCTAATGCAGAGGGCAGTGGGGTGAAGTCTTTTGGCCCATGAAGGTGAGGCAGCCTGATTTGAAAACTCAAGTTTTTTAAAAAATTCCTGCTGAACATTATGATTGCAGAGTACATATGTCCAATCATCTTCTGGTTTGGCTATTTCCCATCATGAAATAAATCATCTCTACCTCGTCTTTCAAAAGACTTTTCGCAGCCTGCCAGTGATCAGAGCATTTGATCAAAGACTTCTTTCATAACTTATAACTTATCGTATCACGAGATCAATGCACATGCAAGAAGAAATCTTTCTATCAGTACAGCTGAGTGGAAATTTACATAGAAGCAAACTACGTATGTTGAACACCAGATCCAGAACTAGAAATTTATCATAAATTAAAAAGAAGAGGCTTTGGTGCTTTGATATCTATTTAAGAGATAATGTCAATGGAATAAAACGTTGTCACAGGATAATAGCTTCCCACTGCGAGATAAATGTCATAGCAATTCAAAGGCACTTTATTTTCAAAGTTAAAAAGCTACTATGCTCTCAGAAAGAGCTAGTATACTACTTTTTTATTTCAGAGGGATAGCCATGTTAGTCTAGAGTGACAAAACCAACAAAACAGCTCTCAGGAAGTGGCCACAGTTCAGTGATGGAGCGCATGTTTGCAGAAGGTCTATGTGCAATCACTGGCATCTCCTTGCAAAATGAGTGGGTGAAGGCAAAGATGGCTGCTTGAGTTCATGGTGAGCTGCTTTCTGCCAGAGTAGACAATATTGCTCTAATTGGACAAGGAGTGTGACCTGGTATAAAGAAATTTCCTATGTATCAAGACTACCATATGTATAGTGGCATAGACATTTTGATTAGTTTTCCTCCATCCATAACAGGGTGTATGTGTGTCAGCTACCTCATATGGTGTAACAGATGTGGGAAGATCTTCGGATACCATGAAGTATTTTCAGGCTCAAGACTTGCCCTTTTCACCTGGGCTAATCATTACACCCTCCTATACAGGGAAAGCTATAAATAGCTTCCAATTTGACTTATATTTTGCCTGTGAAACAATGATTTCCCTGGGTCTAGGTTATTTGGGTGTGTTTCTTGGCTCTGTCCTAGCACCCAGCGTGGTGTAGTGGTTAAGAGTGGTGGACTTGTAATCTGGTGAACTGGGTTTGCGTCCCCGCTCCTCCACATGCAGCTGCTGGGTGACCTTGGGCTAGTCACACTTCCTTGAAGTCTCTCAGCCCCACTCACCTCACAGAGTGTTTGTTGTGGGGGAGGAAGGGAAAGGAGATTGTTAGCCGCTTTGAGACTCCTTAGGGTGGTGATAAAGCGGGATATCAAATCCAAACTCTTCTTCTTCTATGGCTTTGAACCCCTTCCGCGGTTTCTGGCTTCTAGTTCATCTCTGGCATCTCTCTGGTTGTGCAAGTCAACTCAATTCATTTCATCATCATCATCTTTATAATGTATATACTGCCTTTCATCTTGAGAAGAAATGCCAAGGCGGTTCACAAACAGAAGTCATCAGGAAAATAGCAAATAAAGAATGATAAAAACACAACTGCCCATAATTCAAATACATAGTAAAACGGCTACACCAATGCATTATCCATTCTTGCTACTGCTTTCCATGCCATGTTCCATTGGTGGGGAGTAAGCGCCCCATTGCAGGAAAGCCCCATTGCAGAGTTCTTCTTTTTTTAAATAATTTGTATTACTTTTCCATTTAAACGTATATAATCACATCATTATTATCCACTTCACTTCTTTGGCTCTTAGAGCCTGTCAACTTCCTTCCCTCCCACCTCTTGGCTTTCAAAACTAACCTTTATATTACAGCATTATATATATATTCCAATTCTAATATAACTCTTTACTAAATACCTCAAAATTTAAGTAAATATAGAAAGTTAAAAAAAATTCTCATTACAAGTCTTCAGATAACCCTACTAGTGTTGTTAATTGCTTACAATGATCTTTCAAATATTGAATAAATTTACTCCAGTCTTTTATCTTTTTTTTGTATCTCTTCACCTACTATATCCTGTAAAAAGGCTTCTGGTTTTTTTTAACAAAAGTGTTTTTAACTCATTATATATCATTTCCCAGAAAGCCTTTACCTTTTTACAAGTCCACCACATATGGTAAAAGGCACCTTTATTTTATTTGCATTTCAACACTTGTTAGATCTTGTCTTCTATATTTTAGCAAGTTTTGATGGTGTTAAATACCATCTATACATCATTTTCATCACATTTTCTTTAAGTGCACTGCATGCAGTAAAGTTAATACCTTCATTCCACAGCCTTTCCCAAGATTCTCCATTGCAAACTTATTGGGATAATTATGTGCTGACTCTTTTTATGCTTGTTCACTATTTAGTTTGTTTATGTTCACTGTTTATGCTATTTATCATGCCTATAATATGTCCCTATCCCCCTGAAAGGAGCTCAGGGTAGCTTAAATATGGTTCACCCATGGTTTCTAGACAGTTTGCAAGGCGAAGCCTGTTTAGCTTCAACCGTAGAACTACACCATATGTCTTCAGAAGCAATCTTTGCCATGTGGCAACCTTCAACCCCCAACAAACGGCTTTCAGTTGTATTAAAACTGTCCCAAGTATTCTTGAATAAATTCCCCAAGTGCTACCCGAGTGTTTTTAACATCTGTTTGATATTGTTCTATGGATAAAGGGGGGCATGTTCAAATAATGTATTCTGCAAATAATATTTGATCAGCTCTAAATTTCAGACATTTGCTCTATGCTCTAACATAGCTGACGGCCGCATGCCAGTCAATGATATCGGTGTGTTTATGGGTTTAGGTGATTGAAATTGCAAATTGGGTAAGTTCAGTGCATGAACCCAGGCAGATATTTGTTTTACATTTAGAAATCAACCTTCCCTAGCAGACAGCTATTGAAAAAATATTTATATCGTAAATTATCTCCCGTCTCCAAGAGCCCCTTCTTGTAATGCTTTTCAAAGCCATTTGTTCAGAAATTTCACTGACACATTCTATTAGCAATAATTTATGTTTACCAATGAAACCTGAGGGGACAGCTTGACACCTTGATATTTAATTCTGTGGTGAGGTAAAATAAATTGGTAGATTCAGACCTGTTCGACTCTTCTAGTATAATTTATGGGGGGGGGCATTCTGCACTGTTTTGAATAGCAGAATTTGCATTTATAAACAAAAGTGAATAACAACTGTCCATTTAGAAGAACTGTGTAAATCTTGTGTACCTTAGCAAATGAGTAATTTAAAGCTAAAACTTGTTTTCCAACCACAGTTGAGCTATTTATGGTATAGATTACGGCTACAAAATAGCAAGTTCCCTCCCCAATGTTGTTAAAAGGGGGTGGGAGGGAGAATATTTGCCAAAATTAATATAGTTCCATGGTTGCAAACCCCAAATTTGTGTGCTGTCATTTAGGCAGCATAAGGTCATATTATTTATTTGTACCAGGAATGAGGAATCTCTGATCCTCTAGATGTTGTTTAACAGTAGCCTTCCTTTCTGCAATTCTCTTCATTTTGCTCTTCGCTTTATTCAGTGGAAGTGTCCCAGCTGACCAATTGCATGTCCTACAAAGATTGTTTCTATTTTGCCTTTGGAAAGTAGAATTTTAAATGATAATCCATATCAAAGACCATTTTAAAATATTTAGAATAGTTGTTTTTCAGCGATACTCCATTCATGTGGAAGACAGGCAATGAAATACTGTCTGTTGTGTGGTATAGTGGTTAGACTGTCGGACTAGGACCTGGGAGACCAGGGTTCGAATCCCCACTTGTCCATGAAACTCACTGGGTGGGGTAACGTTGGGCAGTTACTGCCTCTCAGCCTAACCTACTTCACAGGGTTACTGTGGAGATTGAATGAGGAGGTGAGAACCATGTAAGTCACCTTGAGCAAATTGGAGAGAAAAAATGGGATATAAAGGCCAGGAATAAATAAATAAAATAAATAACTTCCGAATACATATGTTTAGGATTGCAGCTTTATTGACTAAATAAAACATCACTTAGTTCAATGGGTTATAATTAAGTGCTCTTGTTGATTTTTAGACACAGACATACAAATAAAAGGTGTCAGACTCAAGGGATTCTCTCCTCCCCCGGTAGCCTCCAGGATCAAAGAAGAACAAGGAAGTTCATTTTTTTTTGATGGTTTTATTCAGCAATCATGGAGCAGAACAACAAATGTAGTCCTGGAAGCCATTATGATGTTGCTCACTCTGATCCCCTCCTCTTCCTTCCCCAACAACATCCTGTGTCCTTATGCAAAGTCTCAGGAGTCACATGTCTCTGCATTCTTTGCTCTTCAATCCTGATTGACTGGTGTGTCCTTGGAGAAAGGGGGTTCCCAGGCGCTCAAAGGATGTGTCTTCTATCTGTTCTCCTTATCTCAACACCTCGAAACTTGGCAGTTCTCTGTCCTGTCGTAAATCCGCCCTGTCTCCATCGCTTCTTGCAGCTACTGGAGGGGGGGAGAATCTTCCCACTCACACTCCTCCTCTGAAAGAGGATTCAGGGATTCAGACCAATCCCTGGCACAAGGCTGGTGTAAGCTCAAGGAGAAGTCACTGTGAAGCAATGACACTATGAATTGTCTATTATGAATGAAATAGCCACAAAGTTTCTTATTGGTCACGCCAGTAAGCAAGGCTGATGTATAACCACTTATAGAAGCCAGGAACAGCCCATTCTTTTCTTTTCTTTTCTTTTCTTTTCTTTTCTTTTCTTTTCTTTTCTTTTCTTTTCTTTTCTTTCCTTTCCTTTCCTTTCCTTTCCTTTCCAGGACTTTTCCCTAAAAATTAAACATGCTCTCCCTATATTTGCCACCTCTGTCCACAACTGGGTGGTGGTGTCCAAGACTGAATCTCCGGCTACAGAGAAGAATATGAAAAAATGTGTCTTCTACATTCCATCTGTGATTGTTCATTTACATGCAGGTTGACACTTGATGCTGGCTTCATCATGTAATAAACATACATGTATAAACCATGCCTGTACACACTATGTTTAAGCAAGCTATCTTGGGACAGAACTTTGGCCCATGGGAACCAAATTATACAGCAGCCTAACCATCTTCTGGTGAGCTCTACTCTTGTAGTACCATTAGAAATATGGGCCCTTGACTTTTTTATGGCAGTAAACTTATGACATACTGTCTTCGCTATGTTCTCAAAGACTTGAATATGAATACTGTCATTTTGATTGAAAACAAGCTGAAGGTCTGTAAATAAGCTGTGCACTCTAAATAGCAAACTATCAACTCCCAGGAAAGCAATTGTAAAGCTCAGTGATAGGTTTGTTGTTTTTAAAAAACACTTAAAAAACCCACCCCTGATTCTTTGTGGCACAGGAAGGCACAAGCTGATTTCCATCTAGGTTGATCATCCCACACTACTAGTGTATTTGTTGGTGAAATGATGTGTTTTACACAAGTTGGATCTTCATCCCAAAACTACAGAATATGCATTTGTAGCCCAACTTTGCTCCAAGGAAATGATGGTGATATACATGGGTCTCTTCTTCCACTATTTTATCTAATGGGAATCCTTTGAAGGAGGTTAGGGTGAGACATATTGACGTGAGACATTATTCTATTATGAAGCATTCCTATATTATTACATGTCAGCAATAGCATCCTGAAATCCTACATACTTAATTAAAACGCTCGATTGTCCTCACAGCAACTCTGAAAAGTCATTTCCCAGTACAGTGTATATCTATCTATCTTGCACATACGGAACTAAGTCAGAAAGAATCCTTTACTTATAGAAATAACTGGGATCATGGTAATAAACTGAAAAAATATTGGAGGGAATATATCCAACTAAATTTAAAAGCTCAGAAAATGTAAGGAAATCTAATGGCCCCGATGCACCTGTGGTTAGAGATGGGCAAATCAGTCAGTTTTGGCTTTTCCCAGTTTCTCATTTTTCCAAGCTTAAATTCAGCCCTCCCACATTCAGTCCTCCCACTGACTTAAATTCCTCCCCTCCCCATGGCCTTGTGAGCTGTGTATGACAAGTAACTTCATAAATGGATGTGCTGTTACGCAGGATTTGAGAGCTCAATCAAACAAGTTCAGCAAATTCAACAGGACCTGAATGAACATCACAGGGTGGAAGCACTTCTTCTAGATTTGCCACCAATATAATTTATGAATTTGGTTTACCTTTACCTGAGATTCACAGAAAAGCTCAATGGAGTTTGTTAGTCAAGCTGTGATGCTGGTATTATCTGTCTCTCACATGCACTGGAAGTCCTCTTTGGAGTCCAGAGATGGTTAAGAAACTCTGTGCGGTGAAGCTGATAGGACTTGGGTCTGGAATTGCCAGTGATAAAGCAACTTTTTGAAATAGGATGTCCCTGCTTGGGAGAAATATCAAGGCAAAACTGAGAGAAGCAAAAAGGGTAGAAGCAAAATTTTGCAAAGGGTCTGCCCGTGAGCATCTTTCATAGAATCATAGGGTTGGAAGAGACCACAAGGAGATGCGATTTTTTTTGTTAGAGATTATTATTTGAGTTAAGCAAATAGGTTTAGTGAAGATGATGAAGTCGTGTACTTGTGTGTATGCAAGGTATGAGATGTATGCTGTTTCAAATGAATATATGATTGTATGTATTATGTCATGTATGTTTATAATTTTAAAAGCCAATAAAATTTAAAAAAAAAAGGAAGTGAAGCCTTACAGAACCAGGGTTCCTTCAGAAGAGACCACAAGGTCCATCCAGTCCAACCCCCTGCCAAGCAGGAAACACCATCAAAGCATTCCTGACAGGTGGCTGTCAAGCCTCTGCTTAAAGACCTCCAAAGAAGGAGACTCCACCACACTCCTTGGCAGCAAATTCCACTGTCGAACAGCTCTTACTGTCAGGAAGTTCTTCCTAATGTTTAGGTGGAATCTTCTTTCTTGTAGTTTGAATCCATTGCTCCGTGTCCGCTTCTCTGGAGCAGCAGAAAACAACCTTTCTCCCTCCTCTATATGACATCCTTTTAGATATTTGAACATGGCTATCATATCACCCCTTAACCTTCTCTTCTCCAGGCTAAACATACCCAGCTCCCTAAGCCGTTCCTCATAAGGCATCGTTTCCAGGCCTTTGACCATTTTGGTTGCCCTCCTCTGGACACGTTCCAGCTTGTCAGTATCCTTCTTGAACTGTGGTGCCCAGAACTGGACACAGTATTCCAGGTGAGGTCTGATCTTTATCTAGGTGCACCTCCACGTCAGCTGCATGCACAAATCTTCTGTGCCGGAACATTGTAATTAGTTCTGTTTCATTTTATTGAAATGTAAATTCATTCCAAAAAAATATTATCAGTATGAAATTGTGTCCCATCCCAGTGAACAGATTTACAAAAGTCAATCCACATAGATGATCACGTTTTCACAACCATCCTGACATGCTAAAACAAAATTTGTTCTATAGGATTTTGAAAGTAATGCTCTAAGACCTTTCACCATGTGATTCCCCCTCTCAGCTGCACAGCTTGTACTAGACTGAAATGGCAAGCCATGTTTTCTTAAAAAAACAAAACACACACACACAACCAACCAGTAATAACTGTTAATTCTTTATGGTACAAATGCAGCATCTGTGTTGTGTTAAATTCCCATAGAGGGAGAGAGAAAGGCAGAATGTGTCCCTTGCCTTTATGTGTAGAGTACATTATTGAAAAATATTAGTTCTAAGACTCCAAGTTGAAAAAGGGCACCACTGAATCGAAAAAGAATATGGATGGCTTTAATATGCTCTGTGATGAGTTACAAGCTATAAAGCATACCATTATTTAATGAACATTGTGTTGTGTGGAATTTTGAAGCAATCTCCCGCAGAAAATTCAGTTTTATATTACTTTGAGGTAAAAAAATTTAAAGACAAAAATAAAATGGGAAGTAATGAAAATCTTCTGTGGAAAGGGAGTTAGAGTAAGTGGGGCAGAAAAAGCTATACCTGTGAAATCCAAAGGTAGGTTATGTATTGAGTGACGGGGGTCAGTTCAACCTGACATGTCTCCCACCATGACAAAAGTGCAATGGGTCCTTATCTGAGAGTTGTTGTTTGCAGATAACGCAGCCTTGATAGTGCACTCTGAGGAAGCTCTACAGAGACCCATCAACCGTTTTGCCCAAGCTTGCAGAGAGTTTGGCCTTACCATCAGCCTGACAAAGACCAACATTCTAGATTAGGACATTACCAGCACTCCATGCATCAGCAGTGGTGACCACATGCTTGAGGTGGTAGGTGTTTTGTCTTCTTGGGTTCCTCCATAACCTGCAACCTCTCCATCAACACTGAGTTGGACCAGAATATTGGCAAGGCAGCTACAGCAATGACTCACCTCTCCAAAAGGTTATGGGAGAATGTGATGCTAACGTCCAATACCAACATGAAAGTCTACCAGGCTTGTGCGTTGAACACGCTGCTTTATGGAAGTGAGTCATGGGCAACTTGCAACTGCCAGGAGCAGCACCTCAAAGCCTTCCACATGTGCTGTGTCAGGGAGATATGGGTCATCACATGGCAGGACAAAGATGTGCTTTTCCAAGCCCACATTCCCAGCATGTTCTCACTCCTGTCTCAGCAACGTCCATTCTAGCTTGGTCATGTCCACAGAATGGAAGATGGCAGGATCCCCAAGGATGTGTTCTATGGGGAGCTGGCTTCAGGCACCAGACCCATTGCCACACCAACTCTGTGTTACAAAGATATCTGCAAGTGTGACATGAAGACTGGCAGCATCAACTTCGCTGTGTGGGAATCCCTTGCAGATGACCACAGTGCTTGCAGACAGACACACAGGTTGCGTATCCATAGCAGTGACCAGAGGAGAATTAAACCACTGGGTGGAGCACAGAGAGAATAAATGCCACAGTGCATCCACAGCAGCACAACCGGGCCTCTGCTCTTTTGATTTCCATAAAAGTGCTTCCTTAAATTCCCACCGCCACCCCTTTGGCATACTGGATGTGGAAGCAAATCGGTGCACAATTGACCTCACTGATTTTCACACATAGAGCAAGAACAATGTAAGATCTGAGTCATTCTTGTGTCATGCCATTCATTTTTATACAGGTCAGTTCTGCTGCGAGATCCAACAGTTCCAAGCAGAGCTGACCTAAACTTTCTGTAAGATTTTTCTTTTTTATCACTGTCCTAGAAAAAATAACAATTCCAGAAAAAAACAAAAGAAAAACTTTTGAGGGCAATGGACCTAATGATTTGGGACACCAATAGTTCTATGACATTGTGACGAATTCAAAATGCTGCCCAGGAGACTGCCAAACCAGAAGGAAGTTGGACAGTGGGCACTGATAACAGTGAGCCTGCTACTGGAGAATTTATCCTCCCCTCTGGATAATTTCATTGAAATTGTCCCACCACCTTCCCTGCACACAAATCCAGTTTGGAGAGGCAATCTGCACACAGCAGAGTGGCACAATTCTAGATTTGTGTCTGGGCCTAATTCATAGTGCTGGGGATTTCCTATGGCTTAGAATCAGAATACTTAAAGGATCACGTCTTCTCATATGAGCTTGGCTGCCCATTACAATCTCTGGGAGAGGTTCTCCTGAATATCCCTCAAACATCCAAGCTGTGATGCAGAAGAGGGCCTTCGCTGTGGCCACATCTACATTGCTTCTTCCATGATGTTCCTTCACTGCTTTATTAATACATTTTTATTCTGTTCATTTGAGTTGTTTCAGGGTTTTTTTTTATGCAATCAGGAATATCTCCCATATAGGCCTCTCTTTTAGCTTTTGAGTTGAGTTGTGCACTATAATTACTGCTTTTTAAAATGCAGAAAGGCGGAATACACACACACACACACACACACACACACAATATTATATATAAACTCTGTGTGGCAGGTCTGAAAATGAAGCTATGTCTCTTCTTTTGTAACTTCCATTATAACACCTTGATTCCTGCATGTGTGCTTTAATTGCTTCCTCCTCAGTATAAACTGAAATGGGATTTAACACAAAGTTACCAGCAGTAAACAAAGAGTGAATGCTAATGCAGATATGCTCCAACATCTCTGTTGTACTTGCTGGTAATTGGGTAATTGCACTGATCAATTTAAATGGCCCCATTATTATATGTTAAACACAATTTAGCTACAATTGAAGCATCCAACAGTGGCTTTTGAGCATCCCAAGGCAATCACTATTGCAGCCGCATCCTATTCATATCTACTCAGAAGTAAACCTCTTTGAGTTCAATTCAGGGTTATTGTACTAACAGGGCCCTTGAAATAACTGTGAGGCACAGTATGATGCATGTGGATGTTGTAAAAGTACTTTATTTCATCCACATATTCTGTGTGGAAGCAATTACGATTGCTCAGTCACATTGAAATCAGGTCAACTTAAGCATGACTAACTTTCTGTGTTTGGACCAGTAGGCAAGGATCATATCTCTGGATGGCTACAAACTTGTAATATAAGCTCCTTTACCCATCCATTGCCACCCCAAGGTCTTTTTTTGTTTTCAAAGATTGATTGCTTCTTGCTTCTGTCATATAGTGTGACATGGTAGGCTTTGGAGACACACGAGTCAGGAAGCAAGATAAGAACTTTATTGTCTGTCCATGATGAACATCAAAGCCCCATCCCTCTGTCCCTTAATTTCTTCTCCATCAGAGAGAAATGAACAAAGCATGTGCACAGTCTGAGTCAATGAACAAGACAAATCTGTGGTGCTAAAGTTGACTTCCTCAATGAAAGAGGAATGTAACACCCTCTTTCCAACCTCCTCTTCCTAAGCATTCACACAAATACACCAGGAGATGCTTGCCTCCTGTCTGACAGGGGGTTCCTTTTCAGTTTATGCTTTCCCTCATCCCCATTAGCTAAGCAACCCTCTCCATATTTGAGCAGATCACACTTGTTTGTTGTTGTTTGGATATCTGTTCCCCCTTGAACACAACATAAAAAATGGGGTGTTTATAAAAAAAAGTCCGTTCTTCTCTGCTTGTTCTGAAGATTGCTGGCTTCTGGAGCCCCATGCTGGTTTCACATTAACTCAAGTTGTTCTGCTTGTAAGGGTTCCGTCTGCACTATACATTTAAAAGCAGTATCGTGCCACTTTGAACACTCACGGCTTCTCCCAAGGAATCCTAGAAACGGTTGTCCATTAAATATGCTGAGTATGGAAGAGAACCTCTTTCAGAGCTGCAATTCTCAGAGTGATTTAGCAGTCAATTCCTCTTCACAGAAAACTCTGAAGATTGTAGCTCTGTGAGGGGAGTGGCAGACTCCAAACAACTCCTGGTATCCTTAACAAACAAATATTTTCCAGGGTTCTTTGGGGAAAGCCATAAAGTCGTAAGAAATTGATTTAACTGTACATTGCAGATAGGGCCCTGGTCTGGAATATGATTTTATCCAGCTTGGAGTACTTACATGCAATGCATATAGGAAGCTACTATGTACCAAGTCAGACAATTTGTGCATTGATCCAGTTACAACTGGCACTGACTCTTTTAGGTCCTGGGGAGATTCTTTCCCACCAGTTGCCATCTTATCACCTGGGGACTGAACCTGGGGCTTTCTGCGTGCAAACGTTAGGCAGAACCTGCAAAGGAAAATACATTTTATAAGCATGATGAATAATGGACCTGAAATACAGATGGAATAGTGAAAAGCTGTGGGTGGGAGTGTTTGGTGCTTTAGCCGATTGTGCTATGGAAGCCTCACACAGTCAGTCTTTTAAGCCTCGCTGCCAGGCTGGCTAATACCCAGCTGCCCATTGAGGCACTGCCTTCCAGGCAGGACATCCGAATGGCCCAATCAAAGTGGCATTCTTTGGGGACTCAGGGGAATTCCCCAACAATTGCTGGCAGACGGGTGTGCTCTGACTGCAGAGTGTGAGTGGCTGCAATCACACACACAACCTGCCATGGGGTGTCTGCCACTGAGCTATTGTCCCCTAAACCAGTGTTTAGATATATTATAAACACAGAATCAGTTATCTGAAAAGGTGTTTTTTATGTGGCCCAAATGTAAAACGAAATTCTGCACATGCCTCTAGCACTGAGACTTACTGGGCATAAATGATTCTGGGTATTTTTAATTATGAGATGCTTATTCTCATCAAAACAGTTATTGGCCATTTTGAAACTACATGAACTACAAAGCCAGCAGCTTTCTAGGCAGGCACAGGGAAGTTCTTTCTTTAATGTTATCCACTTACTCGCAATAAAACTCTTATGAAGCTCACTTTGAAACTCTCTTTGATCGGTATAGGACCAGACAACCTGACCAAGAGGCCTTTTGTTTTACCCTTTCTGTTTGGTTCAGTTTTCTCACAGTCCAGATCTAAAAGCCCTAATTCCTAGGTGTGCTCCTTTGGCAAGGAGAGCAATCTTATATTACAAAAGAAAATTATCCAGGGGCAAGGGTGCTATCACTGGGAGGCCCTGGGTGCTGAAGCACCCACAAATTTTTCACTGTGGGTGCCCAGCTGGGTGACCCAATGTGGTGCATGCATGATGTCATACGGCATGCCAAGGTCCAATGGGGCCTGTGACACCCTCTGAAAGGCTGAGGGGAATTCCCCAACTGGCCTTTTAGAGGGTCCAGTGGGGCTCGTTGCAGCTGCAGGAGGGTCCGATAAGGCCCATTGAAACTTGTGACATCATGTGCACGTTGCAGCGTGCTGTGTGGCATCATGCATGCAACTTGTGTGACATGAGTCAGCGTGGTGTAGTGGTTAAGATCAGTAGACTTGTAATCTGGTGAACTGGGTTCGCATCTCCGCTCCTCCACATGCAGCTGCTGGGTGACCTTGGGCTAGTCACACTTCTCTGAAGTCTCTCAACCCCACTCACCTCACAGAGTGTTTGTTGTGGGGGAGGAAGGGAAAGGAGATTGCTAGCCGCTTTGAGACTTCTTAAGGGGAGTGAAAGGCAGGATATCAAGTCCAAACTCTTCTGATTCTTCTTCTTCTTCTTCTTCTTCTTCTTCTTCTACTACTACTACTTCACTTGCCAAGCACCCAATGTGGGGCAGAACCCAGCACACCTGCCAGGGGGTACTGTTGTTGTTGTTGTTTAGTCGTTTAGTCATTTCCGACTCTTCGTGACCCCATGTTTGGCACCATCAGAGTAAGTGCAAAAAACATTAAGGGCTTGTGGGGGGGGACCTCTTGGAAATAACCAAAAGCCCTGCCTTAGACTTTTTTTTTGGAAGCTGAGTAGCATTGCCACCCTGAAGGTTACGTAATAGTCTTACATTCCCAAAGATATCACGGCACGATTTTCACTCTTTCGCATCATGACCTTTACTTCCCATGACTTCTGCACTTCTGCGAATCCATGAATAAAGCTCTTTAAAGTGTTTGCTACATAACATCTCCATACTACTCACAACTGCATTGTTAGCAATCATTAGAGTCCTACCAAATTGTGTTGTTCTTTTTAAATGTAATAATGGTGGATTTAAGCACCGTTTAGTATTTTCCATGGTTTTTTGTTTTGGTTGTTTTGAAATCCAGCCATTAAAATGTGTCTCCTTAAAAGCAACTACCTGCAATTCTACCCATGTTTTGTTAAAAGCAATTCTCACTCTGTTCAATGGTACTTACTCCCTAGTCAACGAGTGTATTTAGGATAGCAGCCTTTAAAAAAAAAAATGAACATGACGGGAGCTTTCCGATTTTTGCTCACTTTACCGGGTAATTTTAGCAATCACTTGTTTTCATGATGAGTAGAGATACTGGTTGACTTGTTGATATTTTTTACTTCATCTTGTTTCTCTGCTGAAGTTGTATATAGTAGCCTTTCTCATTTCTCCTAGTAATCCACCAGGATCTCTAAAAATACAAACAATGCTATTTCTTTCCATATCTTAGCAACATGTATAAATAATTTAGCAGGTTCTGAGCAAAATGCACTCCACACTTATTGACCCCTGTAGTAACCTCTCCTCTAGTGAGTTAAAGACTTTGTTTTCAAAAAACTAAGTATGCTGAAGGAATTTCAGACAGGTATGAACACAGATCATTTCCATATATACAAATAATTCTTCATGTAACCTTGGGGAAGACTAGCTACCTTTCAAATATTTGAAAAATGAAACTTGATAACGAATCAACTTGCTATTCTTATTCTTCCGCTCCATCTCTGTCCAGTCCATTTTGAATATCAATTTATTTATTTATTTATTAGGTAGCTTGTTTGCAATTCTGCTTTGTTGCCTTTCATTTTGAGGAAATATAATTTCTTCATCCACACATTCAAGCTCCAGAGTCAAGATACTTTGCCTTGGATATTTTGGCAGTTTAAATCATGTGCAGTCATTGTATCTCGAGTATCGTTTATATTGCTATGCAAAGCTGAAGTAATAGTTTTACCAGACAACAAATTTGCAGTACGGTTTCTTCCTTATGCTGACTTGGATACAGACTTTGCTTCCACCCGTGGACAGCTAAGTGATTTTGACTGATTTTTGCCCTCTCCCTGAAGCCCCCTACCTCACCCAGCACCATCTTCCAGACTTTTCTGAAGGGTTAAGGTACACCAGTATGAGAGGTGGAGCTGGTGACTGAAGGGACACCAGGGAGAAATTGGCAAAAATCTCCTCATCTCCTCTGCCATCAGGATCTTTCTACTGAACCAAAAGCTTTCCGTGGACTGAAAGAGTCTTTATGTCAAAGGAAGCTAACGTCTGGATCCAGCCCATTGTTATTTGAAGGGGTGAGAATGAGTAAGGCTTAAAACATTAAATGAATCAAACAAACAAACAGTAGGATTAATTACCTCTTACTGGTAAATATGTTTTAGGGGACGCGGGTGGCGCTGTGGGTTAAACCACAGAACCTAGGGCTTGCCGATCAGAAGGTCAGCGGTTTGAATCCCCGCGACGGGGTAAGCTCATCAAAGTGCAAAGTGCAAGTAGATAAATAGGTACCGCTCCGGTGGGAAGGTAAACGGCATTTCCGTGCGCTGCTCTGGTTTCACCAGAAGTAGCTTAGTCATGCTGGCCACATGACCTGGAAGCTGTACGCTGGCTCCCTCGGCCAGTAAAGCGAGATAAGCGCCGCAACCCCAGAGTCGTCCGCGACTGGACCTAATGGTCAGAGGTACCTTTACCTTTACCTTTAAATATGTTTTATGCTTCCCAACGTTTTCTCACATGGTGAAATAGGGGTCCGTGCATGGCAGTGGTACCGAGATGTACATGGGAAAAAGCTAAGCTATCCTGCTGTTGGATCCATGCATCATGTGCAAAGCTGCCCTAGCAATCAGATTACAAATAGATTAAGAAGGTTATTAATCTTAATGGACACTTCTGTTATGCTTTGAGGTATATACCTAAACTTGCAATGTGTGGATGCAACAGATTTTTGCAAACCTATGTATCACACAGAATAGAATAGAATAGAATAGAATATATTTATTGTCATTATGCCCTTCGGGGACAACGAAATTATTTGGCTGCTCCATCCAACCCAGATAGGGCACTCCATGCAAAAACAAACAACTACAAAAACACTGATTAAAACCATACACACTGATTAAAACCATACAATGATAAAACATAACAGGTAGAATTAGATGACTTCAAAGTCCAGGCTTCCCATTCAAGGCCACGATCGCTCTAGAGAAGAAGCTGTTTCTAAGACAGCTTGTTCTTGCTGTCATCGTCTGTATCAAGATACTCTTGAAAGAAGTAATGATCTGCTGCATCCTTCTCCTGGCTTCCAGTCGGTGGCAATCCCATTATTGCTGCCTTACAATGTGTGAAGCTATTCTAATTTATGTAAATGGGGGATGGGGACATGAATTCCCAAACCCTTTGTGTTCTGTGGTAACATTTGATAGTTATATTTCAAAACCGGCATAATTTAATAGATTGCATCCATGTCTTTAAAAATAAATATGATCAGAGACCTAGCTTGAATAGTCTGAGGCAAATGTCTAAGCAACCTCTGTCCCTCATCTATATTATTCAGAAAACAATCAGTTATCTAAGAAGGTTAGTGTAAAAATCAATAAGACAACACTCACAATATATTTTGCACATAAGAAACATGATAGAAGTCATAAATAAGAATGGGTAGATCAGTGATTCACATCATATTCCGTATGCCTCACATCTGAAATTGTCTAGCGGCAATGCTATTTTGCCAAGCTAAAATAAATTTCATTATTTTGGGGGTGAAATTATGATGCTATCCTACTATTTATGCCCGCCCCTCCCTTTATCTTGGTATTTGTTGTTTTTATTAAAGATACATTATTCAGCTTTGCCTGCACCATACATTTATATATAATCCTGGAAAGGGCATTGCTCTAAAAATTTTATACCTAAAGATCGCAGTGAGAGATTTGATTGATTAGTTAATACTATCTGCTATTTGAAGCACTAACCCTGAAGGCAATAAATAAAACATATGGTATTAAAACTACACCGCATAGTTAATACAGGCTCACTTGTGTCAAACCATTCATTGCCAGTGAAATTTTACTAATGGATCTGAACAGTACCCATCAGTGTGATTTCACTGGCAACTAAAAGCCGTTTTCTTTATTCTGGTCTTGAGGATAACTGAGTCATACGGGTCTTTAATCTTCTGCTGGAGTGAGATGTCTAAACTTCAATATGTCTTTGAAATAAGTGGCAGTGTCGTGTGTGTGTGTGTGTGTGTGTGTGTGTGTGTGTGTGTGTGTTCAGAAAGAAATCTTCTAAGGTCAGGGTTGATTTTTTATTTCTAGATCAATATTAAAGATAATCATACAGTGCCTCTGAGTTGTGCCACATCTGACCTTGAAGCACTAGATTATTGTTCAATAAGAGTCAGAAATGTTTAATCTCCTCATGATGGGTTTGCCTAATTTTAAAATATATACTGGTACAGCCGCATTGGCTTCATCTGTGACTAGAGCGGAGGCACAAAGGGTAAACCAAAGTGACAGGATAGGAAAGCCCTCATGAATCGAACTCAAGGTCTCCTCATGGACCTTAATGGCTGTCGCTGATGCTTTTAACTGTGGTGTTAACCAATATACTGTATATACAATTTCTTTTCTGCTTATTGTGTGGCAAAGAGAAAGGAAATGGGAGTTATCCAAGTCTGAACTGAAATCATAGCAAAAGCACACATTTGTTACATACCGTATTTTTCCATGTATAAGACACCCCCATGTATAAGATGCCTCCTATTTTGGGGGACTCCAAATTAAGAAAACACCCCTCAGCACTACCCGTGTATAAGATGAGCCCCAATTTTAAACATAATTTTTTGGTGAAAAAAACAACCCAGTCTTATACATGGAAAAATACAGTATGTTTTCTTAGGGTTTAAGAAGAAGGAAAAGATCAGTTGGAGTACATTTGTATTTAGTCTAGTAAATTAAGCTTAAATTCTGCAACAACAACAACAAAAAGATACTTAGAAAACCTCTGTAAGACTGGTCTAATTGTGTGACACATCAGTTGAACTCCTGCTGTCCCACATTAAATCTCTGATATGCTTTTGCAGGCTGCGTTGGGGGCCAAGTTCCAAAGTTACAATTACATGACTGAATGAGATTTCTGTTCAAGCTACCACCACCCTTTGGAAACTGTTGCTGTCTTTATGAAGACTGTTTTGTCCTCTTTCCAAATTGGGATTTTGAGTTCTGACATGGAATTTCAAAATTTCATTTGGATTTAGCTCTAGGTGAAAATTTGAACACAACCTACAGCTGTGTGCCACAAGAAGTCGTACCGAAATTCTTTGGGCTTCTCTGAAGAATCTTCCAGTGTT
This sequence comes from Darevskia armeniaca, assembly GCA_034641395.1. Taxonomy (NCBI): domain Eukaryota; kingdom Metazoa; phylum Chordata; class Lepidosauria; order Squamata; family Lacertidae; genus Darevskia; species Darevskia armeniaca. Next base: position 235,946 of record JAWWNF010000242.1, read on the forward strand.
TTGCCTCAGGATAGGGCTTGCTGATCAGAAGGTCGGCGGTTTGAATCCCTGTGATGGGGTGAGCTCCCATTGCTTGGTCCCAGCTCCTGCCCACCTAGCAGTTCGAAAGCACATCAAAGTGCAAGTAGATAAATAGGAAGGTAAACTGGCGGGAAGGTAAACGGCGTTTCCGTGCGCTGCTCTGGTTCGCCAGAAGCGGCTTTGTCATGCTGGCCACATGACCTGGAAGCTGTACGCCGGCTCTCGGCCAATAAAGTGAGATGAGCGCCGCAACCCCAGAGTCGGACACGACTGGACCTAATGGTCAGGGGTCCCTTTACCTTTAGCTCCCTCACAGTTGTTTTAAATTGCAGAAATGACAATTCATGTACGCGATGACAGCAGCAAGGATACTATTGGCCCAGAGATGGAAACAATATAAAGTTCCAACCAGAGAGGAGTGGCTGTTGAAGATGATGGACTATGCTGAAACGGCGAAACTGACTGGGAAAATCGGAAACCAGAAAGAGAAGAATTTCAAGAAGGAATGGGGAAAATTTATAGTGTACTTAAGAGAACACTGTAAACCACTAAAAAAAAACTTTGGCACGATTTGAGTAATGCTTGTAATGTACGAAAAACTTTGGAAAAATGGATTATTATTATTTTTAACAAATTAGAGAAATTAGGATAAGGAGATGAAAAAAAGATTGATAATGGCAACCACGGAAGGGCGGAGGGAAGTCAAAGGATTCAGAGAATCCTAAATGAAGAGGTGAATGATATGTTTGAATTTAAATTTGCTATGTAAAACTTAACAAAAATACATTTAAATAAATAAATAAATTGTTTTCTATGTGAAATTCATTGGTCACGTAACGGTATCCTTTGCCCTGAAAGAAAGCTCTTTGTTTCAGTAGCTGCTTCTGTCAGAGGAGCAGGGAGGGAGCCCCCACCCCATATCCTCTACAACAGAGTTTGGAGGGGGGAATTGGTGAAGATCCCCTCCCTTTCCATTCTGGTAATGGAAGTATCACTGGGTTCAAATAGGCTTCCATGAGCAGGAAAGGTATCATTGCATACAACCCAGTGTTACTGAAGAAAGGACCATAAGGCACAAAGTGTTGCTGAATTTTGTTTTACTGTAGAACATAACATTGTGCTTGTACCTTTTCACACTTACCTGGAGGTAATTCAGTGGAATCACTTCTCTGTAGACACGCTAAAGGGTTATGCGATGAACTATTCAAACGTAAGACCCATTTATTTCCATTGGTCTTACTCCCAGGCAAGTGTGTGTAGAGTTTCAGCCTGAAACTCACATTCTGTGCATCTCATTGGGAAACTTCCAACTCTAAGCTTGAGTGTGCAAATACACAGGGGGTGCTATATTTGGAAAGAATTAAATTCACGCTGAATACAGTAATTTGATTAGCTTAATGTTTTTATATTAGTGTATATTAATTCCATTTTAGATTATATTAAAAACATACTTGTCTAATTTGTCTGATGGCATTTAGTTATAGAATTTGGAAGAATGTCTGCCTTTAAAAAGCAGCATATTCTAAGTTATCCTTAGGCTTGTTCTAGCATTGTAACCAGCTTGACAGTTCTCCAACAGCATTCCTCTATTAGGGAAATAGAAAGACAAGAAATCTCATAAGAAACCTGTTATATTGGTTTTATTGAGTTATCAAGTGCATAAATGCACAGACATTAAAAAATGATGATGACAACTCCATATGAAATAGGGCCATTATAAGCAACGTACAGTATAACTTATGGGGGGAAATAAATAAATTTCTTCAGATACAAATGCAGAACTAATATAGTTTATTATCAGAGAGAAAAGTTCTTTGACTAAATATAGGTGAACTTCTAAAACTGAAAAAAAGAGATTCCTGTAACATTAATATTTCTGATTTATTAAAAAAAAAACCCTCTATAATCTGGCAAGCCAGCATCACAATGTGCAATATGGTGCACTTCTCATAAAAATAGATAATGGGGAGGGGAAGGGGAACAGAGCTGAAAAAAGGCACAGCCAAATCTATTCACAGCAATATAAAGAGAATAAACCAAGCTACAAAGTGGTCAACAGAGTTCTACTGGCATTATCTCTCTCTGGTTTTCCTCTGAGAACAATATATGTTAGGAGCTGTTGGTGTTCTATCTGTCGACTTTTTCTCCTGCATTAACTAGACCAACCTGGATCATTTCCCACATATCATGAACTTCAATAGGTCCTTCCAGCCATGGTTACTTGTGTCCTTCCTTTCTCCCTTCTCAGTATTGCTTCAACTTCAAGTGATTTTTGGAAAGGCTGATGAATAGAGTTTTGAACGGAGCTACCTGAAATTTACCATAGTATAACACTATCTAAAACAGAGGATTATGGCATTATTTTTGAGGCACGTAATATGTATCTACTTGCAAGTAGAAGCTTGTTGCAATATTCTTTGTGCTCAAAATGTTTAGATTTTGCATTATACATCTTTAATGCTCATGAGGATCACTGTGATATAATAGCTTTAGTTGCTGCAAGTGTCAACAGTGAACACAAAGTAGGTCAGCTAGATAATATACCTTGGCTCACTCTTACCAAGTACCTTGGTTCTATCTGACTTTTCCCTTGAGAGATTTGAGTAAATCATGAGTATATGAAGCCTAACTATGGGTTAACTGGGAATAGGTATTGATAGGAAATATCTGAAATATGAGGGGAAAGGAAAACTTGACTTGCTCTTCTTATCAACCTCACTTTTTCATTACAATAATTTCTACTAGTTTAATGTTATGCCACCAAATGATACATCCTCATCAAAGCTATTCATTTTTGGAATGGAAAAGAGCCCACTTTATTATGCTAACGTTTCCAGCACCTTACTAGAAAAGAAATTGCATTCTCCTTACAAGTTTGGGGATCAATGCTCCCTATCACTCCATGTTTGGTAGTTTGGCAGGTCTTCTCTGCCCTGTGGGGAAGGTTTCTGGTTCAGGGATCAAAAGAGCATGCAGGAGATAGGAAAGGGAGTCAAAAAGAATTGGGGTGCTTACTCTCAACAGCTTCGCTCACAAGGATCATAGGAACGTGCAAGCCCACTCACCACGACAAGGCAATGATCCAGCGGGTGGGATCTTGAGTGTAAGCCACCCTGGGAATGTTTTTGGCTGAACAACAGGATACTTTCAGAAGACATGTGAAGGCAGCTCCGTATTGGAAGTTTTAAATGTTTGATGTTTTGCTTTTTTAATTATTATAGTCGTACCTCGGAAGTTGAACAGAATCTGTTCTGGAAGTCCGTTCAACTTCCAAAACATTCGGAAACCAAGCCACAGCTTCCGATTGGCTGCAGGAAGCTCCTGCAGACCCAGCGGAAGCCGTGGAAGCTGTGGCGGATGTTCGGGTTCCAAAGAACATTCACAAACTGGAACAATCCCTTCCGGAATTGCAGTGTTCGGGAGCCAAAACGTTTGACCAGCAAGGCGTTAGACTTCCGATGTACGACTGTATTATTATATTCTGATGGAATGCTGCCTAGAGTGGCTGGGGCAACCCAGTCAGATGGGCAACATTCTTAATTACTACTGCTACTACTACTACAACTACTACTACTACAAGTGAAATGATAGATAGATGATAGATGATAGACAGATAGATGATAGATGATAGATAGATAGATAGGTAGGTAGGTAGGTAGGTAGGTAGGTAGGTAGGTAGGTATAGATAGATGATAGATAGATGATAGATTAGATAGATAGATAGATTAGATAGATATAGATAGATAGATGATAGATAGATAGATAGATAGATAGATAGATAGATAGATAGATAGATAGATATAGATGAGAGAGAGAGAGAGATGATATAGATAGATAGAGATAGATGATAGAGATAGATGAGAGAGAGAGAGAGAGAGAGAGAGAGAGAGAGAGAGAGAGAGAGAGAGATGATATAGATAGATAGATGATAGATAGATAGATAGATGATAGATAGATAGATAGATAGATAGATAGATAGATAGATAGATAGATGCTCCCCTGAGCACAGGACAGTTAACTCTGCATCTCTATTCCCTCCACTGGAATTTTTGCACCAAATGGATGTGCTTTCACCCCTTCTCCCTCTTTCATTAGTATACAGTACTGCTTCCCCCCCCCCTTTAAGAGCTTATTTTTAGTATTTTGGGTTATGACTGTATGACTGTATTAGGTGAAATTCTGAATTTCCTTGAACTTCTGCGTATATGTGGCACCACATTAATTAATTTGAAACTGAATATCTTTTCCACCCCACCTGCAATAAATAAATGCTTTTCTATTTCAAATTGCATTCTTGGTATGGATGTGAATTTCCAGGTTCTGTAAATTTTAGACACATTCTCAGGGTAACACAAAATTGATTTGCACAAAAGATCCGCATCTCAGACAAGCACAGGTACATGGAAGTACATGGATACGCATGTTCCCAGACACATGTAATGTAAGGCGGCTTCTGGTATGTCCTGTGTGTTACGCTGCACTAGCACAGTGCCAGGACTTTGCACATTATTTATTTACTATAGATATTTATAAACCATATTTCTGGATCACATCCACCCAAGGCAGAGAACAGCAGTGCAGCAATAAAAATGCAATGATATAGTACAGGATTGTATATATTGCAATATTAATATAATAATAAAACTTTAAAATGGAAAAAAGTACGAAAAACTAACAATAATCTAACAATACTTCTGAATTTCTCTTCCCTTAAATGTGAATCAAGCACCAACATTGTTACATTTTCAATGTTTGTTAAAACTTTTGCTTTCCCTAAGCCTTCCCAAATTAGCCTAGTTTACCTCTGACGTTTTAATTCTTGTTGATTTTTTACATTTTAAAACTTTTATGATTGGCTATATATTTTATGTATTCTCACTAGTTGGGTATTCTGTAAGTGGTATACATTCTAAAAATAATAATAATACATTCTGCTAGTATAAAACTAATTCCAAAACTACAGCAGTGGTAAAGCAGTAAAATAGGGGCATGTACAAAATCCACATTAATTAATAGCCATTTAAAACAGATAGGCTTAAAATCTTTTTGAAAACTATGGGTGAAAGGGCCAACTGTACACACTGGTGGAGGAAGAGTGGGGTGCCATCGCTGCTGCCCCCCATCTGTGCTGGGTGCCCCGCCCCTGTAGGTGGCATGCCCCGCCCCCAGGATGCTCACCAGCCTAGCTCCCGTCTGCTCTCTGCCCCCCCCCCCCCGGTGCTGGAGCATGAAGCCCCGCCACTGACCATACATATCTCAGTAAGGAAATTAGGTAAGGTGGATACTATGATTGAGAAGGTTCAATCTCCAGAGCTCACCAAACTAATTGATCTTACAGGTGGGTCAATGAAGAGATTGTCTAATGCCAACCATAAAACATGAGCACGTTCAGATGTTATCAAAGTCAGAGATCTTTAAGATCAGCAACATTATGTTAGTACAGAGCTCTTTGCCCTAGTGCTGCCTGTTTCTTCGACTTGCATAACAGATCACAGACTGGTCTAAAAATACATAAATAAACCATTACTAATGGGAGACACTGTGACATTTTGATTTATCACTGGTCCAGTTACAGTCAGTGTAACAGCATCATTAGATGAAAAGGCTGTCTAATGACTACCACAGGACAAAGAGCAGATTCAATAGCTGCTTCTTAGGAGGAGACTCAACCTGACATGAGCATCTCTAACTGAACTCTTATTAAACGCCAGAGCAGCAGCTTTTGAATGGCCGCCTAGATTTCATTCTTAAGTGTGCATAGTTAAAAGTCATTCTTGCCACAATGCAATGAGGTCATGTCAACGTGGTTGAGTTTGAGGCAGAAGATATTCTCTCACCATGGATATTTTTTCACCGTCCACTCTCCCAGTAATGCATTTATCTCTTCCACATAATATGCAACACACACACACACACAGGAACATCCATCCTATCAGCTATCTACTGTTTTACAATGATATTTCAGTGCATTTTAAAAGGAGGAGGGAAAGAACAGGACCCAAAGTTACTGTCCAGTTAGCAAACTAAAAGGACTTCAAACTTTGTAAACACAGAAGATCTTGTAAAGTCCTTGGAGCTGAATGGGAACGATGAAATAGTTCCTTCTCCCTAGCTAGTGACATATCTATGTCTTTTTTTTTAGGAGAAGCAACAAACCAGTGTGGCATATTTTCATCTTCAAGTCACAACACTTACCAGAAACAAGCAACAAGGCTCTCAAATTACATTTAAGCTGAGAAAAGTGTAATCTAACTATCAAAGGAATTGTACTCTAAAGTGCTCCAAATACTGCAAACACAGACTGGATATAATCTCTCCTGACTAGATTTAAAGAAGAGCAGCAGTGTTAAAAATAGTCAGTTCCCACCCACCCCCACCCCCCAAATACAGGCAGCATCTGACAACTGTCTCCAAGGTGCCTTGCTGCATTAAGAGAACACACTATGGTTGATGTCTCTGTATGTTGCCCTTCCAGATGCCCAATCCTTAGTTTTAAAATATGCTTATTATACAGCCCAGAGCTCCTTGGCAAAGGTTACATAATGTTTTATTTCAGTCTTTATTTTATTTTTAACACAAGATTGCCAGCACTTACAAATTAATCACACCCGGATTCTGCTTTCAGAGATTGCATCTCTAGTAGGACTTTGATTGGAAGCACAATCTTATTCATGTTTACTCCGAAGTAAGGCCTATTGAATTTAGCAGGAAATAAATCTCATGGCATCATGACAATGTTGTTCGATCAGGGCAAGCATTTTGGCTTGCCAGGCAGAATGATCTCCCTCTTCTCCCCCGTGTGCTGTACTGGAGGTTTCTCTGACTCCCCCGGAGCCAATTTTGGGGGGGTGTTGGGCACACGAGGCAAGGAAATAGGGGGAAGCCCTGTTGTGCAAGCCAAAGTTCTTGTGCAGAGCTTCTGCTGACTAGTTACATCCTACCCAATGGGACGTCTGATTAAAAATAGAAAGGATTGCAGTGCAAAGCTTGCAAATCAGGCTGATTTTCTCTTGTCATTCAGATAGATAGATCATAGCTGTCAACCCTCCCTTTTTTTGTGGGAAACTCCCTTATTCCAATGCTGTTTCCTGCTGCTATCCCAGATTGTTGATATCCCTTAAATTTCCCGGATTTCAAAGGAAGCAGCTCCTCTCCCTCCCTGAAGCCAGGGAGGCTCCTCAGCTGCGTTGCTCAGCTGCCAATAAGGAGTCTGAGACCGACTGGGGACGGAGCTTGCATGCCTTGTGCAGCCAGACCCTCACGCCCAACCAGACAGACAGCCTGCCTGCCATCTACGCGCTCGCTCTTTCGCTCACCCGTTCGCGCGCAGCCTCTGGAGTGCAGGGTGGCGAGGCTACTTGGTGCCATTGCACCGCCCTCGCGGCATCCCTTATTTTCAAATCCGAAAGTTGACAGCTATGTAGATAGATAGATAGATAGATAGATAGATAGATAGATAGATGATAGATGATAGATAGATAGATAGATAGATAGATAGATAGATAGATAGATGAATAGATAAATATGAATACCAGCAGTGGGGCATGAGGAAGATAAGCAGTCCTCATTGGACAGAGATGGGGTGCAGCCAAGACAGGGGAGCTTGGGTTTGGCAGGAATGCCAACCCGTAACTTCCCCAGCCTCAACACTGCCCTGCTTTATCTCCATCCTGGTGCCACTGCAGCCACTCTACTCCCACCTCAGCCTTTAATTTACACCACTAAAAACAATATCTCTGATGTGCCAGCCACCTCCACTCAGCTGAGATGCTTCTATAGTCATAGAATCATAGATCTGTAGAGCTGGAAGGGACTACAAGGGTCACCCAGTCCGACACACCTGCAATGCAGGAATCTTTTGCCCAGTGTGGGGCTCAAACCTACAACCCTGAGATGAAGAGTCTCATGCTCTACTGGCTGAGCTATCCTAGCAGTCATGTATATGGAGTAGAAGAAGATGCAGGCACAATGACTTACCTGGAGAACATTGGAAGCTGTCAGATACAACTCCAGATACCAGAATCTACCTGGTTCACCTTTATGTGCACTGACTGGCAGCAACTATCAATAGATTGAGATAGAAGTCTTTCCTATCCCTATCTGGGAATGCCATAGATTGATCCTGGGGCTTTTTTGCATGCAAGGCAAGCACCCTACTTCTGAGCTGAAGCAGTTTCACCTTCAAGTAGCTCTGTGGAACCTAATTCTAATTTAGGCTACATTACAGTACCCATAAGGCATAGATCTCCCAAGTGTCAAATTACCCTCTCTCTTTTTGTACCAATTTCGCAATGAGTTATACGTATATATCTAAGTCCAAGTGCCTTAATATTGCTGTGAGTCATGCTGTCTTGAGCTGGGCAAAGTGGAGAGCTGGCTCTCTGCCAAGGGTTTCTATAGGTTGGCTATTGGTGGAGGACAATGTATATTAATAAGCAGTTGGCTTTTCCAAGCATTTCAGATATGAGACACACCCACCTGTAGTGGGCAGAAACTAAGGCTGCATGCACAGTGTACCTGTTTAAAGCACAGCATTCTTTTTTTTAAAGCACATTCAAAGCATATTCCTTCCCTCAAAGGACTCTAGGCACCGCAGTCTACCCTAGCAATCCTTCATGAACTACAGTGCCCAGAATTCTTTGAGGGTGTGTGTGCTTTGGAATGTGCTTTAAAGGTACAGTGTGTATGTAGCCTGTTTCAGCAGTAAAGTGAGGGTAAAATTAGGGGTTGGTGGGCTACAAATGGCTCGCAAGGCCCCAAAGGTACCTTACTTTTTGTTTCCACATCATAAAATTTGCAGCTGCTGCAATGATCACAGCTGTTTTCATCCATCTGTGCTGTGTCAGGTAAATCAGTACCAGAAGAACTGCCCTGATGTCAATGGGAGGATGTGGCTGTGGCTTCCAGCATTCTTCTGTAGTGTCACCAAGATGTCTATAGGAGCACAGGAAGTTGCCTCATACAGAGTCAGGCCATTTCTCCATCTAGCTCAGCATTGTCTAGGATGACTCGCAGCAGCAGTCCAGGATTTCAGGTGGGAATCTCTCCCAGATGCTCGGGATTGAACCTGGACTTCCAACAGACTCTCCTTCTCTTTCAGTGCTGAGCGGCAGATCGCTGCTGGAAAATTGGGAAGTTTCTCAGGCCTCCATAAAAATATCAGCACACCAAGCAAAAAGGGCCCAGCTTGTAGTCTGCAAAGAAAAAGGCATAATTTTATATCAGTTTAAGTTCATCTCAACCAGAAACCTGATGAAAATGTGTGCCAATTAAGTTTGTCAAATTAAGTTTGATGTGGATTTCTCTTTTAGAATAAGGTGGTTTGAATTTGGGAGTTAGGGCTGAGTCTATACCACTCATTTACCAACTTAATATGAATGTATGGAACGTAGGAATCTGCCCCATTCCATTGGGCCATTTGGGCCACCTGTTCAGTATTTACAATGATTAGAGAAGCTCTCTGCAAGTCTCAGACAGGGGTGTTTCCCAGCCCTACAAAATATGTCAAGGATTGAACCCAGGATGTGGCCCTTCCTGAATCTGTAATTTAATTTTTACATTTGGAAATAAACAGCTTATTAAAAAGTAAACCCAGTTCTTTCTCCTCCAATTAACTGTCCCAAATCTCCTGTTGTTCAGAAATGGCAGACAACAAAATCTTAGAATCAAGGACCTCAGAAATTCAGAAGAGCCCAGATGGATTAAAGCAAAGGCCTATCTAGTCCAACATTCCGCTCTCATAGTGAGTGGCCAGCCAGGTGTTGATGGGAAGCCAACAGGCAGGGCAGAACCATGACAAATGTGATATGTAGTCCTTTTATCTGAGTTCTAAATATATTCACTTTGAAGTGTTTCTCTCTCAGAAACCTACCCATATTGGACCTGCTATTCCATGGGGCTATACCATGTCACTTGTACGTGTTAATATAAAACAAACAAATAAATATTGCAACCACATGAAGAAGAAGAAGAAGAAGAAGAAGAAGAAGAAGAAGAAGAAGAAGAAGAAGAAGAGTTTGGATTTGATATCCCACTTTATCCCTACCCTAAGGAGTCTCAAAGCGGCTAACATTCTCCTTTCCCTTCCTCCCCCACAACAAACACTCTGTGAGGTGAGTGGGGCTGAGAGACTTCAGAGAAGTGGGACTAGCCCAAGGTCACCCAGCAGCTGCATGTGGAGGAGCGGGGAATCAAACCCGGTTCACCAGATTATGAGTCCACCGCTCTTAACCACTACACCACTCTGGCTCTGTACTGCAGATACTGATTTCAGTGCCACTTAGACATGTGGGGGCCAAACCACAAACTGAATAAGATGTCATCTTTAAAGACCACCAAGGCATGGAGCATAGCACTAGAAGCATGCTTCCCCCAATTAGGCATTTTGCAAATGACAAGATGGTGCACCCCATTCCATGTGCTGAAACTGTAATTGAATTCTACTCAATATTGATCCAGAGCAGAACTCCAATGTATAGTTAGTAGAGTAAAAACTTAAACACGTTGCAGGATTCCCCCTCAAAAAATAGACCAGAGGCGATTGTATTTCAACCAGCAGAGTTTACTGCTACTGAAGGTAAATGAGCATAATGGTCAAAAATCCAATACATTCAGGATTGGCACTGTCCATAAGAAATCCAGTTGCAGCCGACTTCGAAGGCAAGCCAGAGCAAGTAGATAAATAGGTACTGCTGCAGTGGGAAGGTAAATGGTGTTTCTGTGCGCTCTGGCACTTGTCACGGTTCTCCATGCGCCAGTAGCAGTTTAGTCATGCTGGCCACATGACCCAGAAAACTTTCTGTGGACAAACGCCGGCTCCCTCGGCCTGAAAGCGAGATGAGCACTGCAACCCCATAGTTGCCTTTGACTGAACAAGGTCAGCATGACCTTGACAGAAAGAGATAAAGAGAACCAGTTCAAACCAGCTGTACTCAGCTTCTCTGAAGGTATAACCCAAACATCATGAACCTTCTGCCTGTTTCTTTCACACAGAGAATCTTCCAGAACCCTCTTGAATTAAGTAGAATAGGAAAAACCTCCACACATCGGATCAATACTTTCTGCACTAAGAAATGCAAACTGACATAAACAACCCAGACTGGAATATGGAGCTTACTTCAGCATTGGCAATGGTACAGTAGCAAGGTATCTTAGGGGGTGGTGGGCAGGCCTATTTCCCATCACATCTCTATGCTCCCACACCTTGCCACTGCTCCCCAGCATACGTTGCCCAAGGCAGCTGTTTCATACTGCCTAATGTCATGGATGGTCCTATTTCCTATGAGTGCACACGCTATAAGGAGGATAGCTATGTTCATGTAATTTGTGAGGTTACCAGAATACAGGAAGTGCTGTCCACCTTTTCTCCACACAGCCAGTTCTCTAGAACTGAATGATCTAATGGGTGCATTTAAATGTATTACAAGGCATTCATTTTCACAGTGGAAACACCTTTACTAAAATTTAAATAAATTCAAGCAAATGGCTTAATTAGAAGCAATGTCCAGTAAAGCATCCAGTAGGGAAGCTAATTACTCGATTGTCAAATGGAATAACAATAATTTCCCTTACAGTGAAAGCTCTCCCACTGTAATTAGGTTATGTCATACTTTGCGCTGAAGGGAATATTAAAAAACACAAGAGTAGCCAGTTCCATCCACTGTTTAATTTCTATTTATAGACTTATGCTAAATTGCTGCCTCTGCGATACAGCTGGAACATCAATAACCAGAACAACAACAGCTCTTCTGTTGGTCAATTAAGTTTGCTATGTGGAAATTAATGTAAATATGAATCTTGCAAGTACTTTTTTGTTGACTAATCATTTGTAGTGAAATACCAAAAAAAATGTATGAACACATGAAATATTCAGAAGAGAAGGCTCAGAAGAAATGGGTTTTAACATGTAATCTTAATGAATTAAAAAGCATGTATTTATGTAATATCCAGAGCTGCAACACTGTTTATACTCAATGAACATTTTGCCATTGACTTTGATAGCAGCAGAAACACACCCGAGGTTGGTATTCCTTTTCGGGTGGGGAGAATTTTTTCTTTCTTTCTCCAAATACCAATTTAATGCTCTACCAACTAATCCAATGACTTGATTTCACAGGGGTTTACAATGAACGATAGACTGCCCCCCTCAAAATCAGTATAAGATTAATAAGAATCAAAACTTTAACCTGTAGTGCTAAAAATCCACCTAAGTGATATAGTTCATCCAATAGAAACAATCCCAATGCTGCCAAAAGGTATATTAAACAAAAACAAAAAATTGTGTGTGTTTTCTGAAGGACAGAAGGCATTCACCAATTAAATAAAAGCATAAGAAAAACCTGCTGGATCAGGCTAATGGTCCTTACAGCCCAGCACTTTGCTCTCCCTATGGCCAACCAAATGGCCATGGGAGCCCAGGAAGTAGACTGACATGTAGCAGCACCTCCTTACTTGCAATTCACAGCAACCAGCATCTGAGGTAAACTGTCTCTAAGAGCAGAGGCACAACATACCCATTGGGCCTAGCAGCCATTGATAGATGGGCCCAACTTATACATGCTCATCAATTTGAATGGGTCTACTCTGAATAAAATTTTGTTGCATGCCACCCAGTGTGACCTGCTTTTCATGCTGTTTGCCTCATTTGAGTGAGGCCATGGCAACTATAAAGGTGCCACCACAAATAAGGTCCTCATAATGTTCCATTGTACTTCAGATGTTGTGGACAACAATCAGCGGTCTGATTGTGGGTTTCGTGGTGGATTAGAAAGTCAAAGCCAGCTTCTTGTTGCCATGTTATCAAAATGCATGTGACCTGCATATGCACAGAGAACCATTACCCCCCCTCCAACTCTGAATGTATTGCTCGGCCATCATTAGTCTTTGGGCAGAGGTTTGCTGCTCCAAGCATCCCCACAGTTACTGAACAATAGATCTGTCTGCAGTGGAGACTGGCTGAGAGAAACAAGTAGGCAGGCTTCATCAATATGTTATATGCCAACAGCAACACTACCAGTGTGTGAGATGGAAAAAGTAAGGTGGAACCACTATCTTCACCAAGAATCTACAGTGGTAGAACTGTGCTGTTTCCAGGTAGGGTAATCACAGGAGAAATCAAAGATAAGGCTATTCAGTCAAACGAAAATAATAATAATAATAATAATAATAATAATAATAATAATAATATATTATTTATACCCCGCCCATCTGGCTGGGTCTCCCCAGCCACTCTGGGCGGCTTCCAGCAAACATTAAAATACATTAACACATCACAGATTAAAAACTTCCCTAAACAGGGCTGCCTTCAGGTGTTTTCTAAATGTCATGTAGTTGTTGATCCTTTTAACCTCTGATGGGAGGGCGTTCCACAGGGTGGGCGCCACTACCGAGAAGGCCCTCTGCCTGGTTCCCTGTAGCTTTGCTTTTCGCAGTGAGGGAACCGCCAGAAGGCCCTCGGCGCTGGATCTCAGTGTCCGGGCTGAACGGTGGGGGTGGAGACGCTCCTTCAGGTATACAGGACCGAGGCCATTTAGGGCTTTAAAGGTCAGCACCAACACTTTGAATTGTGCTCGGAAACGTACTGGGAGCCAATGTAGATCTCTCAGGACCGGTGTTATGTGGTCCCGGCGGCCACTCCCAGTCACCAGTCTAGCTGCCACGTTCTGGATTAATTGCAGTTTCCGGGTCACCTTCAAAGGTAGCCCCACATAGAGCGCATTGCAGTAGTCCAAGCGGGAGATAACTAGAGCATGCACCACTCTGGTGAGACAGTCTGCGGGCAGGTAGGGTCTCAGCCTGCGTACCAGATGGAGCTAGTAGACAGCCGCCCTGGACACAGAATTAACCTGCGCCTCCATGGACAGCTGTGAGTCCAAAATGACTCCCAGGCTGCGCACCTGGTCGTTCAGGGGCACAATTACCCCATTCAGGACCAGGGAATCCCCCACACCCGCCCGCCCCCTGTCCCCCAAAAACAGTACTTCTGTCTTGTCAGGATTCAACCTCAATCTGTTAGCCGCCATCCATCCTCCAACCACCTCCAGGCACTCACACAGGACCTTCACCGCCTTCACTGGTTCTGATTTGAAAGAGAGGTAGAGCTGGGTATCATCTGCATACTGATGAACACCCAGCCCAAACCCCCTGATGATCTCTCCCAGCGGCTTCATATAGATATTAAAAAGCATGGGGGAGAGGACAGAACCCTGAGGCACCCCACAAGTGAGAGCCCAGGGGTCTGAACACTCATCCCCCACCACCACTTTCTGAACACGGCCCAGGAGGAAGGAGCGGAACCATTGTATAACAGTGCCCCCAGCTCCCAACCCCTCTAGACGGTCCAGAAGGATGTTATGGTCAATGGTGTCAAAGGCCGCTGAGAGATCCAGCAGAACTAGGAAACAGGTCTCACCTTTGTCCCTAGTCCGCCGGAGATCAGCAGGGTGGCATGAAGCCCATCAAAGTGGTGAGCAAACAGTAAACACACAGTCCAGCAAACTCCTGTCAAGTCTGGCTCCGAATGTTTTAGCATCTGTCCTTCCTCTTGATTTGGTCTCTGAGACCAGGTCACGTTCTCAGTTGCTGAGCAAGACTGCATCTCCACATTATTGCCCTGGCTTTTGCAGCAGACCATGAAGAAGACATTTCATCATCCGTGTGTTATCCCAGAGGAATATTGCAAGCATATAATCTTATAAAGACAGATGGTTGCTAACCATAACAGGAAAGCGTTCTTTCCCTCCCCCTCACCCCCCCTCACTACATTTCAATCCATTATGTGTGGGTGGTACGGTGTTTGAAGGCTTCACTAACTTCAGAATATTCATGAGCGATTGCTCAGGTGTTCTTGTTTGCAGTCCATTTTAAGGACGTGGACCAGTTCTGCATTCCTTTCACTAGGGTTTAGTAAGGGAATAGCTATCTCTCTACCAGCTTTCAAGAAACTAACCACATAATGCACTTTAGTACTACTCATTTAACTTTATTGATCTCTGTAAAAAAACCAAACAACAGCTGGGTTTTGTGTGGGGTTGACAACTGACGAGGGTGGGAAGAAAGCTTGAATCAATTATTATTATTATTATTATTATTATTATTATTTGCTGTCAGACAAAGAGTAACACCATCCCTGTCCTCCATCCCAGAAGGCAGAGAAAACAACAATCCCAACCTTTGTATCAGTTGTTTGATGTCTAGTTAAGGAAAGAATAAGAGGACTTTTCTATGAGACCTCTTTGCTACAGGTTACACCTCCACCTTCCCAAAGGTTTAGATTTTTTGTTGCTTGCTTGCTTGCTTGGAAAGTTGTCTAACTGGCATGCAGGTTGGGAATCAGACCACATTTCCAAACAGATCTGAATTTGAAAGGCTTTGAGTCCAGTTCAAACTGAAACAATACTTATCGGATCCCCCAAATTCCAAATTTATTCACATCACTATTCTTAGGTGGATAGTTTTTGTGTAGGGCTGCACCCAAAAATTCACCAGAAGACTCTGTTTCCCCTCTAGGGAGAGATATTTCATTCAGTTTGCATTTAGAGGTGAGTGTAGCTAATTCACACTTTCTGAAACAATACACAAATCAAATCACAGCCATATTGCAAAATTCACACGTGTCCGAGTTTTACAACACAGCTGAGTAACAGTCGAAAAAATATGTATATTACAAAATGTGCATAAAAATGCACATATTGGTGGAAATAACACATAAGATGCATTCTATCAGAGAAAATTACAATCCTGTTTTAGTACACAATGTGTTTGAAACATGGTGACACTGTTTTACATATTCATCGTAGGTTTCCAACTTCAGGCAACAATGCTTTTCAGAAGCTAGAGGGAAGGTTTTTGTGTGAACCTGGGTGTAAAAACACCAGAGGGAATCGGGTTTTAATGAAAAGCTGCCTCCCAGCTGACACATCAGATGAAGTCAGTGAGTTATGAAAAGAGATTGACAGTGTTAACAAGGGGACTATATCCAGCAATTCCACTCCTGAGGTTTCCTAGCTATATAGAACCTGCAATACTAAGAAAGGTCAATTCCTCTAGGCAGGGAGTTCAGGAACAGACCCTGCTATTGCTGTTAAGTATGATTCAAGTTAGAAGCAAGAGTATCAAAAGGTCACATCCATCCACAACTAACTAGCACTGATATAAATAAGAAGAAAAGAAAACAACCACCATCCAATAGTAGAGCAGCTAATCATTTCATTGCCGAATAGCATAACAGCAAATGTTATCAACATCATAGCCATAATAGGCAGTCACATTCTGATTACTGTGTCCATTTCTGTTCACCACATCTGGAAGAGGATATTGTAGAGCTGGAAGAGCTACAGAAAATGACAACCTAAATTATCAGTAGGTTGAAGCACCAGACCTATGGCAAGAGGCTAAACTGTTTAGGTTTGTTGTTGTTGTTTTTAATTCTGAAAGGGGGGGAATGCAGTTCTATACATTGGGGTTGAATAATCTGCAGCCCTCCATCTGCACCCATCACCCCCTGAGGAGCAGGTACATAGCTTTCTGGATCCTTTGCTTGAGGCTCAGGTGGCCTCAGTGGTACGGAGTGCCTTCCATCAGCTTTGGCTGATGGCCCAGATGCACCCCTATCTGTCCTTAAGAGGGTAAAGAGGGAGGGAGCGTTTAGCACTGTGGTCTAAACCACTGAGCCTCTTGGGCTTGCCAATCAGAAGGTTGGCAGTTCGAATCCGTGTGACAGGGTGAGCTCCTGTTGCTCTGTCCCAGCTCCTGCCAACCTCGCAGTTTGAAAGCATACCAGAGCAAGTAGATAAATAGGTACCTCTGCGGCAGGAAGGTAAATGGCATTTCTGTGTGTGCACTCTGGCACTTGTCACGGTGTCCTGTTGCACCAGAAGCAGTTTAGTCATGCTGGCCACATGGTCTGGAAAGCTGTCTGCGGACAAACGCCGGCTGCCTCGACTTGAATGAGATAACTACTGCGCCCCATAGGCAAGTTTGACTGGACTTCACCATCCAGGGGTCCTTTACCTTAAGAGGGAATGTAACACCATCAAAAAGCAGGCACTCTCCTATCCATCCAGTTTGGGGAATGGTCCACTAACAGTGCCTCAGTCTTACCATCTTTCCCCCTTTTTAAGACACCGTCTTATAATTTTTTTTTCTCAAAAAAACACAGGGTGGCTTATTTTTGGGGGATGTCTTATTTTTTATTACGTCAGTATGGTACAGAACAGCCTCCCCCTGCGTGCTGAGCAGGCGGGGCAGAACTTTGCAAGAGGCACGTTTTTCCCCCGTGCCTCTCACTGGTTCGCTGGCTCCCTGCGCACGCAGAAGGGGCTGAGGAGGCGACGGGAACAATGGCGGCACCACGGCTTACTTTTGGGGTACGTCTTACTTCTCACAAAGGTAAAAAAAAACCTGCCATGGCTTACTTTATGACTATGTATTAAAAAGGGGGAAACAGGGTATCTGGATGGAGCTTCAGTTTCTTGGCTCTCATCCAGTCGATTGCCAAGGCAAGACAGCGGCCCAGCCATCCACTGCCACACCTGCATATGTAAAGAAGTAGAGCTGTGCATCATCAGTATATTGCTGACAACGTACTCCAAAACTCCAGATAACCCCGCTCAGTGGTTTCATAAACAGCACAGAGGATAAAACTGAACCTGAGGAACCCTACATTGAAGGCTCCATGGGGCTGTAGAACACCTTCTGGAAACAATCAAGTAGGACTGGAAGCACAAGGTCTAGACAGGACCAGTGGTCAGGGATGATGGGAGTTGTAGTCCCAAAACATCTGGAGGGCCGAGTTTGCCTATGCCTGTTCTAGAGTGTGGCCTGCCACATGCCTTGGGAGGGACAGCCTCATAGTTGTCACAACAGCCATGATTTCCTAAGTCATGCCAGAGCCAGCTGCCTTAGCATAGATGTTGAAGTCCCCCAGAACCAGCAGTATGGGAGTCCTCAACACCTCCTCTGAGACCTGCTCTGTCAGCTCATGGGCAGACAGGTGGATTGTCCCAACTGCTCAGTGCCATAAGCACACACACTAGATACCCCCCCCCCCCACCAACGAGAGAGAGAGAGAGAGAGAGAGAGAGAGAGAGAAAGAGAGAGAGAGAGAACTGCAATTCTCCCTCCCTGGTCCTTAAATCTCCCCTGATGCTGCACCGAGTACCCAAGTGGGCACAGGTAGGTGAGACCAACTCCACCCTGCTCATCCACCCAGGCCTCAGTGATACAATCAGATCAGCCTCCTCATCAATAATCAGATCATGGATGAGGGAGGTCTTTCTCAAAGCCAATCTGGCATTCAGCACCAGCAGCTGTAGCACCGAGGTCCACATAACACCCTCCCATCAGAGGTCAAAGCGATAAACAACTACCTGACATTTAGAAAATACCTGAAGGCAGCCCTGTTTAGGGAAGTTTTTATTCTGTGATATTTTAATGTATTTTGATATTTGTTGGAAGCCGCCCAAAGTGGCTGGGGGGACCCGGCCAGATGGGAGGGGTACAAATAATAAATTATTATTATTATTATTATTATTATTATTATTATTATTATTATTATTATTAACTGCCTGTGTCATTTGTGCTTTACCCAGCCTGCCCAACTCCCACAGCACACCTACCCTCAACCACTGTGATTGCACCCTCCCCCACACTATCCCCAGATCCTCTCCTCCCAGACACATCCCACATATTTCAATTCAAAAACAACAAAGACCCCAAAATTAAAAGCACACACGTTAAAAAGCAATTAAAATAAATTTGAAACATTTAGAAACATTTTAAACTTTGGGGGCAATAATAGCAGCCTATTAGAGCACATGCTACATCAGTAAAGGTCATGCCACCTTCCCTGGTTGCTATGCAACACTTCCACCCCACTCTTGGGTGGTTGGCTAGCTCTCAGAACAGAATTAACCCTTAAGGTTACAGACTGAATGACCTCTGCTGTTGCGTGCTTCCACCATGTATTTCTGTGTCTTCAGTTGTTATTCTGCCCTATGTTCCCAAATTCACTTTTGGATAAACATACTTATGTTAGGATCAAGCTTTAGGTCCATAATTAGCTTTAGGTCCATAATTTAGGTCCATAATTAATTAGCATAGATTTAGTTTTTTGACTTCTAATAGTGACTTCTTGGTAGAAAGCCTCATGGAAGCAAGATTTATGAACCTCCTCCACCGCCACATACACATTCCCCAGCTAACTAATGAGATCAGTGTCAAACTGGAAGTGAGCCAATAAAAAGAAACTCACTAAAAACAAAACAGAAATATTGTCAGCAATTAGTGGATTTCTTTTTAAAAAAAATGTTTTAATTTTAAGCTATTTGGGGAATGTTTCGGGGATGAAGAGTGATGTATAATATATGTAAATTGATTACTATTCTGGCTTCACCAGAAATGTGGTAGTGGGTCACTTGACCCATTTACAGGTCCAAGTTTTGTTCCCCATCTGTGACCTACTATTGTATATCCTCTCGCAGTTCAATCTTCTTTGTGTAAGCGTTGACCAGCACACATGTGCGGCAACTTACAAAGCAGATCGGGGCCCCCCGGTGTGGCACAGGCACATCATGTGTGTGTGTGACTTCACACATGTGCATAGAATCATAGAGTTAGAAGAGACTACAAGGGCCATCCAGTCCAACCCCCTGCCAAGCAGGAACACCATCAAAGCATTCTTGACAGATGGCTGTCAAGCCTCTGCTTAGAGACCTCCAAAGAAGGAGACTCCACCACACTCCTTGGCAGCAAATTCCACTGACGAACAGCTCTTACTGTCAGGAAGTTCTTCCTTATGTTTAGGTGGAATCTTCTTTCTTGTAGTTTGAATCCATTGCTCCGTGTCTGCTTCTCTGGAGCAGCAGAAAACAACCTTTCTCCCTCCTCTATATGACATCCTTTTATATATTTGAACATGGCTATCTTATCACCCCTTAACCTTCTCTTCTCCAGGCTAAACATACCCAGCTCCCTAAGCCGTTCCTCATAAGGCATCGTTTCCAAGCCTTTGACCATTTTGGTTGCCCTCTTCTGGACACGTTCCAGCTTGTCAGTATCCTTCTTGAACTGTGGTGCCCAGAATTGGACACAGTATTCCAGGTGGGGTCTAACCAGAGCGGAATACAGTGGTACTATTACTTCCCTTGATCTAGATGCTATACTCCTATTGATGCAGCCCAGAATTGCATTGGCGTTTTTAGCTGCTGCATTGAGTGTCTCAAGTGCTGGCTTCTTCTCCTGTAGCTGCTGGGTGTCCTGTGGCTGGCTTCTCCTCCTCCTTCTGCTGCAGCTGCTGGGGAAGGAGACCCCGGCTGCTGCCAATGTTCTGCCAAGCGTTGAGCATGCCACACACCCAAAGCGCTGTGCACACCATGTGGTGTATACGCCAAGCATCATGTGCTGCATGCACAATGTCCAGAAGAGCTGGGGCTTCTTTCCCTGGCAAACACAGCAGCAGCAGCAGGAGGAGAAGCTGGCTATGAAAGAATTAACTCCATACTGGGCCTCTCCTGCCCCCTGAACATTGGGGGGGGGGTGGCTCTGCCCAGCCAAATAATTATTCGGGCAGGCAAAGAGCTCAGTTACTCCCCCAGAGGTGGTGCCCCTGTTAGCACAACTGTACTCCTTATACAATTTATTTACATTTAGTTTTGTTTCGTTAAACAGTTTTGTTAAATTAAGTATACTTATGGCTTGTGATAAAGCTACAGATTTTACTGATCTAAGCACCAGGATAGGCAGAATTTCTCACACTTGCTGTTTTAATTATATGGTTCATCAAGAAAAGAGGCAGCATCAAAAACTACTAACGAATCTTGAGGTGGCATGTTTGCAATATCCTACCAAGATTAAAAAAAGAGAATGAAAATGAAAACGTGTAACTAAGAAGCATTTTTGTTTTGTTTTTCAGTTGTAGTCAGAGGTCAAAGATGTTTATAAGTAGGCACTTTAGCAGTTACTCAAACAATGAGAGATCTATAATCCAGGCGAAGATTGCACATCTCAGGGTGCAGAGATATGCAAACACTGGGCTTTTCAAAATGATAGTTGTTTCCCCGTTTTTGTCTTTCAGTTGGCCGGAAGCCATGAAAGGAACTTGAGCTTCTCCGGGTGGTTTGTTGCCTTGGAGAAATTTTCCACACAAAGTTTGTATTCCCCCCCCCCTTTACCTTTCTTTTGGTAACATTCATCCTTAGCATTAGCCCTCTTCCAAGAACTGTGCTTTCTGTGATTCATGTTCAACAGGGTTGTTTTGATCTGATCAGTTAAAAGTGTGAAGGCACATACTTTATTGTTGTATTGCTGAGGGATCAATATGTTACTTGCTTTTCTCACAACAGCCTTTTGTTGTGATGGGGAAAAATTGAGGCCAAAGTCAACTGTGTGCTATTAAGGACGTTTCTTGTTAAGGATTCAACAACAAGCCAACATATGCTAGGTGGGTGGCGCTGACTGCTTTTGTGGCAGGCAAGATAGATGGACAATGAGTTACAAGTCTCTTTATTAAAGGAGGAGGAGGTTTTGGCTGCCAGTGCACACCGTCAGAACTGCAGAATAGCAGACTATTATCCCCCACGCACTCAAATTAATAATTCTAAAGGGATTCTACATCATTTCAGTAATGGTGAATAAAGAATGTGTGGCTTTGTTAGTTCCAGATTTTAACTAATTTCAAATATAATTTTCTCTCTCTCAAATAGAAACCCCCAAAAGCAAATTTGGGCTGTGAAATGGATGACTAGGTCATAAATGGACCTGTATCGGTTGTGATTCCAATCTCACAATGTTGCTACCAATCTCACGGTCACAGTATTATAGGGTTTTTAAAACGTATACCGTATTGGCCCAAATATAAGCCGCACTTTTCCCCTCTAGATTCCGACTGTGAAAAGTTAAAGTGTGGCTTATATTCGTGACCTTGCAAAAATTATCCAGTATGCAGCCAGGAGCGTGGGGCAAACAGCACCAGGAGCACGGCGAAGCAGCATCCGCCCCATACTTAGTCCCCCATCCTCTCCGCCAAGGCCAGGAAGGGAGAGAGCGAGGAAGGGAGCGCCTTATATACAGGTATTGTCTTTTTTTTCCCCTTGACTTTTAAATGTGCGGTTTATATTCAGGTGCGGCTTATGTTCGGGCCAATACGGTATGCCTGGCCATATTTCCATAGCTCTAGATGGTCCTTAGATGACCACACAATTGAACAATGTTTTTTAAAAATACCTTGGCGTCACTTTTCAGGCTACATCCAGTTGGCTTGCCCATATCAAGGCCATAACTCTCCTAACACGTAGGACTTCCGGTGCATTGCTTAATTTTTTTTATACGAGGGGATCCCGGCACTAAAAGCCTTTGTTGGTAAGGTGATTCCTCAGATGCTCTATGGGGTAGAACTCTGGGGGTGGAACCAGAAGCTGTTAGATCGACTCAAAATCTTACAGAACTTTTTTTCTTAAAAGAATTCTAGGCCTCCCCAAAGGAACCCCAGCAGTCCTCCTAAGAGTAGAAGTGGGCCTACCCTCTTTGTCTGCTAGGGCCCATTTAAGATTTTTGCGCTCATTTATCAATCTTGCAAATGCCTCAGACACTCTACTGGCTAAACAAGCCTATGCATTTTTCCAACACAATTCTGCTTGGTGCCAAAACCTCTCTGATATTTTATCCAGATATACCCTTCCCGAGTTCAATACTCTTAAACTCTAGAGCCATATTTCCTATGAATGTGTGGCTTATAAATTTTTAAATAAATAAATAAAAACATGAGGCCAAAGCTTTCATGCATAGATGTTTGGTACTCTCGGTATTGACAAACACCCGTTATCCTGTGGAGGTGGCAGGGATCCAGTAACTAGAGTCACCACAGTTCCATTATTATTATTATTATTATTTGAATTTATATACCGCCCTATACCCAGAGGTCTCAGGGTGGTTCACAGAAAAGATCACAATATATAAAATCAAAATAAAAACAAAATTATGCACTCTCCCATGTCACCAACCAAACAGAGAAAGAGCGTTCACCTGGTTGTGTAAGATCATGACATCTGCGGCTGCTTATAGGGAAGCTCTATAATGAAAAGAAACCCATAATAGCTCATTTGGAAGCCTCTGCGACACAGGCAGTGTTAATATTGAAACTTCTTCTTCCTCATCACCACCCCAAAACAATTATTCTGCAATCAAGCACACCGTTATGTCGTATATATCCCATTGATTTCAGTAAGGTGTACTGATGAGTAACTGTGCTGGATGACAGCCAGGTTTTATACGCTATTCATGCATTTAAGGCATCAACAGTTCTACTACATCTAGTTGCAAAACGTTTCCAAAAACTACCGTATTTTTCCGTGTATAACATGACTCCTATTTTGGGGGGCTCCAATTTAAGGAAATGGGGGGAGATGGCCCACAGTTGTTGAGCTTTTTGCGGGGAGGATTGCCCAGGGTTGTTGAGCTTACAAGCTCCTGCTCACGGCTGCAACAAATCCCCCTTCCCTCTCTGCACTATCCCTGTATAAGACGACCCCCGATTTTAATCATTATTTTACAGTAAGAAAACTTTGTCTTATACATGGAAAAGTATGGTATATGGGGCAATTTTTAAAGTAACTGTTGCATTTCATTTATTCTGTCCATCAAATAACCACCTGCAATGTTGCAGCAGGCTGAAAAAATGTCTGTAGATTTATCCAACTCTTCCTCCAAGGAACTCATAGCCTCATACATTGTATAATTTTATCCTCCCAACACCTGGCTGAAGGAATGGCATTGTTTCAGTGTGAATGCAAGCTAGGCGTGGGACAGGAGGGCATGGTTTTGGGGAAAGCCCATTGTGGGCCAAATTGGGATCCATGCTTGGCCTAATTAGAGCCACAGTCTTGTGCTCCCCATTCCTGCTTTATATAAAGTTTTTTTGGGGGGTTTAAGGCTATGTAGGCTAAGCCTGAGAGTGATTTTCTTGCTGTCCATTCATATCGCACTGCCCAAATAGGCTAAACATTAGGTGGTCTAATGATTTACTGCTTGCTCCAGGTGTTCATGTTGTGGGTCTAAAATGGAAATTAAATCCCAGAAGTTCAAGTGAATCAATACACACGGCAATGTTATTAATACTGAGAAATTTGGGGGTGAACTGTTGGCTAAGATGACTTGGCTGTTTAGTTTTGTTGACCTATGATGTTGTTTAAAATGACTACTTGGCTTCTGGCTGGACTCTTCTACCTCTCAAGTTAAAATCTCTAGGTTCTGATTGCTATGCTAAGTGATCAATAAAATAGCAGTGACTCAGACCATACTCTCAGTGTTTTGGCTCAGATCAGACTGCTAGTGTTCTGACTCATTCTGACACAAGCTACCTTACTCATGTCCTCACTTAAACATTTAAACTTTCATGAAACATTTGCTTTACCCTTCCGAAACTTGTACTCAAAGAGACGTTTGCAACTCCCTAATTCAGCTAAATGTTCCCAAATCGTTTTAATTGACCTAATCCAAAATGAAATGAGGTAGTATTACATCAATATTATGTGGTGGGGGTAGCCAAGTGTATGTATAATTGCAACAAAAGGGGGGAGTTCTGAAATTGAAATTATACATTAGCTATGATATACAGTCATATATATTCATTTAGTGAGTTGTAGCTTACTGACAATCAATGGGTTTACTCTAAGTATGGCTTAGTTGAACACAATTTAATAAGAACAAACTTTGAGATTTATAAAATTCACACTGAATTTGGCAATTCTGCATAGGAAGTTGTATATAAGATATTTGAGCAAATTTTGCAAACAAAAATAACACACTCACACCCACATCAACCTATTTCCCCCACAAGCTGACAGGTAAGGTGTATTTGCTTTTCAGTAAATCAGAGTGGGTTTTAAAAAAAACAAAAACAGATATAGCCAAAGAGTTAATTTCTTAGAGCTGTAAGAAAGTTGGCAAAAATGTTAATTTGCATTTGGCAACATGCTATAGGTGGCATATCATGAGATCTGGAGAAACAGAACACAGATTTATTTATTTATTCGTGCACGATACTTCACATTTTATAAATGTATGCCTGCGCATTCCAAATGTTAATTGGGATTATAAATCCTGGTGATCTTGTTTGATGCGGACTTCACTTTTCCTAACAGTAACCTGATGCCGTATCTTTTAAGGCTGTGCAATTAAAATGACTAATATCAGGAGGTAGAGTAGTAAAATATCATGTTAATTGTAAAATCATTAGAACCGACACTTGGCTTGTCATGTGACTCTGCAAACACCATTGTGCTAAAGTGCTAGCAGCACTCTTTTTTTTGATGCTGCATATATAATTAGGAAAAAAGGCAACTACCTCCTGTCAGGGCTTTCTCACTACCTCTTGAGCAGATTGCTCTTTTTATCCCATATAAAATTATGGTATGGCTAAGGTGTTGTTGTTTTTAGGGCTGCTGATTTGAACTAATATTGAAGAATAAATGTGCAGTACAGTCACAAATGAATTTGCCTCTGACAGGGTTTAATGCACACATGCAATAGTGTGGATATTTTTGTATTGTGGAAAATCCAGGCATTTTCAGCAATTATATCTACCTTCAGAGATTCGTAGGCTCTTCCCTCAAGAGTTGTTGTTAATATGGCAGAACCTTTCTTCTTTCCAGAAGGGAGCGAAAGCTCTAAAATGAGAGATAATCTCTTTTTTTTCCTTTGCAGATTAATCTAGGTAAATGGATAGGCAAGCACTGTTTAATTGTAAGAAGATTATAATAGCTGCCAGGGAAGTGTCTGTTGCTTTTAGAATAGATTGAAAAGAAGATGCATGGTGATAATGTGAATTGTCAGTGTACGTGTGTGCTTGAATTGCAAAAAAAAAAGAGGTGTGAAATCATGATTCATTGACAAATTTATGTAGAGATATAGATATAGATATAGATATAGATATAGATATAGATATAGATATAGATGATATAGATGATATAGATGATATAGATGATATAGATATAGATATAGATAAATCCAATTGAAATGTGTGCTTTGTAATTTTAGGTGGACTAAGCTGGGGATTTATTTTTATTTTTTTAAACCAGCTAATACAGTTTCTTTACAAAGTAAGATGTGAGAATGAAACAGCCGGGAGAAAATATACTTTATAATTAAATTATGGACCAGGGGCAATAGGAAGCACAAGTAGGGCAAGTGGCATTGTGAGCTGTGCTAAAATGCATTAGAAACCACACCCTTTCATTGACTCCAGTACAAGGCTGATTGCCGAAGATTGATGCTTTTGAATTATGGTGCTGGAGGAGACTCTTGAGAGTCCCATGGACTGCAAGAAGATCAAACCTCTCCATTCTGAAGGAAATCAGCCCTGAGTGCTCACTGGAAGGACAGATCCTGAAGCTGAGGCTCCAAGACTTTGGCCACCTCATGAGAAGAGAAGACTCCCTGGAAAAGACCCTGATGTTGGGAAAGATGGAGGGCACAAGGAGAAGGGGACGACAGAGGACAAGATGGTTGGACAGTGTTCTTGAAGCTACCAACATGAGTCTGACCAAACTGCGGGAGGCAGTGGAAGACAGGAGTGCCTGGCGTGCTCTGGTCCATGGGGTCACGAAAAGTCGGACACGACTGAATGACTAAACAACAACAGTTGAAATCAAGAACCCAACTTCTCTTATTATGTCCTGTGATCAAAGTTTGATCCCCACCCCCTAAACTGTGTTGTATTCAGAAACAACTGCTAAAGGGGTCATTAGTGGGCAGTGGCTCTGCCACTGTTTTGATCGAGAACAAGTCTGTTTATATGGGTAAAAGCCACACTTTAAAGATGGAGGAGTGGTAGATAATGTTTTGTTGGCCCAGTCATCAACCCCCACACAGATGATCTTGTTGAGCCTCCAGAGCTTCTCTAGTCTTTTATTCTTCTCCCCTTCCCTCCTGCTGAGCCAATTTGGCCTGAAAGGGAAGTGGATGCACAATGGATGCTTGACAATTGCCATTTGAGAAGGGCTTCCTGCTTCAGGACCCATTGATGGTTTGTTTGTCCCTTCATTGCGATCATTTTAGGCAAGCAAGGATAGGTCTTTGATAGAAAAGCAGTAACAACAAAACTCATTGGTGTGTTCTATCTCATAGTGTATTTCTGTTAGCAGAAAGAACTTCTGAACACGCAAGGCAAGATTTTCCCCAGTCCCTGCTCTCGCTTAGAGTTCTTGCATTCACTAATTCCCCACCCCCAGCTCACTAGAATCAATGCTTGGCAGGGGGTTGGACTGGATGGCCCTTGTGGTCTCTTCCAACTCTATGATTCTATGATTCTATGAAATGATACAAACTGTAAATACAGTATTGAACAAGCTTTGACAGTGCTTTGTTTACTAAATACAGTAGTACCTTGGTATAAGAACAGTCTGGTTTAAGAACAATTTGGTTTACAAACTCCACAAAACCAAAAATAGTGTATTGGTTTGAAAACTTTACCTCAGTCTAAGAACAGAATCTGAACAGTGGAAGGGCACTGGCGGCAGGAAGTCTCATTAGGGAAAGTGCACCTCGGTTTACAGAATGGTTTTGGTTTAAGAACAGACTTCCGGAATGGATTAAGTTCATAAACCGAGGTACCACTTACAGGTAGGTAGCCGTGTTGATCTGCCGTAGTTGAAACAAAATAAAAAAATTCCTTCTAGTAGCACCTTAGAGACCAACAAAGTTTGTTCTTGGTATGAGCTTTCGTGTGCGTGTACACTTCTTCAGATGCACACGAAAGCTCATACCAAGAACAAACTTAGTTGGTCTCTAGGGTGCTACTGGAAGGATTTTTTTAAAAAAATTGTTTCAAGGTACCACTGTATAAGGAAAATAAACTTGCTAAATTAGACCTCTCTCTAGGGCAGGCATAGGCAAACTTGGCCCTCCAGATGCTTTGGAACTACAACTCCCATCATCCCAAGCTAACAGGACCAGTGGTCAGGGATGATGGGAGTTGTAGTCCCATAACATTTGGAGGGCCAAGTTTGCCTATGCATGCTCTAGGGCATCAGAAAAAAATTATGAAGCAAATCACCTCATTGGCATAAGATGTTTTTATTGAAAAATTGGCAAACCCCCCCCCAAAAAAAACACCACATTAATTCCTCTGGGTCCTGAAAAACTGCTCCTGAGAATTGGGGAACCCGCTGTAATAGTGTGGGCTATGGCACAGATAGGTAAAAATTGCATGCTGAGCCTTGAGCAAGAGGAAGCTCTTCCATTAGTGAAAAGTCACCATTAGATACATGCCATTTTCTCTCTTCTTCCTTTGCCTCAGTTTCCCACCAACTTCAGGGTTGGCATATCAGGTGAATAGTAAGATAATTTTATTGCTTCATTGCTTATAACTCTACATTTTGATTGGGTTTGCCAGAGGCTAGCAAGCCCAGGTGGTACCCAGGGCAGATTTTTTTTTGTCACCCCCCCCACACTTTGCCAGGGCACTGGCAGAGCTGCACCCAGTGGCATAGCAAGTCACCCCCACCCCCACCCCCAAAAAATGATGGTGCCACTTTGCGAGATGTGGGGGGATTTTTTGTGTGTGTCTATTATCTCTTTTTTTCCAATAAAGTTAAAATGTAATTTAAAATAAAAATAAAAATAAAAAATTAAAAAAAATTAAAAATTTAAAAAAGTGTCACCCCCCTCTGATGGTGCCACTTTGTGAGGTGTGGGGGTTTTGTGTGTGTGTGTCTATTATCTCTCTTTTTTCAATAAAGTTAAAATTTAATTTAAAAATAATAATAAAAAAAATAATTTTTTTTTTAAAAAATATAAAATAAAATAAAATAAAAAAGTGTCACCCCCCTCTGATTGTGCCACTTTGCGAGGTGTGGGGGTTTTTTTGTGTGTGTGTCTATTCTCTCTCTTTTTTCAATAAAGTTAAAATAAATAAAAAAGTTAAAAATTAAAAATTAAATTTTTTTTAAAAAAATTAAAAAGTGTCACCCCCCTCTGATGCTGCCACTTTGTGAGGTGTGTGGGTTGTGTGTGTGTGTGTCTATTATCTCTTTTTTTTCAAAAGTTAAAATTAAAAAAATAAAATAAATTTTTTTCATAAAAAAAGTGTCACCCCCCCTCTGGAAATAAATAAATCCACTCACACAACGGCAATTCCCTACACTATCCTCCCTTTGGAAATCAAAAATCTGTTCTGAAGGGCAGTGCGAACTCCCAGAGCAGATTTGCTGGATTGGGGAACATGCAGAAGCAGAGGAGAAGTTTTATTGCAGACGCAGAAGTTGCTCCACTCATGCAAGGACTTTGCTGGATACGACCCATTTTAGTAATTTATTATCAGATATATGCCCTGCCTTTTTATAAGATATCCGATGCATAAAGATCCAAAGTGTATTTTGGCCTCCTGCTCTAAATGAGAAGTATGAAATTCTGCATTTGGGAAGATTATAGATAGATCAACATTCAGGATGTTTGATAACTGAGGAAGTTAGACATTTTTGCCTTGCTCCACTGATTCCTTGCAGACGCACAATTTCTGATTTGCACATGAAGGCCTGCAATCCATTCACTTCAGATGAGGAGGCAGTTCTGTGTACACAAAGATAAGTGCTTGTGGAGGTGCCTTTTTTGTCCTAAGCGTGCATGGAAGCATATTCACATGAGAGAGGCATGCAGCTCTAGCTCATGGTTTATGAGTTTCATGTCCCAGGATCCAAATAGGACATTTAAGGTTTTGTATTATAGCACCATATTTCACAGCTTTGCTTGTAACAAGGAATAATAACAACTACGAACATTGTACTTCTGACAAAACATCACCATTTTTATTTTTTATTTTTTTGGTACTTCATAGAGGTTGTTTTTTTTTTTAAAAAAATAGCAACTAAATAATCTCAGTATTTGTTTTCATGCTATTAGCATTCGTTGTTAGGGCTATCAGCTTTCTTGTAGGTATAAAGCAATCACCAACGGAGGAACATTTTCACTATAATGGTATAGAATTACGTAATGCAATGGTCTTGTTATTCCTCTGATCCATTACATGGAA
Organism: Darevskia armeniaca; assembly: GCA_034641395.1. NCBI lineage: Eukaryota > Metazoa > Chordata > Lepidosauria > Squamata > Lacertidae > Darevskia > Darevskia armeniaca. The sequence continues at coordinate 265,989 of JAWWNF010000242.1, forward strand.
GCTGCTTTTTGGAATTGGAATCATATCCCAGAGACGTCATTGCTTCTATGATGTTACCTTTCAGTTTGCTGTAGGGATGACAACTCTTGCTTGATCGAATTATTACATTTTATGTATCTTCTGATTAAGAAATACTTCTTATTCACATCAGAAAAATAGCAAGCAATCCAAGCCTCCTTTGAAACATGCTTTATTTGCAATCTGCAATGCCACTAAAAATAAATGACTATTAATGGTTTCTAAGGTTTTTCATTTCAGTTTGTCATGTGATAGAAGGGGCAGCTATTTGAGAATCAGAGTTTCAAAGCACACAAAACTGATTTTATATTCCCCCACCCTTTATTTTTAAATTAAAATAGGTTTTGTTTTAATTTTTCATCATTTAAAACAATTGTTGTTGTTGTTTGAAGCATGCAAATTCAAAAAAATTCGTAAAAACAGAATATGGCAGAAAAACCAAAGTAACTGTACAAAGATACCTTTGACATGTTCTGAAACTGATAATATATCAACCATCTAGGTGCCACATTCTGCATCAGCTGAAAACCACACCCACGGGGTCCATGGCTTGGCTTTTGAAAAACAGGGGGTCTGCAGTACTTAGCAAATTGGGAATGACTGCTTTAATGTAATTTTAATATTTTGTTGGAAGCTGTCCAGAGTGGCTGGGGAGGCCCAGCCAGATGGGTGGGGTATAAATAATAAATTATTATTATTATTATTATTATTATTATTATTATTATTATTAATTAAAATTACTATTACAATATGAGAATTTAGAATTTACCAGGACATGGAGAATTATCACAGGCATTTGAGAGTGGCCAAAGTTGCTGCAGAGTCTTGCCTTGTGGATGCACTGTGCCACAGAAACCATCTGTTCATGTAATATTTTCATTGTTTTTGTTGCTGTTGCTGTTTATTGTTAGTGGCTTTGAAATATTTTCATGGGAAGCAATTCAATAAATAAATGAATAATGATAAAGTTAAGGCCAGATCTAACAGCACCCTGCTCTGTGAAGCTGCTCTTTAAGCAGGAGTGTTACCCCATCTAAAACAGGATAAGCACCAACTCTCCGGTTAGAATAATAACTTACCCTCATCTTATCTGGACTGAGCTTCCGTTTTTTCTTACTCATTGCATTAGTTACTGACCTCAACCACCCATCCAGAATATTTGAAGTATCTTACTTGATAAATATAGAAGAATGGGTCTTAATCCAGACTTCCTGGAATTCCCTGATCAAAAATCCTGAGATAGTGAATATCCAGCTAGACTGGTGACTGGGAGTGGCCGCCAAGACCATATAACACCGGTCCTAAAAGACCAACATTGGCTTTCAGTACGTTTACAAGCACAATTCAAAGTGTTGGTGCTGACCTTTAAAGCCCTAAATGGCCTCAGCCCTGTATACCTGAAGGAGTGTCTCCACCCCAATCATTCAGCCCCAACACTGAGGTCCAGCTCCAAGGGCCTTCTGGCGGTTCCCTCACTGCGAGAAGTGAGGCTACAGGGAACCAGACAGAGGGCCTTCTCGGTAGTGGCACCCACCCTGTGGAATGCCCTCCCATTAGATGTCAAGGAAATCAACAACTATCTGAAATCTGACTTTTAGAAGAGACCTGTTTAGGGAAGTTTTTAATGTTTGATGTTTTATCGCATTTTTGATATTCTGTTGGGAGCCGCCCACAGTGGCTGGGGAAACTCAGCCAGATGGGCGGGGTATAAATAAATGGTGATGATGGTGGTGGTGATGGTGATGGTGATGGTGATGGTGATGATGGTGATGGTGATGGTGACACAATGCAAATTTGCATGTGTACTTAAGTTCCCTGTGCTAATGATCTAGAACTTTGATCAAAGAAGCAGACTGGCTGAAAAAGTTTTGGAAAAGGTAGGTACAAGCCACACTGACATTGCTCCTGCCAACTGTTCATATAATACTTTCTGTGCTGGCATTGTGATTCTGCATCCTCAGTGGATACCAGTAGGGGACTGGACCAGCCTGACAGGTGCCATATGGATTACCCATCCTCATTCTACACTGATGACAGCCAGAATGGCTCAGCACAAATGAGCCTTTCATAAGAGATGTCAAAAAGCCATTATCCCTTGAGTGACAGAAGTAGACATACTTGCTATTCACTGTAGATGTTCTTTCACTTAAAATTATAGTACACTGAACAGCAATTTTTCTGTGGGATAGCTGGATAGCAATGCATATGCAATAAACTGATAGCTGAAATTGTAACCACTGTGCCGTTTGCATTTATTTGCAATAAATGTGATTTCTTCTGAAATGGTGCAAATTAATTACTAATGTTCTGCAAGTGTCTGCGATGAATATGATCTTGCTTTTTCTTTCAACTTTGACAGACTGCACAGATGCCCTGCGTTTAGATATCCCAGTGGCAGCCTGAACAGGGCACAGAGGTTTGTCCTCTTTGTGTCAGGTGGGGGTAATTCTTGTGGGTCTGTGCCAAACATTCCTCTATATAGATCAGAAGAAAGAGGGGGAGGGATGTATTAGATAGTTTAATGTCATGGTGCTAACAGATGATGGTGATGATTGAATTAAAATACAGCTTCCTGAGCATCAAGACATTATGTGATTCAATAAATGCTCAACAACATTTAAGGGACAAACAGTATAAGAAGAGAGGTTACAAAGTTTGGGACTTTTTCGTTTAGGGGGAAAGGCCAAGTAAGGAAGGACAGGGTATAAAATGATGCATAGTGTAGGAAAGGTTTCTCTCCTCCAATAATGCCTGGAGCCATCCCTTTGATAAATCTCAGGTCAACTAAGGAAGTTGAATGGTGGGAGATTCAGGACAGACAATAAAAGCACATAGTTAAACTATTGAATTAGGTACCACGAGATGCAGTAGGGGGGACGGGGAGGTGTATTGGGTTTTTATTTTTATTTTAAATGGCTGTAATCTTCCTTATTTTAAATGGCTGTAATCTTCACTGGGGCCCAGGTGGCGCTGTGGGTTAAACCACAGAGCCTAGGGCTTGCTGATCAGAAGGTCGGCAGTTCGAATCCCTGCGATGGGGTGAGCTCCCGTTGCTCGGTCCCAGCTCCTGCCAACCTAGCAGTTCGAAAGCACGTCAAAGTGCAAGTAGATAAATAGGTACCGCTCCGGCGGGAAGGTAAACGGCGTTTCCGTGTGCTGCTCTGGTTCGCCAGAAGCGGCTTTGTCATGCTGGCCACATGACCCAGAAGCTGTCTGCGGACAAACGCCAGCTCCTCGGCCTATAGAGTGAGATGAGTGCCGCAACCCCAGAGTTGGGCACGACTGGACCTAATGATCAGGGGTCCCTTTACCTTTACCTTAATCTTCCTTGTGTGTGCACTGCAAAGAAAAATTGAGTATAAATTTTAGCATATAAAAATCAATATTAAAAGTGGATCTATGGTGTTGGTCCTTTTTAGAATATTCTCCCCTTTTTTTAGCATAGAGTTCTTTCTTCTTTTGTAAGGACTATTTAAGAAGGTTTGGGGGAAGGACCATAGTTCAGTGATAGGGCACATGCTCTGCATGTAAAAGGTCCCAGTTTCATTCCCCAACATCCCTAGTTAGGGCATGAAAAGTCTTCTGCTAGCCAGTGTGGATTACACTAATTTAGATGGAACAACTCATTTCCTTCAGTATAAGGCAACTTCCTGTGTTCCTAAGGTTATACAGGTCTCAAGTGAATTGTGCTGTGGCCCTTGGTGGGACTCCATCTGGAAATTTAGGACATACTCCTGAATTCACTGTAATTAAATAGAAATAAAATAAGTGTAGAATTGGGAAGCGGCACTTTAACAGAACTGTAGCTTTATTTCTGGCATTTGAAACAAGTATATCTAACTCATTGTGCTTCTCCGAGCTCATTATGCTTTATTCTTTATGGGTTGTTTTTCATCAAGTAGTGTGTGGGTGGCCTACATTTGTTTTATAATTAGAATTTCTTTTTGTTGCAACTCTCAGCTATATTACCATCTGTAGGGCAGTGTATGAAATTATCTGTTGACTTTGGAAAGTGACTTACAAAATAAGTTTAAATGACCCATTCTGAATACTGATTGAAGCTTTTGCATTTGGATCAAGTTACTGAATTTAGTAAGCAGAGGTTTCTTTGTTTGTTTGTTTGTGCGTTTGTGCGTTTTTAAAAAGTATAATTAGCACATTAATCTCTGTAGAGAAGAATTGGAATAATGGAAATGAACATTGCAGTTTTGCCTTCAGAAACAAGTTGTTTGCTTGGAGCTGTCCAAGGTCCTGCAGCTGCAATCTGACAGTGCCTGCCTAACATTGCAACCTTATACAGTACATGCCTGCTTAGAAGTAATACACATTCAGTTAAATGGACATGCACAAACAAGTGTGTATATGATTTCTTCTTTTTAAAAAATAATTTTATTGGGTTTTATAATTAAACAAACAACTAACAAACAAAAAATACAAATCATCATTTCTAGCATAATCTCTAGTACAGGTATAAGGTCATATAAACAAACATACACAACATATATCATATTTTCCCCTCCATTTTTATACACATCTTTGGGTGTATATGATTTCAGCCTCAGCTGTCCACAGGTATCTGTCATTTTTGTGTGGACTCCTTTTGGTTGGGGCAGAAAAAAACTCTTATCCCCCTCAACACCCTTCCCTAATGGGCAATAATACCTGCTCTCACTATGAATTACTTTCATTCATTATGTCATCACATTCCTTTATTATTAATTTAAAACATTTATCTGCTGTTATTTATTATTATTATTATTATTATTATTATTATTATTATTATTACTTTGAATCCAGCTTTTTAATATAGGTAACGAATTCTGAATTTTGCCTAGGCTATAATTGTAGTTTGGGATGTGTCACAGCAAATGTGTTATGCCTCGATACATTGAACAAGGGCTGGTTCATACATTTAAAGAGAGCCAGTGTGGTGTAGTGGTTAAGAGTGGTAGACTCGTAATCTGGTGAACCAGGTTCGCGTCTCCGCTCCTCCACATGCAGCTGCTGGGTGACCTTGGGCTAGCCACACTTCTTTGAAGTCTCTCAGCCCCACTCACCTCACAGAGTGTTTGTTGTGGGGGAGGAAGGGAAAGGAGAATGTTAGCCGCTTTGAGACTCCTTCGGGTAGTGATAAAGCGGGATATCAAATCCAAACTCTTCTTCTTCTACTACTATCAAAGCAGCACACAGAAATATGATTGTTGTTGTTTTAAGTAGTCAATAGAGATAAGCAAATTAAGATAGATGCAGCCAAATCAAGACTTACTAAAGGCTTGCCAAAATTAAAAGGACTTACACTGTTTTCAAAAGGTGGGGGAAGGCCCTCTGACCTCAGTGTGGAAGTCTTTCTATTTAAAAATAAATAAATTTGGATCCCACTTTCCTTGATGTAACACAAGGTGCTTCCTCCTGCACACACACACACACACACACACACACACACACACACACAAACAAGCAAACACACTTGAACCTACTTGGAAGAGGGAGATGTGTGGTCACACAATAAGTTTCATGGCTGAGTTTTCCTAGTCATAGTCCAATTCTTTAACCATTACTCTATACTGGCTGCTATAAAGCTCGGTCCATGCTCTCAGGGTCATTTCTTCTGTCCCTTCCCTTTAGGAGGCTTAAGCTCTGAAGGTCTGAGTTCCTCTCATTTGGATTGTGAGCTGGCACCTTCTGCTTTGCTTTTAGTCTTATTGCAGCACACGGGCAGAGCCAGCAGGATTGCATACCTCTAGCATTTAGCTTTGAAGGCAAATTAAGTAGCCAAATCTAACTGGTTACGTGGCATTGTGATGTAACCACTCTGGCTGGTAGTCAGGAAGATGAGGCAGATTGGGAAAACATGCAGCCTCAAAGTGAGAAGAAGGTAAACAAGTTATGTGTAATATCAGAAAACCTTTCGTTCCCCCCCCACAAAAAAAATCACCACTTTCACTCTGAAAATGTACATACGAACATGCATTGCACCATGATATACCATTCTTGGCAGCTAGTGATCCAAATATATTGTTATGGTTGCTGTCCAAACATACAGCCTTGGTTGAAATCATTTGAGACATGCAATTGGGTAAACATTGTTAGAATTGCATGGGGGGGTAGGGGCTTTAAAATTTGTTAAATGTCAACATCAAATGCTTGAAATGTTCTCCAGCATCTCCTTCCGGGCTCATCTGCTTTTGAACATGATTTTCAACAGCTAATAAAGTTGGCATGGCTGCCAGATGAGGTCCTTCCTCTTACGTTTCATAAGGAATCAAGGCTTGCCACCAGCATCTTATCTTCATTTCTTGTATCTTTTACCCAGTGTGTGGGGGGGGATGCAACTGGGGATATTTTTGATAAGAGAAAGAGCCTGAGGCATGTCGTCCCTTTAAATTCCTGCTTTCTGTAGGGAGGACTACCTTTTTATGCCTCTGCTTTAACCTGCTAACCTAAGAAGGCAGGTTTAACATCAGGGGTTTGGGGGATATGGTGGCTATTGTTATGCTGCACACATGCCTGTGTGTCAGGATAAAGTACCCAGTGGTAGCTTGACCCTTCTGTTTTGGTTCCTGGCGTGCATTTGATGGCTTAATGATGCACTGCAACTCCCAGTACATATGAATTTATGCTTTTGATTAAAGTACGTGCTGTATTTAACTCCAGAGAGGGGAAGTTTTGGAACAGTAAGAGAGGTGGTACAGAGAGGGCTCAGAGAATATGGTAAATATGCAAAAATCACCGCCCTTCTTTTCACAGAAGCCAACACAGGATCTAGGGTCCCTCCAACATGGAAGAAGTACAGTTGGATACAAATCTTCATTATTAATCCCAATTCTGAAGGGATAAATGTAACATATTGCAGAGAAAATGATGGCATATGTTTGCTATTTAAAACTGAACAAAGTAGTAAAGATCCTGGTTTATACTTGTGATTTGATATATGTATTACACAACATATGCCCATTGTTATGGAACGGAAAATTGTTGCTTTATAATTAATTTAGCAAAAATTGGATTCTTTGGGTGCTATGGTTGTGAGAGGGGGGGAGAGAAAGAAAGAGAGAAGATGCTATTAGTATGGGGATACTTTCAATGTAATGTAATATGGAGGATATCAGATGCCAAGATTTTTCTAGCTCTTCCTATTAGAAAACTTGTGTCTCAATATGTTGCTAGGCTAATTTTATAATATGTTCCATCTGTGAGTGTAAATACAAATACCAGCTTTCACAGATACTCCCCTCATAAATTGTTTTATTTTTGGAAATGAATCCACAGCATTTATTATTATAAGCTTCAAAACAAAAGCCAATACTAACACACAAAAAGGGATATTGTTGAAAAAGAACAAGTAAATTATACATCCATGAGGAAAGTGATAAAACCCCAAATGTATACCTTGAAATATTTTTACCATAGCTCTAAAGAATTCAAACCCAGATTTATATAACATTAGTATAAATTACACATGGAAGAATCATCAAGTATCCTGTCAAACAATATCTTTCGTGACATTTAGATTTGCATGTAAGAGAATTCAATTATCTAGTGAATCAGAATGCTAGGAAGCTACTTATACCCCCCAGCCCAAAATTAAATTCCCTTTTTTCTTTTTAGATAATATTTAGCTTTAAAATAAACCAAAGTGGTGGTGTTATTTTGACAAAAGGTCCCTCAATGCTTGCTTAAATTAAGCTCCAATGCCATCAAATTACATTTTCAGCATCTGAACAACTGGCCTTTCTTTGAAGAAAAAATGCCACACACATATATTTTCTTTTCCAGTATTGCACATTCCTTGGTTGAAATTCTGATACGTGCAGAACCAATATTCACAGCACAGCTGAGTTGAATATATGTTAGTTTCATTTTTGGTCTTCCTATCTGCATGTCCAAAGACAGGGGACGTTTAGCTTCATGGCTAAGCAAAGGACACAGAAATGTAAAGTGTTCCTCTGCTTTTCGTCCAAGCAAGAGCAGACCCATCAAAATTAATAAAAATGACTTCAGTTATGTCCATTAATTTCAATATGTCTACTCTGAGTAAAATTTACTTGACTACTTCCCATAATTTGGTCTCAGTTCTAATTCATATCCTAACAATTCTATCTTTTAACTGCCAACCTTGCCTGGTGGATTATGCATCTCCCTGCAGTGTTGGAAGATTTCATGGCACCAGACCAGGAATATTCAGTTGCTCCAAGGAAAAGGTGGATCCACTCACCAGTCTTTCCCATGTGCATTCACTGGCACAGGAACTTGCATCACATTGCCTAAACCCTGAGGAGACGACATTATCAGCAGATGCTGATTGCTGGACCACAGAGTCCTTGGAGGGTTAGGAAAGACCTAAGGTGGTTTCCCTACAGAAATCTTTGCAGAGTAAAACCCTGATCCACAGAAGAAGGCAATGGCTGCACAAAAAGGCAGTAGCTCTTTACCTTGTCCCAATATAATATTAACAGGGCTTTAATCTTGATTATCAAATCCTGTTAGTTGCTTGAAGAGGTTACTGAGACAACTTCCTTTTTTGTTTTTTGTTTCAGCTACAACACTGCTAACTGAGGCCTTAACTGGCTCTTGTCCAAGGTCCTGATCTTGCCTTACTTAAAATCTCATTCTCTCCCGTCTGTTCCAGAATCTGGGGCCTACTAACCCCCGTCTTCTTGGGCTATCATAACATTGTAGACTTTTCTGCGAGGCTGTTGAAGTCAGGGCCTATCTTGACAAAAGCTTGCTATCTTGATTTCCCCTTTTCCTGCTTCAGTTTGGTATTGCCTAGCCTGTTATGGTTTGACAGTTTCCCTCATTATAATTGTTGACTTTCTTGGGACAGCTGCTTATTTTATGGATAATCCAATGATGGGTCATTGTTGGGTAGCCACTCTTTAGAGTGCTTGTGCAAATGATTCCTTTATAGGAATGCTTGTTTAATTGCTTTCTGGGACAGTAGTCCAGGAGGTCAGGTTGTATCAGAATTCACAAAAAATTGTAGCATTTGTTGTTCATCAAATGTTTACAAAGACATCTGAATCCCTCCGTCCATATTTTTATATACTTTCATACTGCTTGAATTATTTTCAGTTCATGATTGAACATGAAAACAATAACCTTTTCTCTGCACAACTAATGAGAGCAGTATAAGGAACTGAAGCTAGGTGGGGGCTGAGATAATAAGTTCACAATGGCATTGTAAGAACATGATTTCCAGTTCTAATACTCAAGCTCCAGTACAATAAGCATATCTCAAGGAGACGGAATCCCAACAGAATGGTCAAAAGGAAATCATCCCTGTGACTGATGGAGTAGGTTTTCAGACAGGTAATCTCTTGCCCGGGGACCTTGACCCACATTCCTTCCTTTTAAAAAATAATGTAAAAGTCCATATTCCAGGCACGGTGAAGCACAGAAGAACAGACATTCATGAAGAGACTAGCTCTCAGGAAATGAGTTCACTGTATGGGCTCAGTCTGATTTGCTGGGAGAGAGGACTCTTGCTGAGCCTTAGGGAAGTAGATGTAGTGATGTATGTGAGAGAGAGAGAGAGAGAGAGAGAGAGAGAGAGAGAGAATATCCCTCCGAATTTTCCTTGCAGCTTTGCCACCTCCTCTAGTCCTCATGCTCTGTTAAGACAAAAATATTAGCAAACTTCCCACACAAGATATTGTTAGCACGGTGTTCTCACAGCACAGCATAAAAATCCACAAAGAGGAACAGCTCTTAAGACTCATTTCCTTGTGCTTGATCAGATCCTTGTATACAGGATTCCTTGTGCTTGAATACAGATCATTGTGCTGTATTCGGCTTATATGTGAGATAGATTATTCAATTGATATTCACATTAAGCAGTGAGATCACTCCTCCAGCTTACCAGTAGTTCACCATTTCATGTGTTGGTTGGACAAAATGCAGTTCTGTTCTTTTCATTGCTCTTATGATAGCTCTTGAACAGTGGCCAGCTCCCAGAGTTCTTTTGGACAGGATGATAATATCTTTCTCTGGGGTTTTTAGGAACTTCTGATCTGGCTTTTCAAGTACAAGAGCAAATGGACAACAGGGCTTGTGTTACGTACAAACTAGAGATGTGCACAATTCAGCTTGTATATTTATCCGTAGCTTTGGGAAACTGGCCAATCTCTTTCAGAATCGACTCCCATGCATTATAAAGGGGAATCTAAAAAAAAGGAAGTAAACTTTTTCTCCTTTTCACAGAAGTGGATAGAAATTTCAGGAAAAGCAACCCTTCCAAAATGGATCAAGCCTTCCAAATGGTAAGCAGATACATACAGGGGTTTTCATACAGTGAACCTTTAAATTGTGACTTATTTCTTTTTTAAAAAAACAAAGGAGAAGTCTATAATGTTTTCATGTTTATTCCAGAATTGGATGCCACTTGCAGGCAAGGTCATCCTTCTGAGGAGATGAAGAATAAAATAAGGGCTGCAATGGTTTGCTCATAGGAGCAGACTTTCATGTTTGGGGGTGGGTGAAACAGGATTCATAGAGGCACTTGGTTAGTGGGGGAAAGAACACTGATCCCCAGGAAAGACTGCAGTGGAGGAAATGCAAAACCCCCTCTAAGGATCCTGTTAACTCCAGGGACTGTTGGTGGAAATGGACATTTGCTTCCACTCCAGACAGATTTTTTGATGCACAACCTCTTTTCATTGGGAGAGAGAGATCATTCCATTGACATAAATAGGAGAAGGAGCTGGTAGAAAAACTGGAGTGGGGAGAATGTCACACACACACACACACACACACACACACACCCAACAACCATGTTATAACAAAGTTTGTTGATACAGGGTGGTTCTGCACACAAACACACACACACACACACACACACACACACAGTCATCATGGATTTGGGGGAGGATTTCACTTAGGGGAAGGCATAGATCCACTTGAAAAACAAAAAAGTTTTTAACCCTACCCCACAAATTGATGTGCACTAAAAACTTGGTGTGCATCAAAAAGAAAGTTCCCCTGCCATCTAGTTAGACAGAGCAACTATATTCTGCAACCATATCCCTGCAGAGCATGTGTGAATGTGTTGTATGCCTGAAAGCTTCTGAATATATGAAATTAATGCATCATTTCTGAAAACTGGTACTAAGGTCTCTGTGCACTTCTCATCTGATCCCACGTGGCATTCATGACAAATTCGCCCTGAGTTTCTAGATACTACAAACTCTTTTCTACTACTGAATTCTATTGAGACCTAATAAAATTGTACTGGAGGTTTTTTTAGAGATTGTGTAGACCTTGCACTGGAAAACCCCCTTCAGGGTCAAAGTAGTTCTGATCTGTTCCTTTGGTTCTTTAAAGGGAAAAAATCCTTGGCTTTACTACGAAATGAATAGTGTAGATCTTGCATTAGTAAACAACTTTCCTGCCAATTCTGTTTCAGGATGCAACATAGGAACATATATTCAAATGGCCCATTAATGCGTAACAGGACCACAAGTTGTGGGAGGCAGAAGGAGGATTTCAGAATGTACCATCCTTTCCACAGGGGTTGAATTATGGATAACACATTCTTAATTTCAGCCAATAGGCTATAGTTTTTGTGAAAATAAAAGAATAGCAATGTACATACATAATATTATGATGTTCAAATTGTGTCAATATTATTTACCTCAAATGTCAATGCTTAAATATATTAGCACAATTGTGGGTCCCCCCCCCCATCAATCCACAAAAAGATACTTTCAAGTGTATTAAATCGAGTCTACAGTTTAAATAGTGACTCTATACATGCCTACTCAGAACTAAGCTCCCTGTTTTTAATAACATTTACTCCCAGGTATGCTTGTTTTGTGTCGCAGTCTTTAAAATGCAGTGTTTATTTGAAGCAGGAACTCGTACAGCAATGACATGTTTATAAATATGGAAATAATTCACTGTACCTTTTGTTTTTTTGTGTTGTAAAAAAAAAAAAAAACCATAGCAGAATTGTCATAACCAAACAATTTGCACATCAGGTTTCTAATATTCTACAATTGCACATTATCTAGGGAAGCTGGAAAGTCAGAAGACCCTTGAGTATCTAATATTTTGGAAGAATTTAATAATATTACCTCTATACACTTTGAGTCTACAATCCTCATGTTATTGATTTTATCCTCACAACGAGCTTCTACAGATGTTAATAATAATAATAATAATAATAATAATAATAATAATAATAATAATAATAATTTATTATTTGTACCCCGCCCATCTGGCTGGGTCTCCCCAGCCACACTAGGCAGCTTCCAGCAAATATTAAAATACATTAACATGTTACAGATTAAAAACTTCCCTAAACAGGGCTGCCTTCAGATATTTCCTAAATGTTATGTAGTTGCTGATCCCTTTGACCTCTGATGGGAGGGTGTTCCACAGGGCGGGCGCCACTACCGAGAAGGCCCTCTGCCTGGTTCCCTGTAGCTTTGCTTCTCGCAGTGAGGGAACCGCCAGAAGGCCCTCGGCGCTGGACCTCAGTGTCCGGGCTGAACGGTGGGGGTGGAGATGCTCCTTCAGGTATACATGTATACATGTTGATGGTATAGGCAGAAAACCTTCATAAGCCTGAGGACCATTCATTTCTTGGCAACCTTTCAAGAGCCCCATGTTACTGGTGCATATGGAGGGATGTAACTGTGGGCAGATCAATACATGTGAATTTTGCATTTGTACAAAAGGATACTTTATTCACACTTGTTCCACTAGTACTGAGGCATCTTTGCTCCTTGAGGTATATGTGTGTAAGGATGTGGCACTGAAACATTTGTATCATCATGCACTGTGTAGTGGGTGAACCAGTCAAGACTTCTTAAACACCAGCCAGCTCCTCCTCCTCCTCTTCTTTCCAGCGGCACCCAACCCTCCCTTTCACATAGTGCGATTCATTGCTCACTTTGGGGCTTAGCAGGGATTTTTGGGCTACCCACCAACTGGCACTGGTTGGTTGGGTTTTTTCCACCTAATGTGTAGCACATACACAGTACAATTAGTTTAAGTGTTTCTCAGATAGGTTGATTTGATCACTTTGGTGACAACACTCAAGAAGAGGGATAGTTAAGTTCAGCAAGGTACCTTTTAGGTACCACTCACAGTTGGAGGACCCAGTGGAAAGTTAGGGACCACTTTTGAGATTATCCTGTGTAACCCATTCCAGAGTTATGGGGCTCTGGAGGCAGTGCTGAAAGAAAGCCTCCTTCCCCTCAGGGTATGGCTGGAGAAAGAGGGTCAGTGATATCACTGTAGTGTCATATTTCCCATTGGCAGAATTTGCCAGCCTATTGGCTGCAGGCTTTGCCTGATATGTTTATCATTAGTTCCCCCATGAATAGTTTTCCCTCTACAAGTGTTGGCATTTCAAATAATAAAAAAAGGTAAAGGTACCCCGACCGTTAAGTCCAGTCGCGGACGACTCTGGGGTTGCGCACTCATCTCGCTCTATAGGCTGAGGGAGCCAGCGTTTGTCCGCAGACAGCTTCTGAGTCATGTGGCCAGCATGACTAAGCTGCTTCTGGCGAACCAGAGCAGCGCACGGAAACGCCGTTTACCTTCCCGCCAGAGCGGTACCTATTGATCTGCTTGCACTTTGATGTGCTTTTGAACTGCTAGGTGGGCAGGAGCAGGGACCGAGCAACGGGAGCTCACCCTGTCACGGGGATTCGAACCGCCGACCTTCTGATCGGCAAGCCCTAGGCTCTGTGATTTAGACCACAGTGCCAAGTGGCCCATAATTCAACCTTCTGTCCAATTCTTTATTTTGTCTGTCAAGTCAGAAGTGCTTACCATATGAAATGATGACCTTGCCTATTGTTTTCTCTCTGAACTACTTTCGGGAGTGTGAATAAGGAAAAGCCATTAAGAAGCAGAGTGAGCCCTGAATTCATGTTCATTTTACAGAGTTCATTTAACAAATCAGATTTCGATATCATTCAGCTCAAAAAAGTTTGATCTTGGCTTCACAATTAAAACATTTAGGAATCTTAATTATGTAGGAATATTACAGTTGTTTTTTTCTCATTAAACACCAGCAGGAATGTGCAATAGGTCAAGAATAATCAACAAAAATGGTGTTGTTCTTAAGTAAATGAATGGTTTTTGAAGATTTTCTAAGTTCTTGATTAAAATACTTCTAGAAACCATTTTTTTACTTGATCACAAAGGGGTAACGGTCTCAAAAATACTTCATCTTTATCAGTTCTGCAACAAAGTAATTGCCAATTAAAGGTAACAATATAATCAGTAGATTAGACTAACAGACTTTAGGGCCATAATAATGGGGGAAATTGAATTGTTGTGTTATGACATTAATTTGCATAATTTATACAGTTAAATATCAAGCATTCTTCTTAATATAAAATGAGGTTTTTAAAGTAGAAGCCCACAGTAGGTATCTTATCATCTTCCCTCAAGCATAACTCATGCTAATAACACGAAAGAGGACTCTGTGGGGATAGATGTAGCCTTAGATTCAATTTCATACATTTAGGTTGTAATTCTATATACATTTGCCTGGAAGTAAGTCCCACTGACTACTGCCAACCTAGCAGTTCAAAAGCACATCAAAGTGAAAGTAGATCAATAGGTACCGCTCCAGCGGCAAGGTAAACGGCTTTTCCGTGTGCTGCTCTGGTTCGCCAGAAGCAGTTTAGTCATGCTGGCCCCATAACCCAGAAGCTGTCTGTGGACAAACGCCTGCTCCCTCAGCATATAGAGCGAGATGAGCGCAGCAACCCCAGAGACGTCCGCGACTGGACCTAACGGTCAGGGGTACCTTTACCTAAGCCCCACTGAATTGAATAGGACTGACTTTAGAGTACTCGTGTGTACCATTATTTGCACATATACAATGTATTAAGACTGTAATCTTAAACACATTTATTAGAGTGAAAGTCTTTGAACTCATTGGTACTCTCTTCTGAGCAAATATGTTTAAGATCATGCTGAATATTTTAGTTTGTTTGTGTGTTTCCCTACCTTGTTGTTCCAGTTACAGGTAGGTAGCCGTGTTGGTCTGCCATAGTCGAAACAAAATAAAAAATTCCTTCCAGTAGCACCTTAGAGACCAACTAAGTTTGTTCTTGGTATGAGCTTTCGTGTGCATGCATACTTCTTCAGATAGAAGTGTGCATGCACACGAAAGTTCATACCAAGAACAAACTTAGTTGGTCTCTAAGGTGCTACTGGAAGGAATTTTTTTATTTTGTTTCACCTACCTTGTTGTGTTACAGCACAGATTGGCTCCCATCAGCAGCTGCCCACACAAAGACTTTCACATGTGCAAGGCTTCCCACCTCTCTTTCCCCCCCAAATAGGCTCCGAGGGTGTCAGCAGAACCTCCAGAACAGCATGAAAGGGAGGAGATGGATGGATCACTCTGTATAACAAGACAAAAAGTTTGCACATTCAAAACAGTGCAAGGTTGAATTCCTTCCAGAGAAACTCCAGTTGGCCTACAAGATCCGGTGTCTACAAGTGGGAAACCCAGACTGAAATCTCCACTTGGACATGAAACCATGGGCCATCCACTATCATTATGAAGCCTATTTCATAGGTTTTAGGGAGAATGAAATGTGCTAGCTCCAAGCATGCCATCCTGAACTCCTTAAAGAAGAATTGGGTGCAAATGTTATATATAGAACATTGTTTCCTGTATTGAAAGGATTGGTGGCATTTTATATAAACCGAATTAGATCTACCAGAAAACGACATATTTGCCTTCCTTTGGATTTCTTCTGGATTTAAAAGAGGCAAGGTCATAATTATACAGACTGCTATCTAATGTGGACTAAGTAGACAAACCAGTTAAGTCTTCTTCTTGTTGTTTTTTACCTCTCTTCCACTTTTGTTTTCTTTGTCAGCACTAACTTAATATCCATTATTTATTAAATGTAATATCTGACCTCAGACACACTTTTCAAAGGTGCACAGGCCAAAAAAGAAAACAAGGCAGAGTAAGCCCCCCAAAAATGCCTATGGTAGCTAAGTCAGCAGATTCAGTACTCTGAGCCATTTGCAAAGATGCAGGTGCACAAATCACTCTTGCGCCTCAGAAGAAGCACAGCATGCAGTTGTCTCAGGAAGAAGTAAAGGTGATTTCCCTCCCCCTTTCAGGGCGAAACCATTTTCTATTTAATTTGAATCACTTCTCATCACACAAAACTGAAAGATAATTTCAACTAATTTTTTCTGAGACCCTAGCAAGCAGAAAGGAGGTCTTGCATTGTGTTTAGCATATCAGAGAGATAACAATCTCAAGAGAGTAGCATCCTTGCTGCTTATCTCATGTGAAATTAGTGTACTACAATTGGATCCCTCTCACCTGTCAATTGCTAATCAGATCTAGAAGTAGCATTTAGCAGAACTTCTTTCTGCTTTTTGATTTTTAATTATTTAAAGTCATTTGTGTTGTCTGGATCAGGTGCACAACATGCTTTTTGGGCCAAATGTTTTGCACAGGTGGCTACAATGGACACGACATGAATGTTATGTAGCACTATGAATTTTATATAATCAAATACATCCTTAAGAAGGTTAAAATTTGCCATATAAATTGATTCGGGAACAATTTGGGGGCGGGGGCGGGGGCGGGAAAGGTATTAACTGTATGTTGCCCAGAACCCCATCCCATTATAGAACGAATACATTATTAGACGATAAGCAAAATTAATTTCAGCTAAAGAGCAAATGTAATGTCTAGAGCAGTCTTCCTCAACCTCAGCCCTCCAGATGTTTTGAGACTACAATTCCCATAATCCCTGACCACTGGTCCTGCTAGCTAGGGATCATGGGAGTTGTAGGCCAAAAAACATCTGGAAGGTCGAGGTTGAGGAAGCCTGGACTAGAGATTACTTTATGAGGACGGCATACTTGAAATATCACAATTAACTTCCCTAGCTTAAAAAAGATGCAGGACAAATAGACAGTAAGTTTAAAAAATATAAAGAGAGCAGTCAGTGATTGAAACTTTGGGAAATCATGCAGTTCCATGTTTGCCCTTTTTTATTCAACACATTGACAAGGATGCTATTGGATTTCTCATTAGTGCTGAGAGATACTTTAAAAGCAGACTCGCTAACACTAAGCAGATTTGCATGCATGTGGACTGAGGCTGTTATTGGAGTCAGGACCTCCAATAAGGAGTGTTGCTACTTTTTTACATGCTCAACTCATAAAGACTTTCACTAACTCCTGTTTACAGAAAACTACTGCCCTGCTAGATGTCTAAGGTACAAGCAAGTAGATTCAGTATGCTCCTTTGGGTTTTATGGGTTTCAGAGCTGAATTCACATCACCTTGTAGTTGTGTGTGTGTGTGTGTGTGTGTGTGTGTGTGTGTGTGTGTGTGTATGTGTTTCCCATTATGTGTGAAGGGCACATGTGTTGAATTAGATAGTATTTAATTTTAAAATTCTGAAGCCAAGAAAGGATTAGGTTCTACAATTTTTTAAAGAGATCATAAAATCATAGAATCTTAGAGTTGGAAGAGACCACAAGGGCCATCCAGTCCAACCCCCTGCCAAGCAGGAAACACCATCAAAGCATTCCTGACAGGTGGCTGTCAAGCCTCTGCTTAAAGAGACTTGCATCTAAGGATATAGGAAGTTGCTTTATACCAAGTCAGATCATTGGTACATCTAGCTCAGTATTATATACACTGACCAGGAATCTCCCTCATCCCTATGTGGAGACACTTGGGATTGAACCTGATGCCTTCTGCGTGCAAAACAGATGCCCTGCCACCGAATTTGTACATGCCACTCAGACCTAATGGGAAAAGAGCTTTTGTACTTAATCACAAATGCTAATCTGATAATCCAATTGTATTTCAACTAAAATGAGTTGAGGAATACATCCATTTGACTAGATACGGTACCTTTTACAAAAAGAAGTAACATACTTGCAAATTGGGGTACTGTTGTTGTTTGTTTGTTTGTTTGTTTATTAAATTTATATACTGCCCTATACTCGCAGCTCTCAGGGTGGTTCACAAGATAAAATTACAATATAGAAACACAAAACACATAATCAAAATATAAACAGAAACAGCCGAATAACACCCCCCCAACACAGTTTAAAATGACTTTTTTAAAACAACAACAACACAATTAAAAATCAGTTTAATTGTGTACACCACATATTAGTTGGAAAAACACTGTGTTTTTAAAGATGTGCACATATGACAGCGAGCCCAGATCATCTGATTCCCTGGCACATAGGTGCAACTTTAAAAAATATATGTGCATGTGCATATTTACATGTTTAAAATCTAATGAATCCAGGGGCCACTAGACAAATACTGGCTGGGTCTCCCATTCATTAGCATACCTTATTTCTTCTGGATGATGGGAAATCTGTGACCCTTCTGACAGAGGTACTTCACATGTTTTCTCTCCCAGCTCTCTACCCCCTGCTGGGTAACCCTTCCTCTGATGCTCCCTCCCCTGTGATTCCAATGTTGATCCCTCCCCCCCCTGCATGGAAGGGTGAACATTTCCATCAGAATTGGAGGAGAGGGAGAGAAGGTTAAAAACTTTCCTCCCCCTGCGCTGTTCAACTGCCCAGGGAACAACACCTGAAAGTGGTGAAAAAACGAGAGTGAACTGCAGAAGGAAGTTAAATCTTTATCTGGTGTCTCCACCCATTTTTTTCTGGCTGTTTGGTTGATCTGAAGGCAGCCCTGTTCAGGGAAGTTTTTAGTGTGCAATGTTATATTGTGCTTTTAATATTTTTGTTGTTGGGAGCTGCCCAGAGTGGCTGGGACAATCCAGACAGATGGACGGCATATATATAAACAAATGCTATCATCATGATTTCATCATCAGTGGCATGGTATGTTGTAGACCGTGTTAGATTAGGCAGTGGGCCATATGGGGAGTGCAATTTGTACCCTTCTCAACTAGAGATGCAGGTGGGGAGGCATGTTCCTTGGAGACTATGCATACTGACCGGCGAATGTGCACATTGCCCAGAGAATGCACAAAACGGGAGTAGTTGAGGTGTGCACTTTCCACAGAGCCTGTGGGGAGATTACGCACAGTGACAGGGAAATGTGCACACTTTCCTCTTCAGGGAAGGATTGGGTACAAGACCTGATGGATGTACATAATGGCCGTTTGCTTTGCACACCAAGGACTCAACTTATCTTATCCCTCCATCTCCCCCCCCCCCCGAAAGACACAGACTTCTTCAAAGGTCCTTAAGTCTTGTTTATTTCCTCCAGGTAAAATTTCCCCAGACATTAACAGGGTGGAGAAGAGCCCTTAAGTGGGGGGGGGGAGCGGGTGGAGAAGCCTTTGCTCCGAGGAGGCTGCTAAGGCGAGAGGGCCGTAGCATGAGGCGGCGGCGGCGGCGGCGGCACCGGCTGAAGCCCGAGAGGAGTTCGGAGTCGAGGCGCCCGCTTGAGCAGCAGTCTAAAGATATGATATCGACGCGCTCAGCTGCATCTTGTTAAAAGCTTCTTGCGGGTTGGCAGAACGAAATCTTTATTTAAAACACACAAAGTATCGTCAGGGGAGAAAGAAGCGGAAGGGGGAAGACGGCGAGGGGGCGGGTTAGGTTGGAGGGGGAATCTATGTGCGCTCTCTCGGTGAACCCAGCAGCGGCGCGAAGCGAGGGAAGCGAGCGAGGGCAACCGGCAGGAGGAGCACACCGTCGCCGGGTCTTGCGCTCCCGAGACGGGGAGCACCTGCAGGGCGGGTCCTGTTCGGCGCTGCCCCTCGCTCTCGTCAGACGCGCGCCCTCCTTCCCTCGTTAAATGCAGCTCCTTGAGGGAGAGCGAGGGCCTTCCTCATATTAATAGCCTGGGAATCATCTGTGCTTACACTTGGAAGAGATCGTGAGGGGGGAGAGGGGGAAACCAGGCAGCTCCTCTGAAACCACCCATTTCCAGCCATTTATAAAGTGGTGATGACTAGGGTCATTAGCACCATTAAGGTGCATTATTTTAATGCCTTATAAACTGCTTCGTCGGTCAGGGCAGCGGGGGGAGCAAGAGGAGATAAACCCGCCAAAGAGGGAGGGAGCGGCGGCGGGTTTTAGGACAGCAGGGAGCCGGCCGTTGTATCTGAGCGTAACGGGATAGCGACAAGAAGGTCCGTCCGCCTCTGGGTCGCGGCGCTCTCCGTTTCCCCTCACGCGCGATTTGAGCGGAGCCCGCGCGCCTCGAAGTGCGCCGGCTTGTGGGGGGGGGGGGGAGGCGCGAGGCAGAAAGTTCATGAAGATGTATGCCCTCGGCTTGTCTTTTCGGATAAGGGGGGGGGGAGAGAACAATCTCCCCCTCCAAATCGCGGGTCTTATATATGAGGGGGGTCACAAAAGGGAGAAGTGGGGCTGCTTCTTGTCAGGACTGAGAGGAGCGCGGAATAAAGTGGCGCCTGAGGTGACAAGCATGAGAAAAGGAGGGCCACTTTCCAGCGAGACCGCCTTTGTGTTACACGTGTACACCCCCCCCCTCACAACCTTCCAGCAAAGCATTCCGACACCTTCAACCTGCCGCCCCCCCTTTCTTGGTGGTAAAGCGCCAACAACCGTCTCGAGACGATAGTTTTTCCGCTCTCTGGGCGGTCTTTCCTTCCGCACCTCAGAGCGCGCGCCCCCCCCCCCCTTCCTTTCCCCTGCGGCTTTTGGCCGAGTAGGCAAGCACCGGCGAGCGCGAGAAATAGAAAGAAAGAGCGCCTCGCCTCGAGCCACTGCCAGCCATCAAGTGGCTCGTTAAGGAAGTGCAGGTGAGTGTGAGGAGAGCGGCTTCGAGCTGCTGCTGGTAACGGCGGCGGTGGGGATGAGCCCGAGCGAGGGAAAGAGAGAGGAGCTCGTGTTTGCGCGTGCAAGGAAAGGGACGCTTTTTTTTGGTGTGTGCGTTGCTTCTGCCGCTGCCGCCTCCTTTCCCTCTCGCCGGCGGGAGGAGCGCGCCGGTTGCCTCTCTCTCTCTTTCCCCGCGCCCTGCGTGGGTTTCTTCGGAGGGCTCGCTTCCGCAGCACCGGCGCCGACTCCCCGCTATCCGTTTGCCCGTCTCCCTGCTCCGCTTCTGCCAAGGAGCTCCTGACTTCCCAGCCTCCGCGCCGCGCGCGCGCACACACACACACACTCCTCCTCTCGCCGTTCCTCGCCTTTTATTTATTTATTTTGCCCCTTTCTTTCTTTCTTTCTTTAAAAAAAAAAGAGAGAGAGAAATCTTTCTCTTCGCCACCACACTCTCTTCTTCTCTGGCAGCCTCAGCGGGAGGGGAGAGTTGCAGGTACCTTCTTCTTCTTCGCGCCCTGGCAGAGCGGCGAATTGGGCAGGGCGCGCGAGCGAGAGAGAGACCCTCTCCCGAGTTATTTATTGAGGGGTGGGAGAACGGCACCCGCTTCACAATTGCGAGGAGAGAGGGAGGGGAGGGGGGAAGGAGAGCACTTGAAGCGCCCGCCCGCCCGCCTCTCGCCCCTCCTCCCTCTCGCGCTCGTCTCCCCCTCCCTCCCTCCCTCCCCCTCACCCAGCCCTCCTCGCACCCGCAATCTTCTCTCGGCACCAAAACAAACCTGCTGGGCGTGTGACATGTGGTTGTCTTTGCAGTTCATTCGTGGCCTTTGTGGAATAGGAGCGCTGCTCGTAAGGTGACCGGCAGGAGCGGAAAGGAAAGACTCCTTAAGATTTCCCGGAGAGGTCCGAGCTGGCTGCATTTAGTAAGTCGGTTTTCTTTTCTTTTTTTGACTCTTCATTTCGTGTTTTGTCTCTTTCATCCCGTCTGCCCCGTAAGCAGATTCGATGCTGTACATACAACATCGCGAGTCATGTAACTTAGGGGCGGCGGCGGCGACCATTGGTAGTGTGCCTGGGGTGGGGGGGGGGAGAAGAGTGCATTGAGCTTTTTTATTCCTCCTTTTTCAATATCGTGAAGCTCAAATGTCAGAAGAGTTGCAGGAGCGATGCTGTTGCTTTTGCTGGAGATGTTACTTCCCGAGTTAGGACATATAGGAACATTCATCTGTACACCCTCCCCCCCCCCCTGTTTCCCAACAAAGAGATGCTCTTCAGCAGACACCTAGAGGATTTTAAATGGAAAGGTAGCACTAGGTGTCAGTTAAGTCTTCAAGTACCAATACATGGTAGCAATATAGTCTTGTGGTTTACTTGCTTGGATTCAGTTTGTCTTTACCTTAGCCCCATTCTTGGCTACCCTTGCCTTTTGAGACAGATTCTCAAATGTTAAGTATTGCCTACATCAAAGCAGTGTTTTGATTTGAAAGTGGCACACGCAGGACACAACTTAGGCTCCAGATGCAGTGTTATTTTGTGCTGAGAATATGTGTGTCCTGTGGGAGAATGAATTTGGACAAGGCCATGGAGGCTGTGTGATTGAGGTTAGTTAATGACAAGGAAGTAAAAGCTTAGCCTGACTTTGGAGCCGAAGAAACGTCTCTGCATTAAAAAAAAAAAAGTTTTAAGAGCCTTATTCCACTAGGGTCAGACAGACTGATTGTAGCTGGTTTGGTTTGGGTTTTGTTGACCATCTGAAGGGGATCTGAGGATTAACTGATTGCAACTGGACAAAATAATGAGCAGTGAACATAGCCAATCCAAAAATAGTGTGTACACACGAACACATATACAGAGAGAGAGAGAGAGAGAGAGAGGCTGTTTTCAAATATTTAATAAAACCTTTGTCAGTGGAAATAGAGTTGAGTCAGTTCTGAATGTACTAGGTTGAATCAATAACATCTCAGCATTGTTTGTTATTGCCAAATGGATTTTGATTAGAATAATTTTGTGCTCCTAGGCAAAAAAAAATGGTACATGCTGCGGATCGCAATATCTACAGTCATGAATTAAACTCTCTCTTTTTTCCAAAATAGAAACTACCTGTATCATGAAAGATGATGTGGCAGCAAAAAAATATTTAATATGAGTAATGCTTTCATTGTTTTAATATTCCCAAGGTATTGAGGATTCACTGTTTTCAGAGTTCCAATACTCTAGACAAACTATATTGAACATGCATTGCTCCCAAGTTCAAGTGTGACCATTAATGGTTGATTTTGAAAGTTTCCTCCTTATACTACTGCCAATGGCTGTACTGAAACATGAAAGTTTATTTCTTGCAAAACTGGTTTTCTCACTAGCACTTCTAATCAGATTTGTAATATGCACTGTGCTAAGGCCAATTAAGCAAAACTGGCTTAAGATATTAATACTAGCATAAAGTATTGCTTGGCATGTGCAGTTAAGTCAGAATTGCTTACAGTTACCATAAGCATAATGATGGGAGTACTAGGAGAGCATAGATTGCTAGTTCTAAGGAGAATGAATTAATGTTGGTTTCATGGCAGCTGGATTAGAATAGTTTTAAACAGCAACATTTGTGGCCATTTAAAGGTTATTTAATGGTCTTAGAAACATGAAACAACTGAATGTAAGAGAGCTTCTCTTGCAAAAAATAAGTGTCTTGTCAGGAATTTTGTTGAGACTACATGAGATGGTCAGGTTCAGTTGTCTTATTAATAAAAGTGGTTCGCAACACATTAATGTATTCAGCCAAGCCAAGGGATTTGTTTGCTAGTTTTGCAGAATATTGTTTAGCACAGCAGTGCTGACTATTGTTGTTTGAGACTAGGATGCATTATCATTTTTTTGAAGTATTTTCTGGAAACTTTCTTTTTTTGGCATGTTCTTTGAATGAGCACACATCTGATGGGAATGCTGAACCCTGTCTTTGAAAATTATATTTATATCGCTGGAATGACTTGATATAATTTATCTGAAATATATACTTGTGCATATCGTGTTTAACATTATGCAATTACATTTTGATAATATAAAATGCAGGTGAACAAGAAACTATTGTGGGCCAGTAAATCCCTCTTCCCCTTTTGTGCTGTAAAGGTAGTTGCATTTTTGAAGAGGATAGATTAAACTTGCTGGTGTCAGCAGTAATGCATTTCATTATGCAATTGTTCTTGTTATTCAGATCAGATAATGGCCTGATGAAATACATAAGCAGTCTACAGGGAATGAATGATTAATTTCTCTAACGTGTGCTTACTATAGGACTTCTGACTAATAAAGTACTGTCTACCAGTTCTTGCTTACAGTTGCAGTTAGTGGAGAAAAATAATATTCTGTACTTACTGTTGTTGTGTTAGTAGCACTCATTTATTCTGTTAAATAAAAGAGAATCCTGGATTCAATAAGTTTGGCCTAATTCATAAGAATAAGGTACAGCGATGACCCACCAATTCATTTTGTGTAACCTGTGGGTGTTCTGAATAAGCAAAAAGCAAGCAAGCATGATGCTCATGTAAAAATGGCATATGAAACATGTTGTTAAACACAGAATGTCTAGCTATTTCTTATAACTAGGTGTACCTTTTAATAACTTTCTTCCCAAGTTAAAAACAAGCAAACATCCTAACATAACTACTAATGACTCACACAAAGCATTCTACCAGTTTCAGGAGTACTCTTGAAAATTATTGAAAGTATTCAGTAAGTTAGATTCTTATTGTTTGTCGTCCATGGGCATTGCATTATTAAAAGTTTTATGTTTAGTATGTGTCATGAAAATCCACTAATTTGTGTAGGATAAGCCGTGAGGATTCTTCCCCCCCTTTTTTTTCACGTGGAGCAAAATAATTTAATTTGTCAAATCAGCTCCATGAAAACGTAGCATAAACAGAGATGTTAAGAGTATCAGCTGTTGGAGCCGGTTAACAATGTAAGGTTTCACTGAGTTCATTCCAGTGATCTCCTGCACTCCCCACCCCAATAGTTATTGTTGGAGTGACAAATTTTGTAAGGTACTTAAGGTAATAATTTTTTACCTCCAAGAACTAGTAGATAATTCATATAGTTTAGAGCTCTTTCGATCCATTTTACATTTGTCTCCCTCCCAACAAACAGATGCTTTTTTTTAAAAAAAAGTAAAGCATAAAATGCATTTTTGTTTTTGAAAGTTTTCCTGGTTTTCTTTCATCAGCATGAGATTTGATTTTAATAGTTTTCTGGTAGTATCTTTGGTGAAGTTGATGAAGAACTGTTTGTTTTAGGCAAAATTAAACTGAAGAAATAAATGCATCATTTGGCAGGGCACTAAACCTTTCTGGGTTTGTAATGTAAATTTCAGGGTGTTTTTCTATATGAAGTGAGCACAGCCACAATCAAGAAGATAAAGGAAAGTCTTGCTCATAATGGGTATCTCAATAATAAAGTTTTGGATTAGCACAATATAATGATTATTTTTGAAATTCTAAGAACAGGACTTGTGCAGCTTAATCTTATATATCTACTAAAAGATCATTGTCAGTTCAATGGGACTGATTCTCAAGTAAGCATGCATAGGATTGTAGCCTTGGTATATGAGGTACTTTTTACGAGTTCTGTAGTAATAGTGGCTTTGATACCATAACAGTATATGTATTATATAGTGTATTTGTATATGGTGACCTGAGACAACACTATAAAGTGCAGTGCTAATATTTTTAGATACATTACCAAGTCAACATGTTTTAACCAGCTACAGTACGTGTTGTGGATGAAACTGGGTTCTCCAATTTATACTAAGATGTATCAATTGAAGTTCAGCTGAGCATTTGGCCCTAGTTAAGTTAAGCAATTGGCCTATTAAAAATTTAAAGAACCACTTCTATTAATGCTATCATTTATCAAATTGCAGTGAATTTTTCAGTTGTCGGCTACTGTTAACTAGAAGTGCAATTCCACAAATTGCAGCTGCTATTAAATAAGTTTGATATCTTGTGGCAAGCATTCATGATAAAAGCTGCAAATAATGCAGTTTTATCAAAATAAATGATACAAAAATTCAAAGCACAGTATGAACAATGCTCAAAATTGATAACTAATTTGTTGTAATGAAGCTGTGTAGAATGCCTGCTAGCAGTGAGCAGTGAGACATCCTATTCATGATTAATAGATATGCTTTATGGGCCCCATCCCTTAATCTCTAGGATTGTAAGTGACAATAAGATTAGTTTCTATATATCAGGAGTCATGGATCAAGTGTTCACGGAGCATAATTTTTATGTGGGTGGCAATTTGGACGACTTTGGACTGGGGAGCTAGTTAATCTTCTTATGGGTTTGGTATGTAGAGATGATATATTTGAGCAAATCTAAATTGCATAGGTAAAATGTTGAAAATAATTCTAATGACGCTTCATCAACTGAAATATCCACCATGACAGTGATATGGCCTCTTTATTCATTTAATTACTTTGTAGAGCGATAATATATTGAAAAGTTTTATAGTAAAGAATGCAGTCACATGGAGTACGTTGTACTTCAAACATCCTTACGAGATGCGTAATATCTGTATTTTAAACGGAGCTGATTGCATCAGAATGCAAAATGCAATTCAGGATTTGGAGCCCCAAGTTACCTATATCACATTAAAAAATGACTTGCTGTATAATGAAACTCTGTAACTAGAGGCATGCAAACATTATGTAACATGCTTTAGGTAAGACAGAGTTGCAAATTTGGTCTTTGCTCTTTTACTTCCTAGCGATTCTTCCCTTGTGTGAAATATGAATGAGGGCAGGATATTGTGCAAACTGGAATTCAAGACTTAAGGCAGAATAAGGCTGAAATAATATACATACCTATTTGGTATGAAATCTGATTGGGCACAGTGGGGTTTCAATCTGAGTAAATATGTATAGATATCCATAGATTTGGTTTAAAACCCGATGACCAGAGTTTCGGTTCTTCTAAATAAGATATAATTAAACAAAGGGTGGTGGTGGGGAACGACTTTTAGCTTGTTGTGCCCAAGTTTTTACTAAGCCCTGAAAAGAAACATGAGAAGCAATTGATCATGCCTGCTTTGAGAGCGCACGTAAGCACCTGTGCTTATGCCAGGTACCTTGATAGATGTCCTCCAGTTTCTCAGTAGTGTTCCTTCTCTGAGAAAGAGGCTTCCACCCACCACCACCCCTTGTCAGGACAGTTGAGTATTTCTTTAGAACCAAAGTTGGTGTGGAGATCTGAGCTTACAGTATTGTTGTGAGATGGCTAAGGATGGTGGCACATGTCCTTTTCTCTCTTTTTCATTATTTTAAATTACTTAATTAAAACATATGCAACAATTACAGAAAAATAAAACAACAAACATATAGAGAATGGTCTCCGAGAACACCACCAAAATTTTGTCGAAGTGTGTATTGCTAAAACCACCACCATTTTAACTAACACCAAATAATGGATAGGGCACCATCCTTTGCCCAGATCGTTGGCCAGAAAGAGAAAGATATATTATATCGGCGGTAGTTATGGCCTACAGGAGTTTATATATTACATGTGTTATTCTTACCAGTCACTGTTTATCCAGCACTCTGCAATCTCTCTGGTGGTGCATGCCTCATGATCTCAGGAAGTACATTTCTGAGCACAATTCAAAGTGTTGGTGCTGACCTTTAAAGCCCTAAACGACCTCGGTCCAGTATACCTGAAGGAGCATCTCCACCCCCATCATCCAGCCCGGACACTGAGGTCCAGCGCCGAGGGCCTTCTGGCGGTTCCCTCGCTGCGAGAAGCCAAGTTACAGGGAACCAGGCAGAGGGCCTTTTCTGTAGTGGCACCCGCACTGTGGAATGCCCTCCCACCAAATGTCAAAGAGAAGAACAACTATCAGACTTTTAGAAGACATCTGAAGGCAGCCCTCTTTAGGGAAGCTTTTAATGTTTAATAGACTATTGCATTTTAATATTCTGTTGGAAGCCACCCAGAGTGGCTGGGGAAATCCAGCCAGATGGGCGGGGTATAATTAATTAATTTATTATTATTATTATTATTATATTATTATTATTATTATTATTAAAGCTACATGGAAGGAGCTACCTCATGACACCTTCCACTGGGCTTTGATTAAACATGGGTCTCCAGGAAAGCTGTAGAGTGCAGACCACTGGTGAGATTATTTGTAGAATGAAAGAGTGTGGACACTCATAATCACCCCCTCGACCATCTCAAAATTAAGGTAAACACATATAAAATATTGAACCCCACCCATAGGAATTTCGCTTAACATATGCTCTCTCCTTTGATAATCTCCAGATGCAATTTTCTCATGTGGAGAATGCTTTTTCTTCCTTTTTTAATGCAGGATGGCAGAGCCATATTTCCCTCAAATATTGTGCTTGATGTTTCCTTTTCTGCACAACCCGCTATCAAATACTGTATTTTCATGGAAAAATAACATGTTGCATTAAATGTCCTCTTCAACAGAGAAGACACCTTGCCAACGTTGGAGTCCAGATGATAGGCTTGTTAATATATGGGCATTCACTGAGTGCATTAACGACAACTGAAAGCCAGTGTAGGACACAGCTATTTCAAACTCGGTGAAGAGAATATATATTGGTGATCCTGAGGGGTCACATAATCTAGGTGAAGCATTGCAGGACTGCTGAAAGTGAAGATACGCAAGGGATCTTTATTTTGCCTAGGCAGGATTTATTTCCATCCTGGTCCATCCCCCGTCCCCCCAAACTCCCAACGCTCAGCTGGACAAGCCTCTTTTAATAAGTGTTTCTGTGACTCATAGCTATTTGTCAAACTCCTGCTAACTAATGTTGCTGGTCTTATTCAGCACTTCATATGCTTTGTCCAAGGAACTTAAGACATTCTCCTTGAATGTCACTTATGGTGAAAATGTGTTGGTGACTCCAGCTACAAGAGATGGGAACAGGGTAGTTAACTCCAGTTTCATATAAAATTCAGGGTGGGATTGTTCACATTGGATACAGGACATGATGCAACACAGAATTGGAAGTTGCAATTCTTTATGATTGTATGTTTTTATTTTAAGTTTAATTGTAATTCTGCTTGTCTTGGGGGGGGGAAGCCCAAGATAGCTATAACAATATCAATATGCTATATTAGTACAATCAATTCCTGGTTAAGAGGACAGACACACACATTTTCTGCATATTAATGTATTTTATTATCTGTTGGAGGATGCCCAGAGTGGCTGGGGGGACCCAGCCAGATGGGCGCGGTACAAATAATAAATTATTATTATTATTATTTATTATAGAATTTTATTTTTATAATTTTATAATTAAGCTAATTAATTCTAATTCTAATATAATTAGAATTACTTATGAGACAAGAGTCAATGATATATATATATATATATATATATATATATATATATATATATATAAAACACGTATGCATCATTGTCAGAAGAAAATATAGCTAACTGCATTCCACTGGAATTTTATCAGAAACGTGAAGCACTTCTGCACAGGAATTAAATGGAAATCATAGTGCCATAAACCACACACACGAGGATTCCTGGCTTGCTTTACTTTCTGAGTAAATTTGTATATAATGATTGTCTCCCAAGCATAATGAATTTATTGCTGTTTAGATGGTTGATTTGGAGACTTCCAACTGCATGTTTTACACCTTTGTTCCTGTATACCACTGTTTAAGAAGGTCTTTATGTTAGGACTCTAGGGTTATTAGGTTGAAAATGATGAATAAACATAACTTTTGGGATTACCTGTGATCTAATGTGGATAAATTCCTAGCAGTGATCAGCAACTAAGTTCCCATCGAAGGTGAAAGTATGAACTAATCTGTTTGCACCTTCCAACAATACTGGCTATAGTTGGGATGTATTGTAGGAAGTCTTGCCTACAACTTTGAGTTGTATCTAGCTTTGGGTTGTATAGCAGGCATGGTGTAAATACACCCCATCTGATGATTTGAGTAACATATATTACATCTTTGTCATCTGTTTCTATGGTTAAAAAACCCAAAACAGTTCTTTTCTGGTGTGGGCAGGGGGAATTGCTCTGAATATTTTTGGGAGGGAGTTGCCACTTTCCTTACTGAGTCTCACTAGGGAGTGCAGCTAGTGGGAAGCTGTGGAAGAGCCTCATGGCACTTCCCAGAATGCCTTGCAAGTGATGGGAAATGATGCACTGTAGTATCACTGGCAAGT
Organism: Darevskia armeniaca; assembly: GCA_034641395.1. Classification (NCBI taxonomy): domain Eukaryota; kingdom Metazoa; phylum Chordata; class Lepidosauria; order Squamata; family Lacertidae; genus Darevskia; species Darevskia armeniaca. The sequence goes on from JAWWNF010000242.1 coordinate 295,949, forward strand.
CATTCAAGGGAGTGTAGGGGGTGGGAAGCTGTGAAGACAGTATTGCACCCACCATGAATAGTGTGCAGTTTTCTTTTTTATGTTAAAAAAGCAAGTAAAACCGGAAAGCCTTTGCTTACCTTGAACAAGGTTAAGTGGCAACCCCCTCCAGAACCCCCTGCCCCATAATTTTTCATGGTTTTCATCTCACCCACCCAACAAATTGTCAAAATAAATTTTCAGCACAGATCTGCTTTAACTACAAGTGAGAATAGTGTATACTGTAGCAAATACTGTCTTGCCATTCATTTCAAAATCTATGCTGTTGGGTTGTCAGTGAAAGGAAGAACTTCTCGTGTCATTATCCAAATTAGCTATGCTAGAGCTTCACTTTTTAATGATTGTATATTTTGGTAATACTCTTTTCATACCATTATGACATGGCTTTTCATGGCAAACCTATTTTGTTACTGAATCTCTTTTGAAAAAATAAACTCATTTGCATTTATTCATTTCAAATACATTTCCATAGAGTTCAAATAATTCTACTTCAATAGTTTCAAGAATTTTCATTGGAGGGCAGTGACAGTTAATTTATTTAGAGATTAATAGCTCTTATTTAAGAGAAAGCTGCATACCAAAGTTTGATGCTCAAAGTGTGGACTTATTTTTTTTAGGTTGTCTAATATAACCAAACATTGCTACAGAAAGATTCCCTAGGTATTACAGTTGCCCTACTCATTGATTCTATACTCAGAGAATGATATCCAACAAATATTGATGAACTGGTGGGAGGGAAGCCTGATAATACATAAGGAGAGCCCAACTAGATCAGATGAAAGGTCAAGCTAGTCCAGCATTTTGTTCTCACAATGGCCCACCAGATATCTATGGTTAACCCACAAGAAGGACATGTGTGCCATGGCACTCGACCGCCTGTGATACCCAGGAACTGGTGGTCAGGTGCATACTCCATAGCCATTGTTACTAGTAGGTACTTACAGCTTAAAAAGGGACCCAGGTGGCGCTGTGGGTTAAACCACAGAGCCTAGGGCTTGCTGATCAGAAGGTCGGCGGTTCGAATCCCTGTGACGGGGTGAGCTCCCGTTGCTCGGTCCCAGCTCCTGCCCACCTAGCAGTTCGAAAGCATGTCAAAGTGCAAGTTGATAAATAGGAACCACTCTGGCGGGAAGGTAAACGGCATTTCCGTGTGCTGCTCTGGTTCACCAGATGCGGCTTTGTCATGCTGGCCACATGACCCGGAAGCTGTACGCCGGCTCTCGGCCAATAAAGTGAGATGAATGCCACAACCCTAGAGTCGGACACGACTGGACCTAATGGTCAGGGGTCCCTTTACCTTTACTTACAGCTTTATCCTTCAGGAATTTGTCAAATGCTCTTTTGAAGCTATATAAGTTGGTTGCCTTCACCAAATCTTCAGGTAGCAAGGCCCCCTACTACTTTTCCATTAAAGCCCAACCTAATCTTGAACCTCAGTTTTGGCTTGTTATGATGTGTAGGCCTATGCCAAGTTTCCTGCCAGATATTTGTAGCATGAATGTAAAATGTGGCGGCAAAGGGTGTGAGCGAGTGCCAACCAAAGTCTCAGTTCCCACTTTTTTGCCTCACTTACCCCTCCTTCATTTCTGTTTCTGTAATTTTTGTTTCAGCTTTGTAAATAAGAATAGGGTTCTGTTGCAGTAATGGTTCTTGTCTACAAAAGCTAGAGAATGAATGTGAAGAGCAGCTTTCATCTGCCTTCAAAAACAAGGGCTCTAAATCTTCAGACTATACAAATGATGCTCATTTATGTGAGAGCTAAATAAATTACCCATAGAATCTGAAGTGCCATGAAGGAGCATAGACATTATGGAAATCCTTGACCTTCCCGCCAACTTTTATGCCATGTTGATATTTTGAAAATTAGGAAGTAAATATGAAAGGACAGAAAGGATAGCTCCTCAAGTGGAAATATGTTAACTGACTTCTTTAATAGTCATCAACTTTAACATTGAAATGTTGCATATTGGGTTTCCCAGCTAGATTGGGGGGTGGGTGGTTTAGGTATAAGCGTTGGGTGTGTGTTTGTATTGTTTTAAAAGCCATTTTTAGTTTTTTCCTACATGAATGTGTGAATCATATTGAGACTTATGTCAAAGGTGATTTGTCAGTTTTTCCTGTGAGAATATGTTACCTTTATGTTTTCGCTTGTACCTACAATAGCTGTCCATGGCACTTAGTGATGTCATCACAGAGGCAAATCTAACAGATTATATAGCATTGTGCAGTCATCCCCTGATAGGCAGCCCTATCATTTTTTATTTATTTATACAAATATTTACATACTGCTATATCACCAAAATGTATCAAAGTGGTTTACAACAGTAAAAATATGCCTTGCCTAAGAAGAAAGAGGCTGCTGTCAGGAGAGAACTAGGGCTTATGCAAACCATATCAAGAGCAAAAAAAGGTGTCAAACAGTATTTTAAAGATGTAAATATTTATATAGCTAATATGCACCTATCTATCTATACATATATAGATAACTTATTAGATATTTAACTAATTGGATATGAAACTTATTAGAGATACATAACTTATTAGAACCACTATTTTAAAACCAACAATTAAACTGAATAAGACATGGCACAGTCCTAATAAACACAAATATGCAATGTGTCATTTTGTGATGGAGAGCTCATTCTGTATGAATTTCTTTTAAAATAACAGAAGGCAAATGGTGGAATCCAATCAGGTTTCAGTGAAAATGAACACCCAGTTAAGTGTGTGTTGTTTCTGCAAGTATCGATATGCTGGCCATTGTGCCTACAAGATCTAAAGATTTCTAAAGTTTCCATCCTGAAGCCCAGCCTATTGATTCACACACTACTTATATCTTAGGATGATAGCCCTGCTTTAAGTACGGAGTATATAATTAGGTGCAAGACAAACTGTGAGTTGTTTCTTTGTAATTATAAGTGAACTTTCTTCATCCATTTAGAGGTAGTGATTTACTTCATAGATAAGCTTTATTTAGGCATCCAGTTTGCAAGTGTGTGAGCAAACATGCCAGGGAAAGTGGATGCATGGTGTGCTGCTAAACTCTGCCCCTTTCAGTATATCACCTTTGTACTGTTTCTCAACCCTCTGTGAGTAGGAGGGCAGATGTCTGTGACATGAGCTTCCATGAGTAGAGAAGGTTTCCCATTTCTGATCTTTGCCTTCAAACTCTTGAAGGTCTGTGAACAGTACAGTGTTGATGCACTTGAGGGCACAGAGCTTAGAACCTCCTTCCCTCCACTTCACATGTTTGTTTATGCTCTTGAAAATTGAACCTCCAGCCATAGGGGTTTGCTACAGTATGCTTTCCCTGTTTCATCTGATGAAATCATCTGGCATTCCTGGAAATGTCTTGTTTTCCAAATATGAAACATAAACAAAGAAACATACAAGTGAAAACCAAAGTTATGTTAGATGACATTTATTCAACATAAGGGTCAGAGAAATTCAATAATATCTGAAGATGCCCAAAGAAAAAGTGCCTGCATTGATATGTCTGTATCATATAAGATATCTGCATAGGGAACTTCGAGTGACATTTATAGCTACTGAGCTAGGTGGCCTCAGTGCTTGCAAACATCTTTATCACAAAAAGTCACGCTCAGTTGATGTTCCACCACACTGTGGGCGAGAAGTCGGAGAGCTATAATTGCATGATTGGTATAATGAAACACAAGGACCAAAGGAGTTGAGAAGTGCCAGGTGGGTGCTATTCAGTAAATATATATATTTGTGGGTCCTTGTGTTAATAAAAACATAGAAAACTGTAGAAATCCTGTGTGCTTTATGAGCTTTGTGTGTGTGTGTGTGTGTGTGTGTGTGTAACTGCATTTAATGAATCAAAATGAATGAAAATTAGGCACAATATTTGCATGCAACATACTTTTTCTCTTCTCCTCCCTTCTATAACTACATTTCTGTAGCAATTACTCTGGCAAAAGCTGTAAAGCTATTTGAAAGAAGTAGGATCAAATTGGAGCTTTTCTTCACTTGCTTCAAATCGGAACGGCATGGATAGCCTGAGAAGAACAGGGCATGGGAGAACTAATCCTACACTCTCAACCATTCTCACTTTTTTCTTGCTGTGTCTGCACTGTTTTTCTAAAGAGTGACTGTCATGTACAGCTCTGATCATGATGTTGGAGAAGCCTGCTCCAAGCATCCTGATACCATGTTTTGGAGTAGTTACATGTCAAACAAAGTAATTCTTTACCACAATTTGTCTATTCCTTATGACACCATTGATGTACTGTGTATGGGTCCTCAGCTCTTGATTGTTGGCCTCCCCTTACTGTCACTATTGATGGGTAGACCATATCCTACTTTTTAGCATAGTTGTTATTCTAATTAAATACACAGCTGACAAGGGATACTATGGGAAGCATTGCTATTTGTTCTAAGCAGCTGAAGAAGATGGGTTTGTTTGTTTGCTGTTTGCATATTCTTCTGTACCTTCTTCACTATGTTAAAAAAGGATTTGCGGCACCCTGAAGCAAGTTGTTGGAGGAGTTAAACTTACCTTCCCTGCAGCAAATGTGGTCATAAATTGTGAGCTGTGCTGTCTGTGCAGGCAGGAGGAAAACAGGGTATAACTGATGACAACTCTGCAGTATATATTTAATTTCATGCAACTCATGGGACAATCAAGTTGGAATGGGTTGCTGGTGTTGGCTTCTTCACACCAGGGCAGTGGTGGTTTGAAGTTGGAGGAGTCAGACTATGTCCTTTCAGCATTTCCACTTAGGTTGCAACTAGGAGGAGAAATTCCCAGCTACCCATGAAGCTTGTTTGGGTGATTTTGGGCACATCCATAGCTTTGAAACAGCTGTTGTAATGAGAAAACAAGTGGGCAAATATAATTGATATAGGAAAAACGACAGATAACAAGGTTTAGAATATTGCCTTAACATCAACAAAGGAATTCCAATCTCTGGGTTGTTTTTAGTTTTAAGGAGAACTATGTAAGCAGGTGTCTCTTTCCCTTGCTGTAAACCAGAGAAAGTAACCTTAGTTCCCCTCACCTGCACTCCTGTCTTAAACAAATGTGACCTGTTTTCTTTCTAACACCTCTTCTCTTGTTCTTATTTTCCTAACATGCACACTTAAATTCTGCATAACAAAACATGTTGTGCCTTATCAACTAAAAATTTGAAAACAATTCAGCCATGAATGGTCATGGGAATTCATTAATATTAGACACATTCTGATAAGTATCTGATGTATGATATTTTCCCATTCCCATAATCTCAAGTGTGAATGCTGCATAGGCTGATATTAGATAAAAGGACTATAAGTGTTAATTGGATTACTTTCCTCCCAAACCTCTAATGTGTGTGCCTTTCTCCCCAATACCTTTCCATTGCCTGCTGAGTTAACTTCAGTGTGCATTTAGTTGCAAATGAGAAATCTGAACTTGTAGAAAGTGCTAGACAGAATGGCTGTGTGATGCAAACATGACCACTAGGGAACTTTGTAGAACTGCTAGGCTACTTGTTACAAGAATAATTGTGTACCTTCCTACAGTGAAGATTTCAAAGAATAAACATTGGCCTGGACAATGTTTAAGCAAACTGAACCCGATGTTTTTAAAATTACAGAAAACATCTCAGATGGTGAGATGTAAAGTCATGTTAGGTTTGTTGTTTAGTGGTGTCCTACTCTTCGTGACCCCATGGACCAGAGCACACCAGGCACTCCTGTCTTCCACTGCCTCCGGGGCCTGTTGGACTGTCCAACCATCTCGTCCTTTGTTGTCCCCTTCTCCTTGTGCCCTCCATCTTTCCCAAAATCAGGGTCTTTTCCAGGGAGTCTTCTCTTCTCATGAGGTAGCCAAAGTATTGGAGCCTCAGCTTCAGGATCTGTCCTTCCAGTGAGCACTCAGGGCTGATTTCCTTCAGAATGGATAGGTTTGATCTTCTTGCAGTTCATGGGACTCTCAAGCATCTCCACCTCATCTGTCTCCTGAGAAATTTCTATGTGGGACAAGAAGCTACAGTTAGAACTGGATATGGAATAACTGATTGGTTCAAAATTGGGAAAGGAGTACGACAAGGCTGTTTATTGTCTCCCTGCTTATTTAACTTATATGCAGAATTCATCATGCGAAAGGCTGGACTGCATGAATCCGAAGCCGGAATTAAGAATGCGGGAAGAAATATCAACAACCTCAGATATGCTGATGACACAACCTTGATGACAGAAAGTGAGGAGGAATTAAAGAACCTTTTAATGAGGGTGAAAGAGGAGAGCGCAAAATATGGTCTGAGGCTCAACATTAAAAAAAAAACTAAGATCATGGCCACTGGTCCCATCACCTCCTGGCATGTTAGGTTAGGGATGCCTAATAGCATGCTTAGTACACACTATTGTTTCTGGGTTGGAGAAAGCAATAATAACTGCATCTCTCGTCACCTGCCCAAAATGACAGAACTTCCTAGGTGAGATTCACCTGATCCCATCATTGCAAGCCCATTCACAAGGACTTCCACTTCTGCAATGGGGCTTTCTCCCTCCTCCCCTTGTGGCCCCTTGCACCTGCTGATGGGGGATGGGTTCAGAAGAACCCCCATCATGTTGTGTGGGGAGGAGAGTGTGGGTCATTCCATCTGGAAAGCTGCAATGCTCATGCTGATGGGACATTTGCTATAGCTCAACATTGAATTTCACCTCCAGGGTTCTATACCCCAGCGTTTCCCAACCGGTGTGCCGCGGCACAGGAGTGTGCCGCAAGCCACCAGCTCCTGTGCCGCGGGAAGACACCGGCTGCTGTGCTTCCGGGTCGGTCCGGGCTTCCCGCGCCGACCGCCGCCTTCGCGGGGCTGCCGGGCGCTTTGCCCGCTGCCTCTGCCGCCCCGGTCTTCCGGGTCGGTCCGGGCTTCCCGCGCCGACCGCCGCCTTCGCGGGGCTGCCGGGCACTTCGCCCGCTGCCTCTGCCGCCCCGGTCGCGGTTGGGGACGGGCGGGAGGTGCCGGTGCCACCGGGCTCGCTCGGGGCCGGGTGGAGGTGCTGCCGGGGGGCTGGGCGCTGGAGGGGGGGCGGGCGCCTGGCCCGCCGATCTCCCGCTCCATTTTCGCCCGCCTGGGTCCTTCCCCTCCCTCCCGCCAGGGCGCGCGGACACCCCGCCCCCCGGGTCGGGGTGCATGTGGTGGTGGTGTGCCGCGAGATTTTTTTCGTGGGGCAGGTGTGCCGTTGCCCCGAGGAGGTTGGAAAACACTGCTATACCCTAAAACCCCGAGGAGGTTGGAAAACACTGCTATACCCTAAGCTAACAACTCCATTGCCACATTTTAGGTGAGCCCTTGCCCCAACCCCAGTGTTGTTATTGATGGGCAGGGCTCTGCTCTTTGCAGCTAAAACTTGGCCCATCACCAGATTGGCAGGTGTTATGCCAGGACACAGAAATTGCCAACCTTATTGCAACTTGGCCTTAACTATCTCAAGTTCACTCATATTCTGACCATGGCCCCAGCTGACTTTATATAATGCTGTTCGAATTTTGAATTTTAGTTTTGTTATATAAGTGGACAGCTTGGAGGCAAATTTTAGCTAAGGCTATGATTCTCAGCAATAATATAATTGAGGCACATATTAGGCAGATATTTTAAAGAAGAGGTGGCAGAAATGAAGAACCAACAGGGGAAGAATAATGTCATCAGAATGCATACTCTTTGAAAAATCACATATTTAGCACTTTCCTCAGCTTAGCAAGCATTTTTATCATTAACCTATGTATATTTTTATTGCCAACACGCTATCCAACATTATTTTGTTGATAAGCAGCTTAAAGGTTAGAAGGTTTTCACTTCAACACCACGTACCATCACTTCTGTGCATTTTATTTATAGACTGTAAGGTGTTAATTAAGAGTTTTATTTGACCCCAGATTCTTACAGTTCCACAAATGTACCTCTCTCTCAAAAAATCTCAGCTCAAGAATGGCATAGCATCTGAATGCTGATCACATTTAATGCTGATGTTAACATATGGTCTAATTAAAAATTATAAAAAATAGTTCATAATTTAAATAATTAAACCAAACTGTCATATGGGCATTTGAAATATTTGTGGGTTTTTTCTCGGTGCCCCCCCCCTCCTTGACAACATAGCAGTGAAATCTTCCATCACGTCTGTTCCTTTAAAGTGCAAATTGTTCAGTAAGCAAGTAGGATATTTCATTTAGTATAAATCCTGGAAAACCTGTTCAGAATCATATCAATCCTAACTTCTGGAAATGTTTCCAGAAGGTGGACTAAAAAGGGGGCAGGACATCTTTTCCTGGCAATACATGATGTCATTGATCAGTGAAAAAAAAACAATAGACTAGGGGGCAGTCTTGACTTGAACTGGGCTGGAAAGAGATCAGGCTTGACTTGCTCTCTGTACTTTATCCAAAGTTATGACTTCGCCTCCCCCTCTAATCCTAGAGGGCTCAATGTATTTGGGAGTATTAATGCTGTGAGCTCCCAACAGAAAACTAAAACAGAATAAAACTTCAAACATTAAAAAGTTCCCTAAACAGGGCTGCCTTCAGATGTCCTCTAAAAGTCTGGTGGTTGTTGTTCTCTTTGACATCTGCTGGGAGGGCGTTCCACAGGGCGGGTGCCACTACCGAGAATGCCCTCTGCCTGGTTCCCTGTAACTTGGCTTCTTGCAGCGAGGGAACAGCCAGAAGGCCCTCGGCGCTGGACCTCAGTGCCCGGGCAGAACGATGGGGGTGGAGACGCTCCTTCAGGTATACTGGACTGAGGCCATTTAGGGCTTTATAGGTCAGCACCAACACTTTGAATTGTGCTCAGAAATGTACTGGGAGCCAGTGTTGGTCTGGCACCCCCGAACTTTCTTGCAACATTGGGATGTCTGAGGTACTGGTCGGAGAGGAATGGCAGTTCACCTCTCTCTGTTAGCTACTGGTGGCAGAAAATAATTACATAGTGATTATTAATCACTCTGGAGATAAGGGTGATCTGGGAGTGTTCATCAAATGCTTTGATCAAGGCCGGTTTTTCTGCTTTCTATGCCTGGAGGTTTGGACAGGAGTTAGAATGAGCTGGCAAGCTGAGGAGTTGTCATCATGTCCAAACACCATGCAATCACCTGCACCTTCTCCTTTTAAAACACTTCTGGGACAAAAAAGCAGGTGCAATATGGTTGACATTTATCAATAATAACAATTAGGGAACCCATCTTGGACTTTTCATGGAAAAAAGAAATGAATGATTCTGAGGCACCCTGACTTGACTTAAGGGAAATATCGTTTAACAGAAAGTGGAGAAGACGGATATTAGCCTAGACAATGTTTTAAACAACCATTTTTTATGCAACAGGCAGATGGAAAATTGGAATTTTCCCTTTTGTATCCTTTTCTAATGTTTCTTTTTCTTCTCTGTCTCATTTCCCTTTCCTTCTACTTTCTTCTACTCTATTTAGAGTCCTATGTCTGGGGCCTTTATTAAGGTCCAGAGATTGTATACTCATGGGGGTGGTAGATGGTTGATGGAGGACCCTGGGTGAGAGACAGAGAAATATGTGTCTCCCAAGGTGAGAGACTGCGAGGAGAAAGGGAAGATCCCAGGTGAGAGCTGGGAGAAGTTACTCTGAGGGTGGTAAGGGCAAAATACTTCATCCCATATATTCACCCCCTTCTATGAGTAAGTTTCTGGAACTGTTTGCTGGAACACTGAGCAGGGCCTTCTTTGCTGTGTCACCCACCCTGAAAATTTATCTGTTCAGGGAGATCCATCCAAGTCATTTCTCTGCTTTTGTTTTAATAAAAAGTGAAGATAATATGCTTGTTTACCAGAGATCTCTTTCATTATTACTGCAGCTGCTGTTTACCTTATTATACTTTTTATTGGAGTTTTGTGGTTTGAAAGAGTAAATTTTTTAGCTGTTCTGGTTTTAATGGAAAGGCAGCTTAAACTATTTAAAATGTGGTACCAAATCTGTTATATCACCTTGGTTTTTCTAGAAAAGAAAGTTTGAAGAAAAGGGATGTAATAAGTTGTCATTAACAATGGAGGAGAATTTTGCACATTACTCCATATACTAAAATAGCAATCTCAGGTATGTCATCCATCATAGATGCTATGCAATAAATTCACAAATCTACCAGTTTCTGAAATCCATTCTAATGTTGCTCAAACACATTCATGTAGAAGTTCTCCATCTTCTTAGTTTAAAAACAAACAAAAAAACAAGTTTTATTTTTTGGTTTTTAATTCAAGTCTATCCATGTAGTTCTTCAAGTTGTTTTTGTATTCTACTTCTATTACATGGTATTTGTCAACATTAAATTTTGGTTTCCACTTGTCAACCTAGTTACACAGGAGAACAGAATTCATTTACATTTGACTTACTGGCTGCAATGTGTGCAGTATTCGTCCCAATTTTATGTCATCAGCAACTTTTACAATCTAGGTCAGTTATAAAAAGTAAGAAACCGCAGAAGCTCTAGTAACGATGACCCTAATAAGACCCCAACTATTTTTCTCTCTCCCACTTTGAAGCATACTTTGAAGAAATGTTTTATCTTCTCTTCCTGGTGTAGTAAATAGAAGTATTTGGAAACATAGCTTTTATTCTTGAAAAATGAATCATTTTTACTCCAGGTTTCATCCTCTTAGAATAGAAATGAACATTACCTTGCTTGGTAAGGAGACTGAAAACCTTTGGGAGAAAGGTCAAACTAAGTATTCTTAGGGCCCTGAATATAAAACTTTTAATTTTTGAGTGAAGCTGTAAAATGGCCTCATTTGCACAAGCTGGTATCTATAGCTGGAATTTCTGTCCACTAACTCCTGGATCCTGTTCACCTTCATCACCAGCAAGGCTCTCATGTGCTTCTCTAATCTCCAATTTAAATCCATGCTGCTTTCATTACCTTATGTTTAGTGAACCAATTAAGGGCAAACACGAAGTCAGTCAGTTACAATTTCTCGTACTCACCACCGTGTTATCCTGGAACTGGCACTCAGGAAATGAATATTTTGTGGCTTCTTAGCAATTTCAGAATGGGCTTCTGACTACTATAGGCTTTGGCAAAAACCTGGTTGGGAGTTGTTCTTCTGCTTGCCAGGCAGAGCTATCCCAAGACGTTTTACTGCCCGAGGCAAAGAATAAGATGGCACCATGCCCACTCCATCCCATGCATACATGATGTAAGTACACTCATACCTTGGTTCTTGAACGGAATCCGTTCCGGAAATCCGTCCGACTCCGATTGGCTGCAGGAGCTTCCTGCAGTGTGGTGTAGTGGTTAAGAGCGGTAGACTCGTAATCTGGGGCACCGGGTTCGCGTCTCCGCTCCTCCACATGCAGCTGCTGGGTGACCTTGGGCTAGTCACACTTCTCTGAAGTCTCTCAGCCCCACTCATCTCACAGAGTGTTTGTTGTGGGGGAGGAAGGGAAAGGAGATTGTTAGCCGCTTTGAGACTCCTTCGGGTAGTGATAAAGCGGGAAATCAAATCCAAACTCTCCTCCTCCTCCTCTTTCTCCTCCTCCTCCTCCTCCTCCTCCTCCTCTTCTTCTTCTTCTTCTTCTTCCTGCACCCAGTCAGAAGCTGCGGAAGCAGCGCCAGACGTTCAGGTTCCAATGAACATTCGCAAACTGGAACACTTACTTCCGGGTTTGCTGTGTCCAGGAGCCAAAACGTACCAAGGCGTTCGACAACCAAGGTACGACTGTACTGGCAGATGAACATTAGATCAACATTGGTGATGGAACAGTACCCTCCATCACACCTGGGGGCAGCAGGCAAGCTTAGAGGGTTTAGGGCAGCCATGTGGCACACACAACTTTGTCCTCCAACACATTGTCATTGTTCTCAGCCTCCTCCTTCAGGTATCCTAGTATTAATCATAGGGCCAGCCTTGTGACTGGCAACTTCCAGATTTTCCCCTCCTGCATAACTGGCATAATATTTTCCCCCAGAGATATAATCCAAGGGTGATTCTGCAACTGTCCTCTGGAGAAATGGACATCTGCATATGCAATTGTACCTCCCCTGCAGCCACAAAAGTTTGAGAGAAAGTGTAATAACATCCAGAATTTCTTACGTTTAGTTTCTGCTACTGGATGACAAACTCTACTGTATTGTTTCAGTGCTTATGGGTTTCTCCAATTCCTATGTTTGATCTCATGTTGATCTGCTGAGTGATTCATCTTTTTAATTATTTTTGAGCAACTATATTTTAATTAATGTAAAAAATTCACGTTAAGTTAATTACAAGTACTTGAGTGCCCTGACCTACAAGGAAAATAGAATATAACATATATTATGTAGGAGTACCAAATTCTAACAGACAGCTTGTGTGCTATAATTCTAAGCATGCTAACCTAGAAATCAATTTAACTGAAACCAACAAGGATGATTTCTGAGTAAACATGGTTAGAATTTTGTGTGTTGATGTATGTGTGTGTTATACACACAAGAGAATACTGCATTTTAAAAATAAAATAAAATATTCATATATGGAATTGAAAAACTTGTATTCTGTCTTTTAACACAATGTTTTTTTTTTGAAACAGTGGGGCATACAATTAAACATCAGTGTTGGCATAGAAAGCCAAAGCTAATAAAAAAAAACAACAACCCTGCTTAAACAAATGTATATTTACTACATGGTGGAAACTAAAAAGGAATGTGATCAGCTGAACATGCTGTGGGAGAAAATTATACAGCTGCAGTATACAGGCTGAAATCCTGGACTCACTTCTCTGGAAGCAAACCCCACTTGATCTAGCATTAGTTCAAACCTCTATAGGTTTCTCAGGTTAAACATCATTGGAATCTATGCCTGTTTACCCATTCCCACAAACAGATAAGACCAATGCAATGGGTTTTTTATCTGTTTAGACAATTCCAGGAGTACCTCCTCACACTTGCCATAATGTGCAAGGGAAATATATATATTCAATAAACCACATTCTTTATCACCACTATCCTGCTTTTCCAGACAAAAGAGCCCAAGCTACTTCTTACATCTTTTCTCCTGTTACCTTGACACAGGTGTGGGGGGGGAGGGGGAGGATTCTGAAAGGTACACAAACAGAATTAGTATGCTTGGAGCTTGTTTAATGGATGAATATACAATTTCTCTATCAATTGCAGCTAAGACTGTAGACCATTCTCGACAGTACACTGTACCCTCATAGTTTTGGTGGTAGATACAAAAGCTAACACAATGCCTATAATATTTATACCAAATCTTCTTCCTGTGTGTAGAAACTATATTTGCTTAAAACATACTTAATGATTCCCCACACAGAAACAATATGGTTTCTTTTAGTGCTTTTTTCCCTGGGGTTACTCTAAGGTGTGCAGAACTGCCTCCCCCATGTTAAAAGTGTGGCACTTACTGTAACAACTTCATGGTGAGTACCATGGTGAGTACCATGAAGTCTTTTTCTTTTTAAAAAGCACTGTTTTTAAGGCTTTTATGCTGAATAGAATGTAAACATTAACAGTTATACAAACTTGCCTGCCTGCTTGCTGTGAGCTGTGGGGATATATTGTATTAGCTTTAGGCCAGGAGGTCAGTTGAGTGACAGAGAAACTCGAGGTGTTTACATTGCTCCAAACAAGAGGCGATTATGTGTTTATATAAAGGAGCAAAGGCATCTACAGCCAATAAATTCTAATTGGTCAGTTGTGGACATTCTGCTCCATCCCATCTGGTCATCACTACAGGCCAATGAGAGGGAAGAATTCTGTTCAGATTTAAATGATTGGCTGGGGCTGGAGGGGAAGCTGGCTGGAGAGGATAAAAAGCTAGCCTCTGGAAAAGCTGTGCAGGTGTTGGTTAAAAAGGTAAAGGGACCCCTGACCGTTAGGTCCAGTCGTGGATGACTCTGGGGTTGTGGTGCTCATCTTGCTTTATTGGCCGAGGGAGCTGGTGTACAGCTTCCGGGTCATGTGGTCAGCATGACTAAGCCGCTACTGGCGAACCAGAGCAGTGCATGGAAATGCCGTTTACCTTCCTGCCAGAGTGGTACCTTTTTATCTATTTGCACTTTTTGATGTGCTTTTGAACTGCTAGGTTGACAGGAGCAGGGACCGAGCAACGGGAGCTCACCCCATCGCGGGGATTTGAACCGCTGACCTTCTGATTGGCAAGCCCTAGGCTCTTTGGTTTAGACCACAGCGCCACCCATGTCGGTTAGTTGAAGGGAAAGCTGGAAGTTGGAGTCTGGCAGTTGATATTGTTATGAGCTTGTGGGATGTGAGAAATGCTAAATTCCTGGGTCCAACCTACCGGTAAGTTAGAATTAATCAAGGTTTGGGGATCTAAACTGTGCCAAGCACTGAACCCCTGGATTCAGTGCTTGAGTTAAAAACACACACATCATTAGAGAAACAAAGCCTGAAAGTTCGTTATGCAAACAAAGGGGCAAGGAGATGGGTGATTAACAAAGCAGTTGCTCTGTGCCAGACAGCAGAGGAGTGTGAGGCTATCCTTCCTCAAGAGAGGTAGTTAGCTGGTGACAATAGGCCAGAGTTTTTTAGGATTGCAGTTGGCAATGATGTGCTGGCAAAAAAAAAATGAGCTAGGGAGCATGACTGATTTCTGTTTCAGATCCAAGGCAGTTGCACCCTTTGGAACTCTGGAGAAGTGTTACCGGGAAATTGGCTTAAGATTCAGAAACGGTGATGAACTGATGCTCACACAGCTTTCAAAGTGACAGCGACCCTGTGTTATCTTAGACTTACCATTTGGAATTACAGTAGCCTGATTGTTTGTACATTCCTATTCAAAGGCACTGTAACAGTTAGCCAACTAGGTCTTTTAAGTAACCACACATAAAACTATCACCATCTGTTAAGTATTGATAATTTTTTATAAATAAAATATGATCAAATTTATTTTTACAGTGTATTTGGAACTCTGCTCTTTGTCCTTTGCTTAACCATAGCTACTGGTGAGTAAATTGAGGAAGAAAATAAATGGTGGCAAGAGTATCAAATGGTTAAGAAAAATAGATATTAGGAAAAGCATGGAAAAGCTAAGTGTGAGCTAGTGCTCAGTAATAAAGGGTGGAGGATTTTCCATATCTACATTTAGTGTTCCTCTGGAAGGGATTAAATCAGTCATAAAGTGAGGCTGCAATCCTAACCCCATGTGCCTGGGAGGGAGCCCAAATGAACTGAGTAGCACTTATAGTTATGCTGTGAGCTTTCCCCCATCTTAACACCCTCTTCCTCTTGGCGCAGAATTAATTCCTTGTACCAGACAGTCAAAGCATTGTCGGTACATCATGCTTTTGCTTAGATCAGAGCAAGTTCTGTGGCTTGACTAACAGTGATCTTTATCTTAGTCTATGACTGGCTGACAACCATTGAGATAAACCCATTCCCTCTTTGGTTGGATTTGGATTGTATCCAGAATTACTGCAGCAACAGCTTCCCTGGATCCCTGCTAGAGCTAATGAAGATGCCGGGAGTATTTCTAATATGGATTTCACTGTATCTTCAGACATGCCTTTTGAACTTTCATCTGATCAGCATCTGGAAACACATTTGCATTTTCTACACAGAATCTTAAGTGATATCTTCTTCTTTTTTTACTAAGAGCTTAGAATAAAAATCAGATTGAAGTTCAGTGCATAATTAGATGTTTGTCTGATTATGTACAGGGTCAAGGACAGTTGCAGGTTTATGAGAATAATGTAGGTGTTTAAAAGCCACAATTAATGTGTCAACACACATATTCCCTGATATACTACCACCTTAACAGTTATCAGATGCATATTGGCATTTTGCTTTCCATGAGTTCATATTGTGCATGTATGTGTGGGATTCACAAACCAGAAACAAAGCTGCGTTATGGAGTGATAAGTCATCCTTAGATCTTGATCATATATTTTTTATAAATTATATTTGAGTCCTTGTAGGAAAAAATCGATGTCTCCCTCACTTACAGTCATACTCTCAACACAAACAACAACTTTGCCTGGGGTTCGCTCTTATGTTCTTGGCCTTGACTGAATTCTGTTCATGGTGCAAATTATTACATGAGGCAGTTTCACTGTGGAATCTGATCTCAAGCTGGATGTGCTATCACAAGCCTCTAGATCTGTGGTTCCCAATGTGAGGCACATGCCCCACAGGGGGGCAATTTGTTTTTTTAAGGGGAGCAATTCGAGAAGGAGTTATTAACAGTTAATGGCCGTTTAGGCTTCATCCATGTGAATAGGAGTTCACTTTTTTAATAAGAATTATATGCCACGGGGGGGGGGCATCAGGAAAAATAAATCACATTTGAACGTTAACATTTATGTAGAAATTGGGTCATAAGTTTTGAGTTCAAATAGGTCAACAGTGATCTAGTCAAACACCCTCTTCAGAGACAGGAACATAAGTTGTAAGCTGCTCCTTTCTTCTAGAGAAGAATCTACCAGAAATTTGGTGTTTCATATGAGAACATAAAACCACCCTAGACCAAAGTGCCATCTTGTCCAGCATCCTGTTCTCACAATAGCCAAAAGATGCCTCTTGAAAGATCACAGGCAGGACAACCCTCTTCCCACTTTTAATTCCCAGCAACTGGTTTTCAGAAGTATACTGTCTCTGCCACTGGAACTAGTACAAAGCCACAATGATTAGTAGCCACCAGATTGATCAAAACTTCTTTTAAAGTCATCCAGGTTGGTGGCAATCATTACATCTTGTGGGAGTGATACCTAAACTTTGTGCTCTGTGAAGAAATGATTTCCCTTGTCCTGCTTCTCTCAAAACATTCAGCTTCATTGGGTGTTCCTTGCTTCCAGTATTATCCAGTATCTAGTTGCTTTCTCAACACCCTGCATAATTTTATGGGCATTTATCGCACACATCCCTTAGTTGCCTGCCACCTCTATGGTAAGGGTGCATTATCTTCGTTTTTGTTCATAACTAGTAAAGCAAAGTAAGGTTTGCTTTACTTTGCTTTACTAGTTATGAACAAAATCACTTGATTTTGCATATCTGACTTGCATGTTTTGATCAGAAGAATTAAACCTACACATAGTCCTTGCATATTTTATATCTGCTAAAATTGGCTGGACTGCATGCTGTATGCAGAAATACTGTATACAACCCAAAGCATGAGTTCAATCTTAATCAGTAAGGGATTTGTAAAAGATTTTCTATGATAGGCTCACAAAGCATTGACATCCAAACTGCATGCAGAGAAAGTCAATAGAATTAAGCATGCCTAATTCAGCATGGGATAACACTCATCTGGATCTGCCTATATACAAATCAGATGATTTGTATGTTGAATGCCAATTTGCAATGGCAAGAGATGCAGAAATACAACTTTTCCATTTCCGTTTCACAGATTGTGGCCTCCCACTCTCAATATGCATTACGTTGGGAATGTTTGAACTACAGTTCTTCTGAACCACTAGCAAATGTGTTAAGCTAAGCAGCTTCCCATATGGTTTTGAATTGGATGGGGGACCACAAGTTGAGATTCCTGCATTGCAGGGGGGTTGACTTAGATGGCCCTCAGGATCCCTTCAAATAATTCCATTATTCTGAACTTGGTGACTATAGTTTTTTTTTTTTTTTTTTAATGGCCACAGCTATAAGCACACTTCAGAATTATTTCCAATTTTTGTGTGAATTGGTATAGGATGCATTCAGTGTTAATTATGGTGTAACCCACCCACCCCAGCCTTTATTAGTCATTCTATACGAGTTCCCTTGTGCAGCTATTAAGAGAGGCTGCACTTCATAGCTAGTAGTTAAGTCCATGAACTGGAAGTCCATTGAATAAATTGTAGCACAGGTAAAAATAATGTCCTGATCCCAGGACGTAGTCAAAGGCAACCTTGCTGAAGCTAAGTGGTACTACATTTGCTCAGAAGCTGGATCAGTGACCACCTGGATATCCCGTTGTGGAGAAATAAATTTTCATTTGTTTACATACTATGAAAAACCTATGAGTGATGTTACACTGTAGGCAGGACAGACACCAAGGTATTGGGTATAGGATGTTTCTGCCTACCTTAGTAGCAGGGAGGAGTATTCAAGGACGGCCAGTGGACTGGGATGATCAGAGTTGTAGTTCAGCAATACAGGTGAAACTCAAAAAATTAGAATATAGTGGAAAAGTCCATTTATGTAAGCAACTGTTTTCATTAGCTACTGGAGTTTAATATATGAGATAGACTCATGACATGCAAAGCGAGATATGTCAAGCCTTTGTTTGTTATAATTGTGATGATTATGGCGTACAGCTGATGAAAACCCCAAAGTTGAAATGGTTAAGTTGGGGTTCTCATCAGCTGTACGCCATAATCATCACAATTATAACAAATAAAGGCTTGACATATCTCGCTTGGCATGTCATGAGTCTATCTCATATATTAGTTTTACCTTTTAAGTTGAATTACCGATACTGAAAGAAATGACCCTTTCCACGATATTCTAATTTTCCGAGTTTCACCTGTATATGTGGGGCCAAAGGTTCCTCACACCTGGCTTAAGTTCTCATTAAAGCAATGAGACTAAGGCTGGAATCCTAAGCACTTTTAAGTGTTTTAAAGTGTTTGAACTCAGTGGGTCTATTTCTGGAAAATAAAGAATGAATGGGATTGTACTGTCGGTTGGTCGATGGGACTTGCACAAGTAACTTTCATAGTTTTTAGTGAAGAAGACTCTTCTATGGTGCTTTACAAAGTTGCAAATGAAATAATATGGCATTACAATGAATCAAAGATAAAACTGGGAATGGGGGGTTTCTGGATTTTGAAATGAACTAGCCTGATCCATGTTTGTCAGATTAATATGTGGGTTGGAACAGAGTCCTGCACTGGAATTAATAGCTCCAGTGAATTACTTATGAGAGCTGAGCAAAAAGGCTGTATTCTCTTTTTCTTTATTTAAACAATAAATTGCTTCTTGAAGCAGATTGGAAGCAGACTGAGGTTGCCACACAATGTGAAATTGGAAACGCCCCCTGAAAGTGGTGAGACACAAACCACTGTACATCAAAGAAAGATGGTTGCCCTGTGGATCGGTGAGGCAGGGACCTTTTCCATGCACAAGCAGGGTGGTTTTAATGTCCTGTCCCAGTTAGTAAAGAAAACAGCTATGAGCACACTCACTGCAGAGTCTGAGCTAACTTCAACGGCAACACATGTGTTTCAGTAGTCTAACAAGGAAGTTTCTGGTGTGTGTGTGTGGATAATCTGTGTCTAGATTATATATGTCCAGGACAACAAGGAACACCAATCTAAATTGGTGAAAAGCACTCTGTACCATTGAGATCATTAGCTGAATCAGGGACAGTGAAGCATAGAATTAAATTGGAGGACTTCATCTCACATATATTTTTTGTAATATCCATCCCTAACCAAAACAGCCCTAATTTACACATGTAAGCATATAAAATACACCATTTTATCCTATTTTAATTATAGGAATGGCTATAAAAATAAATGTCCAAAATGTATCTAATTGGCGTGATAGATGTACAAATTAACATATTTGGCTTACTAACGTTTTGGCAGCAAACCTACATTTTTTATTTATACCCACCTGTGTAATGAGTGCCAGGGAGATAAATGATTAAGGGATTTCCCTGTAGCTACCGAACATATGGTGCATTCCAGTATTCTGTTGTACCCACCATGGTATTGTTTTGATATCAAATGCTTTGCATAACAATTTTCATACATGTGCTTCTCATGACGATTGATTAATTTATTTAATGGGGGAAAGGCACTTCCATACTTCATCATAGTCCTACCCCCTTGTAAAGTTTCTGTTGTCAATCGTGCTCTGTCCAAACGCTGAAAGGGAGATGTGATTAAAACAGGTATCGAGGTATTCATGATAGTAGAAAAAGCATTCCTTTTCTAGGTAAAGTTGTTTGAGGTAAAGCTCAACTCTATGAGCTACATGGTATCAAGCATAAAACAGAACTGGCACAATCTAGCTGAAGCTGAGCACTTTTCAGTCTCTGATGTTGACCTTTCTCCACTGAAATATATGCTTACCTTTAGCTTGCCTTGTGCTCTCAAGTTTTCATTTTTAGCCATTATATTAGCAAGAAATTACTAAATGTTCTTAAAGGGATTCAGCTAGTTGAAAAAGGGAGTATATATTCTGAAAACACAGGCAAACCCCCCACCCCCCCAAAAAAAACCATTGAGTGGTTACAGTTACCATTTATGAATCATTTATCTGTGTGCATCTTTTGGGGGATGGGGGTTTCAACCCTAAAAATTCTTAGGAGATATCATTAGACTGCTACAACTTATAATGGGAAAATCAATGCGGTGAGAAAATTAAATTTTACTGAGAGCCTTTAGGCAAAGTGCAATGTTAAAAATGCATCTTAGTTCCCCTTGTGGTTCAGAGGAAAGGGAAAAAATGGAATCTGGGTTAGCTGTCAGCAAACAACATTTTTTATATATATAAACTGGCTAGACAGCCTGTGAACTAAACTTTCTTAATGCTTTCTTCCTTGATTACTTAATATTGTGAAAATAAGCAGTCTAATTTGATAACTTGAAAGGTCAGAAGATTCCTTAATCCCATTTCCTTCAAAGTTTGTCAGAATCATTTAGTAGATTTTTCCTACCAGGAACAAGATTTTATTGAAGGAAAACTGATTTATGTTAACTTATACAGCAATGACATCTGAATCCCTAGAGAGTGAATGTGAATATGAGAGAAGCCTGAAACAGAATACAGTGTTTGTGGTTTATTTGAAAAGCAAACCTGCTTCTCCCCCCCACCCCCACCTTTTCTTTTCTGAGATAAGCATTTTCAGCCGTCATCATCAATGATCACTGTCCTGGTTGGAAGACATTTGAAATGTATACAGGACAGATGGTATGTTGAACAAGCATACATCAATTAGTTTACAAGAAAACTCAAACTTTCTACATGAAATTATGCAAATAAGTGAAATGATGGAAACTAATGTATTAACTGTTGCAAATTAGATGACTTTTTTCCCCCTAATTGCACTCACAGACTGAAAATTGTGCACTACCGTAAGACACTAAAGCAACATGAAATGTAAATCAAAGTTGCAACTTATGTAAAAGATTGCATTGGGATGCATGAAGAGAATTATAATTAGGACAGAATTCGCTCAGAATAAAGGCCTACTATTAGGCATCAATTTAAGACTACGAGAGTTTGGGAATGCATCCAAGTCTTGTTCTTCCTGCTTTCCAGTAATATCTGGTGATAATGAATGTGTGAAACAGAATGGCGGTGAGGATAATTATGATGTGTTGACATAATGTCATGAGTTTTGAATCTGCATAGGTTGTGAAGGCGATACTGGTCTACTGGTGGTTGGTGGGGTTGCAGGAGTGACCATGCGGGATCAGACTACACAGGTGCACTGGCAGAAGCTCCAAATTGCTTCCACTGATGCACCCAAGCCCTGACCTCACCCCTCTCCCTTCCAGTAGGAGGCAGCAGTGTTGTTGCCAGGAGGCTATTTCAGCCCCCACCAGGTAAGCCCCTCCTGATTTTTATGCAGGTGCACACATGACCAACTCACCAAGTGCCTACCATGGCTGGAAGTCAGCGTAGTGACTGTAGAAAGCAGCTGCTGCATGCTGGAACTAAGGTCTAAGTCAGGGGTAGGCAACCTAAGGCCCGTGGGCCAGATGCGGCCCAATCGCCTTCTCAATCCGGCCCACAGACGGTCCGGGAATCAGCGTGTTTTTACATGAGTAGAATGTGTGCTTTTATTTAAAATGCATCTCTGGGTTATTTGTGGGGTATAGGAATTCGTTCAATTCCCCCCCCCCCAAAAAAAATATAGTCCAGCCCACCACATGGTCTGAGGGACAGTGGACCGGCCCATGGCTGAAAAAGGTTGCTGACCCCTGGTCTAAGTTATGTGGATTGTTACTGTATCTGCTAATCTTAACTATGTTCTCACTCTGTGCAATTCCGTACAGATAATGTGAAACAACGTTGCAGAACTCATAAATAAATTCTTTCAGGCTCATTATTATCTGTGCCTGTAGTAATCCACCACCCATTTAAGTTGATGGGGACCCGACACTTATTTATTGATAATGAACTGTTATATCAGGGTTGTTGTTTTTTAATTGACATGATGGATAATGGGCTATATCCTGGGGCGAGATGACAGGAAAATGGGACAGAGTAGAAAGTAGACTGAGAAAGAAGTACAACTGGAGGAAAGAAGAGCCTGAATAGAAATGTGTTGAAGACAGGCAATTTTGGGTCAAGGAGAAAATAGTGGTGGCAAAACCTCCATAGGACCAGACATACTGTTGTCTAGAAGAGAGCAAATAGGCATCAAATAATAGGGAAATGATTTTGTGCTTTTCACAGCTAAGTCTCATAAAGCACAAACAGCTACAAGAAATGGCAACAATTTAATGTACTCATTATGCTTTAAATCTACAGCCTTAACTACTGAAAAAAGAGTAAAAAATAATAGTGACTAATTTCATGGTTAGTATTTTTTAAAAAAAATACTACTAGTAGTAGTAGTACATCACCTTCAGCCAGTACACTGTCACACTGCCTAGTGGTTTTAGGGTATTAATGAAAACTAGCTTATGTGACTTTTAAATTATATATTCTGTGATGAACTTGACCTTAGTCAACTTGACATGACTAGCTTCCCCATTTGGGGGTGGGGAGTTAGGTAAGCTTGAAAAACAGGCAGCGCTGAATGAAATATTTGAAGTTTAATTTCCTTGACATACTTAGCTAATTCAGTCTTTGCGAATTCCAATATGAAATGGCCTGATCTTCACTTTTGGACTAAGCTTCAGATTTGGATTTACTACCGAAGGGATTTTGCCCTCCTCTGAATTTTGCGATGAAGTCCAAATGTATCAAAATGCATTTGAATTTAAATATGTATTTTGAGAAAAATATATGCATTTAAATATATTTAAAATGTATTTATGTTGAGAGGATTTTATACACACACACACACACACACACACACACACACACACACACACACTGGTTTAATGCAGAAATAGACCAGAATTATGGATAAAATGTGCAAAACTTGCATTTACTGGAAATAGACTGATTTGTGCATCCCTTGGTGTGCTCCTACTTGTGATACACAGAAGCAACAAAGGATCTGTTATAGGATAAGATGTGTTTGGACACAGTGCTGGCCCCTGGACATTGCCTTCAAAATGGATTACTGATTACTGAAAGGAGATTCTGACTAAACATCAGGAAGAACTTTCTGACAGTAAGAGCTGTTTGACAGTGGAACGGTCTCCCTCGGGAGGCTGTGGATCCTCCTTCCTTGGAGGTTTTTAAGCAGAGGTTGGATGGCCATCCATTATGGATGCTTTAGTTGAGATTCATGCATTGATGACATAAAATAAATAACATAAAATAGGCCCGTGCGCTCATCTATCAGCAGAAACTGTTCCCAATTTAGCAAACCTCTCTGCACTCATAGTGTAAGATCCAAAGGTGAGCATTTCATTGCAGTGGTTCAGGCACTGGTAACTTTTAGACTGGATTACTGCAGTGTATTTTATGTGGGGCTTTCCTTTCGCTTGGTCTGGAAACTGCAGTGAGTGCAGAATGCTGCAGCACAATTGCTTACTGGAGTATTGCCCCCATAATATATCTCTCTGTGCTCATAGATCTTCACTGGCAGAGAGTTCACTACTAGGTAGAGTTCAGGTTGTTACTTTGTTGTTGTTTAGTCGTTTAGTCGTGTCTGACTCTTTGTGACCCCATGGACCAGAGCACGCCAGGCACTCCTGTCTTCCACTGCCTCCCGCAGTTTGGTCAGACTCATGTTGGTAGCTTCAAGAACACTGTCCAACCATCTCGTCCTCTGTCGTCCCCTTCTCCTTGTGCCCTCCATCTTTCCCAACATCAGGGTCTTTTCCAGGGAGTCTTCTCTTCTCATGAGGTGGCCAAAGTATTACTACTGTTATATAAGTCCATATGTTTTGGCAGAACTATCCAGATGCATGATTTGGTTATATCTGTTTTTAAATTTGTTTAACATTTTTCTGTGTTTATTGTTTTTAAAAGTTTTAGTTGCTTTAAATAATTTTAAAATATTTTCAATATGACTTTATTTTATTTTTAACTGTGTTAACTATATATATTTTTAATCACAGATGTATGGTGTTCCCTTAAGAGGAAGTATGGAATAAAAATTGATTTTTTTTATAAATAAATCTCAACAACAAAAATGACTGCATATTCAATCCTACTGTGTTAAGTCAGGACTGAATATGTTTCTGTTAGTCAAATCAAAGGGCATGATAATTACCAAAAGATCCCACAAATTCTTATTACATTATGGCCTCCACCACACTTTATTTAATTCTGTTCAAAATCACGCGCATGGAATAATGCACTAATATTTCCTCAAAGGAAAACAGCTCGACAGTTTCCTTCTGTGTGTATAAAGTATTTCATATAGTACATAACTTATTAACATTAATTTTGAGAGTAGTTTAATTATATCAGGTGAATAAACCAGTATATCTAGAGATAACGAGTGATGATGAAAGGCAAAACACAATATGTGTCCTAGATTTCCCTGGTATTTGGCAAATTGCTGTACTTTGTTGAACGCTGTGACAACTGAGGGAGCGATTATTGAATGAAAGATATGTGCCTTTTAGACTGGCTTTTCCATTTAATTCTTCGGATAATTTGCACTGCACATCAATCTCAGACCTTAGGTGTAAAACGCAGCACCATCAGGCAGTTCCTTGCATATATTGTAAGGACAGACTTCAGGATTGTGCACTAAATAGTCTAGTAGTATGGGAAGATATGTATAAGGTAAACACTTTCTCCTGCATTTAGGTTTGTTACAAAAAGCACCCACCTACCCTGAGAAGTATATTTCAAAGGGTCTCAAAACCATGTTTGTTTGGGGTTTAGTTTTGCTTCGCAGTTTTCAGCCTGCACTGTCATTCCTAAAATAAGCATCCAGCTGTCAAGTCCTGTACCACATTTCAGTATAGATTTGACAATAGGCATAGTAAAGCTGGTGGGGAAATGTCTTCAAGATTCTAACTGTATATGCCTACTATTTCTAGGACTATTTAAAAGTAGTTAGGTTTCTCCTGTGCCAGCTCCACTTGTTTTGAATGGATTTGAGTGGCAACAAATAGCTTGCTAATGTCTACCATTAAAATTATGGATTGGTCATTTCTTCATCAGAGGGCAAACGGGCAAATTTAGCAGGGGATCAAATACTTTCCCCCCTCACTGTACATTGCTCAAAGATAGGTCTTCTCTTCCTGTATGTTTTTTCAATGCCTTCAGGTGCTGAAATTTGATGGCCAGTCAACCTTGGTCCTGACTGAGCATTCGGGATAAAAAACTAGATGAAAGTGATCTAGCAGTTGGGACGTTTTGTTGTTCAGCACCCTCAGTATTGACAGCATCATTCCTATTCTGATGATCATAGAATCATAGAATTGCAGAGTTGGAAGGGACCCCAAGAGTCATCTAGTCCAATCCCCTGCAATGCAGGAATTTCGGCTAAAGCATCCATGATAGATGGCCATCCAACCTCTGCTTAGAAACCTTCAAGGAAGGAGAGTTCACAACCTCTCGAGGGAGACTATTCCACTGTTGAACAGCTCTTACTGTCAAAAAGTTCTTTGCTGATCTTTAGTCGGAATCTCCTTTCTTGTAACTTGAAGCCATTGGTTCGAGTCCTACCCTCCAGAGCAGGAGAAAACAAGCTTGCTCCCTCTTCCATGTGACAGCCTTTGATCAGAGGGTGTATATTATACCTCCCTTCATCCGAGGATCACAGGGCAGTTTGCACTTATAAAAACACAAAAATGCATACTATAGTAACAAACCAAAGCAATACCCCCCACAATACACAAGCACACACACACACACACACACACAGAGAGAGAGAGAGAGAGAGAGAGAGAGAGAGAGAGAGAGAGAGAGAGAGTTTAAAAGGCCTGGGAAAAGAGGAATCTCTTTGCCTGCCACCTAAAGATAAGTAATGAAGGTGCTGGGTGAGCCTTCTATGCAGCAAAACACGACAGAATAAAAAAGTTATTTTAGTAATACAACAGTTTACAGTCACTTTACAGTTTAGGAGCCACACAAGGTTGAACAGTGTATGAGCCAAGGCAAGGCAAGAAATCAAGAACTGAGAGCTCTACTTTGTTTGGGAAGCAAGTCAGAATAAGCAGGCAATACTCCAGATGACTAGGTGACTTATATTCAGGACTTTTTTTCAGCCAAAACTTGCCTGAACTCAGTCCCAGCACCTCTCAGGTGGGTTCCATTGCCATTCTAAGAGAATATGGTCAGTTCCAGCACCTCTTTTTCTAGAAAATAGCACTGCTTTTACTTTTTGCAGAATGAGTTGTTAGTAAATAAATCTGGTCCAATGACAACAAGAGTGGTGAGTCCAACTTTTAAATTTCTACAGAAGGAATGAAAACTTCTGTGTTGCTGCTGTCTTACAATCTTTTCAGCCTTCAGTTTCAGACTGTGAATGCCTAATGTTGCACTTGAATGTCAGAACACAGAATGTCTGATAATTATGTTGTGATGTTTGTGTAGCAGTTATTAAGGGTTGCCAAACATCTTTCAAAGAAGATCAAGCCTTCCAGAGTCCTCCCTGCCCCCCACTTAGGCATGTGTTGCCTTTACAGTTTAAAATGAAGCTGTTCTGCAGAGTTTACATCTCTGAGAAATTACAGTTAAGGGTTTTGGTTTTTTTTAAAAAAAAACAAGGGTTTTGTAAATTACTATTCATCAATAATCCAAACTGTTTATTAGTCTACCAGCTGAAGGTTAATAGTTAGCAGTCAAGTTTAACAAATTACATGTATATATTTTTGGCCATGGGGGTGGGTAGAGATAATACAAGCTCAGACAAAGATATTCTATGTAATTTTGTCGCTGTCACTCCTTTGGAAAGTCGTCATTAACTCTGCAATTGATACACTGATAACCTCATATTGATCTGGTAAATTATGTTTCTTTCTGCTCCATGTATTCAACTTTTCATGTAAATATGCTAATTTATAATGTAGATTTGTCTTATTTATCATCACTTGTTTTATGAACTCATACATTACAGAGCTTTTCAAAATTTATAGACTACTGCAGAACACTGTGCCTACGTTCTCAAAGAGAAGGGAGTTTGAGATAGATGGGAGCTTCTTAAAGGTAAAATATTGAAGGCACAAATGCAGACAATTCCAACAAGAAAGAAAAGTAGGAGGCATCTAAAGGAACAAGTGTGGCTTCATAAGGAGCTTACAGATGAGCTGAGATTTAAGGAGGACCTGCGTAAGAGATGGAAGAAAGGGGAAATCACAAAGGAAGAGTATACACAAATAGCAATCAATTGCAAGGGGAAGGTCAAGCAGGCCAAAACTCAGAATGAGCTCAGCCTTTCAAGATAGGTTAAAAATAATTTTTAAAAGTTTCTTCAGCTAGGTTTGAAGCAAGAGGGAGAACAAATGATAGGTCTTCAGCATGGGGAAGATGGAGAAACCCTACCGGTATTAGGTGACCGAGAAAGTGGAACTACTCAACTTTCCCTCTGTCTTCACCCAAAAGGGAAGCAGTTACTTAGTTATAATAAAATTAATGATGCTAGGAGGAGGCAGCAGCTCAAGATAGGAAAAGAGGTGGATTCAATCTCCAGGGCCTGATGAGTTGAACACAAGGGTACGGAAGGAGCTTGAGGGAAGTGATCTATTTCCTACCTGGGAAATAAGAGCAAAGTTGTGAGAGGTTTCTGTTGTGATGCATTCTAGGAAAGATTTCAGCTTAAAGGGTTTGTTGAAAGAGGAGGGCAATCAGTTGGTGCTAAAAATAATAATAATAATAGGAGGAATTCCAAAGGGTAGGTTCCACAACACTAAAGGTGCAATTACTACAAAGAGTGTAGGACCTCACCTGCAGAGCACAATGATCAATATTGGTGTGTGTGTCTATCTCATTTAGCTTCAGTTAGCATGGCTAAGCTCACCAACACAAAACAGTTGTTTTTAGCAGGGTTGTTTTTCTTGTCACACACAAAACAGACACTCTACTGTATATTTACACACATTCTATATACAAGTTACACGAAGCCTTCTTTCTCTCTCCCTGGTGCCAGAGAGGAGTCTGTATTTCAAAGTCCTTGCTTGAACCAGTGTCCATTAGCAAGTTCTAAGTCCAGTCCTGCCACAGACTGAGTCCTCTGAGTTCTGAAGCCTGACCATAAGTTGAGTTTGGATTTGATATCCCGCTTTATCACTACCCGAAGGAGTCTCAAAGCGGCTCACATTCTCCTTTCCCTTCCTCCCCCACAACAAACACTCTGTGAGGTGAGTGGGGCTGAGAGACTTCAGAGAAGTGTGGCTAGCCCAAGGTCACCCAGCAGCTGCATGTGGAGGAGCGGGGAATCGAACCCAGTTCACCAGATTACGAGTCTACCGCTCTTAACCACTACACCACACTGGCTCTTTCTTATCTATGTTACTGGGCAAATTTGGCAAGTAACTTTGTGTATAAAAGGGCTCAGGTTACAGCATACAGTGTGGGTCATGATGGGAGATTGCAGGTATTGTTGAATCCTATCTGTTAGGGCTGTGGATTTATGTGAAGACTCCGGGTCATGTGGCCAGCACGGAAACGCCGTTTACCTTCCCGCCGGAGCGGTACCTATTTATCTACTTGCACTGGTGTGCTTTTGAACTGCTAGGTTGGCAGGAGCTGGGACTGAGCAACGGGAGCTCACCCCATTGCAGGGATTCGAACCGCCGACCCAGGGGTGGAGGAAGCCTCCGCGGTACCCGGGGCGGCGCGGTGGAGGCACCCCTGGGGGCGGGGCATCGTGACGTCACGCAGCCAAGGCTTTCCTTTTTTTTAAAGTGCTTTCCCCCCCGCTGCCGGGCGGAGCCGCCAGTAGGGGCGAGGGGAAGGGCGGGCAGCACAAGGCTGACACCCCTCCGCTCCGCCACCTCCTCGATCGCCGCCCCGGCAGCGGGGGGAAAGCACTTTTTAAAAAAAGCGCTTTGGTTTTTTTAAAAGGGCTTCCCCCCCACGGGGGGCGGGGCATAGTGGCGGCGCATCGTGACGTCACTGCGTGACGTCACGATGCCCCGCCCCCAGGGGTGCCTCCACCGCGCCGCCCCGGGTACCGCGGAGGCTTCCTCCGCCCCTGGGTCGGCGGTTCGAATCCCTGCAATGGGGTGAGCTCCCGTTGCTCAGTCCCAGCTCCTGCCAACCTAGCAGTTCAAAAGCACACCAGTGCAAGTAGATAAATAGGTACCGCTCCGGCAGGAAGGTAAACGGCGTTTCCGTGCTGGCCACATGACCCGGAGTCTTCACATGAATCCACAGCCCTAACAGATAGGATTCAACAATACCTGCAATCTCCCATCATGACCCACACTGTATGCTGTAACCTGAGCCCTTTTATACACAAAGTTACTTGCCAAATTTGCCCAGTAACATAGATAAGAAAGAGCCAGTGGGGTGTAGTGGTTAAGAGCGGTAGACTCGTAATCTGGTGAACTGGGTTCGATTCCCCGCTCCTCCACATGCAGCTGCTGGGTGACCTTGGGCTAGCCACACTTCTCTGAAGTCTCTCAGCCCCACTCACCTCACAGAGTGTTTGTTGTGGGGGAGGAAGGGAAAGGAGAATGTGAGCCGCTTTGAGACTCCTTCGGGTAGTGATAAAGCGGGATATCAAATCCAAACTCAACTTATGGTCAGGCTTTCCTTTTTTTTTAAGCGCTTTTCTCTCCGCTGCCGGGCGGAGCTGCCAGTAGGGGCGAGGGGAGGGGCGGGCAGCGATGGGATGACACCCCTCCGCTCCGCCTCCTCCTCGCTCGCCGCCCCGGCACACAAGGGCGACACAGAAGCAGCAGTGCCAGTTTGGATCCATCCAACCCAGCACTGCTGCTTCTGCACCCAAAGCAGCGGTGGGGCACCCCCTCCAGCTGCCGATCGCGTGCGGCGGCTGGGGGGGTGCGCCGCCGCCGCTGCTTTTGGCGCGGCAGCTTGCAAGGGTGCCACGGGAGCTGCGGTGCCGTGCCGTGCCCTTGGGAAGTGCCGCCGCTGCTTTCGGCACGGCGCTTCCCAAGGGCGCCGCAAAAGCAGCGGCGGCGGCACCCCCCCAGCCGCCGCACGCGATCGGCAGCTGGAGGGGGTGCCCCGCCACTTCTTTGCCGGGTTGGATGGAGTGCGCACGTGCGAAGTTGCGCATGCGCACTCCATCCAAACCGGCACTGCTGCTTCTGCGGCTCCTTTGTGAGGCGCCGCGTCAAAAGCAGCGGTGGCGGCACCCCCCCAGCCGCCGATCGTGTGCGGCGGCTAGGGGGGTGCGCCGCCGCCGCTGCTTTTGGCGCAGCAGCTTGCAAGGGTGCCACGGGAGCTGCGGTGGCGCCGGCGGGCGGGGCCCGCACAGGGCGGGGCCAGCCCAACTGGCACCCCCTCCCTGAGTGGCACCCGGGGCAGACCGCCCCCCCCGCCCCCCTTGCTACGCCACTGCGCCGACCTTCTGATTGGCAAGCCCAGGAGGCTCAGTGGTTTAGACCACAGCGCCACCTGCACCCACTTAGAGACAATTGTAGTAAATAAATAATAATTACAACACTTCGATCATGAGAAATATTTCACACCCCAAGCTATTTAATATAATTAAATGCCAAATGACCTTAAATACTGCATTGCAAACTGTACTCAAAAACTTAAAGAGCATTATCATTGTTCCTGCTACCAAAGAGAAAAAAAATGTTGCTTTGGAGGTGTGGATATCTATTTTCCTAATTCTGAATTTGAAAAATGGAAGATTGTTTACTACGTGCTATAAAGAAGTTGGCTGCTTTGTAAGAGAAGTGTTGCACAAATAGCCAAATATTAATCATGAATGTTTACAGGCCAGTGGACCAAAATAATTGACACCGTCCCCAGAGTGGCTTTTTTTAAAAGCAGGTATGGTGGGAGGAAGCGATCAAATGCCTGTTAAAAATGTATGAGGTGGGTGCATGTTCAGTGATGCAAGCCATTGCAAAATGTTTGTGATCATACAAAGAACCTTAGCGGAATGAAATACCTGTGGCTTTTTTGTGGGTGAATAAAATGGCTCATTGTAGCAAAGCTTATGAACTGGAACAGAAATCTTGAAATACAGATGTTTATATTTTCTTCCTGCCATTGCTACAGTTCTCTTTTAAGGCTGAGCAAATGTCATTTCAGAATGGTGGGGAGGGTTTGAAAAATGGTTTATCTCAAAAGATAAATGTTGTTGTTACAGTACTCTTAACTGGTATTGTAGTAAAAGATCATGTGAACATACACCTAAGGTGTTATGAACTATTGTTAAAAGGGTAAAAATTCTGGTGGAATTCAACATGACTAATCCAGATGTATACAGATTCTCTCTTTTATTTTCATTTTCATTTATTGTTTTGTTTAAAAACCAATCTCCTTAACTTACATATTCCATTCGGAATATATAAATAACATTGGAAATACTGGAGAAATAGCAACGTTAGTAAACCTGTCAACTCTGCTGTAAGTGGGTGACTTCTTGATCCAGCTATACTACTTCATTGTCAGATGCTGCTGAAGGCTATGGATGTCTTTAATTGTGTTGGGAGCAGTATTTGATTCACACATTCAAAATCAAGGAATTGCTGAGGAATAGGGTGGCCCTGTGTCCTACTTTACAGGCAGTGTGATTCTATCTGGCAGGCCTCTGTTTGAAGAGCTGCCTGATCAAAACCAAATTTAAAGATTTGGGAGAAGAGGGGCTTTGAAGTTGCATACCAGCACTTAGTACCTGAATAACAGACAGAGCAAACAGGTCACCTGGTCTCTCTCACAAAAAATAGCATATGCAAACCTAATGCAGATACGTGTTGCTTTTTCCTTTTCCGGTGATGCGTTTTCTCTTTCTTTTTTTGCTCTATCCTGGGGAGGATAGAGACTGATGGGGAACAAGGCATTGGGTGATATCCAACTAAGGCCTTCCACTAGCAAAATTATGTTTGCTTGCACAATAGGAGTTTCCCTTCCTCCCGGAGGTTAGTACCCATTGTTAAGTGCATGGTTTTGGTTTAATCGTAGAGATTGTTTAGCCCTACAACTCATCTGCACGATACAAATGCCCCCACTTCAGAATTTTGTTCCTATGCCTAGATCTGAAAGAAGCAGAAACCAGTGATAAAGGGTTTTTTAAAAAAAAATCTCATGGGAGCTACTGTGTTCAGAATTTTCTGTTTTGTTTTTTTTAAAGTGTCCATTATAATGACAAATGAAAAAATCACATGAAGATGGGTGGAGGAAGCAACTGTTCTGATAATGCATTTATTTTTATTGTTTACAAAACTATGTGTGATCTTGATAATGGACACTGTTTGGACAATTGAATGAAATATTCATGTTGATGTAGTAAACATTAGTGCAAAGTAATATTTTTCTTAGTCTTGAAACAACTTCCATGACTTTTTAAGCTGAAAACCAGAATTACTTAAGGATGTCCATTATTATTTTTAGAAAATGTTTAAATAAAAATGGGTGGCGTTCAACTCAGAGTAGACCCATTGGACTTAATGAACATGACTAAGTTTGATCTATTAATTCCAATAAGCCTACTATGAGCAAAACATGGTTGAATACCACCCAATGTTATGAAATGTCATTTATAATTTGAACTTGATTTTCTTCCTTTTTAAAAAAGTAATGGATAGGTAAAAACAAACAAACAACTTTCTTAATATTTTCCCCAGCATTCTCGAGATGTGTGGTGTATCACAGAATTGTAGACTTGGAAGAGACCACAAGCGTCAACTAGTTCAACCCCCATAACACAGGAATCTTTTTTGCCGAAGATGGGGCTCAAATCCACGACCTTATGCTCTACCAACTGAGCTATCTGAGCATAAGAGTCTTATGCTCTACCAACTGAGCTATCCCAGGGAGATGAATCTAGTGGTAAACGAGTGGGAAGAGAGGCTAGATGAAGAAAAGTTTATCAGTGCAATAATTTCTTTTATCCACAGTCCTTCTTGCCTTCTTTCTGCCCAAATGATATTTATCTAAGTGCTCATGCGCTTCTACTCTGAAGTGCATGCATATTTTGGGGTAGAAATCTGGATCATGCGCATCCTCCCCCCCCCCCTATTTTTAAATTACCACTCAGAGGTAAAAGTGGCTATACTTTTTTAAAAAATAAAAGCAACAAATTAATTAAATAAAAGTATTTAGTAACACTGTTGAAGCAATCAGACTGTGGGCCTCTGAATCTGTATGGATTTTGCAGTGCAATTAGAGCCTAATGGATCCATGTAGGTTTGATTTCTGAGAAATCCAAGCTCAGATGTCCCTGTGTTGTTTAGTCTGTTCGCCACCTTCAAAACTGACTCTAGGCTGCTCTCCCCATCTGCCCATCTCATCTTAATGCATAGTATTCCCTGGCTAGCCCGTGCTGTCAAAGACAAAGGTGGGAAGAGAAGGGAACTGAAGCAGTCAGTAGAAGCAACTGCCCTGAACCATGTTGTCCTATAATGAATAATCTGTGATTTATTTAGAGAGCTTCTGCTTTTCCTTCAGCTACTGAACGAAATCTTGGATTTGATCATATGAAGGCTGCCATGGGCAATATTCCTAAAGCAAAAGCAAAAACTAAACAAACAAGCAACCTATCATGTTTTGCTGGAGCTATTGTTGAACGGAGTCATCTCATTGTCTGTACCTCAGGGGTTGGGTCAGCCTCAGGTGCTGAACTTAAGAGTCCTGATGGGTAGAGTAACAACAGTTTGAAAGACTGCTAATATGCCTTTATACTGAGTCAGACCATTGGTCCAGCCAGCTCAGTCTCATATCTGCACTGACTGGAAGCAGCTTTCCAGTGATTCGGGAAGAGAGGAAGGTGGGTGTGGGGGGGTGCGGTGCGCACCGGGTGTCAGCCGTGAGGGCGGGTAACATCGCCATGCCACCCCCACCACGCTCGCTGTGCGGGCGGCGGGCCACTAGGGACGATGTTGCTGCGGGCAGCTAGCGGCGCCCCTGACACTTGCTGCACGAGCGGCTAGCGGCGCCCCCCCTGACGCTCGCCGTGTGGGCGGCAGGCAGCTAGGGACGCTTGCTGTGTGGGAGGCTACCCCGCCCCCATGGGCCAGCTAGCCTTGCCTCCACGCCGCTCCAGGTGCCGGGGCAGGTAGCTGCACCCCTGCCCAGCCCAGCTTAGAGATCCCATGGATTGAATTTTGCAGTGTCTGCCTGCAAAGCAGATGCTCTACCTCTGAGCCGTGGCCCATCTTTCCCCTAATGTTCCCCAAGAGTGGATTTCCAATTGGTGCAATTCTCTTCAGAAAGCCATTTCACTACTTCCTGGTGGGTGCAGTGCTCATCTAGGGAACTGCACCATCCCCTTTTTTTGTTAATTATTCCTCCATTTCAAATTCCTTTCCCCTTCTACTCCAACCTTTATTATAAATCCAAGACTCTCCATGCTGTCTTCTGCAAAAAGGAATTGAGCATCTGAATATTCATTTTCAGAGAGGACATTAAGAAGAGTTTGGACTTGATATCCCGCCTTTCACTACCCTTAAGGCAGGCATGGCCAGACTTGGCCCTCCAGCTGTTTTGGGACTACAACTCCCATCATCCCTAGCTAACAGGACCAGTGGCCAGGGATGATGGGAATTGTAGTCCCAAAACAGCGGGAGGGCCAAGTTTGGCCATGCCTGCCTTAAGGAGTCTCAAAGTGGCTAACAATCTCCTTTCCCTTCCTCTCCCACAACAAACACTCTTGTGAGGTGAGTGAGGCTGAGAGACTTCAGAGAAGTGTGACTAGCCCAAGGTCACCCAGCAGCTGCATGTGGAGGAGCAGGGAATCGAACTCAGTTCACCAGATTACGAGTCCACTGCTTTTAACCGCTACACCACTTTTTAACCACTATACACACTGCGTATAAGGAAGCTGTCAGTTTATGGATAGAAAACCAGTTGTTTTCTCTTGGTTCCCCCCACTTACCCTTCAAGGGTATTTCAAATGAATATATTTCCATTTAAAAGCCAATATTTAAAAGTTGTCCAAGTGAAATTTCTTTTACAATTCCACTGTGTGATTAAGTAGTTAGGAGGAAACCAACTGTGAACTGATAAGTTCTGATTTGCTTTATGTTGTCCCGAAGATAATTTGAATTATTTGAATAAGCTGGTTATTTGTATCCCATGGAGATGCACAAATCACACTGGAATCTTTGTTTCAGACAATGCCAGATCTCCTGGTGTGTGCACCAGTCTCAGACAACTGTTGCTCATAAATAAATATATTGGTTACGAGTTACTGTGGAGGTTGTCATGCTTGTGAAGCATAAAGACCCCGGGTAGACACCAAGGCATGTGCAGGACATTTTACAGTGGGAAAATATAATGGTGGTGACAAGGTGGGAAATATTTGCATGTGCATACACACTCTCTACTTTTCCAGGGTTGAGCAAATATTTAAAATACATTGTGCAACAGGGAACCATACAGTACCTTCAAGCTTTTAATTAATTTAACATATAAAATATCTGAACTGGGATTTTTGTGTCAAGTTTCTGGAAATTTATCTCTACTGTAGCAGAGTTACATTTTGGCTCCACTGTATCTCAGTTTTGGATCTGTTTGCCATCTTATTAATTGTGCACACCTATGCGTGTCCACCTAGCAGTTCGAAAGCACGTCAACGTGCAAGTAGATAAATAGGTACCGCTCCGGCGGGAAGGTAAACGGTGTTTCCGTGTGCTGCTCTGGTTCGCCAGAAGCAGCTTAGTCATGCTGGTCACATGACCTGGAAGCTGTAGGCCGGCTCCCTCGACCAGTAAAGCGAGATGAGCGCCGCAACCCCAGAGTCATCCGTGACTGGACCTAATGGTCAGGGGTCCTTTTATCTTTACCTTTATGCGTGTCTACTCAGAAATCCTGTTGGATTCAATGGGACTTTCTCTCATGTATGTTGTTATAATATTTCAGCAGTACAGAGCAATTCTGTTGCCTCTGTACCCCCATTGCAGAACACACATTACACCACAGCATCTGTAAGGCAACGCTGAAATGTATGTAAGGCTTTGAGTGCCTCCCACAGCTCCAGCATGCAGCTGTCTTCTACTATGCAGATGAATTACCCAATGTTTCCAATGACTTACAGTGGGAGGGGGGAAGGGAGAATCACTACAACTCTGACAATGGCTGGTGGGCAATCTGGGGTGAGAGGGTCCTTACAGAGCATGAACTTTTGCCTCATCAATCTTTTTATTTTTTGAGGTTCGCAATTTGTTTCTTTCTATGCAAGTCTATGGAGCCATTTCTCTTATATAGGTAAAGGTAAAGGGGTCCCTGACCATTAGGTCCAGTTGTGTCCGACTCTGGGGTTGCGGTGCTCATCTCGCTTTAATGGCCGAGAGCCGGCATACAGCTTCCGGGTCATGTGGCCAGCATGACTAAGCCGCTTCTGGTGAACCAGAGCAGCGCACGGAAACGCTGTTTACCTTCCCGCCGGAGCAGTTCCTATTTATCTACTTGCACTTTGACATGCTTTCGAACTACTAGGTGGGCAGGAGCTGGGACAGAGCAACAGGAGCTCACCCTGTCACAGGGATTCGAACCGCCGACCTTCTGATCAGCAAGCCCTAGACTCTGTGGTTTAACCCACAGGTGGGGAATCCCACACCTCTGGAAACAGCTGGTATAGGGATAGCCCACCTGAGGCCCCTGAGCTGTTTTATGGGGGTGCAGTCACCAACCCTGCAAGTCTTCAGATATCTAAAGGGCTTTTACACGAAGGAAGGAGGAAGCTTGTTTTCTCCTGCTCTGGAAGGTAGGACCCAAACCAGTGAATTCACATTACAAGAAAGGAGATTGCAACTGAACACTAGGGATAACTTTCTGATTGGAACAGTTGTTTGACAATGGAATGGAGTCTCTGAGGAGGTGATGGACTCTCCTTCCTTGGAGGTTTTGAAGCAGAGGTTGGATGGCCGTCTGTCTTGGATACTTTAGTTGAGATTCTTGCATCGCAGAAGGTTGAATTAGATGACCCTCGGGGTCCTTTCCAACGCTACAGTTCTATGATTCTACACTTTCTCTGTGTATACATAAATGCAAGAAGGACACTCATTTTTGGACACCCAAGGATTTCCCTGCCCATGCAAGTCTAGGTAAAGGTAAAGGGACCCCTGACCATTAGGTCCAGTCGTGTCCGACTCTGGGGTTGCGGCGCTCATCTCGCTTTATTGGCTGAGAGCCGGCATACAGCTTCCAGGTCATGTGGCCAGCATGACTAAGCTGCTTCTGGCAAACCAGAGCAGCACACAGAAACACCGTTTACCTTCCCGCCGGAGCGGTTCCTATTTATCTACTTGCACTTCGAGGTGCTTTTGAACTGCTAGGTTGGCAGGAGCTGGGACCGAGCAACGGGAGCTCACCCCGCCGCAGGGATTTGAACCGCTGACCTTCTGATCAGCAAGGCCTAGGCTCTGTGGTTTAACCCACAGCGCCACCTGGGTCCATGCAAGTCTATGGAGTGCTAACGGTGCACTAGATTATGAAAAGTTTCTTTCGTCTTTTGCTATTTAAATGTTGAACTAATGTCTGGTCTGATGAGGGTCATATCCTAGCAAAGCACACAGATTTAATATAGAATGCACTTTAACTAAAAAAGTTGAGATTTATGTTGTTTACTTTTCCCTTATTGTTACACAGCAATTAAAGCTAAGGAATGACTGCATGGTAAGTAGTAAAATAGATGCTCTCAGTCATCTCATAAAATATTTATGCTGTTTTATAATACAGTATAAGATGATACAGAGCTGAAAAGAGATTGGCAATAGGAGGTTATTCTTAGAACAAAGCATCTGTGTTTATAAAGCCTTTTTTTCATGACATCAGCAGCTAGATTTAACTAGGGTTAATGCAGAAATATTTGCTATTGATTCAATATTGAAAAGAGCACGGCAGCATAATAATTCACTTAAAAGTACATACGAGGGTCCAGTAATTCATACAGTATGATTGAAATCTTGTTGTAATACAAAGCAAGCAGATTTTAACCATTAAAGTAGGCCAGCTGCATTAACAGTCATCTCTACACATTTAATAATGTTTGCTTTGCAAAATATTTTTTTTACGCGTACTATTCACATTCTGAAATTAGGTTCAGGCACTTTGCATTGTAGCTCTGAATCTTTAAGCACTAAAGCAGTGTAGTGGCTCCCAGCATGTGGAACATTTTGGAGAACAGCGAAGAGAGTAAACACTTTTCCCCCACCCTTGCCGACTGCAAAATTATTTCTGCAAAAAGAATCCCACTGTCATTTATTGCCTGGCATCTAGCCTTTTGCATGCTCATGAACACACTGCTGCTGTTTGGGACAGGACTGGGTGTTGGGCTGTTTAAGTCTGCCCAGCCTTTCCCTCAGCTTTCTGTGGATTTTTTGCAGCACCCACCCTGCTGCCTTTTATTCACTCCAGGCATTTGCTGATCCCCTTTTGGGGTGCTAAGTAGGATTTCTCCCCCTGTTGGCTGATTGGCCTTACTTTCCTTTTCACCTACTCTGTACAGTATTGGTTTTGTTGCAGGTGTTTTTGCAGGCGATTGCTTTTAAATTGGTTAACTGGTCAAATCAGCAGGTAGGTTATCCAGTACTAGTTAAGATTTGGTCGGCACCCTTAGGGACCTTTTAAGATTGTAGTTCCAAGACTTGCTTTCAGAGCTGTGGGACCTGCTGACACAGTAAGGGGTGCCTTTGAAGCCAACCTGCTATACCCACTTGGAGCCGTCTGCATTAAAATTGCATGCACTTTGTACGCTCTCTAAATGTAAAATACGTACTTTGCCATGTTTTTCATAGTACTCATTTGTGAAATACATATGTTGAATGTATATTTTATGCCAAGCAATATTTTTGTGTCACCTTTTGCAAAATTTGAAGTGTGCAATCTGGCTGCAATCCAACTGAATTCTACTTAGAGTAGGCATATTGAAATTAATGGAGCTAAACTAGTAGTGGGTCTATTCTGAATATAAATAACATTAGATATAACCAGAACAGTTGCTAAGGCTTGAACTTTTGGTGAGTTTTCAGTGTGAGCATTTGCAAAAGGACATATTAACTTATCTTGGAACAGGGCACACAGCCTTGGCTCTAGTGCAAATGACGAGCGCTGTGCTAGTTTGCTCTTGGGAATTCTGGGACTGTCCATGGTGGGAAAAGATTTTTTTTCGGGGTCCTAGAAAGCACCTTCTTCCTTCCACTGCCCTGTGCAAAGAGAGGAAGGCAATGGTGGCAAATGAGCATTTGAAAAAAGAGCACTTTTGTATTGATCTGGGTACAGCAGTATATGCCGTTTTGTATACAATTTCTTTGTAATATAATGTACTTCAGAGGTTACATTCCAACAGTGTTAAAAGCTCTTGTGTCTATTAAAATCAATAGGCTGAGGGGTGCATAACTCACTTTTGGGTTTTGAACAGCAAAGTAATGCACTCCAAATTGTTCCTCTGATATGACATGTTGAAGAAAAAGGAGCAAATTCCGCTGCTTTCAAACTCGTCCCATGCTTGCACCTTCAGCTGCATGGCAGAGAAACAGAATACTGACGACTTCCAAGTATTTAATTCTACTTGTCTTTGTTTTTACTTGACTTACTCCTATCATGAGAAGCATGATAGATTTTCCTGAAGCCTCTTTCTGTGGTATGTCCCTAAATTTTAAAATGATAATACTAATTATAATAAACGATGTGTAGTTTACAATGCATAAATCAGCAAACAAATAAATGGGCAGAATCCAAACAGAGTAGAATGGAGCCTACGCTTGAGGTTTTTCTAATAATTTAGACAGAAGGCATGAAATATTCAACATGTAGTATTGGCTGAGGAGGTAGTTAAAATAGATTTCCTATACAGAAATCTAGGAATAATCACTGCGAAGCAACTGAGAGTCCAGAACAGTATTTTCTTTTCACACCTAGAGCTCCTTTGTCCTCCTCCCACCTCCATTGTGCCCCTTAGCAGAAATTCAGTATTCAACATTATACCAGTAATCTGTGGCAGAGTGCATGAATGTGTGATAATTGTCTCTTGAAGTTTATAAGGTGTCTGTCCGTAAAACAAGAGAAAATATTTTCCCCCACATTACTCTGTTCCTGACAATCCTGGCTGGTGGGCTATCTAGAAGCTGTAAAAACCTCTTTGCTTTTTAGCACCAAGTCCCATACATCCATTTCAAGGTTTTACAGCTATAAAGGCAAGCAAACAAAAAACCTTGACTGCCTACATAAACTGGAGTGGGCTGAAATGTTGTGATTTTGTTGATTGCTCTTTTACTGCAGTGGTCAAATAGTTCCTTTGAGACCAGACACTGGTACCCTGCCATCTGTACACTCGATGTTAGACAACTTGTATCAACTGAAGCACTGTGACAAATATTTATAACAAGCATGCTAATTAAATGAAATGCCGCTATTCAGAATTGTGGAGGATATAAGATTAATGACAAATTAAAAATAACTTGTCATCTTTGTTCTAATAGATAATGATGTTGCTATCATGAGAGACACTGACTGTATTCCACTAGGGGTGAGCTGAAATGCCCCCCCCCAATATTTTTGCCTGTGTTGAAAGGCAAACCAACGTGTTTCAGAAAAAGTCTTGTCTCTTGACTTCAAATAGGCTTCATCCGCACTCACTAATAAATATTCATGGTGAGATTTAGCAACATGATCAGTCCCAGAAGCACTGCTCTTTTTCTGACTAAGCTGTGCCTTAGCTTGGGGGTTACATACCCTCCAAGTGTCCCTGTTTTCCAGGGACAGGTCTGGAATTACGAAAGCTATCCTGGCTTCTGATTTTCCCTGCCAGCAGCACCGCTGCTGCTGAGCTCGGGAAGGAGGATGAGCCAGTGCAATGGTGGAAGAAGAAGAAGAGAAGAGTTTGGATTTGATATCCCGCTTTGTCACTACCATAAGGAGTCTCAAAGCGGCTAACATTCTCCTTTCCCTTCCTCCCCCACAACAAACACTCTGTGAGGTGAGTGGGGCTGAGAGACTTCAAAGAAGTGTGACTAGCCCAAGGTTACCCAGCAGCTGCATGTGGAGGAGTGGAGACGCGAACCCAGTTCACCAGATTACAGGTCCTACTGCTCTTAACCACTACACCACACTGGTTGCTTTCCCATGGCTGCTGCTGGCAGCTTCCTCCCTTGGGCAGCTTGCAGCGGCTGCTGGAGGGTGGAGGAGGAGTTAGAGGAGGAGAGGATGCGGCTGCCAAGGCCCAATCTCATGTGATGCGCCAGCTCAGAGGTGCAGGCAGAGGGCAGGGCTGCCCTGGGAGTGGAGTGCAAGAAGACTCTATTTTTTTTTTAAATGCTTTGTGCATTTGTGTCTAATCTTGCCCCTTTCTCTCTCTCTCTCTCTCTCTCTCTCTCTCTCTCTCTCTCTCTCTCTCTCTTTCTCTCTCTATTTTGGTAAATCTACCAAAGAATGAAATAAAATAGGAATTAAGAGGTTTGCTCAGGGTGGTGGAGAGTGTGTATGCTGTGTCCTGTTGGAGGGTGTGACGGGTTATATAATGCTAACACATTTACTGAAATTTTAACTGCGTGGCGGGATGAGTCTGAACTTTAAAAAGCAGGGAGAAGTAATGGCAGTAAATACTTTCAAATGAAGAGCAGATGAACGTTTGAAGTTATCTGCTACCCCTAAACAGTACTTTTGAACTGGAAAATGAAATGGTTGAGCATTTGGTGCAGAACTTTCACATTAACGCGGGTGGCGCTGTGGTCTAAACCACAGAGCCTAGGGCTTGCTGATCAGAAGGTCAGCGGTTCGAGTCCCTGCGACGGGGTGAGCTCTCGTTGCTCTGTCCCAGCTCCTGCCAACCTAGTGGTTTGAAAGCATGACAAAGTGCAAGTAGATAAATAGGTACCACTCCGGCAGGAAGGTAAATGGCGTTTCCGTGTGCTGCTCTGGTTCGCCAGAAGCGGCTTTGTCATGCTGGCCACATGACCTGGAAGCTGTATGCCGGCTCCCTCGGCCAATAAAGCGAGATGAGTGCCGCATCCCCAGAGTCGGACACGACTGGACCTAATGGTCAGGGGTCCCTTTACCTTTTTAAGCCACTTTGCTCATGCAGCAGCTGTTTTGGACAGAGGAACCAAAGGTCTTCTGCTGTCTACTCTGAGCAGCGTTAGGGAAGGCACATTGCACCCAACCATAGTGATGAGTCTGGGACTGCCTGCTCCTCCCTATACTATCGCAATAGAAATGGGAACCTTTCTGGCCCAGAAGGGGCAGATTATCCATCTCCACCCCCTGCAGACTGGCTCTGATAGGTAGGTTGCTGTGGGTCGAATTTGGCAAAAGCAGTATGGCAAAAGCAGGTGCATCGTATGCACACCACAAACATCATTGGACTGAGAGCACATGGCCTGGCAGCTCACGGTTATGGATACTCCTGGCATGCCAGAGTCCAATTTCTGGGGCCACAGTGCTTATTGTTCTGCCTGGATATTTCTGCAGTGTACTGAGCAGGTACACAGGTTACCTGATCATGTCATCTACACTATGATGAGATGTGTTGCATTTCTATTTAAATCATGGCATACCCCACCCCCCCACCGGAAACTTGTGCCTATATTTATAATTCATCATATGCAAATTTTATGCACATCAGTGTCCTCTTTTTGAGTGAAGCATTTTTCCTCTCCTTTTTGGTGATGTATTAGTGCTCTTCTTACTCAGTGCATTTAGGATTGCAGCCTTAGTTGTTTTTTTCTGAATATATTAAGAAATTAGGGATGCGATTGGGGATACTTGATTTTTATCTTCACAACAGCCTTATGTGGTATAGATTAGGCCTGAAAGAAAAGCTCACATGACAGTGGCATATGACTTGATCAAAAATGTCTAACATCTAAGATTATGACCAGCCTTCTTTTGTTTCCAAAAATGATAATGAGGAAGAAGAGTCAATGACTATTCATGACAGCAACAACTGTGTAATGAGAAATGTATTATCGCCATGCCCTGCGTCTTTCACCCCTCTTTGTTCCCTCTTGCCTGCATGTGAAAGAGTCCTTCTAGGACCCACTTGTCCTCCTTGCGTGTCTTTCTGTCTTACCTATGACTTATGCTTTCTTTCTCTCTTTGTTAGTGTGTCTCTTTCTGTCTGTCTGCTTTCTCTTCCTGTTCTCTCTCTCTCTTTCCATGTGAGAGAGTAACAGAGAGCGAATTGATAGGATGCTCTTTTAAAATAAATATTGGTTTTAACAAAAGCAGTGTGCGATGAACCTCCCCAACCTCTCTACTATTTTTTTTTTTTTTTACTGACGTCCCCTCTGACTGTTATTAATTATATATATGTATATAGCTGGGGTGTTCTGTGACAGAAACTCTCTTCACTGCACACCTCAGTCCCGGAGGCTCGTCTGTGTGCTCTGTCCCTTCCTTTTTCGACTCACTGGGACACCTAATCACAGGGGTTTTCCTGTCCAGCCAACGTGTTATGGGTTTGCGCTATGCTTTGGGCTTGTGGTTTTAAAATACCTCTCAGCTTCCAGTATTAGGCCTCTGCCTCCACAGATCCTTTTACTGCTCCAGTCA
The DNA here is from genome assembly GCA_034641395.1 of Darevskia armeniaca. Lineage (NCBI taxonomy): Eukaryota > Metazoa > Chordata > Lepidosauria > Squamata > Lacertidae > Darevskia > Darevskia armeniaca. The sequence goes on from JAWWNF010000242.1 coordinate 339,567, forward strand.
GCTACTACCTTAGCTACTGTGTTGCCTTACTAAGGTTTCACCCCACTTGCCCCTCCTGAGTCCAAACTCTGAGGCACAAACTATCCCTATTTGCCTGGATGTTTTGCCTCTTCCCTGAGTTTACCTCTTCATACGCACACATACACCGCTGGACCACACAAACCACAATTTCATCCGGGTTTATTAAACGTAAGTTTTTATTTCAAACAGAACATAACTCGTCAGTAGTTTATTCTTTCAGTTTCCTTTTTCAAAACCTCAACATATTCAGGTTATCAACCTGTATTTTCTTCTAACCTAGCCTACCCTAGCCTACCCACCACTATCCTGGTCCCCACTCCCTCTTCTTCCAGTCACCACTCACTCCCGCCCTCTTCTCAACGGTCACAACTGCCTTCCCTCCCTTTTAAACTCGGGATGATCCCGCCCCTAAAGGATGGTCTGTCACTCAAAGTGAGGGGGGGGGATTAACTCTTTTTGAACCTGTATTCCACCACATCTCATGGCCAATCCGTCACACAGTGCAACATGTAACAGGCAACGCAGGGCACACGACTGAAAATAAAGCAATGACTGTAAAGGGAAACAATACATTATACAATTTTTAAAAAATACTTTTCATAGATATATGACATAGCCACTCCATTGGGAGGTGTGAGCTGCCAGGGCATCATAAGTTGCATTCAATCTATTAATAAAGATTACAAAGGGAAACCAAATTTGATCAAAGTCATTATGTTTTGCTGTGCCTCTTATTACTCTGCAGTAATATGTTAGATGCCCCACACTCTTGACTGCAAGTATTTCTCAGAGCGATCCTCTGGGGCAGGCTTGTCCAAAGTCCGTTTCGGGGGCCTAATCTGCCCGCCGGACGATTTAATCCGGCCCCTGTGGCACTATATGTCCTGGGGTAAAATCGTTTTAAAAAAGCTCAATAACTTCAATCCTAAGAAAAGCTCGACAACTTTGGTCGGCCCTCACGCACGTTCACTTAATCAAATCTGGCCCTCTTTGAAAAAAGTTTGGGCACCCCTGCCTGGGGTTTTCCAGCTTTGAACACCCTCCAGCCAAGTTGCCATCAGGAGCAGGGAAACCAAATACTTATGGTATTTATGATATACTGATGGGTTGGTTGGGCTTTCAGGAAGTAATAGCACTGCTGGGAAGTGAGATCTGTTATATTAGATACCCAAAACCATAATGGTTTGATCACATTGCACTCCCACCACATGTGTAAAAAATTACCTTTACCACCACAGTAATGCCATCGTTGGGAAGTTGCTCTGTACTTTCTCCACTTTGATCCTTATTTCCCAGTTCTGAGTGGCTCTTGTAAAACAAAGCTCTGGGTTTTCCTATTCACTGTAATGGAGAATCTGAAAAGGGCTTAACCTGGCCACTGAAAGGTAATCTAAGTAAGCCATTTGAATTTTCCTTCACCAGTAGTTAGAAATACATGTATGATACATGTATTGTATGATATTTTGTGTAGAATTTTAAAGTTCTTAATAATAATAATAATAATAAAATATTTTTTAAAAAAGAAAAGAAATACATGTATGAAACCATGTTAAAATACATGCCTATCTAGGGCATTCCAGTGAATAGTCCTTGAAATAAATAAGTCAAACTTCCAGTAAGTTGGTGATATTCCCCCCCCCCCATATTACATATTTCTTATTGAATTTCAGACTGGAAATTTCTGTATTGCAGAAAGAAACTATTCAGCTCCTCCTATATCTGCTTAGTTTATTTTTCTTCCCCCACCCTTCCTTCAAAATAACTCATACTGCCTGTGAGCATTCAAAGTAGTGCATATCACTAGATATATAATTATTCAGTACTAGATTCCTTTTGGATAATTCACAGCATTTGGATAATTCATCCATCCCCAATGCAGAAACAAGCACTCTACTTTTATATGCTACCATTATTATATGTTTTATAGAGGTGTATTTGCTGTGCTTTGTGCTTGAAAGGATCAAGCCTGCTTTCTGCAGATGTTCTGTATCTGTAATGCAAAGATGGTAAGGATGTCATTTCAATTCGAGGGTTAAAGTATACCTTGTTGTCAAGAGGATGAACGACTTCATTATGACTGCAGTGCATGACTGAAGAAAGGGAGGTCTGGAGAGCAGAGGGGAGACTTGCTGAGCTTGGAGGATAAGTGCTCCTTGGAACAACTGATTTGTCATTGATAACCAATAAATCATTCCAAGCAGGACATATTCATGTTTTCCAGAAAATCCATGCAAGGCAGTCAAGGAGTAGATGAAGTGAGTCATTCTGCTATTTGGCAGTGCACAAATTGTGGCAATTAGTTTGTGGTCCCTATATAAAGGGGCTATTGGCTATGTCACTTAGGAAGAGAAAATTACCAATAATACGTATTCTGAGCATTCCCTTCTTATTTAATCCAGTGCAAATCAGTGAGAAAGATTACTGACTCTGCCTTTTTACTCTGAAGAGGACATTTCTTGGAACACGTTAATTAGATTTCATTAATTATTCATGTTATTTCCATAGAACAGGTGTTCGACATGTGTAGGAGACATTTAATCAAAAAGTGGATCCTAAACCAATTCATGATTTGGTTTAATTAGGGACACTACTTAGTATGCAATGTGTTTTTTTAAATAAATTAATAATAGACTGGACACACATTATTTCTCCCAGCAGGAAAATATGTTTTCAATCTATTTGATGTCAATGCACTTCTGCTGTGAAAGGCTTCTGTAATTCATTCTTTTGTTAAGCGTTTGCAGTTATTATTTTTTAACTGGGTCACTGCATTGTATGTTGGTACAGTTCTGAATTATCAGAAAAGATGCTTTTAAAGAGATAATAATGGTTTGTGGTCCCTGATTTTCCAATGCCTTGTACCTGCCTGGTTATGTACCCCAAAGAGAAACAGGTAGCAAATGTTTCTTCAGATATTCATTAGTGCTGAGAACACTCTCAGCTGACACTCATGTCAAAGACTATGCATAGCACAAAGCGATGGAAAAGAAGCAGCCCCAGGCTTAGCACTCAAGTTTCTCTTAGAATTAAATTGAATTTAAAGTGCTTTCATGTTCAGAATATTATGGATAGGTCTCCAAGTTCACTTACCACAGTTGGTAACCTCTTACAGTGTTATAAACAACATTAGCCCCTGGTGATTTTAGGGAAATAGTATTGTTCGCCGCCGCAGCGAATACACAATAGTACACAGATCTCAAAATGATTATTTTGTCTTCCTTTGATTATGATGGAATAGTCTTTTCCATGATTCAACCTAAATAAAGACTGCCACATTTTGTTCCTCCTACTATTTATGTGTTTCATACAGTTATCGGATCATAGAGTTGTAGAGCTGGAAGGGACCCTGAGGGTCATCTAGTCCAACCCCCTGCAATGCAGGAATCTCAACTACAGTATCTATGACAGATGGCCATCCAACCTCTGCTTAAAAACCTGCAATGAAAGAGTCCACCGCCTTCCGAGGCAGTTCATTTTACTGTTGAACAGATCTTACTATCAGAAAGTTCTTCCTGATGTTTAGTCAGAAGCTCCTTTCTCTCTTGGAGCAGGAGAAAACAAGCTTTGGATGCTTAAGTTGTGTATTTGGAGCTTGTGTGCACAGGCGCATGAACGTAATGGATTAATAATTAAGATAGTTTTGAAATCAGCCGAAAATAGTACGTTTGCCCCTTCATCCTCATCTTCACATCCTTCCCCAGACAGAAGTCAAACAAGCTGTCTGAGAGTTCTTTCGAAAATCTGTATCAGTGCTCCCTAATTTATGCCTGACAGCATCCTGTCTTGCAACATGAGTAGAGTTTGCTTCTAATGTTAGGTTTCCATCAGTACTTTGCAGGAACTAATTGACATGGTGTGATATTGATAATACCCTAGAATGCTGACAATGATGAGAGTATATGCAGCTAGCTAGCTAGCTAGCTAGCTAAACAAACAAACAAACAAACGTAGTTTCTTCTTGCTTCTGCTGTTTTTATTTTCTCCTTGCACCTGGTGAGTTCATTTGATCAAATATATGTTACATTTGAATAATAATAATAATAACATTTGAATAATAAAAAAGGAAACTTACGTGTACAGGTTATGGAATATGTTTAAGACAGTTTCTGGTTGGGGGCAGGAGATGCAAAATTGAGCAGTCCATGACTTCTGTGGCCTGAATGTTGGCTCATTTCTGTACTGTAACACCAGGCGATCTGAAGAAAAAGATGTGTTGCCATCCAGTATAACGTAATAGCCATTTTATGAGCAACATATGTGACTCAACTAATTTACCAGGCAGGCATTTTTGCCTCTTGGTCAGAAGTGCCAGCTTGCAAGGGCAATGGGGGTAGGTGGGCACAACATTGTGTGTGTGATGTCAGGACGTTGGGAGAAGTTGGAAGCAGAGCCAAACATGGTGGCCATGTGGCTTCAATGGTCACTGATTCCTCCTCCTCTGCCTCCTGGCACCGTTACTGGTGGGAGGCTGTTTTGACCATCCTTTCCATGGCAGGAGGAGGAGCCGGGCACTGCACTCCACCACTACACTTCACCTCTGCACTCTGACATGGAGGGGGGTGCCAACACTCACCCCAAAAATATTCAGGGGCCCAAATGGGCTTAGCCCCTAGGAACTAGCACCTCTGCTCTCAGTATGAAGACAAATCATTTGAATAAAGCTAATGATCCTGTAAAGTCCTGGCAATCCTGTTGGAAGTCCACAGCATCACAGGGACTGATGAGATGAGACGGGTGCTTGACATGATCACTCGCCAGTGTCATTTCTAGTATTGTCAAGCCTGACTGGCTCCCTGGCATTCTGAGCAGCTGCAAAGCAAGCCAAATGACAACTAGAGCACAGATCGTGCACGCCTCTCTTATGTGTTAGTGTGGGCAGTGAAGAATTGCACTTTCCAGTCTTTACTGCACCCTCGGGCAGCTGGGTGGTTGAGCTCTTTCCGGTAGCATGGAGATTGCTGACTCTCATTGTGGGGAAACTACCCCTGAAGCTCCCAGAGAACCACTTTAACCAACAAGCTTCAAGTTCTGAGGGTGAGTCACTTAACTTCAGAGAGGCCTTGACTTCACAATTGTTGAAGTGTCTAGTGCCACATCCTGTGCTGCATTTGTGCAATCACTTTCCATTTACGTTTCCTGAATACGTTGACAAGGTGCTTGCAGCTCTGCCTCTGACCATTTGACCTATTGATTCCTGTCCTCCTTGGCTTATTAAATCTAGCAGAGGAGATTTGACTGGTTGGATCTGCAGCATGGTTAACATTTTATTTTATGAGAGACTGGTCCCATTTTCTCACTGGAAGCCAAGGTGGCCTTGGTACCTAGGAGTGCATTTTACCAGCTGCAACAGCTGTGGTGGGTCATGGACCAGGATTGCTTGAACACAGTAGTCCAGGAATGGGTAAATTGGATTACTACAATGCACTCTGTGAGGGGCTTTCCTTGAGGCTAATCTGGAAAATCCAGTTAGTGAAAAATTATCATGAGAATAGAATAGAAATTTATTGTGGCTATAAGCCCATATAAATATATCAACATAAACGTAAACATACATAAAACAAACCATATAACACAGAAATACGGAGATACCACAGTTACAGAATATCATACCACGGCCGTCAAAAGTAACCATCACCCAGAGATATTATCATGAGGTCCTATCAGCATATTATGTTGTTGTTGTTGTTTAGTTGTTTAGTCGTGTCTGACTCTTCGTGACCCCATGGACCAGAGCACTCCAGGCACTCCTGTCTTCCACTGCCTCCCGCAGTTTGGTCAGACTCATGTTGGTAGCTTCGAGAACACTGTCCAACAATCTCGTCCTCTGTCGTCCCCTTCTCCTTGTGCCCTCCATCTTTCCCAACATCAGGGTCTTTTCCAGCGAGTCTTCTCTTCTCATGAGGTGGCCAAAGTATTGGAGCCTCAGCTTCAGGATCTGTCCTTCATCATATTATACATCTGCTCAAAGATCTGCAGTGGCTGCTGGTTTGTTACCAGGCCAAGTTCAGGAAGGGAAGATGGTTAAAGGCTCAGTTAAGAGCCTTTAAGTGTTCCATCTAATTTGGCTGGCCCCTAGCATTGTGATGAAGTATGTCAGCTTTAAGCTGGAAGTCCTAGTTCAAATCCCCATCAGCCAAAAGCTCACTGGATGACTTTAGATAATGCTATATCTAGAAAGTATTGCCACCATTTCATAGTACAAGGAAGTATGGCAAATTTGTCAGACTTCTTAACTATGCACCGGCTCCCATTTAGACTGTCAGTTCAAAAGTATTAGGAAAACAATTTTCAGAAACTGTTCCACGTAGCTGCCAACAATAAATAATATAGAGTGTATCTTAACAGTTCAAGCATCAAACTAAAAAGACCCACTGAAAATATTATATGCACTGATACATAAAAAAATGCCCACAGTGTGGTTCAGCTCTGCCTTAGATGAACTTTAAATGAGAAATAATTCTAAAAGTAAGATCCATCTACAGAGAAAGCACACACTCTAGCTGTCATGAATTGATGTCTGTGCACTGAGAGGGCATCTATCCAGCAAAGCACTGGCTGTGTAAGGGGAACTGGGACATCAGCCAATCTGTCATTGATCAGAGTCCTGGTTGTGCAGAGTTTAATACTTCAGAAGTGAGACCTTGCATTTAATGTGCTGCAATGCTGGCTTCCAGGACAAAAAAAACCACAAAACCATTTGGCTGATATAATCCCCCTGGTGTCAACATACCCAGCAAACTGGCATTCTATACCAACTATGATATTCAAACAAATTTCAAATTTCAATGAAAGTTCCAAACAGAATGCATTGCTCTGATCTGCCCTGAAAGTGGTGGTAAAATGTTTTCTGCATTAGAGGTAAAATGTTTTCTGCATTAGAATTAGTATAGCAACAAATCAGTTTACATCATCACCATTTTAACACACATGTAATTCTGTGCAGCATTTTTGACACAGTATTCTGGGCTTCGAATCCCACATGCTAAGGGGTAGAGGACCAATCTTCAGGCTAGGAACCTGTGACCCCCCATATTTTGTTGGACTCCCAACTCCAGCACCAACCAGTACGGGACAATGGACAGGGACAGGATTTGCTTCCACCAACTTGTTTCCAAGTACAATTCAAATGCTGATGATAACTTTTTAAAGCCTTAATTGTCTTGGGTCCAGATACCTTGGGAAGACACAGGTCTGGCAGTCATCTGGAGTGAGAACAGGGACTGTGATTCATCATAGGCATTTTTTTAAAAAAGGGTGGGGAAAATAGCAATTAAAACAAAACAGCATGGTAAATAGAGGTAAGCCTGTTCCTCCTCCATAATAGTTTCCGCATCTTGATCACTTTTAAACACAATTAATTCAATCATTTATTTGTTTTGCTCCATATGCATTTGAATACATTGTATTCCCCCCTCCTTTAATTAGAGAATCTAGAGAGAAATTGTGGGTACATACAGCAAACCGTAGGCTTGGTTGCTTCCTCCAAATTACCTGCTTTCCCACTGCGGGTGCTTTTAATATTCTAGATCATTTGTTCTTTATCTGTATACTCTGTCGAAATCTTTCTGTCAAATATGTTAGTGGAAGTCAGGATTGTGCGATTTATTTTCACATAACTCGTGTGTTACCTATATGACAGTAAATCTCCAATCAGGAAGGCCTAAAATTGACAGAAAACCTGTTCTGGGAGGCAACGGAGAACTCAAAACAGAACCTGTGAGATCTCTGTTTAGCATGTTTTGTTTGTTTTGTTTGTTTTTTTAAGGGATGATATATGTAAGAGTAAACCAGATAGTATGTGCATGTTTCTTAAAGTTTTTTGCACATTTTTTTGAGTAGTAGTTGTGTGAAATTAATTGTCCTTGGTTACTCAGCCCTCATGCCTTTGGTTAGGATTGACAGCTATGCTGAGCCATGCTAATTCGAGTAACATTTTCACAACTGTAATTTGTTGTCCCAGGCACTATAGCTGGATGCTTATAATTTGCCACATAAACTAAATTTAAATCAGCTATAAATTAATGAACATATTTGCATAATTTGGAGGAAAATTAGATCAAACATAGCAAAACATTTTTATTTAAGATATCACAAAATCTGTATGTGTGTGGGGGGTGTTAGACAGACCCAGAGTGAGCAGGCAGCATAGTTGGGCTAATACCCCCCCCCAAAAAAAAAGGAATAGAAAAACACTGTGCAGCAGCTGCAGCCATTCTGCCCCCCCCCCATGCCTCTGGGGTCAAATCACTGCATAGCATCCTTTTGTGATGTTGCACTGAGCATTTTGTAGGGAAGAGAGAATAGCTTCTGCAGGGTCTGAGCTGGATGCTTCAGTGGTGAGTTCCCTTGCTGCTAGCATTTCCAGGTCAGTAGCTTTCCAGACCCTGAGATTACAGGGGCCAAACCTGAGACCTGGTCTCAGACAGCATCCTGTTGATGTCATGTTGGCGGGCCCCCAGTGATGGATGTTAAGCATGACACATTAAGCACTAATCACAGTCACTGGGAGCATGCCGGTCAGAAAAGAAAAGGTCTAGCAAATCAGCAAATAAGTCATTGGTTGGCAATTAAGATGGAAACCTTAGCTAAAGTGGCACTCCCAGTGAACTGATCATTCATTCTCACGTGGTTAGGGAACCTGGGTAGGAAGGTACTGTTGGCCACCTGGAGATCAAGCCCCCACCCCCACCTCGAGAGGGGGGAAACACAGGCGAACCTGGAGACTTCAGGTCAACCCTGGGGTTTTGCAACCCTACTTGCTGCTTGATCCTGCTGCCTTTCATGAGCTTAAAAGGTAAAGGTAAAGGGACCCCTGACCGTTAAGTCCAGTCGCGGACGACTCTGGGGTTGCGGTGCTCATCTCACTTTACTGGCTGAGGGAGCCAGCGTACAGCTTCTGGGTCATGTGGCCAACATGACTAAGCTGCTTCTGGCGAACCAGAGCAGTGCACGGAAACGCCGTTTACCTTCCCGCTGGAGTGGTACCTATTTATCTACTTGCACTGGCGTGCTTTCAAACTGCTAGGTTGGCAGGAGCAGGGACCAAGCAACGGGGGCTCACCCCGTCGCGGGGATTCGAACCGCCGACCTTCAGATCGGCAAGCCCTAGGCTCTGTGGTTTAGACCACAGCGCCACCCGCCATGAGCTACCAGGTGGCAATGGAAATACCCATTGCAGCATCTCGGAGAGACGCTGATGACAGGATGGAGCTCAGAGGGGAAAGAGAGGCCCTTTGCCTGACCAGGCACTTTCCCACCCTGTGCTGGGCCCAACAATTAAAGAAATGCAAGTAGAATCAGATGTCTAACTCTGCATAAGGCAGATTCCTTTGTTCCCAAGCAAAGGCTTCAGTAAATATCCTGCTCTCTACAGGGCACGCTGGATTGATCCTTTATAGGATGACAGAGCTGGCACTTAAACATTCAGGCCCACTTCGCATGCGTGACTTTCAAGTACTTTTAAAAAAGCTATAAAAATAAATTAAACACATGTCTCTTGTCATGCTCCACCTGTGTTTTCACAATGCACTGGCTTGCATTATTTAATTATTTTTACTTTAACTATAGTGAAGGCTGAAATCCTTTCACCCACTTAGATTCTCCACTTAGACATTTAACAAGACTTAAGCTAATATGTCTAGGATAGTGACACGATTTTAGAAACTCATGAATGGTTCTGCCATTGTGGAAAACACATGTGAGGGTAGATTAACAGCTATAAAAAGATTAAAAACTCTATGAGTGACATGATGTTAATCAGGTGGATGCAGAGAGGGACAAGCATAACTCTGCTCACACAGTAGAGTCTCTTAGCTGCCCACTCCCCTTCAACTCCCTAAAGTACTGAAGGACTCTGAAACAAACATATGATAGGGCAGGCATTGGCAAACTCTGCCCTCCAGATGTTTTGGGACTACAACTCCATCATCCCTAGCTAACAGGACCAGTGGTCAGGGATGGTGGAGTTGTAGTCCCCAAAACATCTGGGAGGGCAGAGTTTGCCTATGCCTGTGATAGGCATGGGGGCAACATCCAAGTCTATGATTAGATCATTTTTAAGCCTACCTTTGGTTTTAGATAATGCTTTCAAAATATAATGGGCAATATGGTGCTGACCTATTGCTATAGGATTGTTTAGGCCACTGAGTTTTGTGTAATTAAGAACTCCATTCATGTTCCATAGAGCTGTCATGTAATGGAAAGAGGACTTGTCCTTACAGACAAGCGGCACCTGAAATCATTTTCGCTAATAGGTTGTGAAAGAAATGTTACTCGGAGACTGGGGGGGGGGAACCTTAACAAAACAGAAGACCGCTAAAATATGAAACCTCAGCATATTTTGAAATCTGAGAATAGCTAATCTCCTGGAACTCACATTCTGACCAAATCAGAACCCTACCACTCAGTTGAATTTAAAGTGGTAACTCGGGTAATTCATCCTGGGTCACATTTATTGATTACTTGTGAATTATTTAGCATATGATATCTGGAGGACATAAAACTTTATTGCAACATTTTGCACAGGTGCGGGAATTATGGTTGCCTGCAGAGTTCTGCTGCCCACCAGAGTTTCCCTCAGAACTGAATATGTATGCATGCCACTTGAAATAAATAGGGTAACGTGTGTGTTTAAGCGATTCATAATATATTCAAGCTTATGCAGATTTCTGTATCGGAGCCCATGTGTTCCTTGCAAAGGGCCCCAAAATCACTTGCCCTGTGGAAATGCCTAGCCAGGTAAATACCATTTTACTTATTAATTTAAACCTAAACATTAGGGGTGTCACATAATCAAAAACTTATTCAGATACTATCTTATACATACACAACTGGAGGTTTCTGAGCACATAAACCCTAAATTTACATTGTAAAGAATTGTGCTGCTTAATTAGCAGCGCAGTCCTATGCACGGCTACTCACGATGTTCGAAATGAACCTGTGAAGGAAATGAGAGGCAGTCGCTGAGCTCTGCTGTGTACCTGCGTTGCTCAAAGTGGATATTCATGTCCACAAATAGCATATGGATAATATTAGCAGGGTCTTATTTGGTCACACTTTGAAAAAGAAATGATGCTGGAAGATATTTAGGGCTTTACCAATAAATGTAAGTGTCTTGTATCATGCTGGGAAGGCAACAGGAATCTAGTATAGAATGGGTGAGGTGCTCTTCACCCAATATATCTCCCCCCCTTTTAAAAAAGAATTTAAGTATAGTTTTTCATCTTGTTTGGACATGAAACTCAATCGTTCACATTTAACAGTACAGTGGTACCTCTGGTTGCGAATGGGATCCGTTCTGGAGACCCGTTCGCAACATGAAAAGGTCGTAACATGAAGCGCCGAATCTGCGCATGGGACGTGATGTCATTTTGCACCTCTGCGCATGCGTGAATTGCCAAACCCGGAAGTAACCCGTTCCAGTAATTCCGGGTTTGGCGCGTTCGTATCCATGACGAACGCAACCTGAAGCTATCGTAACAAGAGGTATGACTGTATAGCTGTATTTTGTTTTCCATCAATTGCTATTTTACTTTGCTTGAGCTCACATTTGAGGTCATTGCTTGTTCCCCACAAGTTCCCCACAAGAACTACTTTCCCACAAGTTGCTGGAGGGCAGTGACGGCCATCAGCCTAGATGGCTTTGAAAAAGAGGACTGGACAAATTCATAGAAGAGAAGGCTACTAGCCCTGATGGCTATACCCTGCCCCCCACAGTTGGAGGTACAGTGGTACCTCGGTTCTTGAACGAAATCCATTCCGGAAGCCCGTTCGTGTTCCGAAACGTTCGAAAACCAAGGCGTGGCTTCCATTGGTTGCAAGAGCTTCCTTCACTTAGCAGAAGCTGTGTCGTATACTCGGGTTCCAAAAAATGTTTGAAAACGGAAGCAGTTACTTCCAGGTTTGCTGTGTTCGAGAACCGAAACATACGACAACGGAGGCGTTTGGGAACTGAAGTTCCAATGTAGTAATCCTCCTGAACACAGTGGTACCTCGGGTTACAAATACCTCGGGTACAAACACTTCGGGTTACAGACTCAGCCAACCCGGAAGTAGTACCTCGGGTTAAGAACTTTACCTCAGGATGAGAACAGAAATTGCACAGCAGCAGCAGGAGGCCCCATTAGCTAAAGTGGCACCCAGGGTTAAGAACAGTTTCAGGTAACAATGGACCTCCAGAACAAATTAAGTTCGTAACCAGAAGTACCACTGTACCAGCTGCTGGAAACCACAGAAGGGGAGAGTGCTGTAGTGCTCGAATCCTGCCAGTTGGTTTCTAATAATTAATAAGAATAAGAATAAGAATAAGAATAAGAATAAGAATAAGAATAATTTATTATTTATACCCTGCCCATCTGGCTGGGTTTCCCCAGCCACTCTGGGCGGCTTCCAGCAGAATATTAAAATACAGTGATTCGTCCAGTATTAAAAGCTTCCTAAACAGAGCTGCCTTCAGATGTCTTCTAAAAGTCCGATAGTTGTTTATTTCTTTGACATCTGATGGGAGGCATTCCACAGGGCGGGCGCCACTACCGAGAAGGCCCTCTGCCTGGCCATAGGCATATGTTTGGCCACTGTGAGAACAAGATGTCATTGGCCTGATCCAGCAGGCTTGTCTTATCATCTTTTGTACCAGCATAAGTTCTAATGGCAGTTTGCAACTTGCAACAAATTTCCCATTGCTGGGGCTTTGCAAGGATGGGTTTTAGGCCTGCCTTCACTACAACTCTGCAATAGCTTAGAATAATTGGTGTATGTTACTCTCATCCTTGCCCCCCCCCACCATGACGCTTGCAAGGACAGCATTCTTTTTCTCATGCAATAGATCAAAGTGCTACAGCTGAGAATTTAAAATATTCCCCTCACATACAAATAAGTACACATTTTCATCACCAGCCCCCTTTTAAAAACGTTCTTTCTGTTGACTCTCAATAAACCTCTTCGGAGCCAAAAGAAAGAAATTCTTCAAGTTTCCACCTATAATGTGTACTTCTCTACAATGCTAGCAGGATTGTACATGCACACAATTTTTGCTTTTATATTTTTGGGGAACTCCGTCTTCATGGTAGCTTTTAGGACAGGGGTAGCAACCTACATCCCATGGGCCAGATTTGGCCCAATCGCCTTCTAAATCCGGCCCGCGGATGGTCCGGGAAACAGCGTGTTTTTACATGGGTAGAATGTGTCCTTTATTTAAAATGCATCTCTGGGTTATTTGTGGGGCATAGGAATTCGTTCATATATTTTTTTCAAAATATAGCCCGGCCCACCACATGGTCTGAGGGACAGTGGACCGGCCCACGGCTGAAAAAGGCTGCTGACCCCTGTTTTAGGACCAGCAAATATAGCTAATTACATTAGCCTACAAGTAGAAATTGAGAAATAGGCTGCTTTACATCTCCATGCTGCTATTAACTTATAGAATTAACATGCAATGTTATATACCGGTAAACCACATCTTCTAAAAAAATCCAGTTATTTCCATAAAGTATATAAAAAAACTAAGTAAATGGAAAAAAGTGTAAGTCCATAACGAAGCATGCTTGGTTCATCTGCTAGCATTTTTATTTTTTATTTTTTGGAAGGTGTGTGCAATTATTCAAGGTGGCGGTTCATTTCCCCCCAACTTTACAGCTGAATCTTGCATTAGTCCTACTACCTCAGTTTCTCATTATCTGGTATTGTGAAGTCACCAAATTTTGAATAATGGTCTCGAAATATACTTACCCCAGTTGTTAATGCATAGATGTATTATGAGAGGAGCTCTCCTTCCCTGAAATCCTTCCCCTTTCTAGAAATATAAATGGAGAGTATTTTGAATTTGTGTCCTTATTTTGCACCTGTGTAGTCGGCATTAATCAGAGTATGTACTCAAGCCAGCAGTCACTATGGTGATATTCAGCAGCTAATGACTTTAACTCCTTACTCATTGAGAATCTGCAGTTAATTTCTGAAATTGACTTGGGCACTGAAATTAGTGCATAATTTGTAGAACAATGCCTTCTGAGCAATCAGTCTGGCTGGATTCTATGTCTTGGCTCCCAGGGATGGGGCGGAAATTTCCTCAGTGGTCTACTGTGACCAATTTGCCAGACACTGTGCGAAGAAAGCCTTTTCGATCTTGACTCAATATTGATTATAGCTCAATTGGATGTACATTTGGCAGATGTTCTTCCCATGTGCAAGCTGAGGATGAGGATGGAATCCTTGGAGGGGTGAGGTCAACCATTTGTGCGCGCTTAACCTTTGCCCGTTATTAGAGGCTGACTATATTCATATACTGAACTATTGATGAGGAAGTTCTCTTGGTTTCCTGTCATGCAATTTTACAGGGATTGCAATTTCTATAGTTGCCTCTAAGTGATTATCTGCAGTGCATTTACTAATCTCATGATTTGGTTTCATAATCTGGTATCTAGCAGCATTTCTTGACTGGCTGTTTCACACACACACACACACACACACACACACACACACACACACACACTCACACACACACACACACACTGCATTTTGGAAATAAATATGATTGTATATATTTCATTCTCATTGAACTGCCTTTTCTCTCACACTAACAATGTATTTGAAACAATGTATTTGCTGTGGTTGCAATTCTCCTAAAGTTTAGGTATGCAACTTGGACATGGTGGGATTAAGCCCTAAGCACTTAAAATATTTTGGTGTCCCCATTTATATCTATCTCAAAATATAAACAACAGTAAACTGTAAAATAACCTATTATTTTTGAAATGAAACAAAACCTACAGCAAGATGGAAAATAATGTTTATATATGCTTCCACTTTATATTTGGGGAAAAGTTCTACTTTTTCAAATTGCAAAGTCTTTGATCAGATCCTCAAAACTAATCTTACGTAACATATCTTCTTCTATACTTGCTTCTATTTACTTTGTTACATAGTTGTTCTGTTGGGATTTTTAATATACATCAACTGCGAAAATGAATGCTGAGCTGAGCAACTTGTGACCATTAATGCTAAAAATCTGACAATGGAAAATTTCTGGGGTCCCCTCCCTTCCCTTGATGCCCTAAGCACATGCTTATTTTGCTTAATGGTTAATCCAGCCCTGAGCTTGGATTGGTGTTAGATCCACCTCATTCACTTGATTTCCAAGTAGTATCAATGGCCAAAAAGTATCCTGCACAAGCTAAAGCAGGCACACCATCTGCAACCCTTCTTGAGCCTTAATACTCTTAACTATGGGCTGGTAACATCCAGATAAAATTATTGCTATGTGTTGCATGTCAGGCTGCCATTGAAATTTGAGTTTGCCAAAAATATAGCTGCTAGGCTGTTAACTGGGATAGCCAGATGGAGGGGAAGTTGCTGTGGTCTATAGAAATTCCCTCTCCCCAGGCTCTGTCCAGTTGAGGAGGGATCTAGTGTGTGTGTTCCTGGCATTGGGGAATCGGGACAGATAAGGGATTCTGCTGGTTGACTGCCCAGCAGTTGCCCAGCCTGAACTGACAGTGGCAGTCTCCAGGGGCCCTGGGTACCAGGCCTCCCCCCACACACTGCAACCCACTGCTGCCTTAGCTCTGTTCAGGCCTGCTGCAGACGTGCTACCAGGGTGCAGCCTCAGCCTCAGCGGGCCTCAGCAAAGGCCCCACAACGGAGGTGCAGGCCCCGGACCAGTTACCATCATGCTGCTGGAGTGCTCGCCATGTCATGACGTAGCGACATGGTGCACAGTGTGTGCCTGCTGGGCACCTACAGTGTATGGCCCAAGTCACCGCACCTTTTTTTGGGGGGGGGACTTCCATACCAAGGCTCTGGGTTGGCTCAGGACCTCATGACTGCCATGATGATCATGGGGATGCACTGGCCCAGTGCATCCAAAGTTTTGGAGTATGTTGTCAGCAATATGCTGATGACATACAGCTCTACTTCTCCTTTACATCTGCAGGTATGGCAGTGGATGGGCCAGACCATTGACTTGTCTCAGTAATGGCTAGATAAGAGACAACAAACTGAAGCTTATTCCAGATAAGACTGTTAGGTGCTGTTAGTAGGTAGTTCTCTAGAATGGATGAATGGAAGGTTGCCTTCTGTTGATGGAGTTACACTTCCCCTGAAGGAGCTGGTACGAAGGTTGGGTCTACTTCTGGATCCTGTGCTTGAGGCTCAGGTGGCCTCCATGGCATGGAGTGCATTCCATCAGCTCATCTGATGGTCCAACTGTGCCCCTATCTGCACAGGGATGGCATAATTTCTGTCATCTATGCTCCAGTAACCTCTACAATGTTACTACAATGCATTATATATAGGGCTGCCTCTGAAGGCTGTTTGGAAACTTCAGCTGTTGCAGAATTTGGTAGCCAGGTTGCTCCACGGGGGTTGCATATTACAGCAATCCTTGCCTTGACTGCACTAGCTGCCAATTAGTTTCCTGGCCGAATTCAAAGTGTTGGTTTTGACCGATAAAGCCTTAAATGACTCAGGACTGCAATACCCCATATGAACTGACCTAGACCCTGCAATCATTATCTGAGGCCCTTTTTTGTGTGCCTCCTCCATGAGATGTCTGGAAGGCCTTTTCTGTGGTGGCTCCCAGCATATGAAATGCTCTCCTCTGGAAGGCTCGCCTGGCACCTTTGTTACATATTAGGCACCAAGTGAAAGTGCTTCTTTTGAAACAGGCCTTTGGGATGATTAACATTCTGCATCCTTTTACATGTGTTTGTGGGAAGGGGATTATTTGTTTTTGTTTTTATTATGTATTTTGTATAATCATTTTGTATTTTTATGCTGTGAACCACCCTGAGTTCATTAGATGAAGGGTTGTATATTTTTATTATTCATTCATTCATTCATTCATTCATTCATTCTCTCTCCCTCCCCACTCTTCCTCAGCATAGATTTTCATTATTTTTTATAAGGTTTGCATGTTTTTATTTAATACAATGGGAAGGGGGAAGGTTTAACTAAATGCAATTCAGTGTAATTTCAAAGAGCCCAATTAAGACTTGTCGTCATGCCAAATGCTCTCTTTATTTTTACTAATCAGTTTGTGCATCTGTTCATAATCACACTGTTAATTTTTATGGACTCTAGGCTTTGTAATACTGCTTTGACATTCTGTTTAATGGTCTTTTCAATGTGAAATAAAACTTGAAAAATAATGGCTTTATAATTTGCCAGGAACTGCACCAAGACTGAGGTCTAACACTCAACTCAGAATGAAGGGCCTTATATCTTTCTAGTTCATTGGCAATTCCAATAATGATTAATATTTTATTTATTTCATATGTTGGATATAAGGAACTCATTTGGACCATTGGAGCATCTGGTCTAAGGAAACCTTAATAAACTTTAAAGCAGTCTTCTGCTACTTCAGATCCCCAGATGTTGTTGAACTACAACTTCCATCATTCTTGATAATTGTCCATGCTTTCCAAAATATATGGGGCCTCAGGTTTGAAGAAGGTTGCCATAGAGGATGAGTCTATCAATTGTTAGTCATGATAGCTAAATATGTTCTTCAGATTCAATATGTTACCAACTTCTATGCTATATATTTCCATAATTCATACCATATGCTGAGGACAAACAGTGCCATAGTTGTGCCTGCTTATGAGCTTCTGGGAGAAATTCTGCTGGCCTCCGTTGGGAATTAAATGCTAGACTAGATGAACTGTGGGTGTGAATCAGCAGGCTTTGATTGTGTCCTTTTATGTCCTTATAAGAAAGGCTCTTTTACGTGTTGCAGCTATTGGGTGCATAGTGGGAGGTGTGCATGCTCAAAATGGATATGATAAAAGTCGTGAGAGTGCATTCCCTTCATATCTATGCACACTGGAAGCATGAGAAGCAGGGAACATTGGCTGCCATTCTCCTTACAGTCAAACCTGCAAAGAGCCAGGCCATACCCCTGCTGAGGGTCAAAATTATTGCTGCATTATGCAGACTCCCTTTTGCTTAGCGTGCTCAAGCAAGCAAAGCAGGCTTTTACAGAGCACTACATAAGCATAAATGCCTTACTTATCAAATATCTCTGAGGAATTGGTTAGCAGCTGAACAAATGCAATCAGTTCCATGCATTTGAAGACTTAAAATTAAGTTGCTTCTAGAGTTTCCGTTTCATGTGCAATGTGTTTCCTTTTTGTTTTGCACAGCAGAAGCTAACTGTGTGGTTGATACAATTCCCCCCTTCCCCAACCCAGTTTACAGAGTTTCACTATGAGAATATTTGATGGTGTACACTTATGATCACTAGCATTAGAAGAGGAAGCTTTAAGCCAAGCATTGATTGGGTTTTAACTATCCCCTCAGGATTTAGTTCTACAGAACTGTAAGGATATGTTATCTTTGCTTAAATCAAAAAGATTATGTAAATACATTGCATACAAGTTGGAAGCATAAATCACAGATGTCGGTGTGATGGAAAGTTTGTTACCAGAGAAATCTACAGCTCCCAAATTCCAATGTGTTAATTAAAAGGTGACATCTGGTATACTAATTTATGCTAAGTGAAGAAATGTTCAGATTAAAATAGGATGTGTTTAAATGTTTGGTGTCATCACTGGGAAACTAAAAGTCATATGATAAGTGAGGTGATGGTGACCCAAATATCTGCAAGTGGGTGTGCTTATGTGCAGTATAATGTCAAAGAAAATGGAAGGAAGGGGTGATATAAATGAGAAAATATAGATCAGAAGTGCTATTTCTATTTCCGGTTTAAATAGAATTAAATTGCATTATTGCACTTATCCCCCCTCAGTGAGGTATGAAACCCCACAGTTATCAGAGAGAGAGAAAAATATGTGAAGAGAATCATTCTTCACCATACGCTCCAGCATTTCACTGATGAAAACTCATAGAGCCCTAATTTTTTTCATTTTTTAAAGATAACATTTTATTTCGAGAAACCCTGGGTAAGGACTTAAACCCTAAAGGATGGCAACTCTAGCAGTTCATAACTATACACACTTAAAAGGAATGCCAGAAAGGCAAAAATAGATGTGAGAGTTTCACCAGGATGTGATATCAGAAATTAGAGACAGCGGGAGCATATGCTTTACCCTTTCCAGAATTTACCCTTCTCTCTTGTTTCCTACTATGGTTGCCTATAACATTCTATTTAACAACAAAATAAAATCAGCAACTGAATCAAGGATTGCCAATGTTTCGTGGTCCACGGGCACATGTGGAATTTTTAGAGAGTACCCTTGTTACTTCTCTTTCCCCAATCCCATCATTCCTCCTCATCTTTGAGCAGACACAAAGGGCACTACAAGGCAGTCACTGTTTTGGTTTGGGCATTAAATCATATATCAGGAAATTCAGGTTGTGCAATCAAGAGTTGATTTGGAGGTCTTGCACCACAAACCCACTGTCCCCAAAAGATTAAACTCTTAGTGAGAAAGAAAGTGATAGGAGGTAACAGTTGGGGTAACGGTCGCTTGACGCAACATTGTCTAACGTTCCTGAAAATGAATAAGAAGTAAATAGCTGACATTATCTAATCTCATGATGAATGCTCAATAAATAGGTCATCTGGAAGTGACCAAAGAAACAGAGAGTGCACATGCACTCGTTGCTTTTCTGAAGAGTCAAGATACAGTGTAAGTTAGATATGGTAGAATTATAATGATCCTTTCCAATTTGCATGACCATATGTATCACCACCAAAACCATCACCATCACCATCAAATTAAATCTTAGACTGTACATTAAAAAAAACAAAAACAAACCACAGATCTGATGCTTGCCAACACCACAAAAACATAGATCTAAATCATGAGTCTTAGTGGTTTTTATGTGGTATGACACACTCACAGAAAATACACCTGCGGAAATCAGGGGTAACCTGTGATTTGATAGTGGTTTTTAGGAGATCTCTTGTAAAACGAATGAGGATCCATGCCTGAGCTCCATGTTTGCACAAGCCATGAGGTCAGTGAAAGACAGGTAGGAATAAAAATAGAAATGATTAAGAATTGGAGCTGTGTAAATTCCAATATGAACAGCCCCAATCTGCATCTCATTGTGAACTGGAACTTCAAAGCTGGATGTATAATTTATTTCCATATATTCGAATATAGTTCTAAATGTACATTTAGAAACAATTATTTTGAAATAAAAGTATGTATAGAAATGCATATTTTGTGAGGGGGGCTTGTTTAAAATAGATAAAATGTCAATTTTCATGATTTTTTTTTTAACCTAATTCAGAAACAGAATAGAATAGCTGTATAGGCAAACACATTTGATGATGACTTGGACTGGAAATAAAATGATTTGCCATTCCCTAGATAAAAATTAAAATAATAAATAATAGATTATGTAAGATGGGTGTTCCACAAGGTGGCTTAAGTCATGCAGCAATTTGTTCTCAAAATAGCAGGAAAGACTAGATGAAGATTTCTGCTTTAAGTCCCAACGTTACTACATTACTATAAATGAGGGAAGCGAGTCAGAGTACAGTGGTACCTTGGGTTTTGAATGTGTCGGAAGTCGAATGTTTCAGTTTTCAAATGCCGAAAACCCGGAAGTAAATGCTTCCATTTTCGAACGCACCTCAGAAGTCGAACAGCTTCCGCTGAGTCCCCCCCCCCTCCTGTTTTCTCAATTGAATTTGCAGACTGCCTTTGTGCCTTGGTTTTCGAACGTTTCGGAAGTCGAATGATCTTCCGGAATGGATTACGTTCAAAAACCAAGATACCACTGTATGTTGGAAGAAGGAGATCATTGGCTTAGTAAGTATATCAAGCAGCCTACAGAGCTTGCATCTTGACTGTGGCCATGACACCACTGGCATTAGTCGAATAGATAACAAGTTGCCTTGGTTGCCTGAAGGAGCGTCTCCACCCCCATCGTTCTGCCTGGACACTCAGGTCCAGCGCCGAGGGCCTTCTGGCGGTTCCCTCACTGCGAGAAGCAAAGCTACAGGAAACCAGGCAGAGGGCCTTCTCGGCCTGTGGAACGCCCTCCCATCAGATGTCAAAGAGATAAACAACTACCTGACATTTAGAAAACATCTGAAGGCAGCCCGGTTTACGGAAGTTTTTAATGTGGGACATTTTAATGTATTTTAATCTTTGTTGGAAGCCGCCAAGAGTGGCTGGGGAAACCCAGCTGGATGGGTGGGGTACAAATAATAAAATATTATTATTATTGAGTTTATGTGGAAGCCAGTGGAAAGTATTTGTCTGGATTACCATGTACAGTTCTGCTTGTAACAGGTTTACAGGGATATTTTAGAGATGTAAATCAGGGCAGTCAGATGAAGGAATGCTACCATGCTAGTGACTTTTTAGTATGAGTGGTTGGGGGAAGAAAACCAAGCAGAAACAAAACATTGTAGTTTATATAGAGTTGTGCATGTGGTGTAGAGAATGTGGACATTCATATTTCTCTCCCCCCCCCCCCCCAACTGCTTGGAATAGGTATTCCTTAGAACTGGTAGGTTAGGGCAAAGTGACAAACACAAGAAGTGTTATTCATAATGAAGTCATGGAATCTATTGCAACAATCTGTAGCAATAACAATCTAGCATAAAAAGACAAATTCATAGAGTGCTACTGATGTAGAGACATTTGTTCACTTAAAGCCAGTTGCTTTCAAGCCTTTCTTGAGGGCTTCCCAGAGCCATCTGATCGGTTGACAATACAGAAACCCTTGTCTGGTCCAGCATAGCTCTGCTTTTGTCCTTGAGACTGAGAATTGAGTTGCTAGTTTTCTCATCAGTCAGTGTTTGTTTACATTTCTACTGATTATATACAACTATCATATTATATTAGGTAAGATGCTATTTAAAAAAGAAGCCAAGGCACCTTTTGGAAAGAAAATACAGCTATTGTTTAATCACAAGAGGGATGCAGAACAGTACTCATTACCTGCTCATTAATTATAATAATAATTTTATTATTTATACCCTGCCAACTCTGGTTTCCCCAGCCACTCTGGTCATAGAATTATTCTACTATAAAGGATGAGAATCATATTTGACAACAATAAATGATGCTTAGTTTTATTTGTAAAAGTTTAAGTAATATTATAAGACCCACATTTTAAGAGAACCACAGAGATCATAAGACTGAAATAAAAATTCTCGTACACCAGTATATGCATAGCATTGGAAATAGTTCACGCCATTCATTTTCGTTTGGTGAGGTTTTATTTTAAACTTCATTATTTTTGTCCAGATTTTCTTGATGTTGGAGTAATGAGTGCAATTTTCCCTCTTAATTATTCAGTTAGGCAGAGGCTATTAGGCTAGGAAGACATTGTTGACATAGTTGCCAGGGAAGTAAAGTGTTGATGCCACCCTAAAACAAAATCTTTAAATAGCGTAGTCAGATGGAGTTCACCAGAAAGCTTCCTTTGCCCAGAGCAAAAAAGAAAAGTGCATTGCAAATATTTTTTACAAGTTCACAGCAGAATTCTTGATTATACTTTAAGACTGCTTTAGAAAGTGTTGCTAGAATGGGAATACCTCTTGATGCACTTCTACCAGATATATTATCTGAATGTGGACCATTCTAGACTGCTCACTTGCTGCATGTATTTGATCCTAAGCAATATTCATGTTCTGTATCTGCAGACATATTTCTGAATTGCATATGGGTTACTTGGCATGGTAACTGAGTTATTCCTTACCCTCCAAAACACACACACACACACACCAGAGAATCACTCGGTGGCTTCATTTGCATGTCACTTTAAAGCTCAGTTAAGTATGGCTTAAAGATGAATGTGCAGTGTGCTGATGTATGGGGAGAAAGTCCTGACCACTTTGCCTCCTCCCCTGCTCCTGCTGTGCTACCAAGTGCTAGGTATTGCATTGAAAGTTGCGTTTATGGTTTGTCTCTCTCCAAACAAACCACGAGTGGTTAGCCATGAACAAGCCTTGATTGCAGCTCATGGTTTGTTTGGATAGGGACAAACTACAAGTCTGGGTTTGGACAAAAGGCTAATCGAAGCCATGGCTTGATTCCTAGTAGTGTAGGAACAGGCAAAGAGCAAAGTGACCTCCTTGCACCTGCATATTGTGCTTTCACCTTTAGCACCACCTTGGTTGTGAGTCCTGGAAGACAAGATTCCTGCCTTGTAGGCCTCTTTCCACCAGGCCTGGGAAAGTGGGGCCTTGACTGATTCCAGCTATAAAAAGCAGAGGTTGCTAAACAGAATCTTGGGCTGGAAAATTGTTTAGGAGATTTTGTTGTGGGAGGGTTGTTGTTGTTGTAACTGATATCAATTTTTTTGCATCTTTATTTTCAGTCTTATTCATGTGTGAATTGTTCGATTTGGCTATGTACTTTTTGATGTGTATCATTTATTGCTTATGTTTGTAATTATATATATTTTCCCCCATGTTGTAAATCACCTTGAGTGTGGTTTGAACTATGGAAAGACAGCATAGAAATAAAATGATGTACATATATATAACACACATTTAAGCTTAAAGAGGTGGTCAAACTGGGCCAGTCAATTCCAGAATCTAGTTTGGGGCCCTGCCATTTTCCTGATGACAATATTAGGAGAGCATGGTTTCCCCCATGGCACTTGGAATGCTGCCATATAGTAGCACAGAAGGAGAAGCACAGTGAGATTTCCTTCACAGGTGCCACCACTGAAGCAATACAAGTACAGTGGTATCTCGGGATACAGATGCTTCAGGTTACAGATGCTTCAGGTTACAGACTCCGCTAACACAGAAATAGTACCTCGGGTTAAGAACTTTACCTCAGGATGAGAACAGAAATCGTGCGGCGGCAGCGGGAGGCCCCATTAGCTAAAGTGGTACCACAGGTTAAGAACAGTTTCAGGTTAAGAACGGACCTCCAGAACGAATTAAGTTCTTAACCCAAGGTACCACTGTAGGTGATTGAGAGTAGACAGCAAGAGGTCCCCCACCCCAGCCCCGAATGCATTACAATCTGAGCCAGAGACAAATGATTGGAAAAAATGGAAGCTTTTCATATTTCTTTTGGGACACACATGTATGCGACCTTTTGCAAAATAATGCTTGAGAAAGATGCACTTGGTGATAGTAGCATGCTTTGAAAGTGTTGCCAAAGGTAAGGAGCTTTTCAAAAGAAGAAGAGGAAGAAGAAGAAGAAGAAGAAGAAGAAGAAGAAGAAGAAGAAGAAGATCTCCCGCTTTATCATTACCCTAAGGAGTCTCAAAGCAGCTAACAATCTCCTTTCCCTTCCTCCCAAACAACAAACACTCTGTGAGATGAGTGAGACTGAGAGACTTCAGAGAAGTGTGACTAGCCCAAGGTCACCCAGCAGCTGCATGTGGAGGAATGGGGAAGCGAACCCAGTTCACCACATTACAAGTCCACTGCTCTTGAACACTACACCACACTGGCTCTCTCAAACTACATGGATATATTACTTTGCCCTGGCTATACTTTGCCTGCAATTTTCTCATTTATGCTTAGAGTGCACATTCTACCAGATTGTGGTTGGGTATGCTGCCATAATCTTTCAAGATCTCAAAATATGTAATTTTATTCTTTTCTGTATTTAATGAATGCATGCTGTAGAACTTACATTCCCCCCTGAAGGTTTTTATGTATTGTTCCATCAGCAGTCACGTTAAAGCCACAAACCACTTAATCTACTATACTTAAATGGGAACTAAGCCAGGTTAAATGCAGGCATTTGTGGTTTATGGATCTTGCTAAAGGTGTTGCTGTGTTAAATGCATTATAAGCATTCACTTCCTCAGTATATACACTAATAGTTATTTAGCTTACAAAATAGAATGCCTCTCAAATGTTGATTTTGAAGGATACATCTGTGCCTTAGTTAATACCACCCACCTTTACTTACCAAGAAGTCGTATTTCTTAAAATCATTGTGCTTATATAATTGTAATTTATGCGAAATCACTAATTATCTGCTTTTTCTCTGCTTTTTTCCTTTAGTAGGGAAAAATATAAATGGTTGGTATCTGGTTTTTTTTTTTTTTTACATCTGTCTGGAAGATGTTCATCAGATTTACATTTTCTTTTTACAGAATTTTAAAATGAGCCACACTTCACAGCTCAAAGTGTGGAAGATGTCATTAAACTGGCTGTCTAATCAAGAAGGTGTAAAAAATTTAATTAAACTAATGGCAGGCTGACATAATTATTCCAAAATACATTAAAGTGCATGCTGTACATGTGATAACAATTTTCTAATTTCTTATAAGATGCCTTTTTATTTACTAAGGTAGTGCTGTATCATCACAATGCCTAGGGTTAGACGGGTGGGCTCCATGGCAGTATACAGTAGTTCTAATCTTGTAGAGTGTTGCATACGCAACTGACTCCACATTGTTCTCTGACACTGTTTAAAGTAGTCTTTTCCTCTTTTCCCTGAAGCTTCTGGTGCCACCAGTCTCACTGTTTTGGAAGTTCCACAATCCTTCACAGCAGATTTGGGGGCACTAGAGTCTGTATGTAAAAGGAGAATGAAATAGCTTTCATTCCACACCCAACGACTGTGGGTGCTCTGTGGGTTGAAGGAGCCATTCTCTTTCCAGGAGGTAAAGCCTTGATTTAGTTGAAGTCAGTGTGTTTGAATAAAAAAAGGTACATGGATCAAGATGTACATTTGGTACATGCATATCCCACTAACAGCATTCAGAAGTGATCTTATTGAAACTTGGTGTCAGGCGGCTGCAAGCAACTCCCATGGTCAGTTGCCAGAAACGTATAAAGACAAGGAAAAGTTTCTTCGTACCATCTGCTTTTTATTCAATACTTACAGAGAGAGGCTTTGGATAATGGCATTGTCCCAAGTGAATCTCCAATCCCCTTCCCTCCCACTCCCTCATTCATCATCAACATCATCTCCTCTATGGGTGCTGCTAAGTGCCTTCTGTCTTCGAGCTCTTTGCTCTCCTACTTTTAAGGCTCGCCGGGTTCTGGGAGATGGTGGGTCTGGAATGCTTTCTAGTGACAGCCTGTCAGCAAGCTGCTGCTGCTCCTCTCCCATTATTTCCCAGCTTTCCCCCTCATCTGCCTCTGAGCAGTGACCTCCCTCAAACCCCTGTTGTAATTCTGAACTGTCTTCCTCTTGTCTGGAAGGGTCAGGCTGGGGAGGCGGTCTCCACCATTCCTCCTCTGACACTTGGAAACTGCCCAGTAGTGTTTGGTTTAACACATTTGTATTTATTGCATAGGGCAGGACACAAATTTAAAATAAACTTAGTTCATTACAATGATTACATGATGTAGAGTATATCTTTTATGCATGGACCACAAGATGGCACCATGGCATATCAAATTTGTCATCTTTCCTATGACCAACTACAGCCACCACCCCACACACCCCACACACACCCATGCTAAAGAAACATGAATACTGGGCTCATTTGTGCTTAAAATTAGCAAGGAGATATATGCAGTATAGTAAATATTACAGTGCTGTTTAGCAGCTCATCCATTCTTTGCTTGGATATCTATTTGGCCAATTAGGAATTTAGGAATCCTAATGTGAGCTGACAGTTTTTTCTTTTTTCTTTTCCTTTGGTTTTTTTCATGTTACCCCCCCCCCTTTCTTACTAAATGTACAATTTTAAAAAATCAGTTAAAAGCACATAAATGCAGGGAATACAGGTTCATAAACAAGAAACACACAATACTTCTCACCAAGCTCTAAAACAATTACATTCTGTTTATGTTTATCTTTATTTGCTTTTGAGTACTTTGTAGGAAGCAATTTAGAAATGAATAAAGACAAGGAACACAGGGTTATAGAGTGATTAAGGACTCCATGAGGTCAACTTCAGGCTAATGGCATAGCAAGAGTAGTGCTATGTTTAATTTTGCATTATCTGTAGCTTCTGAACCAAATGCAAGGGGAGCCCCACACAGACTGTGTTGCAGTAATTGAATAATCTACATATTAGGGGCATGCATGGGCTCTGAGATCCGCCATGTATCTGTATCTACCCATTTTCCAAAATTCTGTTTTGCTTCTGACACACTGACCTGTCGTCCACTTCAATCTATAATTCAAGCCGAATCACTCTATAAAATGAAGCTCATTGTCCCCTATTCACTATAATGGGAAAAATCTAAAAAATGGCTATAACATTCCCCACTTTTGGCCAAAGTGGATTAAATTTAAAATAATTCCCTCTTATTAGAAGCTTAACCTGTCAGTCTCCCTCCACCCTCTTCCTTCCCCATTTTGACATCTTCCTTAATGGGAAAAAAGCATACATTTTGCTCTTGCAATGCTGTTCACTCCCCCCACAAAGCACTGTTTGCAGGGCACTGGCAAAATCATTCCCTCTGATTACAATACAGGTCTGTCAGCTATGAAGATGCTCTCCCTCCCACCACCTTATTCTGTTAAGGTAGAGACATAAGTTTCAATTTTGAAAAGCTGTTCCCTTTCCGCTCTCCCACCACATATTGGCCTTTTGAGAGCCAGTGTGGTGTAGTGGTTAAGAGCGGTAGGAATCATAATCTGGGGAACCGGGTTCGCGTCTCCGCTCCTCCACATGCAACTGCTGGGTGACCTTGGGCTAGTCACACTTCTTTGAAGTCTCTCAGCCCCACTCACCTCACAGAGTGTTTGTTGTGGGGGAGGAAGGGAATGGAGAATGTTAGCCGCTTTGAGAGTCCTTCGGGTAGTGATAAAGCAGGCTATCAAATCCAAACTCTTCTTCTTCTTCTTCTTCTTCTTCTTCTTCTTCCTCTTCTTATTCTTCTTCTTTGTACGGTAAGCATATAAAGACATAGAGACACCATTTTTAATTTACTAGATGCTTGTTTCTGCCATTTATTGATATCTGTGTTGCTGATACACCATGCTTGCCCTTGGGCAAGCCCAAAATCTGTCCACGACTCCTTGTCACAGCTCAGGATTTGGGATTTGATCAGACATTCCGAGAGATATGCTGCCATATTTTGTGATTCCTCCTGCTTTCTCTTTGTAATGCCTAGTTGGTGGTGGGGGTCATGATGAGGATGCTTGTTTTGTTTTGTTTTAATGGATTGTTTATCCCACAGTAAGTAAAATACTTACTGTGCTGCATGCAGTACATTAAAATCACAACATGTACACAAATAATTTAAATAGAAGCAACTGGAACTTAAAAGGGGGAATTCTAAGGGAATTCTAAAGACGTGGGGACGTCACTGAAAAGGTCAGGTTCCTGATGGCTCTTGGAGATGGGCCACAGAGCAGGACCTATGACACAATTCAGAAGGCCAAGGTACGTACAGATGGCTCAGGCAAACCTTCAAGTAGCCTGGTCCCAAATCATTTAGGGCTTCAGAAGTCAAAACCAGCACTTCAATTTTAACCCAATACTGCATAGGCAACCAGTTCAGAACTTATAGAGCAACGGTGTGACTTGGTCTGAATGACTGGCCTCAGAAGCATTCTGGCAGCTGCATTCTGTACCTTTGAACAGTCTTCACAGGCAGTCCCATTCACAGAATACAGTGGTCACTCGACTTACGAGTGACCCGACTTCTGTATTTTTCGAGTTACGAGGGATCAAAGTGGCCACGCGCCTATGAATTTTTTCGACTTCCGGAAGTAAGTCGCGGCCGTTTTAGATAGGGTTTCCTCGACTTACGAAGTTTAGTTGGGTTTTTTTTCGACGTACAAATTTTTTTCTCCCAATGCATTCCTATGGGGACTTGACTTACGATTTTTTCGACCTACAACAGTCCCTTCAGAACGCATTACCTTCGTAAGTCGAGGGACCACTGTATTAGAGTAATTAAGTTCAGATGTATCTTCTTCTTTGATCACTCGTAGTTGAGTAAGATTGTCTTCCATAAACACAGTTTTAAAAGTGAGTCCGTAAGTGACTGTGGAGACCAATTCTGGATCCACACGTCCTTCCACAGTGGGGACATAGGTTTCTGGTCAACAACAACAACCCCATGTGTCACTAATTCTTGATTTTATTTTATTGTATTGTATTTCTGTGCCAGTTTTCATTCACACGAATCTCAAAGTAGCTTATAAACAATAAATAACAATGACACAATAGAACGTAATAGAACGTCACAAATAAATCATATAAAATAGTTAAAAATCATCAAAAATTAGCAATCTACAAAACACTATTAACAACGCAGCGACTAAAAAATAAGGTAAACACCACAATTATAGTCATATTATATGATTAACAAATCAACATGGCATTTATAATGTAGAAAACGATAGTAATATCATTAACAGAATAGCACCAAAAAAAGAAGCTAAGCACTGTTTAGTTCATACACATACTGTCCGGGTCCTCATGAATCATAATGCTTGGTATTTTACTATGTTTTTATGTATGCTGTAAGCTGCCCAGAGTGACTGAGGAAATCCAGCCATATGGACGGGGCATTAATAATAATAATAATAATAATAATAATAAACTTTCACCCTATTCATTTCATTAAAATACACATAAAATACACATAATGCCTGTTGTTAAGCCAGCTCACCCAGATGCAGCTCTAGCTGGGATCAGCGGGTAGTGGGCGATTGTGGAAATGGTGGACTCAGACAATAGGTGTACACTTTGCTGTCAACTCCTTATTTGTCAGAAGATTTACTGTGCAATTTGGTATCTAAGGAATTTCATCCACTGTACTAAGATGAGACGTGTGTTTACAGAGTTCTGATTTTAGAATGAAATTGTCTACAAGAATTTCATTGCACCTTAATAATGCTTTGAGCTACCACCAGACTTCTGCAAGCATCATTACCTTGACTTGCAGGCGTAATGTTCTTCTGCATGCTTTCCCCCATTATTATCTTCGTTGCTGCTGCTGCTACTGCTGCTGTTTTTCATTGTTGTGTCACTGAGGAGGTGTAAGAATCCGTGAAAAAAGAATCAATATTTTTTATCCTTTGTGTTACAGAACAAAATCTGAATATGCAAAATCTGGATATATTTGTTACTCAGTGTTCGGGCATCAGAAATGCATAATATACTGTTGCAAAAGTTGGGCGCCACCCCCAATCTCTGCCGAGCTGTGGGAAGGTCCCAGGGGGATCCTGACACTCACCCAGGGTCTGTGCAGGGGCCGGAGGAAGGGGGTGCGGTAGGTGCGGGCTGCCCCGGGTGTCACCACTGAGGTGGGTGACAAAATGCCGGGCGGCACTCCCTGAGGAGCCTGCAGCACACCCAAACCACGCGTCTCTCCTAGAAGTGATGTGGTGGCTTGGGTGCGCACAGGCTCCGCGCTGCCCAAACGCTCTGCCCGCTGCCTCCCCCCCCCAGCTGTAGGACAACTGAGTGGGAGGAGGCAGGCAGACTCTGGAGGCCCCGTGGTGCAGCCCACCCCTATGGGCGGCTCACCCCTATGGGTGCGCCACCCCAGATGCCCAAGCAGCTTCCTCTGCTGCTGGGCCTGTGTTCCTTTTAGAAAGTGTGTTCTCCTTCATGGAGAGCATGTGTTGTGGTGGGTGCCAGCAAGTCACCCCTCTGGTGCTGGGCAGGATCGTATAGATGGCCACTGCTGTAATTGGACCCAGGGTGTTGTTGGGGAGATTTGTATATTGCAATTTATTGATGGACAGCCCAGCGACTATATACTGCTTGGCTCGCAGCGTGATACTCCTCTTTGCTGCGTGCATCGGATCACCCGCCCCCTCCCTATTATTAGACCTCTGTGTATGACCTTGCTATGCCTGTCATGGGGTCGTCTGCTGTTGGGGCATGGGCCTGGTAGGAATTTTTCCATTTGGCTGATTGGCTGGTGCCATCTGGTTTTCGCCTACTGCGTAGCAAATAGTCACAACTTGTAAGGTTGGCGGTTAGGCATTGGTCATTATGTTGGTTGGAGGAGGGGTTATGATTGACTGTGTCTGCCCCTCCAATTGATGCTGGTGTAGGGAGAATTCCATTAAAGGAATCCAGGGGCTCGATATGCTTTTGTCCGTAACCCCCAGTCGGGGGCCAGGGCCTTGCAAGAGCCCTGGGAGCCTGTGGG
The DNA here is from genome assembly GCA_034641395.1 of Darevskia armeniaca. Lineage (NCBI taxonomy): Eukaryota > Metazoa > Chordata > Lepidosauria > Squamata > Lacertidae > Darevskia > Darevskia armeniaca. Next base: position 370,507 of record JAWWNF010000242.1, read on the forward strand.
GAGAGGGGAGGGTCAGATCACCTGGCTCCCTTTATCTCTCCAGAGGGTTTTCCCCTTACTGACGCTCGTCAGTTCTGTCCCCAGTGGGACAGATAGTCTTAACCAATGCCTAAGCAACCACTCACATTATTTGTATTTTAATAAAGTTGTGGCCAAAATTATGCCAAAAACCAAAACTAAAATTCTGTCTGATGTGTGAATTATTTGAGGGGTGGTTTGGAGACCTCGACACGCAATCAAGATGTGGTGGAGGCTGCTGTAGCTTTGGGAAATAGGATTTATTCCCATATTTACACCTGAATTTAGATGGATGGAATCCAGCTCTTACAGCATGGCCATCTCAAGAGGGGCTTGTTCCCCACACAGCAATGCAGAATTGGAGTCCAGGGCATCTTTCCTAGCCTCCCTGCAACAAATCTGCCTTTCTTTTAGTCCAAGCCTCTTGGTGAAGGCCCAAAAACCTTCCTGTGACATCACACCCAGTTACCCTGGCAACCTCCCAAATTTCCTGTCTCCCAAACCTCAGGGCAGGAGGGAAGGACAATTCTCTTGCATTGCCAATGGCCCTGTATTGTTTATTAATGGCTCTGCTTTTAAGCAGAGTTGCCAGCAGGGCCGGCGCGTCCATTAAGACGAACTAGGCAGTTGCCTAGGGCGCCAAAATGGAGGGGACGTTGGCCAGCCTGCCCCCCGCCGCCCGGTGCCGCCCCAACCAGCGGCGGAGCAAGCAGCTTGGGGCGAAAACCGTGGCGGTGGGGGTGCCAAAATGGAGGGGGCACTGGCCAGCCTGTCCCTCACCCCCCGCCGCCGCCCGGTGCCGCCCCAACCAGCGACGAAAACCGCGGTGGTGCGGGGCGCCCGGCAGGGCAGGGGGCGGGGCATCATACGTCATGCGCAATGACGTCACGTGGCCCACCCCCTCGCCTAGGGCGCCAAAATCCGTGGCACCAGTCCTGGTTGCCAGGCTGGTTTACCTGAGCCAGCCCTGAGATTCCTTGTCTAGCACAGCTCTGCAGCTCAATTTCCCCCTTCATATTCCAAATATCAGCTGGATATTGACATTCATTTATTTCTTGGGTTTAGGGTGGTTTCCCTCACGTCCTCCCACCAAATTTATAATAATACCATTCAGAGACATAGTAGATTGGGATTTCCAAACACACACTGCTTGCAGATGTGGAGATGTGTTCTTTTCTCACGGAGCAGAAATCTATTATTTTTAGGGACGCACAGTGAACCATGGGAGGTATGTTAGCCTATTTTGGGACAACGATTCCTACAATTTTTAATGCTAAATACACAGCAACCATGGTGAATGTTGTTAATTAATACATGCTGTATTTGTAGGGTATATTTCATAAATGTCAAGGATACTGAATCAGATTAAAACGATTAACTACATGTAGCTCATAAAAATGGTATCACAGTCAACAGAGATAATTAGTTCTTTAATTTCATATTTTTAATTGACTGCTTCTTCAGTTAATTAAACATTAAATGTAAGCTTTGGTTACAATCTAAATCTAAATTGTTTTAAACTGTCATTAAATGAATTATTCTTCATGTATATAGGGTAACATGTTGACCTTTGGGTTTCACCAAGCACTACTAATTGATGCCACTGTGCCTGGAAATTAATTTCTTCCCTGGTAACTTGGTCAAGCTGGCACATCCATTCATGTGGACTTTTTATTTCATCCGATTCGAAAGACTCTGGGCAGTAAGCAAACCTCAAAACACCAATAGCCCAAATGGAAGCCAATAATTGAAAATACAAATTATAATTATATGTGGATAAAATACCACTTCTGCCATTAAGTCCCAATGCCCCACCCCAAAATTTTGAAGCGCTGCAAAAGTCCGGCTATGGTAGTCTTCCAATGCAGGTGTGCACAGAAAGTACCTCTAGCTCTGCTGGCAGATTTCTATATGATTTGCAGTAAGTACACAGCTTACTGATTTCTGACCTCCCCAATTGTTTAGCAATAGCAATAACAAAACACCCCTTGATCTCCCTCGAAATTATACCGTTCAAATGAAGGATGCTACATGGAACCAGGAGAGAGAGAGAGCGAGAGAGCGAGAGAGAGCATGATGGCTTATAAATTGCATCAATTATAGAGGGCTACTTCTGGATTTGTGTTAGACTATGGGTAATGAAAAAAGAAGAAGACTTTAATAACAAATGTGATGTTTTAATACATTAGCTATTTCATTAGTAAAGGGTAAAGGGACCCCTGACTGTTGGGTCCAGTCGCGAATGACTCTGGGGTTGCACGCTCATTTCGCTCTATAGGCCAAGGGAGCCGGCGTTTGTCCCCAGACAGTTTTTCCAGGTCATGTGGCCAGCATGACTAAGCCGCTTCTGGCAAAACCAGAGCAGCACACAGAAATGCCGTTTACCTTCCCGCCGGAGAGGTACCTATTTATCTACTTGCACTTTGACATGCTTTCGAACTGCTAGGTTGGCAGGAGCAAGGACCGAGCAACAGGAGCTCACCCCGTCACAGGGATTCGAACCACCGGCCTTCTGATTGGCAAGCCCTAGGCTCTGTGGTATAGGGTTTCATGCCTGCTTCTGCAGTCCATTGCTAAGCATTAAATGACTCTTGAGGGTTTTTTTTTTTAAACAAACCCAGGAAGACTGCATAAATATTTTAGTGACAGGATGAGACTTCCCAAATTTGTGGACATTCATGTCAGCAAGTTTAATATGCTCAACCCTTTATTGCTCAAGGCAAATGTGAAGGCTAAACTCTGAAACCAGTGACCCTGTTTTATGTACTTAAATGAAACCTGAATTTATTTATTTTTTGCTGGTTGCTGTGAGTGTCAAATCCATCAAGAGGAATGCTCTTTCATCTTCTAAGGTTTTTGGGTAAGTTCTAAAAATAAAATAAAATAACCCACCTTAAAAGCATCCCCTCCCCCTAAATGATCTGCCATCCAAAGATTGAGACATCCATTGCATTTTAAAAGAGCAAGACAGCTATTACTGCAGACCAGTTTTTTGGAAATTTACTGGCTCCTTGTGGAAGAGAAGCACATCAGCTATAGACCTAAGACAGATAGTAATGTAGGCTTGTATCTATTCTGCCCCATACTTCGCATGCAGTCACCTGCTTTCTGAAGAAAATAGTCTTGTCACTGCCTGGAAATAGATACAGTGGTATAAGAAAAGTGTTTCCTCTATTACAGATGGCATCCCTATATGCTTGCTCTCTGTCATCATCAGTGATCCATGTAGGGCTTTGTGGCTTCAGAACTGATCTGCAGACATTGCATGTAAATCTTATCCAACCAATCAACTTTTCGTGGAAGCAGTTCTTCACAGATGATTTACTTCGAGAACAGGCTGACTGAACCTTGAGCAGGGGAAATTCTATCTTCCCAGTAGAGGCAGACACATTAGAAATGGATAATTCAAAACTTCTTGAAGCTGGAATCCGCTCAATAGCTGCGTGTTTCCAGCCCAGTCTGAAAGTTGAGCTTTTGCAAATTCGTGATTTAAACCACATTCACCTTCCAACACAAACATGCTAAAATCTTTGGTGTAGTTAAAAATGAGTTCGCCAGATAATATTATATGGTAGAAATGCTCATTAATCAATCATATCATTGAAGTGACAGTTTCAACCATACTTTGATGAAATCCACTTAAAATCCATTGTTGGCAACAGGGTTCATCTAAAAGATTTTTGGGGGGAAGATGGGGGTTCTTTTAGGGACCCAGGTGGCGCTGTGGGTTAAACCACAGAGCCTAGGGCTTGCTGATCAGAAGGTTGGCAGTTCGAATCCCCGCGACGGGGTGGGCTCCCGTTGCTCGGTCCCAGCTCCTGCTCACCTAGCAGTTCGAAAGCATGTCAAAGTGCAAGTAGATAAATAGGAACCGCTCCAGCGGGAAGGTAAACAGTGTTTCCGTGTGCTGCTCTGGTTCGCCAGAAGCGGCTTTGTCATGCTGGCCACATGACATGGAAGCTGTACGCCAGCTCTCGGCCAATAAAGCGAGATGAGCGCCACAACCCCAGAGTCGGACACGACTGGACCAAATGGTCGGGGGGGGGGGCTCTTTTACATGGTATCTTATAATGTCTGAGTAAAATTTATTTTATTGGACTTCAGCAAGTAGGGAAAGCAATTGGAAAATGATAGTATGGTATGTTAGGAGTCATTCTGCAAAGAAACAGAAAAAGATGATTGTAACTTTAAGATTTGTTTCTGTGAGTTCTGGGTGTGGTTTTCTAGGCTGATTAGGTACAGCTGGTGATGAATACAAAAGGAGGAGAAGTTGCAGTTTGAATTTGCCTGCAAAAGAGAACACCCACATGCTTTGTGTTTGTAAGTGTTTGTAAGGTTGTAAGTAAAACTCTTGAAAAATTGTGAAGTCCTTCCAGCAGGTATTAGATTTTGAGTTTATTCCTACTGCTGCTGTTTCATTTATTGCTCTGCTGAGTCATTTCTTTTCTGCTGTGTCATTTTATCTGATTAGTATTCATATTTTTATACTTCTTGAATTTTGCTTTATGACTATGTAAGCTGCCCTGAGAGCTCAATAGCTGAAGGGGGTTGCATATAAATCTATATAATTGAAACAATAAAATACGCAATCTGTTCTTCTAAGTTGCTTGGAAGTATAGTTATCCCCAAAACTCAGTGTGGATAGCAGCAAACTGATACCTACTATGAGAGTTTGTCATGTTCACATGTTTTATCCATAAATATATATATATATATATATAATTAACTGTCTCAAAATATGTAGCTATTTACATACATAGATGACTAATCATGTCCTCCAAATCATAGAGAGCCACGTGTTGCGGTGAGATCACCAAACTGCCTTCTTGTTGCTGGGGCAGACCTGTTTGGATGACCTCCTCACCTCATTGTTTGCCCCTTTGTTGCTGGGGAAAATTTCCTGTCGGTTGGGGTTTGATTAGCAACTAAAGGGCAACTAAAGGCAAAGTACTTTCTCTTTTGCATTGTGCAGCAGATCTTCCGCCCTCCCTCCCTATAATTTAAGGTTGTCTTTTTGACCTTGCTATGCCTGTCTAGGGGTCGTCTGTTTTTGGCGCAGGGACCCGGTAGGAATTTTGCCTCTTGGCTGATTGGTTGGTGCCATTTGGTTTTTGCCTACCATGTAGCAAATCGTCACAACTTTGTAAGGTTGGCGGTTAGGCATTGGTTCATTCTTTGGTGGTATGGATTATGGATTGGCTGTGCCTGCCCCTCAATTTTGTTGCTGCTGCTAGGGAATTCTGTTAAAGGAATCCAGGGGCTTGATTTGCTCTGTCCAATCCCCTCTCAGGGGTAGGGCCATGCCAGAGTTCCTGTTTGCATCTAGGGTGAACTAAGAGGCAGAAATCCGCCTCTGTGCTCCCCCAGTATGTTTTCCCTTACTGACCTCTGGAGGTTCCAGTTGTCAGTCCTGTTCCTGCCGGTGCAGGTTCAGGTAGTCCGAACCAATGCCTAAGTAAGCAACCACTCACATGCTTTAATCAATAAAGTTGTGGCCAAATTAATGCCAAAAACCTTAAACAAATATTCTGTGTCCCGTGTGATTTATTTTGGAGGGGGTTTGGGGGTCTTCACACGCAATGTATTTTCTCTCAAAATAATATGTAAATACCTATTTCCTTGTATTTACATTATAGCTGAATCAAAATTCCTGTTTTTTTACTTTAAAAGCAGAGTTCCTCCTGCACTTTTTGAAGTTTTATATTCTCCACTGAACAGCATTTGGTGAAATAATAAGGGAAGCAGGGTAGTGGAGATCTCAAATCATTGACAGGGGTCCACAGCGTAAATGCCCACCTGGCCCGAGATGTGCTAACCAGATGTAAGAATTTGAAGAGATTGAATTAATTCCTCAAGAATCCTCACTCACGATTCCAAAGAACACAAGGGGGCATGGATGAACACAACAAATAGCTTTATGCCATCAAGATGCTCATTTTGCGGCCAATATGAAAACAGTCGTGGAGATCATCCTAAGGGAGGGTCTTGCTCTGAGGTGTAAAAGAACAGAGGTGGTTTTGTGTCAGTAATAATAACATAGTAAGGGAGATTTAAAACATCTGTGTGATTTAGTAGGGCTTCAGATCTGCAACTGACACCAATTGCTACAACTGTGAGACACGGCCACATCAATGTGTCATGCTCTTACCTGTATGTAATTACCCAGGTTCTTAAATAAATTTGACAGTAAAATTGCTGTTGGATTTGAATCACTTATATTTGTAGCCACCTTGGGGTGGGGGAGAATATTTCTAAAAGTTGCTAGAATTCAAGAATTAATGCAGTCTGAAACTATATATATGAACATTAAATGTTGCATACCACTAGTAATGCAAACAGTCAAGTTTTAGCCTGGAAGCCAGGCAGATAAATCAAAACAGCTACCACTACCCCTTATAATCAAGTGTTCTGTGAAGTATTGTCAATGATTTGATAGCCCCCTAAAGACATATAGAGTACCCTAACTCCTTAGGGGCCCATTCAGCTAGCTGGCTTCCTCTACACACAGGTCATCATCATCATCATCATCATTGATGACGACTACTAATTTAATAAATGTCATAGAAATAATTCTGAATTTGCTTTTACATATGTTTCCATATTTTCTCTTTTTAGATCCCATTTGGAAAGCTAGTGTACCAGTTAAAACTTTGGGTCAGATACAGCATGTGTAATAGAAAAAGGGTTTTGTAGGATAGTAAGAGGAAGGATTAGTATTATTTATTAAATTTGTATACCGCCCTATACCTGCAGGACTCAGGGCACTTCACAACCATCCAGGACGATGGATGCCAGATAATCAAGAATCTCCAGGCAAGAACAGAAAACTTGGCAAGGTTTAGAATATTGAATGGATGTCTAAGATTGCAGTCCCATTTACATGTTTAAATGGGATAAGGTTCGACTAAACTCAGTGGACTTGGTTGTACTCTGGTTAAGATTTCAGAGGAAAGACAATGTGTTGGGTCCAATTTTCCTCTGAAAGTGAATAGCACCTTCCATTTGCAGAACAGCTTTTTCTGACATAGCACAACATTTATTGCATGTGAAAAGAAGTGTGCTTCAGTTTGCAAAAGGTGTTGAAATGTTTAGTACCATGTCCCAAAAGTTGTACAAGGTCTCAGAAGCTTGTGCAGGATCTTGCAGAAGGTCTCAAGATGTATTCTGGCTGTGACAGTGCTGGTTGTACAGAACAGCCAAATGCTGTCAAATCTGGCTGTGTTTTCTCAAATTCAGGACTATTGAGGAAAAAACATGTGCTTCAATATTTTAAAATAGTGAACAGATGTAACCTTATTATTATGAGTAGGTTTTAAATGTTAAAAGACTACTGATAATAGATAAATAATGTTACAGCAGGTATGTTTTCTCAGGAATACTTGCAGTATCTCTGTAATGCGGACCTGGTTTAATATCCTGTTGCAGACATAGGGTTCAGACCAGGGTTGATAAAAATAAATTATTATTTTTTAAAAATGGATTGTTTTTAATTTAAATTGGATTTTTTGATTTAAATTGGATTTTTAAAATAAAATGATTTGGGAGGAAAAAATCTTTCTAAAGATAGTTTTCTATTTAAGTTACATTATAGTCCAAAGGCTATTCATCAGGGAATAAGGATTTGTTTAAAAAAGTTCATGTGTGCTAAAACTCAGTCTAAGGTGTTTGTTTGTTTGTTTGTTTGTTTTTTAAATCGTTTAACCACATCAGTTAAGAAACATGGATACATATGCTATAATGTTATTGTTTTAGTTAAATAAATTGTTTAAGTTGTTATTAAGGATATTATTATTTTTCTCCTTCCAATAAAGTACAGCAGAAAAGTTGTCCAAATATAAACAGTTAACTTATTAAACCTCACAATAATTTCATAATTATCTGTCAATGTATTTCTAATAGTATAACCAAATCAGTGATTTTTGATATAACTGTAAAAACTACTCTGAAAATTTATTATTCCAAAAATGAAACCTCCATCTGGTTGTAAATATTAAGATTATACCAGCAAGAACAAGTCTTTCTGTAAAAAAAAGAGAGATTTAATTCCAGTCTTACTGACTAGTGATTTAAATCCTTTCTTACTGACTAGTGATTTAAATCGATTTGATTTAAATCAAATCCACCCTGGTTCAGACTGACAGTAAAGCACATTTCAAATGGGCATGCACGATCTGTGGTGGTAGGATCCAGCACTGACCTACACATACAGTCGTACCTCTGCTTATGTATCCCTCCGGTTACGTAAACTTCGGGATACGTAAGCGGCAAACCCGGAAGTATATTTCCGGATTTTTGCCACGTGCGTATGGGCAGAAGCAGTCCCTCCGGTTGCGGAAACCTTGGGATCTGACCGGAGCTCCAGAACGGATCCCGTCCGCAACAGGAGGTGCCACTGTATTCATCTAAGAATCTGAATTAGGCTTCTGCCTGTACAAGTGCATGTGCTGAGGGCTCTTGTGCACATTTAGGATTCCTCGTGTTGTACATGCACTTGCATATACTCAAATTCTATTCAGCCTTAAAGTCAAGTGCATGCATTTGTGGTTCTTTTGAATATCCAAGAAGAGTTTGGATTTGATATCCCGCTTTATCACTACCCGAAGGAGTCTCAAAGCGGCTCACATTCTCCTTTCCCTTCCTCCCCCACAACAAACACTCTGTGAGATGAGTGGGGCTGAGAGACTTCAAAGAAGTGTGACTAGCCCAAGGTCACCCAGCAGCTGCATGTGGAGGAGCGGGGAATCAAACCCGGTTCACCAGATTATGAGTCTACCGCTCTTAACCACTACACCACACTAGCTAGCCCAATCATGTGCATGTGTAGACAGAACGGAATTTCTATTTTGTTAAATGAAGTTTAGTCTTTTTTTTTTTTTTGTATAGCCTGAGGAAACTTGGTGAATTAATGATGGAATAAAAATTGGACTGGGGTCTTCCTGGTTTACAGCCTAGGTTTTTTTTAGCCACGCAGAATGGATGCAGGGAATTACTACTTCAACACTATTACTTGTAAGGATGTGATTCATTTGTGTTCCAAAGCAACTTTTATAGGAAAAGGAAATAAAAGTTGCTGTTTAGGTATACAAGTCTAAAAGGTAAAAAGAAAGCGAGGGATCCACACACCACAAATGACAATAGCATATATAGAGATATATGTCCATGACAATACTGAAATAAAGTCAGTTCACAATGAAATGTGCATGTCAAAGCTATATATCCTTTGTACCCAGCCACATATGCCAAAGAATTAATGAATCCTACTGCATATTTTTCCCCTACCTTGTAGAACTATCTGCTAAAGTAATATCAGAAGATAAATTGAGTTTATGGTGAACTGCTAGGCCCAGTCTTTGGCTGTAAATCTCACAAGCTAACTTCTTCCAGCATGCAAGACAAACTCAGTGCGGTATATATGAAATTCATCCTGCCAGAGTAATGCCTTTGTGAAAACTTGCTCCGTTTTAAAGGGGTGTTGATCGCATATAGCTCACGACGTGTGACTTAAGGCCTGAAATAATGTAATTATACTTCAAGCACCACTTCTCCTCATATGAACTGACCCGGACCCTGCAATCATCACTTGAGGCCCTTTTTCGTGTGCCTCCTCTACGAGAGGTTGGAGGGGAAGAGAGCCAGGACTTTGTTAGTGTCAGATGTGTGTGCGCTCGCATGCGTTAAATCCATCTACATCTGTAGTAGGTGCATGGAAAAAAAGGTGTGTGTGGTTTTTTTTGTCTGCCTGGTCCTGGCTGTAGTCCACCCAAAAATAAATATACACCGTGTATTCTGATTAATGGGACCCAGGTGGCGCTGTGGGTTAAACCACTGAGCCTAGGGCTTGCTGATCAGAAGGTCAGCGGTTAGGTAAACGGCGTTTCCGTGCGCTGCTCTGGTTCGCCAGAAGCAGCTTTGTCATGCTGGCCACATGACCCGGAAGCTGTACGCCGGCTCTCAGCCAATAAAGCGAGATGAGCGCCGCAACCCCAGAGTCGGACACGACTGGACCTAATGGTCAGGGGTCCCTTTACCTTTACCTTTATTCTGATTTAAAAATACACTTCCAGCACAATCCTATATCTACTTAGTAGTAAGTCTCACCACTGCTTATTTTTCTGGAGGTACTTACCTGTATGCACCTTCCCCTCCCAATCCTGGCTTCTAAAGCGAGTATGTGAGGAATGTGCACCTTTTCTTCCACACCCATGGTGGCAGGCTCTTCAGCACTGCCAGCCCCAGTGGCGGCACTTTCTCCTCGCTCTTGTCCTGTGGTGCCACAGCTGCAGGAAGCTGCCAGGCTGCTGCTGAACCTTTCATCGCTACTTAGCCAGCTCCGACACTGGTGGAAGGCGGTCAGCAGGTGAATCAGGGCTGTGGCAGCAGCAGCGTCCAGGCCGGGCAGCAGCAAGAGGACTCTGGCTTCCTTGCCTCTGTGGTTGGCACAGAGGCAGAAGGCCATGCCTCCTGGCAGCTGTGAGCCCAGCTCGGGGCACTCAATGGGCACTCACCCTGCCCTGAGCCCAGTCCACAGCACGGCCCATGCAGCAGTAGCAGCCACAGCCAGTCAGCCAAGAAGGGTACTTCATGGGTGAATACCGGCACCTTTTTCCTAGGAAAAAGGTCACCGAGTTTTGATAAGTTCAGTCAGGCTTAATCCCAGGAAAATTGGTGTAAGATTGCCATCTTGGTTTGTACTTCTGCATTTATTAACCTGGGAAGAAGTGACATTGAACTCATTGTTGCCTACTTCTGAGTAAAATGCACAGAACTTCAGAGTTAGCAATGTGTATTTTGAGAGAAAATAACTTTTTTCCCCAGCTGGAACGTGCCAGAACTCAGTTTTGGCACCTCTCAGGTGGGCGCTATTGCCATTATAAGAGAACAAGGGAGGTATTCCTGGTTGAGTTCCCGCACCTCTTTTTCTAGAAAAATAGCACTGATTAAAATACTTATTTAACATACAATTTAACCCCCCCCCAAAAAAAAATAATTAAACGGATATACACAGAAATGGGATGGAACAGATTTATAAGCAAATGCATGCAAATGCAGCATGGACTAAAACTAGAGAGATTCTTCCATCCTGCTTGTATCCAATGTACTATTTGTTAGCATATCAAAAAGTCTCATTTCATTGGTATGCACAGCCCTATATTTGCTTGGAAAACTGAATTTTCCAGAACTCAAGTAAGGCATCACTAAATAAAATATGACTAGTGCATCTAAGGGAAGTTATTAGTTATATTTTGTGAGCCTGGCATGGAGCCAGTGCATTTGATGCTTGATTTACTTTCAAGAAAACCTGCAGCCCTAATCACTCTTCCACCTACTCAGGCAGAAAATCTTTTCAGTGCTATTTCCTTTTTTAAAAGCATGACATCATCTTAAATATATATATGTGTGTGTGTGTACCACACACACACATATAATGTTATCCAAAGTAAACACAAATTTCAAAACATTTAGTCCCACAACTAATGGGAAAAAAGCCTTTCCCTCTGAACAGTTTGTATATTTAAAACGTTTACACTTACTGAATTATGTGTATATTGAATAGTACTTAAATAGCTAAGTTAAATATGTGTTTGCACTGTGTGGGTTTTAGTTTTTGTGGTTTACTGTGGTGTGTTTAGCACAGGCTTTTGTAGTACAAATCCACAGGGCTTCTGCTACACTGGGAAATCTATAAGACAATATGATCGCCAATTTCAAAAGGGAAAGGAAAAAGTTAGACAAAGTTTAGATGATCCTCTGCAATAAACCAGTAATAGTGAGTTGGCAGTGCTGAAAATAAATGTCTTTATCAGTTGCCTGCTAAGCAGTTAAAAGTTCTGCATATAGTGCTAAATATATGGTTCATTTGTCTAAAAATGGTAGAGAAGTAAGAATACAGTGGTACCTTGGTTCTCGAACGGCTTAGTTGTTGAACAAATTTGTGAATGTTTTTTGGAAGCCAAACGTCTGACGCGGCTTCCGCTTGTGTGCAGGAAGCTCTTGCAACCAATCGGAAGCCGTGCCTTGGTTTTCGAACAGTTTTGGGAGTCGAGCAGACTCCCGGAATGGATTAAGTTTGAGAACCAAGGTATTTTCAAATGTCTTTTGTCAGTGTACAAAGATGTCCTTAATATAATTTCTCCTGCCCAAGATCTGGGAACTATTAATAAGGGACTTATAAATGTACACAAATAAATGTACACAAATATGCGTAGTAGTGGCACAAATTCATCCTCTTCCAATTGCCTGTCTATGTTCACATATTTATGCTATCTATGTTCACATGTTTATGCTATAAACGTCCTGATCCATGGGCCCTGTGTGAGTGGTTTGATGCACCGCTATCAAATAGGGAAACTCCAGAATGGCTGGTTTTAGTGCTTCATTAAAGAAATGTGTAAAGCTACAACACCGTGAGGTTGTTTTAAAAAGACAAAAAGTGTGTGTGCTATTGTAATTTTCACAGATACACAACATGATTGTGCATCTAAAGTGTCCCCGAATGAAGTAACAGCGGCTATCACACACACTAAGCTGAGTGATTAGAACAAAGGTAAACTCGGTGAAAATTGTGAAACTGGGAGGGCGGGGGAGAAAACATTAGCCTTCTTCACGCAACTTCCATTGTGCAGTAGATGGGCTTTAGATGGTGCTGTAGGATGTCAATGTGCCATATGCATTTTAATAATCTTCATTTGGTAATATTTATCAATCGCAACCTATTTACAATTTTCTGAATTACAAAATATTGTAGCACCTTAAAGGCCAACACATTTATTACGGCATGATCTCTCATGGACTAGAGGCAGTCCATGAAAACCTCTGCCGTAAAGAATTTGAGAGTCTTTAATGTAAGGTGCCATGAGACCCTTTGTTGTTTCTGCTGCAACAGACTAATATGGCTGCCCCCTGGAAAGTATTCTGAAAGAATGTCATGCTGGACAACTGCAGTAGTGAAAAGGCAGTAATGCAATCTTCGTTAGGTTAGGCTGGTGTCATATGCTAATGTAATTCTGAATGACATTTAACTAATCTGCGTTGCTGTCAGCAAGTGTGAGCTTTCAGATTGCAGTTTGTAGACGTCTCCCTCCTCCCTTTTTTGGTTCTTTTTCTAAGACACATTTTATATTCTATGAAAATTTAAAGTACAATGTTCTTGGATGCCTTCCTTGTGAATCCCTGCAAGCATGAATTGATATCTCTGGTTTTTGCATATTATTATTATTTTACATATTGCTTATTACTTCTTCTTTTTTTTAAAAAAAGAGCTGCTGCACAAATGTTCATAAGGCTTATTAATTTAATGTTCACACAGTATATACCTCAAGTACAGCCAAGATAATTAGTGCATCTATCAATTTTAGCAAATTCGTATCTGGCAACTATACATAAAACTACAGTATATGGTTTAAGAAACTTTTAACCCTTCCCTGTCATCATTATGTCTAATTTTACTCAATACTCCCTTTCTCCTTCTTCACAATTTACACGTTCTTTCCTGTTCTCTTAAATGAGATACATACTTTACCTCCTGTGGTGATATTTGTATCCAACATACAATCATACTGAATCTATTGTTGTGGTTTTGTTAGACCCCAAACAACGTTCGCCAATTAGGGAGTGGAATAACTTTAATTGGCTTGCTGCTTTGCTCATAATGCTTCCCTAAACCTTTAAATTTAGGTAATGGTATGTCAGTTCCCAGTCTCTGGTTGTAGTACAGGTGACTTCTTCAAAATGATTTCTGGACACGTGCACTACATTACAAGAAGTATTATGTGAAATCATATTCATTTTGTATCATAGGTATATCTGCTTTCTTGAGTAAAGGAAATTCTTCTGATTTTATACATCAGTTGACAGGAGGATGCTTGGGATGAAAACAGACAAGTGTTTTTTAAAGTTGTAGATGCCACGATGGGTGCTTTATTGTTCTCTCTCTCTCTCTCTCTCTCTCTCTCTCTCTCTCTCTCTCTCTCTCACACACACACACACACACACACACACACACACACACACACACAGAGAGAGAGAGAGAGAGAGAGAGAGAGAGAGAGAGAGAGAGAGAGATTCTCTTTCTTTTTAATCTCACTGTCCCATTTGGTGGAACAGGTTTACAGATTTTTGAAGCACTACAAATGTCCGTAAAGCCTGTTCCTCCAAGATAACATTGTGATGAATGTACACATCGTGAGCAACAATGCCTGTCTCATACTGTCTTCAAGTCTCGGGGGGGGGGGTTGTCTGTTTCCAGCTTAGCTAGGGCTATCTACCAAATTTCCTTGGTTCAAAGTTGTCCACAGTTAATAATTGTTAAGATTGGTCTATGCTAAATACCGAGTCACCTTTCCCGTTCCCTTGCTTTTCCATCACACTTTCTGTGATTAGTAATTGAATACATAACTTTGAAAAATACCACCAGGTACAATGCTAGAAACAGAGACCCAGGTGGCACTGTGTGTTAAACCACAGAGCCTAGGGCTTGCTGATCAGAAGGTCGGTGGTTCGAATCCCTGCGACGGGGTGAGCTCCCGTTGCTCGGTCCCAGCTCCTGCCAACCTAGCAGTTCGAAAGCACGTCAAAGTGCAAGTAGATAAATAGGAACCGCTCTGGCGGGAAGGTAAACGGCATTTCCGTGTGCTGCTCTGGTTCACCAGAAGCGGCTTTGTCATGCTGGCCACATGACCCGGAAGCTGTACGCCGGCTCTCGGCCAATAAAGCGAGATGAGCACCGCAACCCCAGAGTCAGACACGACTGGACCTAATGGTCAGGGGTCCCTTTACCTTTACAATGCTAGAAAGAGTGCCAAATGCATTTTCTATGGGAAGGAAATCCCCATTGCTGCAAAAGGTTTCCAAGAGCCTTGCTTGTAGCTATGGAGAATGGCTGGAAAAAGAAGAAGAAGAAAATATTATCCTTGTGCTATAACAAAGCAGGCAATAAGCCCCATAGTTTAGTAAAGCATGGGGCAAGTTCCAAGTCATCATTATCTTACATTGTTAGAATAAATCTAGATTCATGTTGCTATGGCACAATGGGGTGGCAAATAATGAGAATGAGATTAGCAGATAGCACTTGACGTATACCAGTCTCCACATCACACTGTGGATGTAGTGAAGGCATTAGAACAGCTGAGAAGGCTGCTACAGCCTATTGCAGTCATAATTTAGCTGAGCAATATTGTTTGTTCCAATATTAACGATTTACCTGTTTTATTTGTCCTGGGGGATTACGGAGCATTGTATCGTTACATTTCTCTTTCACCCTCCAGTCTAGTACTAGCATTGTTGGTTGCAGAAAATGTAGTATCAAAAATGTTAAACTGCTGCCTTTCTTTTGGACCAAATTCTGTTTCTGAAAGATAGTGTCAGCTTTGATGTCCTATAGGAGATGGGATTTTTATTTATTTTATTTCCCATATCTGAAGACAAACTTCTTGTATGGCTTGAAAGCTTGCGTTCTTTTGCCTGCCGATGTTCTTCTAGTTATGCTAAAATATTGAGTCTTTTGTTTCACCTCAAATGATAAAGTAGCATCATCAGTAGCTAGTCAATCTTAAACTGAACATCACTTAACATGGAAGAATCTTGGGTGGAATCCAACTCGCACCTTTGCATTCGTGGAATTGCTTTTAATCCAGTAGACACATTAACTAACAAGAGAAAAGGGGAGCACCTTTTGAGAGTTTTCCTTCCTGCAGCCCTTGGCACCCTCTAGAATGGTACAAAAGACATCTGAAGAATGGTATAATGTTACAAAAGGTATCTGAAGAAGTGTGCATGCACACGAAAGCTCATACCAAGAACAAACTTAGTTGGTCTCTAAGGTGCTACTGGAAGGAATTTTTTTATTTTTTATTTTGTTTTTACAAAAGGCAGTAACTTAGGGTGGCCAAGTGTCCTCTTTTTCCAGAACACATCCTCTTTTCCAGGGATAAAATTTCTTCCTGGTGGATTTTTAAAATTTGCCAAAATGTTTCTAGCTATACTTTCTAAATGAGACATAACTTTCAAAGACTTTCTTTGCTCTTCTCTTCTCCTGCTGCCCTCAGCAATATATCAGAGCTTCTGTAGCCTATATATAGTAGGGGTATTTAAAATGAGGGTCATCATAGTGTCCTCCTTTTTGCTCTTAAAAATATGGCAACCCAACAGTAACTTATAATGTGAATGTAAAACAGATGTTTGTTGTAAGGGCAAAAACAAGCCCAGCAGAGAAACTAAAGGCTATCTCAGTTCTGTTCCTGTGCTTATTCTTAACACACCATATATATATATATATATATATATATATATATATATATATATATATATATATATGTCACCTTCAACATATTTTCCTCTAAAAACACTCCACCTTTTATGCATTTATGGAAAGTTTCAAATTTACATATGTATAAGCAGCAGTCAGCATATGCAATTGTAACTGTATTGTGGTCTGCCATATGTAATGAAACAACACATGGAGATCGCAGTATATTACTTAAAAACCCCTAGATTTCCCTCCTGGCATCACAGTCTGAATGTGGTCTCCTGAAACATATAGCCTGCCTTCCCGTCCAAGATTTTGCCTCTCCTTGCCATGATTCTTAAAATTGCTTCCAAGAAGAGGAATAAGGCTGTGCAAAGAAGCAAAACGAGGCAGTTTGTTGATTGTAGCCAAAGCAGACCTGAAATTAGGCATGCTTTTTCTTTCCTGTGAACACACAATCTGATTTATGTGGCAAGTTAACAAACATTTGCAAAGGAGATGCTGCAGCAATGTGCCATTTTCTCACTGTGTGAATCATGAGCTGCTTTCCAGATAACTTCTGAGTCCGCTGGTGCATTTATCAGGATTTACCGTTTCTACGTCAACCTGGCAAACACCCCAAACACCTTATTGGCTAAGCAAGCCTTTGCATCACTTCAAAAGATCACCACCTGGCGTCAAAACCTATCTGATATTCTGGTTAGATACACCCTGCCAGAGTTTGATACTCTCAAACTGTGGAGTCTGGACAAAGTCTGGAAATGGATTCTGGATAGAGAGCCTTGTTAGATGGTATAAAAATAAAAAACGTGAGGTCCTCCCATTAGTTTCCCTGGCTGAAAACAGTTAAAGTTCGCGCCAACTACTTGGCGAACATCACCGATCCTACCCTAAGGAGAGCTTTCACCATGGCCCGTTTTCAAACTATCCCTATGGCCTATTTGTTAGGCAGATTTGCTAAAATCCCAATAGAGCACCGTGTATGCCCTTGCCACATGGGAATCATAGAAGATCTCACACACTACTTGTTGTATTGTCCCATGTACTCGGCCTTCAGAGACGTGATTGAAAAAATTATACCTAACTCAATAGTCAACCCGGAGGATCGAGTAAGGTTTCTGCTGGTGGACGCAGACCCACGGATTTCCCACACGGTAGCGGTTTTTGTGGCGAGGGCCATGAAAACCAGGGAGAGGTTCTTAGAAGACGCAGTGAAGGCCCCTCCATTACTCTCCTGATCTGCTGTTGTATCTTCTTTCCTGCATTGCGGGCTGGTCTTTCCTGCTCTTGTTTTGTTTGCTCTGCGGGGCTAGCGTGAAATGTGTTTTAACCTAGCTTAACAATTATATTGATATTCTTTTAATAATGTTGGATGGTTTTGTGTAAAGGCATGGCCCTCACAAGTCTAATAAATTTGTTGTTGACTTTTGCTATCAGGATTTATACACTTTATATTTATCATTGTATGTGTGAATGTGCTTAAGATCTGTAAGGTGACGTAACAGGAAAAAGTCCTATTTAGCTTAAAAGATGAAAGTTTTCAAGTTACAAGTTTTCAAAATGATGCCATCTAGCAATGCAGATTCCCTCAGCCACGTTGTGTTCTAGGATGCTTTAGGGCAGAAGTGACTAACCTGTGTCCCTCCAGATGTTGAAGGCTGGGTGTTCAAATCTGCACAACGGGGTGAGCTCCCTTTGCTCTGTCCCAGCTCCTGCCAACCTAGCAGTTCGAAAGCATGCCAGTGCAAGTAGATAAATAGGTACCACTGTGGCGGGAAGGTAAATGGCATTTCTGAGTGTTCTGGCTTCTGTCATGGTCCTCCACGGTCACTATGGTTGCTGTGGATGGGGAATAAATTCAATTCAGTTTGCATTTAAAGGTAAACCTACTGAATTATTTGCACTTTGAGAAACAATGCATGAATTGAAACACAGCCGTCCTTTGAAGTCCACAGTTATGTGTACAAAATGTGCATACATACTAGGGTTAAGTCTGCACAATATGATGCACAATATTAGTGAAAGTAACATATACAATGCATTATATTTCGGAAACGTACTTTGCAAACTTGTATGCATTAGGCAGAATTGTATACATAATTATGTGTATTACGAAAAATTCACGCTAAGATGCTGGTGAATTTTCATGAGGACTTTCGAAACACTGCAAACTGACAGATGAAAAATGTGGATAACAGAACAAAAGTTTGAAGAAATGAGAACCGAAACTGACAGATATGCCCATCTCTAATGAAGTTGCTATGAAGTTCTAGGCCAGGGGTCCCTAAACTAAGGCCCGGGGGGCTGGATGTGGCCCAATCGCCTTCTAAATCCGGCCCGTGAACGGTCTGGGAATCAGCGTGTTTTTACATGAGTAGAATGTGTCCTTTTATTTAAAATGCATCTCTGGGCTATTTGTGGGGCCTGCCTGGTGTTTTTACATGAGTAGAATGTGTGGTTTTATTTTAAATTCAACTCTGGGTTATTTGTGGGGCATAGGAATTTGTTCATATTTTTTTCAAAATATGGTCCGTCCCCCCACAAGCCTGAGGGACAGTGGACCAGCCCCCTGCTGAAAAAGTTTGCTGACCCCTGTTCTAGGCCACTCTTGACAGGGAACACAAACTGCCATTGCATTCATTTTCAATAAATCAGCCTCATTGCTAACAATTTCCAATAATGCCTTGTGTGCTGCCCTTGTCAAGGGGGGAAGAGAAAGACAAGGCTGTGTTTAATCTTATGGGGATAGCTGCAGACATGGGTGCCATATCATTACTAGGAAGAAAATTCCCAAAATAAATGGACATGATTTCTATTCATAGAAGCACCTAAAGCATTTTATGCAAATTTTCCTTGCAACATCTGACTAAACTGAACAATTCCAGTGCCGGATTAAACCCCTGGAGGCCCCTAGGCTGTCGAAATCTCAGGGACTCCGTGCAAATTATCTTCTAATATGTTCTTGTAATTTTCTTTCAAGATCAAATCAATATTATTTTGATCTGTTGTCGTGGGACCCCTAATAAGCGTGGGGCCCATAGGTTGGGCTTACTCTGTTTGGTAATCCGGCACTGAACAATTTCTATTGTTTTGCAGCAGTTTTTACTTAGGAATATCATACTGAAGACATTTCCAGTTTAACAAGCAAAAACTGCATTGAGTCATCTTAAATAGTCTGACAAAAATGAAGTCCCTCAAACAATTATCTAATTTCCATCTATACCCATCCACCAATTCACATTTATAAGTTTATGGAAATTGGAAAGTAATGAAAATGCATGCAGAAGTATTAAATTAAATGCTTCCTTTACCGAATATATGCTTCCATTTTTAGCCAGGAGAAATAACCACAAGTAGATTTTAGCACTCACAGTATTGTATTTGCAACATGATTTAAATGAGCACAATTATAATTAGCAAAAAGAATTAACTCTAATGCAGTATACAAATTGGTTCTACTTCCAAAAAATGCTGATGTTCAACAAATGACATTTCATAATTTCTAGGATTTTAATATGGAAAAATATTTCCAAGTATAAAATCTGAGATTATCTTTCAATAGGTGATTATTTCCCCACTAACAATGACTTTTTGGTACAAAATCCATTGTTATTTAAAATGCACATTTTGTTAGCCTGCATAATTCTTGCTAACACTGAAGGCTGATTTTGGCTTTTCTTTTCTTTTAAAAACAGCTTTCCCAAAATTCCTTGAAACACAGACTCTTCTAAGAAGCAGAGTGAAGGCTAGGCTGGAATACTGAATACTGCATCTCTTTTGAAAAACTACTAACACAGGAAGGGAGAGGAATAGCTTAGTCTCATGACACTTATTAACAGATTTGAAATAGCAAACCAAGTTAAAGCTACCAAATTTTCATGAAGGCAAAAAGTCCAATATATTTTCCTGTTTTCTTAAAACAGAAAAAACAAAACTGGTTGGATATACGTTGCAGCCTACATTAAATGTGTAGTGTGCTGTAGCATCAAAGGGTTTTTGTTTGTTAAAATAAAAATAAAATAATAAAACTAAGAATGGGAAAGCGGATTTTCATAGGGACTCCAGTGTTCATGGAGGATAAGCTTAAACCTTTCCTCCGCAGCTGTGATCCCACTGAAAAGTCCACGGCATAGCAATTACCGTACTTTTCAGTGTATAAGACTATGTTTTTCTCTTTAAAAAGCATGCTAAACAGTGGGGGTCGTCTTATACATGGGTAGTGCATAGGGTGGACATTTGATTGGTTGCTGCCACAGCTGTCAGTGGCTATTGTGCGTGTTATTGGTTGCTGTGTCAACGGGTGGTGTTGATTGGCTGATGCTCTGGTAGTTGGGTGGGTGATTGGCAGCTTCTGCCGGTTGTGATGGGACAGACGGGAGGCAGAATTTTTGATGCGTGTGGGTGAGCTCAACAACTCTGGGCAATCCTCTGCAAAGATAGCTCAACAACTCTGTGCCATCTCCCCCCATTTTTAAAAATTGAGTCCCCCCCAAATAAGGGGTGTCCTATAAATGGGGGCATCTTATAGATGGAAAAGTATGGTACTATTGGGGGGGGGGAACATTCAAATTGTTGGCTGAGGCAACCCAGTCAAATGGGTGGGGTAATTTATTCATTATTATAGAATATGGCATCCCTATTTTCATCAGAGAAATGTTGAAGGGTATGCTAGTATTGCATGCAAAACAACAGAGGTAATCCAACGAATTTACTTCCTGGTTTAACCCCAGGCGTGGGGTTTAGATTGCTGCTTGAGACTAAAGTATTCCTATTGTGGTGTAGGATTGTATTGAGAATTTTCTGAGCAAAGTGAAAAGATAAATCTGGATATTAAAAGAAGGTACAATTACTAACAACAATTAGTTGCATTTTCAGTTGTCATTCTGTAACATGAAACACCACTGAATAACTGTGCATCTGTCTGTCATAGCCCGGTGTAGTCATCCCACAGTGTATAATGTGCATTGACTGATGAATTCACGGCACAGTGAACACAATTGCATTTCTAACATGGAAGGCTGCAAGGAGCAGAGAAGTCTGCAGTCATACATAAACCTCAGGAGACTTCTCTGGTGCTATGTTTTTTCTTCTTAATATTGGCAAATATTTTACAAATCAAAAGAATCTTTGAACTTTTGTTCTTCCTGCTTTCTAAAGGCCTCCAGTACACTTAGTCAAGAGCAGGAAGCACAGGATTACATATTACCAGACATGTGCTGAAGAGCTTCCATATTATTTTTGCACAGAAGGAATTCTCAGAAGTTTCAAATGAAATCAAGTTTTCTCATATGTAGGCCCTTTGGCTTCAAATGAAGAGATCAGTAGAAGGTAGGAAAGCTGCAGGGGGAGAAAAGGGCTGTATTCAGCAATGTCCAAACACCACTCTTGGATACAGCCAGAGCTTAATTGAGGAGGAAAGTATATTTTAATAACATTTTGTGTCTTTTCACAACAATAGTGCCAAACCTATTGTAATTGTCTTCAGCATTTTTGCTTCAGTATTACTTCAGAAACTTTAGAATGAACATTGCGCTCAGCATTCCTTGTGAAACCTCCTTTAGTGGCACTACACAGTAAAAAAAGAAAAGTGTTGCTTTTAAGTGACAAAGTAGTTTTGACCCAACTGCCCAAAGACTGAGGTGCATCCAAAGCACTTCAAAACGGTGCCTTTGCTACAAAGAACACCTGCCTTCATGCCCTTAGCAACTGGCTTTGTACAGTCAAGAGGTGGTTTTAGCCATGTAAAGGAAAGCAAGGGATGAGACGCAACTCTTGAGATATGCAGGAGGCATATTTCTATCAAGCACTCTGGAAACAAAGAGTGGTAAACAAATCACAAGGGAACACTGCTCGTGTTTTCCTTACACATCAACTTTGTTATCAATCAAGCATGCATATTCCTTACCCTCAGAATGACCCCCAGATGTTTCAAAATCAGCATTATTCTTGGTGAACCTTTTTCTGCGTAACCTTTTCCTTTTTTGTTCATTGTTTTAGGGCAGAAGTACAGACAGGTGAAATGTTGTAAGAGCAAAGACAGTGACCATACAATGGTCTGTTATACTTTTAAAAGTACTCTGGAAAGATAAGCATCTATTTAGTTATTTTAAACCATTGAATTTATTTCTACACCCAATGCAGCAATCTCCTTGGAAAAGTGAATGACTTTCTAGTTCCTCACCATTGCTATTTTTCTAGAAAAAATAGGTGCCAGAATTCACCATGAACATTCCTCCCTCATTCTCTTAGAATGGCAATGGCGCCAACTCACTCCAAACACTTACTGACTAAAAGAGTACATAAGTACATGGAGCCTTACACTAAGATTCTGAAAAGATACATGAAGATTACCCAAAGCTAAGAATAACAACGATGAGTGCAGCCTACATATATTTAATCCTAATTATAGCTGCACTCTCCTCTCTTTGCTGTTTGAATATTCAGAACTACTATTACTTTGCCAGAAGCACTTTTCATTTCCCACATAACTTCAGGACTCAATTAAATGGTTCTGGATACATTTTTTTACAAGTTTTAAAACATTTACACTGCAAATAAATCATTTTACTTATTCATGTAGTTTAAGAGATTAGTTAATGACATCTCCTAAAGCCGAGGGAGATGATTGGGGTTGTTTGCTACTAAAATTATAAGACAAATCAGAGCACTCTGCATTATCCATTTCAGAAGGCTTTTTACAAGGCAGTATAAAAAGGGGAAGGGAATGTGTGAAATGCACAATAGCGGGCTTACTTAGCTTCCAAGGCTTTCAGCCAGCCACCAATAATGGAAGCCTACACAGCACCCAGAAATGGAAAATAATAATTAGTACTTATCTCCAGACATAACATCTTCAGACAGATGCCTGATCATCAGTTAACTAATATGCAAATTAGCTTTGGCTGAATTTCAGCAAGCGACAAGCGGTGCAGGGAGAACTTCAGTCACCGTTATGTTTTGCACATCAGGAGAAGGAGCGCACAAAATAGGTGCTGGCTCTATTCTACTGAAGAAAAATAATATTTGTAGCTTCATACCCGTACATCTAAATTGGCTGAAGCTGTAGTGAAAACAAATACAGTTGTACCTTGGATCCTGAACGCCTTGGTACTCAGACGTTTTGGCTCCCGAACGGCGCAAACCCGGAAGTGAGTGTTCTGGTTTGCGAACACTCTTTGGAACCCGAATGTCCATTCTGCCCTGCACCACACCACACTCTTTGTGACATTTTTGTAGCATTTCTAGCTCACGTCTCGGTTTGGCTCAAAGCGTGCATGCACAGTTGCACACTTATTGGACGTCAATAAAGAAATAGGAGTCCTTGGAGAATTCAGGAAATCAAATAGCAAGGTTGCAAGGACTCAGGCCACACTAGGTACACTTTGACTATGAAACTAAGAAACTAGAGCTGATGAAGAATAAACAAAACAGGGCCTTGTCCTGGAGTTAAAAATCATTGCAACTGGAATTTGTGTCATACTTGGAACAACAAAAATAGAAGAAATTATTGTTTATTGCCGTCCTGGCCTGAGTCCTTGCAACCTCACTTATTGGACATGCCTAAAATGGTTGCTGCCTGTAATTTTAATCTTCCGGTACAGTAGCAGATGACATGGTGAAGTAGGGGAACTCCCCTGATCTCCAGTCAGTCATGATGCTGCTGAGGTAGAAAAGGAGGAGTTTATGTGAAAGAAAGGGTTGCAAGTGCACTGGTGAACATCAGATTGGCTCAGCTGGTGTGTTTGCCCTGCACCAACCTCACTGCTGCCTTGCTCTTCTCCCTCCACATCTCAGTAAGTCATAGCAATGAGATCAGGTGAGTGTTGTCATCCCACCTCATCTACTAGTGTTCCTGTGTGAGTAGGGTGTGTGAGTATGGATGTGGGTGGCGCTGTGGTCTAAACTACTGAGCCTCTTGGGCTTGCCGATCAGAAGGTCGGCGGTTTGAATCTCCGCAATGAGGTGAGCTCCTGTTGCTCTGTCCCAGCTCCTGCCAACCTAGAAGTTCGAAAGTACGCCAGTGCAAGTAGATAAATAGGTACAGCAGCAGTGGGAAGGTAAATAGCGTTTCTGTGTGCTCTGGTTGCCGTCATGGTATCCCGTTATGCCAAAAGCAGTGGCATACTGGCCACATGACTTGGAAAGCTGTCTGTGGACAAACAGCAGCTTCCTTGGCCTGGAAGTGAGATGAGCACCGCAAGGCCATAGTCGCCTTTGGCTGGACTTAACCATCCAAGGGTCCTTTACCTTTACATCTTTATGATACTAGTAAATTACGCATGCTTTCATTCTGAGAATTATTGTGCTGTTCAATGCAGTTTGCATGTCAGTCTTCCTGCTACCCTATGGGCAATGTTTTTGTAGAACTCATCAGTGGCAGGTCCTGGGTATGTCTGAGCAGCTCTAGCTGTTGCATATCAAAATTGCTAAAATTAATTCCTACACCATGAAATTTGGAAAGAGAACATGTGATGTGGGCCACATTTAGAGTACTGTATACAGTTCCGGACATCCCTTCTCAGAAAGGTGTGGTAGCTCTTGAAACGGTATAAAAATGGGGCAACAAAATTATTGGAGCACTTCTTGAGGCTAAATCATTTTGGCTTTTTTATTTTGGGGGGAAAGGGCAGCTGAAGGGGAATATAGAGATTTATGAAATTATGAATAATGTAAGAAGAAGCCAAAAGAGAATTTATTCTCCCTTTCTCATATAATTCTAGACCTTGGGGTCAGCAAATGAAGTTGTTTGGCAATAGATTCCAAATGATGAAAGGAAATCCGTCACCCAGTGTCTAATTAATTTATTACTTTTCTTTTAAAGGCGCAGCTGCCAATTCTTCTTGGGTGTTTCAACCTCCCTAGCCTACATCAGAGTCATAATACTTTTGTTTGGTCAGGAAAGTGGTATTGGATGTTGAATGCAGACATTGTGGTCTAAGAAGGAGATAAAGACATGTAATTACCTCAAAGGGCTGGAGTGCTAAAGAGCCTCTCCATGTCCATTTCCCGTTCCCAACTCCCCTTCTTCTTTATCTATTGGCAACTAGAGAAGCTTAGAAATCAGTTAATATATATCTAAGTTTAAATCCATTTGCACAAATGGAATTGACTCAGTATGAACTCAACAGATAGGATTAATAGATTGTCTGTGGAACAGATCTTCCTTCTCCTCCTCTTCCCTCTGTATTCTGAAAGCTTTTAGAGAGGGCCAAGTGTTCCTCCTGAAGATCATAGGCTGCTGGAGGATGCCATGGGAAGAAAAACATTAGGCAGAGAAATGTACATTGCAACATAACATCACTTTGTGGTTTTATGTTATTATTACACGGGCCCAGGTAGCTAGTGGGGAAAATTGTTTTCTCCTGTGCTAAACAAAACAAAGTAAAAACTGAAGAAGTGTGCATGCACACGAAAGCTCATACCAAGAACAAACTTAGTTGGTCTCTAAGGTGCTACTGGAAGGAATTTTTTTATTTTTTATTTTGTTTAAAGTAAAAACTGTTAATTTAAAAACAAGAATCCTAACTTACAATTTATGTATGTTTGGGGGCATGATTTCTTTCTTTCTTTCTTTCTTTTTACACTTTTTTAATAATGAAAAAATATGTTTAAAAAATAAAACATAAGACAGCATCAGTGTGGACAGTAACAAAAACTTAAAAAATTGAAACATATACATAATTTAATTATTGTTTGATTTTATGCCAGTGTTATACATTTGATGTTAGCCGCCCTGAGCTTGGTTTCGCCTGGGGAGGGCAGGATAAAAATAAAAGTTCATTGTTATTATTATTATTATAAAAGAAACATGGTTCTTACAGCAAAGACAATAAAATCTTTGCCATTCATGAAAACCAATTCTTAAACTGAACATTTTTTGATCCCAAATATTTCACATTATAAGGTAGCATTGCCTATTTCCAATGCATTTAAGAGGCGTTGTTTTCTATTCCTGAACATTAATTTTAAGAAAGCATGAGCCTCAGTACTTCTGTTTTTAGAAATTAACTGCTGCAATTGCCTGCTACTCTCAATGGAATGTGACTAAGAATGAATCCTTTTTTGATACACAAGTTGCAGTGTGACACAGTCCCTGCTGCATAAGCCATTGAAATGTATATTTGATCTAGAACAGTAAGGTTTGTTTCCCCTGACGTTATCTTACTTGTACTGCAATTCTTGCAGGAAAGCTTTCATCCCATGTTGCTATATTTATGATGGTGATGGTGTTGATCAAGATTTCTTTACTCACTCTTCTTCATATGGTCCCAGGGCAGGTTAAAACAATGTAAAAATGCAATATTAAAATCCGTTAAAGCAATTTACAATCAAAAGAATAGGGTGGGTGGGTGTCTAAGAAACATAGAATCACAATCTGGGGTATAAAGGATAAAGAGGTCACATGCAAGGAACCATTGACACAATTGCTTCCCATTGCCTACAATTAATTTGCTTCCCAGGAGGTTAGCTGTGCCACACACAGGATCCCTGCAATTCCACCAAAAGCTTTGTTGCCATATCAGGAGCCCACAAAAAACTTTTTTATGTCATTGTATATTTTTTAATGAGAGATAAAATTCCACCCACCTTTATGTATAATCAAACTTTTGATTCCTAGTCTATCTTTTCCCCTTACAACCCCTTCTGCCTTTTGGCTGTCTCTCAATGAAGAAATTTAGATAGAAGTCATATCAGGAAGGAGCTTGTCCTTTCGTTTGTTTATATTAATACGTAAAACACTCTGTGCATCATGTCATTATATAACAAAAGCTTGAATTTTAAAATTTTAACAGACCACAACAGGTATATTTTATACACATTGTAGCCCATGTCTTTCTTAATGCACAGACTCTATATGGTAGTAAAGGTAAAAGGTAAAGGAACCCCTGACTATTAGGTCCAGTTGTGTCTGACTCTGGGGTTGCGGCGCTCATCTCGCTTTATTGGCCAAGAGCCGGCGTACAGCTTCCGGGTCATGTGGCCAGCATGACTAAGCTGCTTCTGGCGAACCAGAGCAGTGCACGGAAACACCGTTTACCTTCCCACCAGAGCGGTTCCTATTTATCTACTTGCACTTTGATGTGCTTTCGAACTGCTAGGTGGGCAGGATCTGGGACCGAGCAACGGGAGCTCACCCCGTCGCAGGGATTCGAACCGCCGACCTTCTGATCAGCAAGCCCTAGGCTCTGTGGTTTAACCCACAGCGCCACCTGGGTCCCTGTGCTATATGGTAGTAGCAGTTTATTAATGCTTGGGCCATAGGCCATTCACATATAAGGTAGATGGGTACATTACAAAAACCAGTAGTATAAAATACTGCACAAAATCTCATTACTACCTAGAATCATGTATAATACCTACATCTTAAAAAAACTGCATTGAAGGGGCAAAATTTAATACAGATATAAAAACATTATTAAGAGCTGTATTGGTTAAATACTACTGGTTTTTGTACTACTTCTACAGATGAGGAACTTCTACAGTTAATAGAATAATAAAGTATCTCCAGTTAATTATTACCAGGAAGTGATGGCATCTCCAGAGCTCTAGAATGATATGTCACAATAGATGTTTAATTGTTACATCTCAAAATTAATTTCTCCTCCTCCTAGGATCCTGATAAATTAGTTCTAGCTTCAGGCAATATTCACTAATGTTCCCTGAAGATGGTCTGAATTTGAGCATCAAAACACTAGTGTCAAAACAAATTGTGCTTTCTATTTCTTCATTTAAAACTAATTGAGGAATTTTCCCAGTATAGTTCAAGCCTTAATTTTCACAAAGGAACATTATGTGACCAAAACAAACCAGGGCAAAGCATCTAAGCCGTGTTAGCTCAAGAAGTAGCAATGAAGTGTCCCTGCAGTACTAATGTTACGACAAGCCCCCACCTCCGTCGTAAGAAGGAGGTGCCTTTGCAGGCGTCACTCCCGACCCGCCTACTGGGCTGGGATTCAGCCCAGGGCGTCGGGATTGCCCGCCTGCATCACCCTCAGACCAACCAATCAGGTCGGTCTGGGGGGTGTGTCCTGCCCCCAGTTTAAGCCAGGAGCGGGCGGGAATTCCTCCTTTCCTCGCCCGCTCACCAGCTGTTAGGTTCTTTCCCTTAGCTCCCCTTTCTGCATTTTGTTTTGCAGCTTTCCCCTTATTTTATTTAATTTTATTCTAGTATAATTTTAATTTTAGCGTAGTGCGGTTTCCTGGTCTCCCCCCCCCCTTAGTTCCAAGGTTTTCTTTGGTTTTCTTTGCTGGATTGAAGATCGTGAGGCGAGCTCCCCCCCTGTTGCGGGGGGGCTCGTGTGGCGGTTAGGCATTGGGAGAAGGCGTCATAGATCGGAGGAGGGGAGGTAGCGCCATCACCTGCCCCTATCTTGAAGGGTATTCCGGTAAACGGATTCCGGGGGCGTGGCCATGTCCAAAGCCTAGGGAGGTTCGGGCCCAAGGCACGCCCCAACGGTGATCACAGGGGGGGTCCCATTCGATGTACATCAATGGGACTACCCACTGGGGATTAACCCTTCCCAGACTTCCAACACACGGGTTGGGGTCCGATATAGTTTGTTAGGGTCCAATGCCTAAGCCAATACCGCTCAACATCCGTAACCAATAAAGTTGTGGCCTTCACGCCCATTAAAATTTATATAATGTGTCCGTGTCTTTACTCAAGGGGAGGGAGGGACATAGCCATGCAATAGCTTGATAGAAAGGGCAAGTTTTTGTGCCCCTGGAGGGGGGCAGCAACAGATTAGGATCTTTCACAAAGTCCACACATGATTCGTGCCTACCAACTTTCACAAACCCTAGTCCAGGATTTCAAAAAGATTCATGAAAGGATATTTTGTATTGGCTATACAAACCTAACACACTAGACTGACGCACTGAATGTGTGGATAGTTTTGCCCTCAAACAGGGATACCATTAATAGTGCAGACCTCCCTTTACAGGAACAGGGAAATAATTTTACTTGGTTGTCTCAATTGGTCTGAACTTGCATGCTTTTCCTGCAGTTCCCCAGAGCTCAATTAAGTCCCAGTGAGATGTTCAGCTTGTTGTTAATGAATTGGAAGGAAAATGTATACACATTGGGATTAAATCCTG
Organism: Darevskia armeniaca; assembly: GCA_034641395.1. NCBI lineage: Eukaryota > Metazoa > Chordata > Lepidosauria > Squamata > Lacertidae > Darevskia > Darevskia armeniaca. Next base: position 399,866 of record JAWWNF010000242.1, read on the forward strand.
CTTCTGAGCAGGCAGGCATAGGATTGCACTGTTTAATTCAGCTATTTGATTTCTTCCCATTCATTACTGCTATAGAATAACCAATATGGACACACAATGTTACCATGTTGTAAAGAAAGTAGAGGCAATCAGTTGCACACATCACCACAAGATGTAGGATAGCAGATGATATGATTTGCTAACTTATGCCACTGCCATGAAGATACTACAATGTTGTTGTTGTTGTTTTCAAAAGAATTGTGAGCAGAGATAGAACAACCACTTCTTTTTTTCCTTGCTGCAAAATTCTATGAACAGGGGATATAGGAGCTTCAGCAATATGTTACAAAACTAGCCATGATATTATATGCAACCTGAAGCATATATTGCTGTGTAGATAAACTGGCAGGATTTCCATTGGACTAAAATATATATGCACAATATAATAGCATTTGTTGAGTGCCCATTCTCTACACTATGCCCTAAATCCAAATTTGAACCCAAATTTAACTAGAATTTAGACCTTTATCCATTGTATGAGTACCTGTTTGAAGTCAAGTTAGTAACACCAAGAGCTTGACTTTATCATGACTTTAAGTGTATATCTGTGTCTGTTAGCTGCCACTGCTGCTGCATTATTTATTAGAACTTGAGGTTTTGCATTATCATGCATGTTACAGCTATGTTGCTGGGAGTGAGTATTTGCAGGAATGTGGGGCTTCCATGGTGTGTGGGAGCCCCCACATTCCTGTAATCCAATCCATTGTGAACAGACAAAAAATATGTCAAGGGGAAAAAATAATTATGATAATGATAATGGCAAAATTCCTTTTTGATGTTTGTACTAGTTGCAGTGAAAAGCACAGCACAGCACAAAAGATAATTCTACCAGAATTAGCCAAGTGCCTGCTTTTAGCAAGTCCCTGCTTTTAGCCATTAAAGTGCATTTATAAGGGAAATGTTTCAGCTGGGTACCTGCTTCACATCTCAACAGCTGGGTTGATTGGAAACCATGTCAGGTGCTACATTTAAAAATACTTTGACATAGCTCCTGCCTTTGAGACAATGACTTGCACAATGATTATACTTTATGGCAAATTCACACTCCTTGGGATCCCATTAAACAGTTTGGACACTCTTGTCATAATTCTGGCTGTGTGTAACACTTCCCCCCCTCTTGAAATTGTTGCTCTTTCCACCTGGGCAAGGATCTGGGAACTGAAGCCCTCAGGCTTACTCCAGATACCTGAAAGGTGACATCAATCTCCCAGCTGCCATGCACATCCCTCTTTATATTACTTTCATCCTTGCATTTTGAAGAACGTCAAGAGAAATGGAAATGTGAGCAACTGAAGGAAGCACCTAGTAAAAAGAAGAACACTCATCTCACTGGCTTTATTTGCCTTATCTCCTCTGCCTTCAGGTCTCCCCTAGTTGGGGGGGGGAATAGAATGGGGTCATCTAGTTCTGTGTTTCTCAAACTACTTGATGTGTTGGGTTGGCAGTTCTCTGCCCCCCTCTCCCTGCACCGGTACCGTATTTGGTCGCTGAAGCATCCCACCCAACCTGGCCTTTGAAGTACCAGTAATCAACTTAATAAGTATTTATCTGCACTGGATGTTTATGGAGATTCTCCCTTTCTCTGGTATTTGAAAACGTGATGTGCTCTTAATGTGTCAATATGATGTTCAAGCACACTTGAGGTTTCATGCTCTTTTTATCAGCACTGAATAAAGCTGCCCGATTTCTAAAGCGAGACCGTATGTTTAAACAAAGTTGAATAGGCATGAAGCTATTTGCCCAGACAAGCGCATTATGTGACCTATGAGAGCAGCAAAATAACCAGACTGCACAACGGTGATGAGATAAAATCAGACCAAATCTTTATTGACAGCAGCAGCAGACAGGGCAAGGGCTGGGCTGGCATTGGGACCCAGCATCAGCTCATCATTCCACAAGCCCCATGTTGATGAAATGGATCCGCTGGGTTTGGATTGCTCCAAACCTGTACGACGGGAGTCGGCCAGTATTGAACCTTGCCGTGGTGCAAGCCAAGCAAGCAAGGTCTCACTGGGGGACCAGGGTGCAGATTCCAACCAGGCGGATCCAGAACCCACGCTTGGGTTTGCCATGGTCAATGCTCCCCTCAGGCCCCTTATGGGGGTCCCCCTTCACTATGTTGATCCTGCCCAATGCCATTCCTGCCCTCATACAGTGTTCTTCCACCTAACAAAGGAAAGGCATAATTTCACTGAGGGAAAAGGGGGCGGGACCTCAACCAAGTGCCAATCAGGTTGAGAGGGGGGAAAAATCCTTTCTGGCCCTGTCAACCAGCAGCTCAAAATTGTTCAGTGAAGGCTCTAACCTGAGCGTGGTTGGGCAGGAAGCTCTCAAAGCAAAATGGCTGTGAGCTCCAGGGGAAGCAGCCTTATATAGGCTTTCCCCTTCCCCTCTTCAGCAAGGGCTCATGGGACAGCTTTTTCCCATGAGCCCATCACACAGATGTGCTACTGAGCAAAACCTTGCCCAGTATTTTGCTGCAATCTATGGGCCACAGCGCCGCCGAGCAAAGGCGTCCCACGTTTACTGAGTGCAGAACAGGGCTTTTCACACCCAGGCAACTTTTTTGACAGCTCAAAATGTATTTATGAAAGATTTTACTACAAGTTATTTTCACTTTTCTGGTTACCCAGCATGTCTGTCTGCAACTAAACGAAACAGAGAGATACAAAAATAAGGTGCTAAGACAGGCAATTGGTTCTGAATTCCTTAAAAGTTTCTGATAGTGAATCACGTAGAATAAGAAGGGCCACAGTGCAGTAAGAAGGGCTGTAGCTCAGTGGTAGAACATCTGCTTTGCATGCAGAAGGTCCCAGGTTTAATCCTTGTCTATAGGTATGGCCGGGACTGTCTTCTGCCTGAAACCCCAGAGAAATTGCTGCCAGTCAGTGTGGGAAATATTGAGCTAGATGGACCAGTGGTCTGACTCATGTAAGACAGCTTCCTTTGTTATTATATATAGTGTGCACAGAGCCCATGTCGTCCTGCCGTATAAAGTAGAGAAAATGTATTTTCCTGTGGTTTCACTATGGCCTGTTCATTGATGCAGAGCAATGAATACTAATTAGTACTACACTGAAAATCTCTCCAGCATAGTCATTCTCCATCAATTACCGGAAAGGAAATTGTATTTGAATATTATCAAAGGGCAATGTATGTGGGTTGAGATACCGAGCTTTGCGCTTACCTTAATTCTGAGGTGTCGTAGGAATTTTTTTAACTGCAATTTTATTCTACAAAATAGAATGCAGGGGGCTAGATGACTCTCGGGTACCTTCCAGCTCTACAATTCTGTGATTCTACGATTAAGTGAAATCACCTCTCCAGTGATGTTTGTTCTGAAGCCTTCTTGGGCTGCAGCTCTCCCTGAAAATACAGTGATATTCTCAGCTGAGATTTACTGTAGGTGCAGAAGGCAGGGGTGACATCTATCATGTTCCTGGCTGCTGTTTGTGTTTGTGTTTTTACATTTAAAGAAATCAGCACAATCTTTTATTTTTTTAAAGTAAAAGAACATCTCTAAAAAACAAAGCCTAAATCACTCAGTACCTACCACTACTGCTCTGGTTTAAATGTGCGGTTTGCTGTTAACTTACTTTGGATAATGAAATATACAACTAAGGAGAAATAATGGATGCTGGAATCAAAGAAGCAACCACTCACATCTTGCTTTAAAAAAAGAAAAGGGGGAAAGCTGGCTTGGAAAAGCTGAACTGCAGCACCACCAAAATAGCTGCTCAGCCTGTTTTGTAAATATATATATATTTATTGCACTTCACACATCTCCAATGTTTTATCCTACAAAGGAACCTTGCATTGCAACAACTGCTCAAGTTTTAATTCCCCTGCAAATCACATAACAGCAAATGGTAATGGCAATTTGTGATGGGTAATGCACCCATTAAATTAAATTTGCAGTGCGTTGCTAAGGTTCTTTGTGCAAATGTTGCTTAACATTTTCCTATAGAGCTATGGTCTTCTCTTGTGACTTTATAGGAATGTCTTCGGAAGAGAGAATTTGAAAATAAAACTAGACTTTCCATTGACATTCAGCAAGAATGCATTTTAGATTCAATGCTGCATTCTCTCACTTCATGACCTAAAAAATTCCATGTATAGTTTGCCATGCATTCAGTAAATATGCTGGTGAGTAGTTCTAATAATAATTACCATTATATCTGCATTCATGTGGTTTTTCAGCTTTTTTGAAGTCATCTGTGTGTACTCACGTGTTTTACATAACCATATTATTTGATGAATCAGTGCCAAAACATCTTGATTCTTCCAAGCAACTACAACCTACTATGCAATGTTGCTGTATACAAACATTCAATATTTCCCTTTCCCACCAGCTTGCACACCCCTTTTTATTAGAGTTTCAACACACACAGTGCTCAAGTAGTTCAGTTCAAGTGACATCAAAGTGTCATAAAACCTCTCTAAAGAAGTGATTAACTTCTAACGAGTGACTGCTCTGTGTGAATTATTGGTTCATCTTTATCCTATGCCTGTAAATGTCTTAGGATATTTGCAATAAAATTTTCTTCACAGTTACAATAAACAACACACCGTTGGAAGGTGCTGAGGGGCTTATTACAAATCAGCAAAAATTATTTTAATGCCATGCCAAATCAATAGATGAGCTACATAAGCATGAAAACAGGAGGATAACGTTGGAGAAAATAGATGTTAGGATATTGTTCCACATAGTGTAGTTTTTTGTTGTTTAGTCATTTAGTCGTGTCCAACTTCATGACCCCATGGACCAGAGCACGCCAGGCACTCCTGTCTTCCACTGCCTCCCACAGTTTGGTCAGACTCATGTTGGTAGCTTCGAGAACACTGTCCAACCATCTCATCCTCTGTCGTCCCCTTCTCCTTGTGCCCTCCATCTTTCCCAACATCACGGTCTTTTCCAGGGAGTCTTCTCTTCTCATGAGGTGGCCAAAGTATTGGAGTGTAGTTTACATTTCTCAAAAAGCCCAGCATATTAAATTAAATTAAACATTAAAACAAAAGAAATAAAATTATTAAAACAAAGCTCAAATTGAAAAAAAATGTGATGCATAAGAAATGATTGAAATTCTTGATTTGTAAGAGAAAATTATGTTTGTAGTTATTTGGTTTGCACACAACTAGTATTCTTTTTCAAAGAGCAGTTGGAATTTTAGTCTAGCCTACTTTTGTGTAGAAATGTCAGGAGAGAACAAGTAGAGGTGGTCACATAGATGGCCAGTCTCTCCTGATTTCCAGAAGCAGAACTGGAGCAGGGAACACATCTTCCTGCCTCAATCCTTCTGCCTCTTACACACCCCACCTGCCAGCCTGTGCAGAGATCCCCAAGGAATGTGCTTCGCCTATCAACTAATGAACCACTAGTGGAGCTGTCGCTGCCTTCTATCCAATGCTGTCCATCCCACCAACAAAGATGGCCTGGCCAGGAGGCAATATTGCCACCGCCCCCAGCAACTCCTCCTTCACACTGATAACTTTTGGTGTTTTATTGGGCTACTCAAAGAGACCAAATTCATCTCCTCGCTTCTCCAATGAGCGGCTACTTCTATGCTTCAAATAGGAAAATTCATAATCTTGAAGTGATATTGGTACATCGGGATTCCAAATGACCATAACAGACTGGATACCCGGGACGAAACTAATAAAATGAATTTCTTTAGGAACAATTGTAAGATTCTGCACTTAGACAGGAAGAACCAGATGCACAAATAAGACACCACAATTTAGGAAGGATATTGACCAGCTGGAATGTGTACAGAGGAGGGAGACCAAGATGATGAAGGGTCTGGAAACCCAAACTTAAGAGGAAAGGTTGAAGGGGCTGGGTATGTTTATCCTGGAAAAGAGGAGACTGTGAGGAGATATGATAGCCATCTTCAAGGATCTCAAGGGCTGTCACATGGAAGAGGGAGCAAGCTTGTTTTCTCTTGCTCTGTAGGCCAGGACTCGAACCAAAGGCTTCATGTCACAAGAAAGGAGATTCTGACTAAACATCAGGAAGAACTTTCTGACAGTGGAACCTTCTCCCTTGGGAAACTGTGGACTCTCCTTCCTTTGAGTTTTTTAAGCAGAGGTTGGATGGCCACTTGTCATTGATGGTTTTGCTGAGATTCCTGCATCACAGGGGGTTGGACTGGATGACCCTTGGGGTCCCTTCCAGCTCTAGATTCTGTGATTCTGTGATCTGTTATAGCAGTTGATTAATATTGGCGCTGAATTTTCAGAACATGTTAAAATATAGTATATTAAAGTCAGTGACTGACCTTACATGTTGGACATGTCAGCCTTGGTATGAAGCTGTTTCAGGAAAACATGCATTTTAATTAATGAATTATATGGTTTAATGTTTCTGAATTCTGAGACCTAGTTAGAATTGCTTGATTGATTTGGCTATCTTATATTTGCTTTATAAAGTGGACATAGATACATTTATCTCCTGAGACATCCCCCCCAAGTTATTCAGAGGGTAACATAGTGGGTGGGTTTTTTAAAAAACCATATTATTATTTTTCTTCAGTAAGTGACCCTCAAATATGACTCTTGCTTCTTTTAAAAATGTTATTTCTACATCAACAACTGTTGCTATCGGTTCTGACTTTCAAGCATTAGGGCAAAAAATAAAATAAAATAAATGCCCACATGGATATATTCAGTTTTATAGCCTGAAATACTGGTACAGCTGCTAGAGGTCATTTAAAATATTATGTGCTCATTTGACACTGTAATGTGAAAGGTAAATTCTGCAAGGAAACCTAGAATAAATAAAACGTTATCTGAAAGCAAAAAAAATAAAGAAATACAAAGTCCTACCAACTGAATTGTTCTGACCCACATGGGAGAATAACATAAAATAAATTATGTTCTGTCAGCAGTATCAGGTAGTGGAAGATTCCATAAAAAGATTGCTGTCATGGATTTCTAAAAACAGAATGCAATTAAAAATAATCTTTTATCGGTTAAGTTCTTATTTATTTTTTAATGTGTAGGTTTATCCTAAAAGAACTTGCTTCTTCCTACCTGATAAATACCCTCACTTATCTGATTTACAAGCCGTTGTTGTGCCAGGCCCTTCCTTTCCAGATCTTTAGTCATCAAGGTACAATGTGACATTTCACAACTCCTGACCCACTTACATCTCAGTACTTAAGTTTGCCTGCCTGCTGTGATTTTGCCACCTGAAATGCTCCGCTTTTACTCCTTACCTCCATTTTGTACTATTAAAAACAAGGTCAGACCAAAGTTCTTCAGTGATTTTGTGGCCTGTCATGAACTGGCAGGATGATGAGGAGGAAGAGGATCCCAAAAAGGGGTGTGGCCGAGACTGGGATACATCGGGGCAAGCAGGGGATGGGGAAGGAAGCACTCACAGGGTGATAGAGGTTGGTGATGGGATGAAGGTCAATGCACAGGAAGCAGAGCAGCAGGACCCATCACCTGAGCGGCCCCTGTTACCATGAGCTCTGAGGCATAGGGAGCAGTGGAAGTGGCTCTCTAGGAGGCTGAGGCAGACAAAGCCCCACAGCCCAGCTCCCTAGCTGGCCAGTGGGGTTTTGCTCGCTCTGGGAGGTTTGAGACTCCAGAGTTGGAGTAGGCTTGGAGCAGGTGAAGGCCACAGGCAGGGCCGGCGTGTCCATTAAGGTGAACTAGGCAGTTGCCTAGGGCGCCAAAATGGAGGGGGCGCTGGCCAGCCTGCCCCCCGCCGCCGCCCGCCGCCCCCCAACCAGCAGCGGAGCAAGCAGCTTGGGGCAAAACCATGGCAGCGGGGGCACCAAAATGGAGGGGGCGCTGGCCAGCCTGCCCCTCGCCCCCCGCTGCCCGGTGCCGCCCCAACCAGCGGCAAAAACCGCAGCGGCGCGGGGCGCCCGGCCGGGCAGGCGGCGGGGCACCGTACGTCATGCGCAATGATGTCACGTGGCCCGCCCCCTCGCCTAGGGCGCCAAAATCCCTAGCACCGGTCCTGGCCACAGGCTTCATCAAGCCCAGATGCTGCAATCAGCATGCAAAGTACAAAAGGGAAAGATAGCTGATGTGCTGTGTCTGCTCAACTGCCCATGTTGATGTATACTCCTGGACCTCCCCGGGACTGTGCTTTGGGTTTGACTCTGGACTGCATCCTGACCACTGGACTTCAGACTTGGCTACTTGGATTGACCATGGGCTGCATTTTTGGACTTTGCTTGTGTGGATTGATCCCTGGACTTCTAACTTTGGACTCGACATACTGACTTGCTGCCAGGTAGTCCAGGGGTTCAGGACGGATCTCATAATATCATGGTTTATTATATGCATACACCTTTAGCACCTGCACTTTTGTAACTTATTTCCATTTTAATAAGCTATTAGCTGTCACAAAAGTGTACTTTGTTTATTTGTTTAGCCACACACCAGTGACTTCTCATTCACTACATCCCCATTACTTCCTAGCAGCCTCACCAGGTCCAATAGGAAGCAGTCACCACTGCCCATGGTCTCTTCTAGTTATAGCATCCACAAATGAGTTAAGACTGTTGGTATGTTATGCTCATTGCATCAAATTAGTACAGATTAATGAAATTGCAGCTCTTTGATCGAATTAATTTATCATAACAAAATAAAAAAATTCCTTCCAGTAGCACCTTAGAGACCAACTAAGTTTGTTCTTGGTATGAGCTTTCGTGTGCATGCACACTTCTTCAGATATCTGAAGAAGTGTGCATGCACATGAAAGCTCATACCAAGAGGTATCTGAAGAAGTGTGCATGCACACGAAAGCTCATACCAAGAACAAACTTAGTTGGTCTCTAAGGTGCTACTGGAAGGAATTTTTTTTATTTTGTTTTGACTATGACAGACCAACACGGCTATCTACCTGTAACTTAATTTATCATGTCAACTTTCCAGTGGGGGAGTGGGGAGTACCTAAGCCCTCTAAACTTTTTGAATAAATTTCATTCACTAGAAGTTACTCCCCTCGTTTCCAAATGCCAATTTCTCCTCCATTCAAGTTGAAAGTCCTTGGCAGAGAACTTTTAAGCTCAGCACCGCTTTAAACAAAGAGATTATTGTAGAGGACAATCAACACAGGAACCATGGCAACCATGTTCAGTACTCATCAATGACAGTGTTAAAAGCTAATGAAGCTTCCACATTAGTATAGAAGAAACTAGTTAATACATGGTGACAAGAGAGCAACCCCATAATATTTCCCTCCAGAGCACACACAGAGAGAAGACAACCCAGGATACAACACAGTCCTATCGCCAATGTAGATGACTGTGGTGGAGCAAGCCTGAAATTTGCAACTTACACTCTCCAAGGACAATACTTACAGGGGAAAAGGGGGGTGGGGAGATAAGGTCAACCTCAGCAGGGAAAAGAGATGTAAGATATATAATCCCCACTTTTAGAGAGATAATAGAATCTATATGATTAGAGGCGTCTAATATAGGATGGGATTTGCTCAAAGGCACCAGGTTCCTGCTAGAAGCATTTTTAAATGTGAGAGATATTACTGAAATAGTGGCGTTTCAGAGGCCAGTTGGGCATTTAGAATATAACTTTGGGGCAAGAAAGCAAGCAAAATGGAGCTGACTGAACAATGTCTGCAGGAACTTAAAATCTTATTACCAAAGAATTAATATAGAAAGCACAAGTGAAGTTGAATTCAAATGTCTTATCTTCAATGGTCACAGTGGTAGAACATATGCTCACTTTGTATCTGTAAGAAAGTTCAAAACAAACTAAGCACTGGGCAAGCAATCCAGGAATTGTTGTGTTTAATGTGCTTAATCTATAGCTTGATGCACATTTAAGAAATAAGGGTGCAACAGTACAGGTTGCCAGGGCTAACGTTTATGAGCTTTTAAAGAGGATGATATTGAACCTACACTTCCAAACATATGCTGTTAGATTTGCTCTATCTTGTGTGCAACTTCTTGCTTAGAAATTATAAATGTAGACCATCACTTCAAACAGCTAAATCACAAATTTGCCCGCAGAGAAATTAATGTGTTTTACTAGCAAGCTTTGAAAATAATACCACACCATTCATGTAGAACATCTGTTCAACAGTATAAAATGCTTGACTTCATTTTTTCCAAGTACATTTTTAAAATAAAAAAATAGGCAATTTCCCACAAAAAAAACCTTAATATAATACCACTAAGTCGAATCCAGGGGGTGAGATAATCAATTCCTGTTGGGAGGCTTGCTTAATTATGCCCCCCAGCTACTTAATATTTTAATGCTGAAGAACATAGCTAACTTAATTAGGTATCTTTATGTTGATGGAAAGCTTTAGAATGAATACTTTTATTGTAGAATTATATACTATATGTCCTTTTATCCATTACTGTTTCAGATAAGGTCTAAAATATGTTTGGTCTATTCTTAGTCGGTATATTAAAATTATCATGCATATGTATAAAGGTAAGGCGTAGCTCAAGTAATAATTCACCTGTATTTAGAAGAATTTTCCAGTATAGCTGTGTTGGTTTCTGGAAGTGACTGCACTAACATATTCGAGCCATACATCTGTGCATTAATTACTATGTAATTTACACTAAAAGCCTACTTTTCTCTTCTGTATTTAATCTTCCCTTTACACCTATAATGTTTTATATTTTAAACATCTTTATGCACAAAACACGAAGTAAAATACCTCACCACAAAGTAGCAAGAACTAAGTTAGTGGAGTAGTCATCAGTTCTCCATGGTTAATCATACACTGAAAAATGGGAGTCATATTTGAAACTCCTGTGTGGCTTTTTATTATGAAGCGATGGTGTGAATATCATTTCCATGGCACACTGGAATGCTAATAAATGAGATAAATAGCTGTCTGTGCAAAATAATAATAATAATAATAATAATAATAATAATAATAATAATAACAACTGCAACTTATTTTGGTTGCACCTGTCTATTACTATAAAATTTTACCATATTTTTTCCATATATCAGACTATGTTCCTGTCTTTGAAAATTTAGTCAAAAATTGGGGGTCATCTTATACACAGGGGTTCAGGCTCTGGCTCTGGCATGGGCAGGCTGGGCTCAGGTTCGGGCTCTTGAAATATGGCAACCCTAACTTTGGTTGACCTCCACACACAAAAAAAATCTCAACAACTTTGGCCAACTTCCTTCAAAAAAGCTCAACAAGTGTTCTGTTTGGTTTTTTAAAAAAATGATTTCTTAATTTTGAGTTCAAAAAAATAGGGGTCTTCTTATACATGGGGGCATCTTATACATGGAAAAATACGGTAATTATATACAGATTCTGTTGCACAGATTAAAATACATGTTTAAGGACAAAAAGGCCCATTACTGCTCACAGCGGTGGAGGACTCTTCGCACATAGGTTTGCAGTTTTGCAGCACTTCCTAAAACACTCGTGTGCATTTCAGGAGGCCCTGCTTGGCTGTTAAACCTGAGCACGGAAAGCTCTGCACTGCTGTGAGTGAGCAAAGTGCAGTTTGAAGGGTAAAAAAAATATCCTTCTGGCACCTCGTACATCTAATAAGGTACGTGCAACCCCGCATCCATTAATCCTCTCTGAAATCACCTCCTCCCTATTTTCTTTGCAAGATTCTTCAATTTTCCTCTTCAGCCCCTTGAGCTACCCCAAAAAAGGAGGGGTGCAAAAAGTTTGGCACAGCACTAGAAATACTGGTTTGGGTTTTTGTGCCAGAAATGTTGTAGCTTTGAAACCACCTACTTCCTCTTAATTTCTTCAACTTATGGTACCTTTTTTTAAAGTGGTCTTCAGCCTGCTCCATTTTTCCTCCTAAGAATATCTTTTCGTTCAGTTTTAAATGGTTCCCATCACCTGTTTATATCCTTTTCAACTCCCGAAGAGGTATCTGGTAGATTTCCTTTAAGTTAGACAAGCCATAAATATCTCCCCAGGACTGAATAGGTGTTCTTTTATTAAGTCCATAAAAGGGTAATAAAATAAAGACTTGGAGAACCACACTTTCCAGATAGGTCAAGACTGCTCTCAAAGAAGTTCACATTGTCTGTGACATCTCTTTTCCCCCTGGGGTGTATTTCTGCTCATTTTAACCAAAGCTTTAGCTACTAGAATAGATAACATTCTGCCTATTATTATTATGTTTTGAGATGGTGCTTTTTGACATAACTCTGTTAAGGAACAACTTAAATGCTTCCAAAACTTTAAGAATATGCTTAATGTTCCTGTGAGAAATATTTAAAATATGCATTGGTTTTTAAATAACTAGAAATTGAGATGAACTTTGGGCTGTCTGACAAAGCTTTTTAAGAAGCCTATTTTAGAGGAGTAAATATTACTTGATAACACTGGGTTGTAAATATATTCTTGGGGATCTATAGAGCTATGCTAGAATTATCCAATTGTGTCTGCACACCAAGAGATTTTCCCTTTCCCCCCTTTCACACAGCTGACTTGGCAGTTTCAAAACCAGTTACCGGTAGCTATGCAAATAAAGCTTTCTTGGGCATACAGAACTGGTTACATACTTCTTTATAAACTAGCCCTTGTTAAAGGTCAAAAGAACAAGAAACCAAAAATGAATCATTCCACAATTATCTATTATTCAGATAACCAGTAATGAAAGCTATCCTGAATTTTTGTGTATGGCTAATTTGTGTGCATGCATGCTTTTGGTAGTATGAATTACTGATATGTTTTTGGAATGCTAGCATGTGTGACATGTATTTTATATAACAAGATTCAGTACAATTTTCTTAGCAGTTTGGAATATAAAGATTTATTATTTAGACACCACTGAGCTCGTCGCAGCACTTTCTTTGCAGTAATAGTTCAAAGGGTTCTCTCTGTTTGCATTTTAGTCACATTTTCTCATGGATATTTTGAGGTATTACTCTTGTGCATGATTTCCCCCCCTTTCATATAATGAAGGTCATAACCTTGCCCTGGAGCGAAGACCAGATAGATGGAACAAAGTTTTATTGAATAGAAAATGCTAACCTGTAATGGGCCCTTCAGTCCTGTGGTCTGGGAAGGTATACCCAGGACCACAGCATAGAGAGGAGTTTGTCCTCTGAAAGAAGACCCAGCATTGTAGGTCCCACTCCTTAGGGGCGTGGCAAGGGGGGGCAGGCCACCCCAGGTGCCACCCAGAGGGGGGGTGACACTTGGTGCCCTGCCTGCAACTCAGGGCTCCACCTAGCAGCCAGAAAAAAAAAAGCAAAGCATTGAACAAGGCTTTTTTTCAGGAGAGATTGAACTGGAGAAACAGGCTAGAGCTGTCTTTCCTATTGGGGGCACCCCCCTCTTAGGGGGGAGGCACCAAAATGCCATCTACAAGGGGGTGACATTGGCACCCCCACCTAGAGTCCCAAGCAAAGCTGCAGCAAAGCCAGTGACTATAGGCTTGGGACTCACCACAGCCATGCTAAAGCATTAGTCATACTTTCCTTACTCAGTCCACCTAGACCTGGGGTACCATCCGCCCACACCCCTTAAATTCACAGTGAGCACAGACTGTGCTGCCCAAGGGCCTTATCCCCACTTCCCTTAGCTTGCTTGCAGTCGGGCATCATCCACCAGCCCAGCCTGAGGGACCCCCAATCTTTCTGTGCCCCGCATTGCCCGTTTTGTGCTCCCCCACAGTGCTCTGTGGCACCTCATTTGCATGCAGGAGTTGCTCCGCCTCTGGCCCCTTCAAAGGCTTCCTCCACAGAGACACTCTAGGAATACCCCTTGCTGCTCCTTAACGTCTTTGGTCATTTGCCCTAAAAATTCTAATATTTGGAAGGAAACTGGAGTGATGGAATCTTCCCCACCCCACCCCACCCCCCAAAAATGATGGTGCCACTTTGCGAGGTGTGGGGGTTTTGTGTGTGTGTGTCTATTATCTCTCCTCTCCTCTTTCGAGGGTCCTTCAAACCAGACTGCGGAGGGGGGTGGGTGGTCCTCAAACTCTGGAATCTCTCCAGGAGTAGGGGGGGGGCATCTGGTGAGCCAGTTGTGGGGGGCATCTGGATAACAGGGCATGCCTATTTATTTTAATGGGGTTTTTTTGGGGGGCGGAAGGTGATATTGGGGTGATATTGCAAGGTTTGGTGGTTAGGCATTGGTAAAACCTGGTTTATGGGAGGGGAGGTTGTGACCTTTACCTGCCCCTCCTCTTTAAGGGTATTCCATTAAAGGGATCTGGGGGTGTGGATCTCGTCCAAAGCCCAGCTAGGGGCTACGGCCATGCCACGACCCCCATTGGGGACCCTGGGGGAGTTCTCAGTTGATGTACATCAACAGCCCCCCCCCCCTGGTGGTTCATCCTTACCAGACTACCTGCATGACAGGCAGGAGTCAGACATAGTTGGGTCAATTTCAATGCCTAAGCCAATAACTTCTCACATTCTGTAACCAATAAAGTTGTGTCCTTAATTATCCCATTAACCTAAAATACTGGTGTCCATGTATTTTATTATTCAATGGTGACTGGGAGTGGCCGCCGGGACCATATAACACCAGTCCTGAGGGATCTGCATTGGCTCCCAGTACGTTTCCGAGCACAATTCATAGTGTTGGTTCTGACCTTTAAAGCCCTAAACGGCCTCGGTCCTGTATACCTGAAGGAGCGTCTCCACCCCCATCATTCTTCCTGGACACTGAGATCCAGTGCTGAGGGCCTTCTGGCAGTTCCCTCATTGCGAGAAGTGAGGTTACAGGGAACCAGACAGAGGGCCTTCTCAGTAGTGGCGCCCGCCCTGTGGAACGCCCTCCCATCAGATGTCAAGGAAATAAGCAGCTATCCAATTTTTAAAAGACATCTGAAGGCAGCCCTGTTTAGGGAAGTTTTTAATATTTGATTCTGTATTGTTTTTGACACTCGATTGGGAGCCTCCCAGAGTGGATGGGGAAACTAAGCCAGATGGGTGGGGTATAAATAAATTATTATTATTATTATTATTATTATTATTATTATTATTATTATTAACAAATGGGGGAGGGCTCGGGGCCCTGATGTGCAATGCCATCTCTCTCTGGCATGACTGCTGCCACTGCTTCCTTGAGGGATGTGTGACTGGCTTAAACAGGCACAGCTTGCCCTATCCCCAAGCATGAGGCATAGTTGCACAACATCCACACAAGAGCTCCGCCCATCCCGCTCCGAAATCAGTACACCCCACGCATTCACTTTACCAGACTATGAGGATTTGGGGTTGTTGTTTTTATTGCTTCCTCTAAAGGTGCCTTCTTCTGGTATAAAATGTGTGAAAGTTCAAAGTGTGGAGATAGCTGAATATGGTTGAACCATTGCATTACATTGGGAGAACATTGGTTTGATTACTATTTTTTATAGCTTACTTTTTTACTGATAGATGTCAGCAAATACATAGTAATATCATCATTGCGACATGCAGAATTTTCTTTGGACAACTTTCTTCAGGGATATGCAGTGGAAACCAATGTTTCAGCTAATTAAGAGCACTGAATTTCATGAAAGGTATCCTGAAACGAGGGTGTGGTTTACTGAATACCCCAGCTGCTCTAAAATCAGTTTGAGAACATGGGCACAAGATTCTCCATAAAATTTCAGTGACTGGAGAGGCCCTCCTGTTTGGGAAGGTTCAGAATGAGTGCACCAGATACTTCTATTTTAGGAGGAGGGAATGAGCAGAGAAGAGTGCCTCCCCCCTCCCCAATAAATGAGAGAGGAAAATAGGTTTTGAGAACAGTTTATTCTGTTTCAAATGGCAATGAAGTTACCCTCTGGTATATGATAGCAGAAGAGAGATTGGCTGGCTAGACATTAAGAAAGGAGAAATTAAATATCGCAAAAGTATTCAATATTGCCCACTTGACATACCTCCTCTTTACGGTTCCCTTAAAAACAACAACCCCAAAATGTGACGATGAGCATCCAGTTTCACCAGACACACCAATTAGTTCTGTTGCTGTGCAGTTTTCAGGAGCAATTGTATCATTAAAGCATTTTAAATGCACTGTCAGCAGGAAACATGACAATAGCTGCCAGCAAAAAATATATATCTCTGAAGACTATAGCAACTATTTGTTTCACTTTGCAGTGCCTCTTAAAAACCATGCATTTTTCCACCTTGCAATTCAGAAGAAACTGAATTATAAATTCTTATAAAGAGAATTTTGGAAGATATAAATATCTGACTTTGGCAGCTCCTATCATTTTGTGATAGTGTTAATATTTTGCTTTCACTTTAGCATCCTTCATAGAAGGTGGGAGCAAAATAGCAAGATCAGAAAACTTGATATCCACTTCACAGTGGTTTTTTTAAAACAATTACAGTGGAATTCTCCACAACATAGAATTCCTCTAAACATGTGCTTTTTCCAATTGGTTGGACCAGGAATCTCCAAATCCTGATAAGTTTGCTGATCTCTGTACATCATTCTATATTGGCTCAAGCCATTAGATTTCAAAATGTTACTTTTCTGAAAATAATGTTTAGGCCAAATATCAGCTTTTGAGGAGGAGAGCCATTATTAACAGCATCTCCCATAAATGTGCTGTACAACCTATAACTCAGTTTATCTTCCCTTACCTAGAGAAACGTGAATTTTCCAAAGGGGTCATAGAAACAAAATGGAGGTGGGTGGTGGGTGGGACAATAATCCCCATGGATTGGCTACTCCAGGCAGTTTGAGTCTAAGGATAAACCATGATGCATTGCAGGCCTCAGACTGCCTTGAAAAGGCGTCCTCAGGACTACGGATTCTTAAGAGGACTCATAATCCAATGTGGCTCATGAGCAGACCAAATTGAGTATGCTTTTTCCTTCTCTATTCCTAGCAGTAGGCAGTGGCGTCGCGAGAGGACGGGGGTGGCGATCCGCCCCAGGTTCCAGGGGAGGGGGGTGACACTTGGGCCAACCCCGCCCCGCCCCGCCGGCGGGCCCCACAAGCCGTGGAGCGATGCAGCCTCACCCCGCAGCCTGCTCGCAAACCTGCTCGGCGGCCTGCGAGTAAGCCATGGAGCGAGGCCACTCCGCCCCGCAGCCCATCCGGGGCCCACCCGCCGGTGCCGCTATGGGTCTGCCGCGTGCGAGCGCCGGCTCGTGGTGCTGCCCCGTCTGTGCTGCGCATGTGTAGTCCATCCCGGTCGGCGTTGCAGCTCCCGCGGCGACCGAGCAACCCACCAAGCAAGTGCCAGCTCCTGGGGCTGCCCTGTCCATTCTGCTTTAAAGCAGCATGGACGGGGCAGCCCCACGAGCCGGCGCTCGCTCGGCGGGTCCCCGCGGGAGCAGCAACACGGGAGCAGTAACGTCATGACGCATGCATCAGGATGCCCCGCCCCCAGGGGGTGCCTCCATGCGGCAACACCGCCCCGGGCTTCCTACGCCTCTGGCAGTAGGGAAAAAGTTAGAAAATGTCACCACCTCCACTTTATCTATGGCAAATCCCACATTGCTTTTGCCTTGGAAAAGCAGCTGTTGAGCTGTGCGTACACATAAATGTTCCCTATTTTCTTGAGGACAGGCCTTTTGTCAAATGTGTGATAACTTGATCCATATATTAGCAAAGAGAAGTATGTTTACAATACTTAGGTGTTTTGAGGTTCACAAGAGTCAGCTTTTCCCCACAAAGTCATATGTACTGCTGACTTAAGCACCTGAGAGTCTGACTTATTGTACCAGGAAGATTATTTACCAGCTATTCCATATGACACAAAAGCTAAACCTGTTTTTATTTCTGGTAGAACTGGTCATAAGAGACTTCTTGCTGCCTGAAGAAGTCTGAGAAATTGAAGTTTCTGTTTATGCTGTTAGGACAGCATATTAGAGGGCGTGAAATGCTGATATTTTTATCAGACATATACTTATTTGCATTGTTTTAACATTACTTCACCTTCATTGAGCATCCCATTTGTCTTCAAAGGGTGTAACTTAATATCCAAACACAAATTCAAATACTAAGTAAATTAGTAACTTTGTACCTTTTAAACCCTAGTCAATAAACGTAAAGCTAGACACATGAGAGCGCTTTGTGTGTTCAGACCTTTTATCCTCCCCCTAAATAAATTCAGACAAAACTCAAAATTTTGGTTTGTTTTTTTGGCCGAATTTAGGCCACAACTTTATTGATTACAGAAAGTATGTGGTCGCATAGGCTCTGGTTCGACTAGATCTCTGCACCGTGGCAGGTAGCGCTAACCCAGGTTTCCAACATAGGTCAGCCAAGGGTGAACCTGGATAAGCGTAAAACTGGGAACAGGCTATGTCCGCCACCCAAATGTCCCCCTGGACTAAGGCACGGGCACAACCCGCTCTCAGGGGTTGACCAAACCATCGAGTCCCTGGATTCCTTTAACAGAATACCCTTCGCATAGGGATGGCCAGAGCGTTCTCCCATCCTTATCACCTGAACCAGACCCTATCCGCAACCTTACAAGTTGTGACGATTTGCTACGTGGCAAGACCGGTGTTATGTGGTGTTATTTTGCCCACAACATGGGGCAAAATAACCCTGAGATTTAAGAGTCTCCTGCTCTACTGACTGAGCTATCCCAGGACTAATGGATTCTGTATGCAGCACCAGATTTCAGCCCTTGCCTGCTGCCTGATCTGTGCAGCTAAAGCAGAAAACATGCTTATGCCACCTTCACCCTTCGCACAACTGCAAGACAGAATTTACTAGACTGGGGGGGGGGGAGAGAGAGAGAGAGAGAATGGAGCTTGGTGGGCATCCATCCAAGATCTGCTTGAAATCTTCCTGGGAAATTCATGCATTGGGTGTGTCTTAAGACCAGACTACAATCCTTAGTGGTAAACCATTGTCTCATAATATGCTATCCCAACAGAAACAAACATGTCTAAATTTGAAATTAATGCTGTATTCCTCAATTTTTTAAAATCAATCTACTCAAATGTTTGCAGTGATTTCAATTAAGTACAATTGCATCTTTAATTAAATTTCTAATTTAGGATTAAGTTTGCTGGGGCATTTTCTTTTTTAGTGGTGTTGCTAAAAATGCAACTCCTTTTTTGTTTTTAATGGAGAGCAGTTACGAGATGCCTTCTGGATCACCTTGTTGAGGTAGAAAGATTTGCCTTTAACAGGCGCTTGACAATAATTGAACAGCAGAAGTGCTTCTTCCCAGTATGGTGAAACAGTAATGGAAAGCTTCAGCTCTCGAAATTATGCCCACAGAAGAGCACTGGCAGACAAAAGGTGGCAACTAAGTTGGTATCAAATTGCATCAGTGAAACCTGGAGAAATGGCTCAGTAAATTGAACCAGATGACAGTGTTGATGCAAAGAGAGAAAGGAAAAGAGAGAGATGGAGAGTGAAGGTTAAAAATAAATTGAAAACATGGCGAATACCCTCCTAGATGTAATATCACATCCTTTTAGTCTGTATTCAGCCTGAAATAAGTTCCCTATTTTTGAGGCATATTTATATCTCAAGTTGGCTGTAACACAGAGGTCCCCTGCCCAACAC
Source organism: Darevskia armeniaca (assembly GCA_034641395.1). NCBI lineage: Eukaryota > Metazoa > Chordata > Lepidosauria > Squamata > Lacertidae > Darevskia > Darevskia armeniaca. The sequence continues at coordinate 419,325 of JAWWNF010000242.1, forward strand.
ATACACACAATCTGCAGCTTTAAAAAAAACACAATTTTGTGAATCTTTGTACATTCGTATCTAGGAAGGTATTTCTGAGCAGAGTTGCTCGGATCAGTGGTGTAGCATGGGTCAGACACAGGGGCGGTTGCTCCGGGCACAAAATAGAATAGAATATATTTTATTGTCATTGTCCCCAAAGGGGACAATGAAATTACTTGGCTGCTCCATCCACCCAGATAGGGCACTCCACGCAAAAACAAAACAACTACAAAAACACTGATTAAAACCATACAGTATGATACAACATAACAGGTAAGATTAGATGACTTTCAAAGTCCAGGCTTTCCATTCAAGGCCGAGATCGCTCTGGAGAAGAAGCTGTTCCTAAGACGGCTTGTTCTTGTCATCATCGTCCTGTATCTCCATCCCGATGGCAAGAGCTCAAAGAGACGGTGACCAGGATGCGATGGATCTTTTACTATGTCCATTGCCTTTCTGTGGCACCTCATGGCATAAATCTGCTCTAAGGTGGAGAGAAAGCAGCCAACAATGCTCTCTGCTACCTTAACAACTCTGCACAACCCCATCCTGTCCTGGGTAGTACAGCTTCCGTACCACACACATAAGCCATAAGTGAGCACTTATTGTTAGGGGCATAAAATTTCAACACCAGTTGCTGCCTCAATACAGCTGCACACTTCCATCGGTGGGCTCCATTGAAAACAGCTTCTCCATACAAACCAGGGAGTGACCTCTCTAGACAAAAGAACAACTCCCCCTCTCCCTTAGCTCTGTGGCTGCCATCTCCTGGGTGATGCTGACACCATTAGACAGTTGAATGTGCATGCAAACTACGTCCCTCTCACCCACCCTCTGTGCAGTGCTGGGCACTGGCAACCCATGCCATGCCACTGCTCAAGATTTCTCTTAAAGTTTGTAAATAACACTGTTAATTGTGTTGCCATTTAAATTCACTTTCTAAATGGAATTATAGCTAATAGCATTGGCTGTATGTGGCTTCCTTGATTTTAGGGGGGTGGGAATTACACCTAAGGATGCATTTTATTGCCCACCTTTTTTCTTATGACTGAAGATGTGATGCTGTTTTATAGCCCCATAAAGAAAATAAACCTAATGCATTTGGCATTCCATTTTGTGCTCCCTGTATTACGAAAGGCAATTCAAATGGAAAGAGTGAGTGTATATTTTAGCCACTTTGATGAGATTTTGTTCCTTCAATTGAGCTTAGAGAAACATTTTTGCCGCAGTTCTGCCCAGTTCTGCCCACATATATAACATTTATAACTACATCCAGGATTCCGCCTCTGTAGCAATTTTGAAGAGGGAAAATGGAAAACAATGGAATTTATCTGCACTGATTCAAATCAGAATCTGTTGTTCGCTGCACTGTTGCAGTGACTTTGCAAATAAGAGGCATTGAATGCCCACGCATTCCTTTAATTTCAGAATGAAGGGATTACTTTTGTACAATTTTAAATTTCCTTAAAGAGTGAAAAACTCGGCCCTCCAGATGTTTTTAGCCTACAACTCCCATGATCCCTAGCTAGTAGGACCAGTGGTCAGGGATGATAGGAATTGTAGTCTCAAAACATCTGGAGGGCCGAGTTTGAGGAAGTCTGGCCTAGAGTGAAGAATTGTAAGACAAAAATAAACCCTGGTCCTGAGCTTTTTTTCCTACAAAAAGAGATGTCGCAACTCTTCCTCGCCCACTCGACCCAACGCCACCGTGCTGCTCCAATTGCTGTGCCACCTGCAGCCTCTGGTGTGCAGCCCCAAACCATGCCAATGTGCCACTACGCTACAGAGGTGCGAGGACACACCAAGGAGGTGCCGCAACTCAGTTCTGGCTGAAAAAAAGCCCTGCCCTGGTCCTTCCTGTAGTGATTTGCACACCCTCCACCACACACTATGGTTCATACTGGAAATGATTGGAGGGATCAGATTGCAGTACCTCCAGACATTCAGCAAAGCGTGTTCTCCCTTTATGGAGAGCACGTGTTGCGGTGGGGAGAAGCACTGTGGTTAAACCTCTGGTCTTAGGTACTGATATGCATCTCTACCTCATCATTCAAGTAAGGTAAAGGGAACAGAGTTGTGGAGGTTTTAAAAATGATTTATCTGGGGTCAGAACATCTTGACTACTCTGTGTCACATTCTAAATTAATCGGAAGGGAGCAGACCTATGAAATATAGTGCACGACATCCTCCTTCCATGTCCTGCCAGATAACTACTTCATGAAAACAAAAGCCTTACATTGATATTTAAAAGTTTGAGGGCTGTGGCATAATTGGAGTATAGTGTCCCTCATTTCACAATGATTGGTGCTGTTGGGGAAATGCTGGCAATCCCCATACTTCCCCAACAATGCCATTGAAGTTCAGAACTGAATGGGTTCCAAAGCTATCCCTTCCATCCCGGTTCAAATTGCTGCGATAATGGCTCCAAATTTTAAAAATGTAATTGCGCTCTGGTTTGCATGCAGAGCGCTTGCAGAACAAAGGGGTCACGTTGCCTTCAGTGAACACTGAGATTGTCAGAATCCTGCAACTACAGCAACATTGTTATGCAGAAAATAAAAGGCTGGCCACAGGTTTTGTTTAATCCACTTCCACTAACTTTGCATTTCTAACTTGCCTTATGTTCACCAGTCTTCCCATGCATCAATGAGTTAGATCATCAGGGGGTTTGGGCTGGGTGTTCATCAGTATGCAGATGATACCCAGCTCTACCTCTCTTTTAAATCAGAACCAGTGAAGGCGGTGAAGGTCCTATGTGAGTGCCTGGAGGCGGTTGGAGGATGGATGGCGGCTAACAGATTGAGGTTGAATCCTGACAAGACAGAAGTACTGTTTTTGGGGCACAGGGTGCGAGCAGGTGTGGGGGACTCCCTGGTCCTGAATGGGGTAACTGTGCCCCTGAAGGACCAGGTGCGCAGCCTGGGAGTCATTTTGGACTCACAGCTGTCCATGGAGGCGCAGGTTAATTCTGTGTCCAGGGCGGCTGTCTACCAGCTCCATCTGGTACGCAGGCTGAGACCCTACCTGTCCGCAGACTGTCTCGCCAGAGTGGTGCATGCTCTGGTTATCTCCCGCTTGGACTACTGCAATGCGCTCTACGTGGGGCTACCTTTGAAGGTGACACAGAAACTGCAATTAATCCAGAATGCGGCGGCTAGACTGGTGACTGGGAGTGGCCGCTGGGACCACATAACACCGGTCCTGAAAGAACTACATTGGCTCCCAGTACGTTTCCGAGCACAATTCAAAGTGTTGGTGCTGACCTTTAAAGCCCTAAACGGCCTCGGTCCTGTATACCTGAAGGAGCGTCTCCACCCCCACCGTTCAGCCCGGACACTGAGATCCAGCGCCGAGGGCCTTCTGGCGGTTCCCTCATTGCGAGAAGCAAAGCTACAGGGAACCAGGCAGAGGGCCTTCTCGGTAGTGGCGCCCGCCCTGTGGAACGCCCTCCCATCAGAAGTCAAAGGTACTAACAACTATCTGACATTTAGAAGATGCCTGAAGACAGCCCTGTTCAGGGAAGTTTTTAATCTGTAACATGTGTATGTATTTTAATGTATGTTGGAAGCCGCCTAGAGTGGCCGGGGAGACCCGGCCAGATGGGCGGGATATAAATAATAAATTATTATTATTATTATTATTATTATTATTATTATTATTATCTTGGTATTGACGTGGAGGCAGAAAATGAGGCATGTGTTTATCCAGCTCAATATTCACAAAATATATTATCTAGTGTCTTAATATGTTTCTTCTTCATTACTGACAACTGAAAGCTTTATTTTCACCACAGACTGGCGTCCGTGTTGCCATTTGTCCCAATGGAACTAAATTGTGAAAATGGCAAATAGTTTTCTTTGCTGAGTAATAGATCATTCACACACAAGCCCCCTTTAGTAGTCTGAAATGCTGCTACTTTAATCATATCTCTCTGTTGAAGTAAACGCTTTTAAGCAATAATATACTGGAAAGAGAAACTATTTGATTTTATGGTGCCTGAATCAAATAGGAGCATAGGTAGATAGTAGTTTGTCTAGGATATTAAGCATGATTACCTTGGTAGTATAATAGAAAAATACTTGTAATGAAAGCCTTGGCTCCCATATTTTTGGAACATAGATACAGGTTTATTGACCATTTTAACAAGCTCTATGAGAACATCCAGTTTCATTGCTCTCAACTTTGCTTTTTGAACAAATTTCATATTTTATGTCATTTTTTTAATGTTTGTGGTATATACATTATGCAAAAACTGAAAAATACTTAAATGTCAAGGCTTAAGGCAGTGTGAGGTAGGGGCTAGAATATTTATTTCTTATGTGTATATCCCACCATTCCTTCAAAAGGAGCTCTGGGGTATAGACCAGGAAGATCTGGATTAAATCCATACCAAGTTTACTGGATGGCCTTAGGCTGAGCTCTAATTCTCAGCTTAACCTTCCCCACACTGAAAGAACTCAAGAGCTCCATTCATTTCTGGTATCAAAAACTAATCCCTAGGCTCACAATGTGCTCAAAGGCACCCTTCTTTACATCTACCGGTAACTTTGTGTGTGTCTGTGTGTGTGTGTGTGTGTGTGTTTGTGTGTGTGTGTGTGTGTGAGAGAGAGAGAGAGAGAGAGAGAGAATATGAATCTGGTGGTAAATCTTGGGGTTCTGGTAAATAAATAAAAGTAGAACCAACAAGTCTGAAGTCTACCCAGCCTAGGCTTCTTGAAAGAAAGGCAAGTTAAACTACTACTAGTAGTAGTACTAGTAGTAGTAGTACAATAAATAAAAGAGGAGAGATTGGGGATCAATAAGTCCAATTTCCAAAACTGCAATTAATAAAAACAAAACAAAATATCACATTTAAATGCACACGATAGATAGGTGAAGTTGAGATATGTATTGTAAAACATGCATTTTCTCTCTAAACACGAACTCTTAAATTGGGGTCCATCTCCACCACCACAGCTAGCCGGCCAGCCACTCTCTCCCTGCTCTGTCACCATCTCCTATTCCAATGTACTTACTTAGGTGTGGGGGGGAGAGGCATGTGGAACAAGCCTTCTCTGCAGTGGCGGGGCTTTATGCTCCGGCACCGGGTGGCGGAGAGCAGGAGGGGGCGGGGCTGGCACACGTCCCGGGGGCTTGGTGCGTGTCCTGGGGGCAGGGCATGCCGTCTGTGGGAGCGGGTTGCCCAGAGCAGGCGGGGGGAAGCTGCGATGGCACCCCACCGGGATCATGCTGCTGAGGGCAGTGTGCTCCCCCCACACTCCTCTTCCTCCACCAGTGCCTCTCTGGATCCTTTCATAAAAGACCCATGTAACTCTCTGGCACCTAAGAACAGCTCAACAGTAGATTTCTGTGACCAAAAGACAGCTTACAAGCCATTCTACATTGAGTTTGAGTTCACATTAGGAAATAAGTGTTCTGGAGGCTTTAGGTTTCCCATGTTCTCTGGTACCAGGGAAGCTGCTATTGCATTATTTCAGGTAAAGGATATTCTGTGGTTGTTTAGCTGTAATATATATATCGGTATCTATTTCTTAGATATACTGTATAATCTGTAGCTACACATACTTTTAAAGTATATTTTTTAATATATCTATTATTTACTCTTTCAGGTTTTCAAGAAACTGGATTGTGCTTCTACTGCTTTAATTTTGGTAAGTTTTTAACAAGCTTTTAAGTTATAACTATATTGAAAGTGAACTGCTTTTTGAATGGGTGTGTTTCATTTGTTGTCTATGTTCTGTCAGGAAGCATTGTTTAAAGCCTTTCAAACATGTTGCTTGCATTACTGTAGAAGAAATTATATAGAACTCAGTTCTGCATGGTATAGACCACTAGAGTACTTCTCATATTTTCATGATATGAGCACAGAATGGTCAGTCGAAACTTTTCCTCTCTCCCCATCAAATAGCTTGATCTGGGGTGGAATTTACACACATATAAAGAACACTGTGAAAGTGCTCTTCCTTAAAACGTTTTGAAAAAGACATTGAATTTTGAATACCTCACTCTTGCCATCTAGTGTCACATCTGCATATTGCACTTTACAACACATTTAAAACATTCTATTTGCAGCTGTGGAGCTGAGTCCCTGCTGTTCCTCTGTGCAAGAGTTCAATTGATACACGGAGCTCTAATGCCTGCAAGATCTATCTACTGTTGCCTAAAATAATAGATAAAACTTTTAACTTTTGTTGGAAGTTGAGCTTTCTTTCAGCTGCCGTATAAACAAAAAAAATCAACAAGTAATCTCTCTGCGCAAAGTGTTACCATGTAAAATGCAGCCAGCATGTTTGAATGTCCAAATGTGTCACTCTGTTCTGCTGGCTTTCAGTTCTGCTGACATATTCTATGATGTGAGATGTGGACTGGAAGTGAGAAGGAGAAACTGGTGGCATTGAGATTGCTATATTAATCATACACAATTAAACCTGTCATGCATTTTTGGAGTTTTCGCCAGCTGAGTGTTTTTCTTCTACTGCAAACAGTCATATTTAAGTCAAGGAAAGGAGTATATTTGACACTGTCTTTGTTATGTTACTGCCCTGTTGCTTAGATCTGAATTGTCTTCTTTTAAATTTAGTTGGAAACAGTTTGGCAATACTGTGTGTGTCAGCAAAATATATCACACACACACACACTTTTTCTATTTGGCGATTTTACTGTGTTTCCTATTATCTAAGCATTGGTATTTTTCCTTAAAAAATAAATAAGGCTTTAAAAAATGGTTTCAGGATGTAACACCGATATAATAGATTTCTGCTTTTATCTCTCTCTTTTTAGTTGTGTTTTATTGGAAAACGCATTGTCAAGGGACAGTTTAATTCTGTTAAGTGTTTTATTAGGAAATAGCTGGATTTGTATTTGGAATCCATTCTAATGCATTATTACTTAGAGTGTGGATTTTGAAGCTAATGTGTGTTGTAAACAGCACATAATTGAAAAATAAGTAATGATAATATATCTTTATTACATTTTCAAATGGAAGGTATTTGTTTTACATATTCTTTAGACAGCATTGCAGTTCAGGGTGAAGCTATCTTTCTTGACCAGTGTACATGTCATAGAAGGTAATTGACAATCCATGTCCACTCAGTGTCACATTTCTCTGAGTTAGCAGTATGACAAAACGACTGTTTTCCCGCACCCATTTGCCAGATTTCTATTTTCCGGGAAGAAACTGTGTCCTTTTGCCATGAATAGGCTATTTAGCTTCTGCCCCCCTCGTGAGGTAGGGCTGCTGAGATGCTTTTGTGCAATTTACCCAGTAGAACCTCCATTGCCACATGCCATAGTCTGAACACCTGGGAATTCAATTTTATGAGGTGGAGTTCAACGTCACACTCTGGGGGATGTCCCATCATCATAAGAATTGCAGCGTGCCTGATGGAATGATCCCACTGTCTCCCCCACCCACCCATGTGCAGCTCTGGGGGTTATTCTGACACTCCCCAGAGCCAATTTTGTGGGGCACTGGGAGAAAAGAGGGGACAAGTGTTGCACTGATAGCACTCGTTAGGTGAATCACGCCCTGGGTATTTTAGAGTGGAAGGAAACAAACTCCAATCGCCGTGTGTCCGCAGGTTTAATTAGCATTGGGGTTCAGTGATCATCAGACAAAGGAACACAAAGCCAGATACCAGAACTTTCTCTTTTTTGGCTGGGTGTGGATGGTCAAGGGTGTAAGCATCCAATCAAATGGACAGAAAGATGAGAGAATTTGCTTCCTGCCTTTAGGACACATACTGGATTATGTGCTTTGCTTCTTCCTTCCATTGGAGACAGAAAGCTGTTAGCAGAAAATAAATTCCTTAAAGGCACAGGAGAGGTGAAATTACTGCTAAGCTTGGTTCGGGTGAAACTCTGTGTACGCCACAGGACCATGTGAATAATTTGGCTTTGCTCTGAGCAACAAGAGTGCCGTTGTCATAAATCTGGGGAAAGCCCCTATGGTGCAGGCCAGTGCTGATCCAAGCAAGTATCAACCACAAGGTTGAAATTGATCCCATTGAACACAGCTTTGTATCTAATGCAAGCAATCCCTATAATTCTGCCATTAATCATCCCTTGTGAATGTATGGGAGTTGGAAGGCAAACATATCCTGCCTTAATTAAACAAAGTGCCCTTTCTGCATTTCCCAAGAAATACCTATTCAGTGGGGAAAGAGCACTTTGCTAAAATAAGATTTGTGGGTGGAGACATCTTTGCAACTTTTCCTTATGCCCTCTGGCATGACACTTAGTTGGTATGACTCAGGCTCACTGCCTGCACATTTTGTTATGCAATACACCTAGGTCCAGGGGATCTTCCACCTCCACCTTTCCTTTCCTTGTACCAGCAATTAAACAGAATGTCTCGGGGCAGTATGAACCGTTTGTACTCTGTATATCAAACTGCAACAGTCATTCATTTCAAATACTGTAAAAACTATCCCCAGTGTGATCATTGGTTGCTCAGATGACTGGCAGATGGGTATTTAACCCACCTGTCAAACCTGACCTGTAAGGGATGTGGGAGGTAACAATCTAGTCTCTGCCAGTTGAGAAAAACTTCCCTATTCTTAGACTAGATTGGCCTTTGGTCTGATCTCCCAAGACTCTTCCTACATTCTTAACGTGCCGAGGTCAGTGGAGAAACCTGCCGGAGTCATACTGCTCCTTCCACCCTCATTTAACGTAGTGTTAATGTCTGAAAAGGGCTTGCTTCAAGACACGATAAATGACACTTGCAGCAATGAAGTGCCAGCGAAGCTTCAGAGAAGATTTTGTTCAAGGAGATGAATAAAGCATGAGCTGCAAATCGTAGTACCTTCTATGAGAGAGAGGGGGATAGAAAGGGAGATAGAAAGAGAACAGGAACTCAATGCGTGTAGGAAGCTAAGTTTGGGGAACATCTTGCGAAGCAGCCATTTTGAGATGTATTTTTTTTAAAAAGCAGGTTTTTTTTAAGGTTTTCCGTGTTTTTATACTAAGTGTTGCATAATGTTAACTAAAGTTTTTGTGGTCCCCCCTTTAGTCTCTGGTGACATATTTTTTATAAACCTTTCAGCAGCCAATATTACACCTGTCATGCCTTCGGTTTGAGGGCCAATTATATTTGCCTCTTTTGCTTCTGTTGGTGTTTAAAACCTATCACTATTTTACATTTTGAAATGAGTTATGTGGAGTAGGAATTGGTGTTCAGCATTCTCAACACCCCATGCTCTTTTCAACAATATTCCCCCGCTTCTTATTGTGAGATAGAATAGTGCTATAGTTAGAAACAAATCCAGTTATTTCCTCTTCCCTTATCCATGGTACTCTATAAATAGTGTTTAGGGGGAATAGCACTGCACAATAACAATAATTAAAGCACTCATAATTAGGTCATACATTTTCTTCAGCATAAGCAAAACTACTTGGGCAAATATTTGTGTATCTATTTTATATAAATGAATGGATAATTGTACCCTTGGTTCTTACTGTCCTTTTTTCATTTTCGTTTTTAAATAATTAAGCCTTAAAAGGTGAAATTTCTGCCGCAGAGGGCAAGCTCATTGTGCAATGCACATTTCGTATCTTAGTTAAGCCTTGTAAGGTAGTGGCATTGATGTGGCATTGTAGAAAAAGAAGAATTCTGCTTAGAAAATGAGTTCCACTATTGCTGTCTTTTTAAGGCTCCTCTGTGTGGCTTTCGTAGATTTGAGATATGTGATGTTATGATAATACATTATGCCTCTGATTAAGTGGATTCTATGCAACAAAAGATTATGCCATTACGAATGTGTTAATCTTGCAGGGAGAGTGGGTGGGCCTGAGGGTGGTGAGCTAATTTCCCCTACCATAATGCATATTTATTTACAATATACACATTTATGAACCTGGAAAATAGGACTTGGAACGTCACCTCGAGATACCAGCAGGTACAACATATATTTTACTGTGGTGGCGCTGAAATTAGTCTCTGTTCTGCATGCAAACGTGCAACTACTGGAGAATTTCCTGCTGCTTAAGTGGCCCCATTGTGAAAGTCAGCTTTTGCTTTGAGGTGCTTTTATTATTCATAGGGCAGCTCTGCAAATAGGATTGTACTTTTCAAAATTGCATGAGACACACTTCCACAAGCCTTGCATTTTGTAGGTATCCCATGATAGTGGTTCTGAAACAACCTTTCAGGGAGTTATAAGTTTGGCCTCTGTATTTAAACTCTAGAAATGTTTGAGTGATTGATAGACGTCTAACTCCCTTTTTTGTGTGCAGAGTATATAGTGTATCACTTGGGTGATATATACATTCACTCTCAAACTACAGGCAATGAATCCGAGATTGTGTTTTCTTTTTTGAAAGTAATTTTATTTGCAACAAAGGAATGCAGGTTAATAAATTATTTCTCAGTGATTCACCTTTGCGGTATAACTATTGTCTCTCAGTGTGATATTCTGGTACTGATTTCTGTGTTTGTTTTCCTAGGCTTTTGCATATACAGTATTATAAAGATTCATGTCTGCAGTTTATGATAATGTTTTCAATAGCATTCACTATTCCTTATTGTGTTTGTTGTATTTTATGTCATGCTTTATGGAATAACATTAGGGTATGAATAATTATTTTAAGAAAGGCGAAAGCTCAGAGGGTTCTATTGTAGATATGGAATTTGACTGTGTAAGGTCAGTAATCAAATCTACCTTTCCTCTTCCTTGTTATCATTGAATAGTTCCTAACTCCAACAAGTCAGCATTTCCATGGAGGGGACCATTGCTAACTTGGATTTGCTAGTAGTAGGGCCTTGGCATATAAAACATGAACAGTGAGCTGTTCAATGGTTTATTTTTATTTGCTTATTTTTAAAATCCTGCGCATGTTAAAGTCATTGGTATGATAAAAGTAGTTCTTTGAATTCTAAATTAATTCATAAACTTTGAAAATCTTGTGTGATTTGGTGTAATTGCATTGCATTGATTCTCCTATCTCTCTTATGGCACGATGCCCAATCTTAAGTTTTGTGAAAAATGTTAAGGCAATAAAATGTTATGTCAACTTGTCAAATTCAATCCTTCTCCCCAAATGGGGGCGTTTTTGTTTTTTAAAAAACTCAAAACCTTTAATGCTGAATACATTGGGAATAATAATAATAAAAAAATAGGAAAATATTACATTTAACAGGAAAATATAGCAGAAACACCGTTTACCTTCCCGCCGGAGCGGTACCTATTTATCTACTTGCACTTTGACGTGCTTTAGAACTGCTAGGTTGGCAGGAGCAGGGGCCGAGCAACGGGAGTTCACCCCATCGCTGGGATTTGAACCACCAACCTTCTGATTGGCAAGCCCAAGGCTCAGTGGTTTAGACCACAGCGCCACCCATCCCCTCCTTGTTTAATACCCTTTAAACTATACCATTTCCCCCCAAAAAGGCGTAGAGCACCATGATCCCCACTCTTTTGAAAGAGAACCATTTTATAAAAGGAATGGACAATTTTGAGCAAAAACAGTCATTTTTTTCCACTCCACTTCTCTTGCACAGCCTTTTTGGTTTCTAGGACCAAATCATTAAAATATAATATATCTTCTAGCTCTGTTGAACCTGTCAGCATATGTTAGTTAAAATGTTTTCTTATCTAGAGTATTTTACTCAAGGTTGTATAGAGTACCTTGTCCACATTTATGTTTTGCATTGAAACCTTACATCAGTGAAGTGCTTAATGTGCTGTTATGCACTTTTTACATCAAGCCAACAATACAGATTTTCTCTGACACAGGAAAAGATACAGCACTCTGGAGAAATCCACAAGGCAAAGGATCATTATCTATGAATATATTGCATTTTTATAGGCTTGGCATCGTCTTTTGTGTGTAAGGAAGCATCTACATATTTCCTTTTACAAAACAGCCCTCACTGATAATTATTTGGACATTTCTTTTAATCTATTTAATTCCATAATTTTAATGGATACAATGAAGAATTGCAGATTAGAGATTTGCTACTCAGCTTCATAGTAAAGGCAAATCTAGCCCAAGGGATACTCTTTGGATTCAACCAAATCTAAGATACATAGTGTTATTAGTTTGTGGGGAGGTTGGTTATATGCCTGAGCCCCACTTCTAATTCCTGGATCCAGCATGGATCCAATATTTTGAATACCCAGCCCAGCCTGGTAATGGCTAAATTGGCATTCATCTGCCTTGGGAGACAATGGAGGAATGTGCCTTTGGGAGTGAAGTCAAACTGCTGGAAGGTTACAGTGCCTGCTGTGGCTGTGGAGACCAATACGGGAGAGACATGTTTCATTGCAGCTGGGGCCACCAGCTATGCAACTCGCTCCCACAGGCAGTAGTGATGGCCACCAATCTAGATGGCTTTAAAAGAGGATTTGACAAATTAATGGAGGAGAGGACTATGGACACTTACCACTTCCTGGTGGGTTCCTGTTGCGGCCTCTCACGTTCCTCCGCCATCCCTGCACAGTGGGAACAGAGCGCACATGGCCGGATGGTCATTGGGGGAATTTCCCCTGTCCTCCTGGGCATCTGTCCTGTGTTCCCACCAGCTGCTACATCTCAAATGGGCCACCCTCTCCTGGGGTGGGGGTGCCTCGCCAGCTTGAAAGGGCATTAGCTGCATGCATGCTCTTACAGCCGGGGAGGCATAAAAGCCGGCAGTGTTGTCTGGCTCCAGCACAGTCAGCAGTGGGCGGCACTGCAACTGGGTCCGCAATGGATTGCTATTAGTCATGGTGTCTATAGGGACGTGGGTGGCGCTGTGGTCTAAACCAATGAGCTTCTTGGGCTTGCCGATCAGAAGGTCGGTGGTTCGAATCCCTGCAATGGAGTGAGCTCCTGTCGCTCTGTCCCAGCTCCTGCCAACCTTTCAGTTTGAAAGCATGCCAGTGCAAGTGTAATAAGTAGGTACCGCTGTGGTGGGAAGGTAAACGGCGTTTCCGTGTGCTCTGGCACTTGTCACAGTCCTCCGTGCACCAGAAGTGGTTTAGTCATGACCTGGAAAGCTGTCTGCGGACAAATGCCGGCTCCCACGGCCTGAAAGCGAGATGAGCACCACAACCCCCATAGTCACCTTTGATTGGACTCAGCTGTCCTGGGGTCCTTTACCTTTTACTTTTACGGTGGCTATGTTCTGCCTGCACAGTTGCTGGAAACTACAGGAAAGATCATGCTCTTGTGCTCAAATCCTTCTTGTGGTTTTCTCACGGGCATCTGGTTGGCTACTGTGTAAATAAGATGCTGGACTAGTTGGGCCATTGGCCGGGTCCAGCGGGGTCTTTTTGTATTTTTAGCATTCTAGCTTTACATTTTCTTGGTTTGACTACCTCTGACAATTATGAGACTTGGTTGATTATTTTGAAGGGTTTGTTTTGTTGCCCCTCTCACGGAGAAATCATGGAATCTAAATCGGGGGTCAGCAAACTTTTTCAGCAGGGGGCCAGTCCACTGTCCCTCAGACCTTGTGGGGGGGCCGGACTATATTTTTTGGGGGGGAGAATGAACAAATTCCTATGCCCCCAAAATAACCCAGAGATGCATTTTAAATAAAAGGACACATTCTGCTCATGTAAAAACACGCTGATTCCCCGACTGTCCGTGGGCCGGATGGAGTAATAATAATAATAATATTTATTATTTATACCCCGCCCATCTGGCTGGGTTTCCCCAGCCACTCTGGGCGGCTTTCAACAGAACAAGATGGAGAAGGCAATTGGACCTGATCCGGCCCCCGGGCCTTAGTTTGCCTACCCATGATCTAAAGGGAAGTTGCTTTCGGAGCGCTGTACACTCTTGAGACGAGAGAACCTGAGCTGTACATGTTAGCATGAGCAGTGGAAAGGAAACGTGTGAAGAAATTTCAGCAGCCTAAGCCATTGCAATTTACATGTGTAAAAAGTCAGGTAATCTAATCTTGTTACAAAAGATGTGCCGAGGATGTGGTATGATGAAAGTGTTATTCATTAAATTGCATAGATACCACATTATAAAATCCCAGAGTTAGAGGAGCAAAGAGAACTGCTAAGCTGATTAAGTTATTCAGTAGGACTGACTATGTGGGAAAATACTCATAATGTTTTAAGCAGTAAAATCCGCTCTATAGAATCTCAGCAGTGAAGCAGATGGCAGTTTCATTTTTTAAATGGTATTATTTTATCTGTACGAAACAGACACACATAATGAGGTATTATGCCTTCTCCCCCTTTTCTTCAAGATATCATTGTTTGGGGCCAACAGTTCAAGAAAGAGAATTGTACCAAAAACGTGTTTCCTTGTTTTAAATATATTATTCTGATTTTCTTCGAAGATGGAATCCTTTTCTAGTTTAGACAAAAGCTAAGAAGTTACCTCTGGGTAGATTCTAAAAATGTTAGTTCTGTCTTAATCCCCAGTTTTAATCTTCAGTAAAGATAGCTGTCACATCAGGGGTGATGCTGAGATAATTAAAATGAAGCATATTTAAGCATGAATTTAAAATATCATTTTATGTTTTACTCTGTTAATTTTCATATAATTGTAACTGTCAGGTTTTAATAAATGAAAATTAAAAAAAAAATTGTTATAAAAAGAGATGCAGCTACCATAAAAATCTTAGGGGTTGAAAGCAAACAAAATATATTTATTGCATAGCTAGATGGAAACCAGTGGCTCACCCAACATTTTTGAACATCCCACCACTCCACATTCAAGAATTAGGCATATACCTGTACTTTAAAAATAGACAAAGTATAGGCATATACTTTGTTTACTTTTCCACTATCAAGTAGATTTCATTTTGTGTCTGCATTCAGTGCCACTGGTTGGAGGTGGTAAGGAATCACAGATTGCGTGTCGAGGTCCCGAAGCCACCCCTCAAATGAATCATACAACAGACAGAAATTTAAGTTTAAGGTTTTTGGCATAATTTTGGCCACAACTTTATTAATTACAAGATATGTGAGTGGTTGTTTAGGCATTGGTTCAGACTATCTGTCCCGCTGGGGACAGAATTTGTCAGTAAGGGAAAACTCTTTGGGAAGAGAAATGGGAGCTGGGGGTCTGACCCCCGCCTCTCCCCAAATGCTCCCAGGGGCTCTTGCGTGGCCCTGGCCCCCAACTGGGGGGGTTACGGACAAAAGCATGGCGAGCCCCTGGATTCCTTTAATGGAATTCCCTGCGCAGCAACAGCATTGGAGGGGCAGCCACAGTCAATCCTGACCCCTCCACCAACCAATTAGTAACCAATGCCTAACCGCCAACCTTACAAGTTGTGACGAATTGCTATGCAGTAGGCGAAAACCAAATGGCACCAGCCAATCAGCCAAATGGAAAAATTCCTACCAGGCCCCTGCCCCAAAAGCAGACGACCCCATGACAGGCATAGCAAGGTCAAGACAGAGGCCTAAAATCAGGGAGGGAGGGACGGGAGATCCGATGCTCGCAGCAAAGGTTAACATTACGCAGCAATCCAAGCATTTATAGTCCCTGGGCTGTCCTTCAACAATTGCAACAAGCAAATCTCCCCAACGACAGCCCAGGACCCAATCAGAGCAGTGGTCATCCAAACACTCCCACCCAACAAGCGAGGGGTGATATTCCTGGCCCCCACCGCAACACGTGCTCTCCATGAAGGAGAACACGCTATGTCATAGAATGTGGAAAGTCTTACCTAGTGTTGAAAGAGGAAGGGGGAAGTAAAATGCAGTTCTGCTGTTCTCAGCAAGAGCCATATAATAATAATAATAATAATAATAATAATAATAATAATAATAATAATTTATTATTTGTACCCCGCCCATCTGGCTGGGTCCCCCCAGCCACTCTGGGGGGCCTCCAACAGATATTAAAATACATTAAAATATCACAGGTTAAAAATTTCCCTAAACAAGGCTGCCTTCAGGTATTTTCTGAATGTCAGATACTGTAGTTTATCTCTTTGACCTCTGCTGGGAGGGCGTTCCACAGGGCGGGCGCCACTACTACTATACTTAGTGCAACATTTACTTTGGCCCCAAAATGTGGAACAATGACCTACTTCTCAACAGGAGCTTTTATCAAACTGAAATAATTAGTGTATCTTGTTATTGTATGTAAGAAAAAGATTTATTGCCGTTGTTTGAAATGGTTTATTTCATGCCATTTCCAGCTATTGAATTGTCTGAAAGCGGGCCTTTTGTGTGTGTGTGTGTGTGCATCATACACAAAAAAATTGTCTTCCAGAAGCCCTGAAATATATTTAGATAGCCTGACTTACGCTAGATTTTTAAAAAATGCAAAAAAGACGCATTGCTTTGATGCTTGTCACATGTGTTGAAATATATAAAGATGTGAAATTGCAGGTGTAAAAATGTTTTGTTTTTAAGAATTGAGCTATGATCCCATGAGAGCTGACTTGGTGCTCGACACAAAGGGCAGCAGAGACATTCACAACTTTTCCTTGTTCTTTCTCCTCCACCACCCCTTTCTCTTTTTAAACCAAAGAAGTAGGGTACATTCTGTTCACCCAGTAGTGTTAAAACTCTGGAAAGGACAATGCATCCCACAGATATAGTTCAAATGGGAGAAAGAAATAGATTTGTTAGACAAAATTTCAAACGTCTTATGCTGGTATGCCTTTTGTTCTATTTTTTTTAGTATCCATGTTCTCCTACAAATCCTCCTGAAATTTGTCTCTGTTGGGCATTGCTTATACTCGCCAGTAAGATCCTTAAATAATCAGTGCTAATGATTTTGAAGGAGTGAGCATTGGTGCCACTGAAAAAGGGTGCAGCACTGATGCAGCTGTGATCACACTTCTCTTTCTGAGTACTTAGCTGAAATCTGAGCTGAGAGCCAAGATTACATTTGCAAATAATTCAAATAAATTAAAATATTACAACTGAGTGAAACACTGAGGTGCAGTTCTCAGGGCAAAGATATGGGGCAGAGGACTCAGCTATACAGCTGCAAATGTAATGTTTTAAATGCATTATACAAATGTGACACTAGATAGCGATAGTGATCTTAATAGCAAATTCAATATATTTTTTAAAAAAGATTTT
Organism: Darevskia armeniaca; assembly: GCA_034641395.1. Taxonomy (NCBI): domain Eukaryota; kingdom Metazoa; phylum Chordata; class Lepidosauria; order Squamata; family Lacertidae; genus Darevskia; species Darevskia armeniaca. The sequence continues at coordinate 436,340 of JAWWNF010000242.1, forward strand.
CACAGTGGTCTTTATGCGTGTCTAGATTCCACCAGAATCAAAGGCTGAACCTTGATGGGTCCAAAGGGTAAAGCCCAGTGCACCTTGGAAGTCGAACGGAATCCGTTCCGGAAGTCCGTTTGACTTCCAAAATGTTCGGAAACCAAAGCACGGCTTCTGATTGGCTGCAGGAAGTTCCTGCGGCCAATTGGAAGCTGTGGAAGCCCCGTCAGACGTTCGGCTTCCAAAAGAACGTTCGAAAACCGGAACACTCACTTCTGGGTTTCAATTGTTCGGGGGCCGATTTGTTTGGGAGCCAAGGCATTTGAGATCCAAGGTACAACTGTAGTTTTGAGCAGCTCAAAGATGCAGTCATTGGTTTCAGCGGTAGCACAGAAGTTGCCTATTCACTGTAGATGGGAACCAGTTTTGCCCTTTATTAAAAATGTGAGAGTGGCACTGTAGTGGAGTCTTTGATCCACGTTGGACTGCTGCCCTGAGCAGTCATAAATCTTCTTAACGAGCCCTTGGCTCCGCAATGGCGTCCAGCCACGCTTGCGTTGTGCAGGCTCTCTCTCTCAGCAGAATCGCGCAGCGCCTGTATTGGCAATTTGAGGTCTGCTTCTCTGTGTCTGGAATAACTGAAGTCCAGACTGTTGCTTCTAAACTACATCTTTATTGAAGCATAAACAAAAACCTGAGGAGTCAAACTCCATTCTAACTACGATGCAATCTCTAGCACACTACAGCATACACTCCTCGGCAAGAAGGGAAAGTGAAACTGAACCTCCCCCTTTGCCTCAGACAAAGGATAATTGCCCAGATACAGTGGGCAGAGTTCCCAGAAATAGCACGACTGGTGTTAACTGCTTGCTGTCCAGAAAACACAACACCCCAAAGGGATGACTACTCTAGCTAATGTATGTCACCACTGCAGCATGGTACCATGGGAGGAATGTACAAAACAAATGCATCTGCTTTCTGCCATCTAACTGGAGCAGTGTTTCTCAACCCTGTGCCTCCAGATGTTTTTGGCCTACAACTCCCATCATCCCTCGCTAGCAAGACCAGTGGTCAGGGATGATGGGAGTTGTAGGCCAAAAACATCTGGAGGCACAGGGTTGAGAAACACTGAACTAGAGGAACTTCAAATCACACACAAGAGTGTGTGCAAACTTACCTTATTGCTGTGTGGTTTGCCACTTGGATCCTCGCCTTGGCGCAGTAGAGCAAGCAAGGAGCAAATTGCTTGACTGCATTGGATGCATCCCTGCCTAATCATATCCTCTTTGTATTTATACTGCTTGACACCTTTTCCTCTCAGCAGATGCCTGTGTGGCATTTTCTTCATCAGACTGTTTGTTGTTGTTTTTTTACAAAAAATAAATCAATCAAAGCAATTTCCATAGCAAAAACTGAACGTTAGCATGTGCAATTAAGTTACCCTTATATCTATTCATTTACTAATGCAATGCTTTACAAAGTCATTGTCTATTTTTAAAAGCAAAGCTGTTAATCGCTTGTCCTGCATATTTTGCAGTGTTGGAGAAGTTTGTCAGTGTTATGTTAATTTAACTTTAACGCTATTCGGCAACGTCTACAATATAAATTGAAGATGTGCTGAGATTGTGCTACTGCCACTCTAGATTACTATTAGGTATAGTGTGGTCTACAGGAAATTACTGTGTTGTATTGTTGTTGTATTATTTGCAGATACAGCAGAAAAAGACACTGAGCTGAGATTAAGGCTGTGAATGCTTGCAGCGAGGGGGCAGAATCCATGTTATTAACTGGCTTGCCTTTTAATTTAGGAAAGCTTTGGAATAAAACAGAGGTGGGGAACTTGTGGACCTTCCAGATGTTCAAGGACTTAAGTTCCTACAGCTGCAGCCAGTAGGGACACGGGTTAGGAATGATAGGAGTCATAGGCTGGGGAATAACAGGTTTTTGTTTTTACCCAGTTGACAACTTGATCCCTGAATGCCCAAGGCAGGTGGAGGTGGCAATATCCCTCATAAGACATTGATGCAAATATCTTTAACCATCTCTACTCTAACATTACCCTTTCTCTTTATGTTCTAATGTGGTCCTCACACAATGCTAAACCAAACTATGACTTGGTTTGAATGTGTGGGCTTTGAGAGATGAGATTGTGGCCATTTTGTTCTTCTCCTTGCTGTGTGGCTGTAAATGAAGTCATAGCTTGGCTCAGCAGGTCATCTCAACCCAAACCCAGCCTAGGTTAGAATGATATGGTAAGCCAAACCATGGCTTAGCTCAGCAGCACAGAAGCAGGAGGATCAGGGGAAGAGCACTGTGACCCAATCTCTCTGGGATCTGTCACACTCACATACAGTGGTATCCGTTCCGGAGGTCCGTATGTAAACCAAAACAGCTTGTAACCCAAGGCACGCTTTCGCCAATGGGACCTCCCCCCCCAAAAAAAATTGTCCGTAGTCCCCCCCAAAAATGGGTTGTAATTCAAAAAAAGGTTGCAAACCGGGACACGCACTTCCGGGTTTGACATGTTTGTAATCCAAAATGTATGCAAACCAAGATGTATGCAAACCAAGGTACCACTGTATTTGCACTTTGCCATGGTTTGGCTGAATGAGCCAGCTCAATGGCAGTTGTGCATATCCATAACTGTGTAGAACCAAATGGTGAAAATATTCTGGAAGGCCTGTAAATGCCATCTTGGTAGTCAAGATAATCATAGAATCATAGAGTTGGAAGAGACCACAAGGGCCACCCAGTCCAACCCCCTGCCAAGCTGGAAACACCATCAAAGCATTCCTGACAGGTGGCTGTCAAGCCTCTGTTTAAAGACCTCCAAAGAAGGAGACTCCACCACACTCCTTGGCAGCAAATTCCACTGTCAAACAGCTCTTACTGTCAGGAAGTTCTTTCTAATGTTTAGGTGGAATCTTCTTTCTTGTAGTTTGAATCCATTGCTCCATGTCCGCTTCTCTGGAGCAGCAGAAAACAACCTTTCTCCCTCCTCTGTATGACATCCTTTATATATTTGAACATGGCTATCATATCACCCCTTAACCTTCTCTTCTCCAGGCTAAACATACCCAGCTCCCTAATCCGTTCCTCATAAGGCATCGTTTCCAGGCCTTTGACCATTTTGGTTGCCCTCCTCTGGACATGTTCTAGCTTGTCAGTATCCTTCTTGAACTGTGGTGCTCAGAACTGGACACAGTGTTCCAGGTGAGGTCTGACCAGAGCGGAATACAGTGGTACTATTACTTCTCTTGATCTAGATGCTATACTCGTATTGATGCAGCCCAGAATTGCATTGGCTTTTTAAGCTGCTGCATCACACTGTTGACTCATGTCAAGTTTGTGGTCTACCAAGACTCCTAGATCCTTTTCACTTGTACTGCTCTCAAGCCAGGTGTCACCCATCCTGTATTTGTGCCTTTCATTTTCTTTGCCCAAGTGTAGTACTTTACATTTCTCCCTGTTAAAATTCATCTTGTTTGCTTTGGCCCAATTCTCTAATCCTGGTACCAATTGTTATTTGCTGCAATAATGTTTACAGTGGTACCGCGGTCTTCGAACGTCTCCATTGATGAATGTTTTGGTTTTCGAACACTGTAAACCCAGAAGTAAATGCTTCAGTTTTCAATCGTGCCTCGTAAGTCGAACATGCCACGAGACTTCCATATTGAGTTTTCCATATTGAGAGTTCGGTTTTTGAACGTTTTGGAACTCAAACGGTCTTCTGGGACAGATTATGTTCGAAAACCAAGGTACCACTGTATCTGTTTGCTTTTATATATGCTTATTAGTTTGCTTTTATGCTATGCTTATCAGTTGGCTTGTGATGCTTGGCTATTGGCCTAGGGAGGGGAGTTATCAGTGCAGCTTGGAAGCCTAGATAGGTGGGCTTAATTGACCAGATGTGTTGCAGATATTAATATTGTGCAATTTGAAGTGACTCGATGCATAAGAACCAACAGAAATCATTGTCCAGGGCCATAAAAATATTATTCAAATTTTGCTAGCAGAACTCTTCAAAAACAAACCAGAATACAGTAAATGATACATCCAAAACATCCATACAGTGTTTACATGCTCAGCATCTTAGAAATAAAAGATAACTCCAAGGAGACCTATAAACAAATGTCTCTCTTTCGTCAACAACATCCACTTTCCTGCAGCTGTTTTGCTTAAGAGCTTCATTTACATCTTCTGTTCTCTGTCGCTGTTCAGAGAAAGACTAGCTGCCACCACTTTTTCAAGATGGCAAATTGGCAACTCAATACCTTTGTCACCCGATCTAAGGTTACAAACAGAAAACAATCCACAGGTAATCATTAACCCATTTAGAACGCTTACAATCCCATCAAAAAACTACTGTGGAAAAACCCCACTGTTAGCAATACATAGTTAGCCACTTTCCATTTTTAACCTTTATTAATACATATACATTTTCCATTTCTGTGTCAATTAAATCTATTATACTTAACAAGCTGACTATGGTGTTATCTGTACAATTAACACATAAAATGCTTGCTGCGATGCGGACAGTCATTACAAATGCTTGCGGTTTCGGTGTTGACTCTGAGTCAAGGCAGCAAGGCTTTGCAGGCTTTTGTAAGTTTTTACTTTCTTATATTAAAGCACTGGAACAGATGACTCTTGCATTTTGGGCATACTTATTTGGTGTCCCTGCATCAAACTTACTTGCACAGGCCCTCCATTGGCCCTGTGAATAAGAACAATATCATACCATTCGTTTTGAAAGATAAGTTTTAATAGTTCATTACAATTTTCAAGTTACAAATATGTTTCTTCCAATGTACGTTTATTTAGGCTAGTATAATTAGGCTTGCCATATGTCCTATTTTTCCAGGACACGTCCTGTTTTTCAGGGGTAAAATTTCTGCCCAGGTGGATTTTTTAAATTTGCCAAAATGTCTCTGGCTATACTTTCTGGATGTGACATAGAGCTAACTGGTGGTTGAAGACTTCCTTTCCTTGTCTCCTGTCCTCCTCAGCAATATATCACAGCTTCTATAGCCTACATATCGTAGGGGTATTTAAAATGAGAGTCATCATATCATCCTCCTCTTTGCTCTTCAAAATGTGGCAACCCTTTCTGTCACATATTTAAGAAATTTCTCCCTGAGGCAGACGCATAAGAACTAGCTGATCGTGTAATAGTAGCATGTCATCTCGAAAACATTCTCAAGCAAATGACTTCAAAGAAGATTCTCAGCAACTGTATGAATTATAGGAGTAGCTCACAGTGGAAAAGAGATAAACTTTGACTGAATGGAATGGAATAAAAGAGTTTCCCAGTTCCACGAATACATAAATTATTTTTTGGGGGGTTGCTTGAACTTTGTATGGTATAATGTGTTTAATATTCTTTTGCATGCAAAATAAATAAGTGTTTTTTTCTTGAGGTTATTTCCTTAAACATTATAGATTACGTATGAAAGCATGTGGAGAGGGGGGAATCCCACAGAGAAGATTTGTATTTTTAGAGTTGCAAACTAATTTTAATATTTTTAAAAATAATAATTCATGCTTATTGACTATTTGGTGCCTGGAGTACCTACTCCATATTCCCGAATGTCATTTTCTATAATTTATTTTACTCACGTAAAAATCAAGGGAAGGAGGATTGATTTACTGATTTATCTAGCATATGTACATGTGTACACTACTTTGTATGGAACAAGAAGAAAATGTATTATGCAAGAGCTGTAAATATGTGAATTTACACCTGGTTATGCAGATACTTTCACTTTTTAGAATCAGTATACAGACCTGAGTTATGGAATTTGAAGTCTCAAGGATGCTAAATTATTTTGAACACTTAAAAATAAATTAAAAAATGATGTTTTCTATTGTTCTTTGTGCTTGTTTGGCATGTGCACTTTGTATGCTGTTTAATGGAAAGTTCCTCCTAAAAAGTGGGATATAAATCCTCCTTAAAAAGTAGGATATATGTTTTATTTATTTGTTGATTCATTTATTCATTCATTTGCACTGCTTTTTATGTTTTATGCTATTTTATGTTTTATGCTTTGGCAGCAGTAATAGAAGGCTGGACTGTCACTTTTATAGAGGAACAACGTTTTAGACATAAGAAAAATAGATCAGTATGTATCAAAGACAATCCATCTCTGCAAAAATATCACTTCCCTTGATTTTTACGTATCCTCCCTACCACTGACCTAATTTATGCATGTTATGAAAATTAAGGTAGCACTTGACTTAATTAGGTTAGGTAGCACTTGATTCAGGATATTATCTCAAATAATCATGCTGGCTGCTAAGGAGTTACCATTTTAACACTGGAATGAGAAAGATACCTGCATTTCACGCATCCTTTCCTGTTTTTCCAAGGCATGTTTTTCCCCAAGAAATACCCGGTTTATATATGCTGACACATTCAAGGGAAGGCACTTTTGAATACTGATTGTCTATATATATAAAATCGTTCAAGTTGGATGTTTGTTAACGATCGCCTTTCTCTGTAACCCCTTGATCGAGTCCGTTCAAATTTGGACACAACGTTCCATACCCATATGGGAGTGATCATATGTACTTACATTGCACAAATACCACATCTTTCCCAGGTAAAAATGAGATTTTGTGGAAAAAATATAGCGCCCTCCAGTGGATGTTAAACAGCACAGCACAACACACCTGTTTCTGACCACTCCTCCTCCTTTCCTAATGTCACTACCACCATCCAATCGACAGACAGACCGCCCACAAACACTACTTCTGGCTCCGCCGGTGGGTATAGAACCACTCCGGGAGGAATAGCCATTTCCGCGGTTTGCGACACTACCTCGACCGGCTGTAGATAGAGGCCGGACGACAACTCACTTTTCAGGCCAGATACCACACCTTCCACAGATACAAACGTGCTCCTATAAAAACAAACATACAGCCCACCACTACACGTCAACAACATCAAAGAAGGCCGTTGACAAAATCAGGACAAAGAACCTCATAGACTAAAATAGTAGTAATAAACAGTTGTAGAAATGAAGACAAAAACGGGAGGGGCAAACGGAGAAGACATAGACTGGACTTCAATGAGATAAGCTGTAAGTAAACATACGCTTTCTCTTTCATACTGTATCTTACTTTGCATTTCACCAAATCAGCCACAGCAAGGCGTGGCCGGGTCAGCTAGTAATTCATAATATCTTGATTTTTAAAGTAGAAGTTGGGGTTTGTGGCGCTTGTAAAGTTTACAGCTACTGTGCCTTTCAGTGTTGACCCTAAATGAAGGAATCTCATAAAAAGCTAGTGAGCCCCACTGCGTTCCCCAGGATTCCAGGATCATTTGATCATAAAGACCTAAAAAAAGTATTTCAGTATAGCCTATTTGAGGAAAATCTACAACACTTGTGCACAAGGGACATCTTAGATGCATATGCTTTGCAATTATGTGTTTAAATTGTGCTAAGGAGGGAAGGGAATAAGCTATTTTAAAATTCTAAGGAGCATGTCTGAAATTTCCATATCATTGTTAACAAGTGCACACTCATCTTACTAAAAAGAATGTCAACTAATAAATAATCCCTAATGTTGCTTCCATAGAACTCACCAGTTCTAAATCAATATTGGGGTGTATGCGCGTGGAATTGCTCCAATGTGATCTCAAATAACAAGTCCACTGGTATCCATAATATTTTCATTAGAAGTAAAGAGTGAACCTGGAAGCTATCGTCTTTCCAATGTATTAGCATAAAAAAATATCCCCAGACTGACTCTAGGAAAATGTTTTATGTGTCCTTTTTAATAGGAGCTCTAATTAACACAAAAAATAAATTGGATATCCCCTCGATGGCCTGTATATGCATATAAGCAAGTATAGAAATTCATTAATGTTACATGGTAGCTGTTACGCTATCTTGGAGCATCTCCTTTGAACCTGGCCACCCTAGTTGTTCCTGTGAAGAGTTATGATTCAGCTCTGGCTTTCCCTATAGTTTTGACTAGATGTGGCTGGAGGCATTGCTATGTACCCTGTTTCCCCTTTTTTAATACGTAGTCATAAAGTAAGCCATGGCAGGGGTTTTTTTTATCTTTGTGAGAAGTAAGACGTACCCCAAAAGTAAGCCGTGGTGCCGCCATTGTTCCCGTCGCCTCCTCAGCCCCTCCTGCATGCGCAGGGAGCCAGCGAACCAGTGAGAGGCACGGGGGGGCGTGCCTCTTGCGGAGTTCTGCCCTGCCTGCTTAGCATGCAGGGAGAGGCGCAGGGGGGGGAGACGCCTCTTCCTGCCCCGCCTGTCCCCCGTGCACAGTGAGCCAGTGAACCAGCGAGAGGCGCGGGGGGAAACGCGCCTCTTGCGGAGTTCTGCCCCGCCTGCTCAGTGCGCAGGGGGAGGCTGTACTGTACCATACTGACGTAATAAAAATAAGACATCCCCCTGAAAATAAGCCACCCTGTGTTTTTTTGAGGGGGAAAAATTATAAGACGGTGTCTTAAAATGGGGGAAAGACGGTACATCAGAGGAAAATGGGGAGAGCAAGACAGTTTAAGGATATGGAAAGGCGTGTAATTACAGGGAGTTCCTGCTAAGGCATATATATATATATATATATATATATATATATATATATATATATATATATAATTATTATTATTAAAAAGGGTGCACCATTACATTTGTACCTGACTTGAATTAAAGTCTGTTTTGCCCAATCCATGTGGCACTTACCATGAAACACATTTATGGCAATACAAAATTGGTTAATGGCAATAATTTTGTGTGTTTGTGTTATATATGAACAACCTCAAGAAGGCCTCTTCCGGTCGGCGCGCCGGAGGGAACGGTTGGGGGGACATGTCGCTCTTGACATTCCCCGAACCGACCGGGAAAAGGGGAGCCCGCGACAGCGTAGCGGCCCCCAAAACTCCCAGGTAGAGCGACCCGGGACCTACTGATCCGGCAGAGCTCGGAACGCCTTCCCTGCTCCAAGAGAGAGAGCGGGGGGAGGCGGAGCTCAGCGGATCGCAAATCCCCCGTCGGGTTGAAGCTGCGGTGACCGTCACTCTCGAGCGCGCCGATTCCTTTAAAGAACAACATTTGGACCTGGACTAAGTGAGTAAAACGCAATTTGGACTTAATTTGACAACTGCCTGGGATTTTAAACACGGAGGTCAATCCCTCGCTACTGTGACATTTGATCAGGAACTTTGTATCCGATGCAATGGAACTGTAATTTAAAAGGGAAAATTTGTAACAGAGATTCAATCTCCCTGCCACCCCTGGTCATGCGGGCTCCTAGCTGATAAAGTGGAAAAAGGGGTTTGAAAATATGGGAATTGAATTGGACTGTTGGATTTGAACTTGGACTTGGACTGTTTTTGACTGCGAAAAACCGTGCCCTTAAAATGGCGGAGAATAACTGTAAAGCTGGCTGGGAAAGAGTGCTTGAAAAAATACAGGAAATAAGACTTGAAATCCGAGCCAGCACAGAGAAGATAAGAAGTGGCCAAAACAAGACTGATGTTATGCCAGCTGAACCTGAAAAAGAGGAGGGAGAATCCCCCACCAAGGCCATGCGGAAAAAAACAGCCTGCAGGAAAAAAGCACTTAGAAGTCAGAAAACTGGAGTTACCAAAAGACAGAAATTGAAGGCGAAAACAAGAAAGAAACATCCTAAAAGAAGAGGAATGATTGGAAAGGCACCTCAGATGGACTTACAGAGAAGGATTCGAGAAAGAGGCCAAATTCCACAAGAGACTGTATGGTATTGGACATTGGAACGATTGGGGGTGGGGTAAATGGATATATGTGATATCAATGGGGAATTTTTTTTTTAGATTTTGAAAATATGGTATGGACACGGCTAATGTTAAGAATAAGTAAAAGACCTAACAAAGCTAGATGCCTGGAGACTAAGGGGAGGCGGAGGGGACCATAAGAAGAAATAGAAGTAGTTAAATGCAGAGGTGTGAAATTAGTAATGTTAATGAGTATATTAGACGATGATTAAAAAGAAGAAATATGGACCTGATAAGAGCATAAGATGTTGAAATACGAAAGCAATAGGGAGGAATTGAGGGAGTCATATGGGATATGTAATAGACATAAGAATGGCCTAGCCTGGGAGCAGGGCTAGGCCGTGGCAAAGTAAAGGCATAATATTATTAAAGTCAGGGTCAACAGGAATGGGTATACCTCTGTGAGAGGGAGGGATGAATTAAAGCCTCCCATGGTGAGAGAGGGGGGGCAAGAAAATCCTGACTGGAATGTAATGTGCTTATAAAATTGTAAAACCAATAAAAATTATTAAAAAAAAAAAAAAAAAACAAGAAGGCCTATCAGCCCTGAAAGTCAGCATAAAAACACTGAACGAATGAATAAATAGTTGGCACAAAAATGCTGCAGTTCTATGTGCCAGACTGGTGGTCAAATTTGTAATCAGTTGGACCACGTATAAAGATAGCCATCACAAAATGTCAAGGGCACTTCCCAACCAAACTATCTGCACATGGAAGATGGTTAACTCTTTGTTGCTAAAGGTAACATTTACAGTCACTTCTGCAGTTCTGGATATCTACGCACACCAGTCTAGCTTTACATACAGTAGCTGTTCCCAGGTTCGTGCTCTAAGGAGCAGTTGCAGTAACAGGGGACCACTCCCCTTCCACTAGTTTATGTACCTTCCCCTGACAGGCTGTGCACATGCAGCCGGAGACTGCTCCTGCATGGCAACTTCCTCTGCTCATCCCTTTTCATTCCTCTCCTAGGTCTGGGAGACAGTGATGCAGGAGAGTGTGGGGAAAACGCCTGGCCCTTCACCTACCTGACCTGCCTCTTCCTCCTCTTCCTCCGACCCATCCCGTGCTCCACCCTCCAGCTCTGAAGCTTCCCCTGTTTCTGAAGCTTCTGACTCTTGCTTCCTGGCCGGGTTACCCACAAATCACTGCCCCCCTCTCCCGAGTCAGGGCATACTTGCCAGTGTCCTGCCAGTCCCTGATGCATAAAATTTAATTACAACCATATAACTTCGTTATGATTATACCAGAATCAGCCATTCCTTCCCTTTCTCCTTATAGGTTCTGTAAAGATGCTTAAAAGAAAACAAACAAGCACACACAACAGTTTGTGTCTTATTCTTATTGTGTCACTGTCTTATTCTTCCTATGAGAGCCAGTGTGGTGTAGTGGTTAAGAGCGGTAGACTCTAATCTGGTGAACCGGGTTTGCGTCTCCGCTCCTCCACATGCAGCTGCTTGGTGACCTTGGGCTAGTCACACTTCTCTGAAGTCTCTCAGCCCCACTCACCTCACAGAGTGTTTGTTGTGGGGGAGGAAGGGAACGGAGACTGTGAGCCGCTTTGAGACTCCTTCAGGTAGTGATAAAGCGGGATATCAAATCCAAACTCTTCTTCTTCTTCTTCCTACAGTGTTTGTAACTGCTGCTCACAGTCAAAACTACAGATGGGCAGATTTACCTAGTTTTGTACTGCTACAGATGCTGCATAGAAAACGTTGCTGATAGACAGCCAGAACTAAATGATGATGTTCATAACTTTTCTTGCCCTAGCACCCCACTATGCAATCTTTCCAATTTAATATGAAAATATTAATCCTGGAACTTATATACGCACAGTTTGCTCCAATAGTCATTTACTACCATTGGACCCAATCCCCCTCCTGACTTACTGATCTGCAGTAAGCAATGGGCAGCCCATGGTTCCTCAAGGGATCACCGATGAAAATTAAAGTACAAAATGAGATGAGCACACAAGTGTGTTAGGCTTCCTTTCTGTGCTTGTGTGCATTGCTAAGGTGGTGGGAGAGAAAAAAACCAAGCATGATTTGAAGGAATTAAAGCAATCTGTATACTGAAAGGAATCTCCACATCATCCAAAAATCCAATTTCACTCCTCAAACAATTTCATGTAATTTGGAAACCCAAAATTGGGAGAGAAACTGAGACAGGGAGAATTTTGCAAGTAAAACTGATCCATGGTGAAATAAATTGCACAAGCAGGTGATCTGCAATTCACAGCATGCAATTAGAGACTCCTGATGTAATTAGAAGGGATTTATTCTCCAACATATATCTGTGCTAGTTTGAATAATAAAACTCCTGATCTGTGAATTCCAACTGATGTCATCAGTAACACTTGGTACGAAAAGGAATGAATTTTCACATCTAATCTTTAAGTGTTACACCTGAGATTCACCTGCACGGGCTGCCAGATAGCAACCTTATTCACATTGTGTCACTGAAGAACTGCAAACACTGAAACAATGTCTCAGGTGGTTATTTTTGCTGTATGTCATCTGACACATCTTCAGCTTCACCAGGCACAATCGTGAACTAACATCCTCTCTCCTGACGTGGCCCCTGGCATACCTCAGAGCAGGCCTAGGGCTGTTCTAAATTAAACTGGCTACAGTAGTCCCATGTGGACCAGCCAAGATGGCGACACTGCTCTTCTCCGAAAGTCCTTGAGTTCTGCTTAGCCATTGTTTCTTTTCTTCCTTCGCTTTCATTTTATGGAAACAAGGAATGAAGAAAGGATGAGGGAAGGAGTTAAAAGTACTGGTGTGCTAACCAGGGCAAACAACATAAAGGGGGCTATAGGGATAGTGAAGATAGCTGGGAATCTGCCAGACTGTGCAGCCCCACCCCAGCCAACATTGGTTGAACTGCTCTGATATAATAAAATGTTACAGAAACAACAACAACAACAACAACATGGTGAAGCAACCATAGCTGTCAACTTTCGGATTTGAAAATAAGGGATTTTCCAAAACTTTCGGATTTGAAAATAAGGGATGCCGCGAGGGCGGTGCAATGGCACCAAGTAGCCTCACCACCCTGTGCTCCAGAGGCTGCGCACGAATGGGTGAGCGAAAGAGCGAGCGCATAGATGGCAGACAGGCTGTCTGTCTGGTTGGGCGTGAGGGTCTGGCTGCACAAGGCATGCAAGCTCCGCCCCCAGTCGGTCTCAGACTCCTTATTGGCAGCCGAGCAACGCAGCTGAGGAGCCTCCCTGGCATGCAGGGAGGGAGAGGAGCTGCTTCCTTTGAAATCCGGGAAATTTAAGGGATATCAACAATCCGGGATAGCAGTGGGAAACGGCATTGGAATAAGGGAGTTTCCCACAAAAAAAGGGAGGGTTGACAGCTATGGAAGCAACTAGTAAGTAAAACAAATAAACTTAACAAGTGGCCTGAGGTGGCAATTCTATTTTGATGATTTTTCATGGTCTTCTCCCTTACCGGTATTTAATCCCTGGATATTCATCTGAAAATCTGAGTGCTGTAGATTTTAACATTGACAAGAACACAGATCTGGGGCTTTGTGACAAGCACAGCATAGGAAAAGCCTTTAGAACAGCAGCACCTACCGTGGTTTGTTTCTGGAATGCGAACTCCTTTCACTATTCAATTTATTGCAAGCAGTGCTTGCAAGTTGGATACTGGACATGTTCGTTCCTTTATATCTCCAGATGCAGTGGGAAAGAAGACAGTGATGGCTATTACTGTCTATTCTCTACTCGGTCATTTTGACTACCCCTGCTGCCTCAACTGCTGTCATGATCTGGAATCCAGGTGTTCCCTGCAGCAGGTATCGGAGGAGGCAGCTGACAGTCCTGAGGAGGGAACAGTCAAGCCTCGCAGTCTCTTGTATTTGAAATGTTAAGAAAGGTTCATTATGTACAGGTTGTGAAGTGGCAAACCCGATTTAACAGTTGTAGGGCTTTGTGAGTTAAGATGGAGTAGAGATTTTAAGAGACAGATGGGAAGGGACTCTGTGAATAGGGCAAGGGAGGGGTGAGGTGGAAGAGAGACACATCTGTGAAGCTTTCCATCTTCTTGGGTCTTCAGTCTTTCTCCAGGTTGGTTGCTATGGGGGGGTGGGGTGGGGGAATTGTCACATCTTGAAGTACACTGAATCTTTTCCCTCCTGTTGGGCTCAAGTCAGGTACCTTCTGAGATGCCACCTGATAAGTCCATGGCTCAGATGAAACTCACTTAGCCCCGCTAGGCTACACCAGCTGTTGCTACAGCATGTAACCTGAACTTGGTGTAATGGCAACGCTATGAGTGGTGAATATAACGATAGCACAATGTAGCTGCATTGATTTATATTGCCTCTGAACCTGGGAGAAAAGAGGAATGACAGCAGTGTTCTAAAAATCACCTTTTAAATTTTATTTTTTACAAAGCCTAAATATAAATTACTTCGATGAAATGTTTCAACTTATATGTACACATCATATCTTCTATTATTTTAAATTCTGTTTTATTCTTTAAAAGGAGGAGGGGGAAAAACAAGCTCACATAATATGTTCAATCATCTTTAAAAAAGGGGGGGGGAGTATATTCCTGCAGGCTAAAGAAGAAAATGAGATGTCATTTAGCTGTTTCACTGTTTCTGAATCTATTGTGGGTGTACTTTTCTCCATGGTGAGATAAGCTCTGTTTGTCTAGCATAGGGTATAATCTTCCAATCTTCTTTTTCCCAAACTAGACAAACATAATTATCACAAATTATATGGTCCAACTGAACAGGAAAGATACATCATTATTAAAAGTCTTTCTCTCACACACCAGTATTGTCTGTGGGCAGCACGGCCAGTGGGACGATGAGAAAAGGAGGTCGTGGATTGATCTTTTGTAAGTTACAAGTAACAGTAATAGTCCTAAACTGCATGCACAAACCCAGGTAATGCCATTTTTATATTGTGAACTGCCCTGAGACCCGTGGGCACAGGGCGGGTATATAAATTTATTAAATAAATTAACAACAACAACAATTTTCTTGACCCCAGTGGATTGCAGTAGTGAGGCACTATGTATTTTGTGTTGCTGCTGGTGATGGAATTTCACTGAAGAGCTCACCACATGCCCATTTACATTTAAAAATTGTCAAGTGGCAAGTATTACACCAGTATATAAACTGCATCCTTATCCGTAACTAGCTAGAACTGGATTAATAGATCTGATAAACTAGCTAGATCAGGAGCAAGTGCTAGATCTGTGTTGGGTACTAGGGTGGTAGATACATTCATTGCCCTGCATTGGGAGCATGTCTTCTCTTAGGCAAATGCCAGAGTCTGCGGAATGAATTGTAATTTCAGGGAGCCCACATGGCAATGTCAGCATCTGTGGCCAGATTTTCCCGTAACAACGACCATATTTCAGTCTCAGTAACTGAATTGCTATCTCAATATCTGAACAGATATCCACACAAGCTTTAATGAATGAAGGGTGTGATATAAAATTATTCTATTCCTGTTATAGTAAATCTTTTTCCCTCTTACAAGCTACACAGATACATTGACAAACTGTTTTGAGTTTTTGGGTTGATTTTTTCACAGCATGGAAAAGGCATCCAGGCCTTTGTAAACTGAGATTTTCAAACTGTTAATGGGAATTATTTGATCACGCGAACAGCATTAGTAAATCTGCTGAGGCGGCTGAAATGTATCAGTTTGACTCTAGTAATTGCTGAGAGATAAACAATTAGTATTCATTCCACCCTATGCCAGCCCTGATCTTTCCCCATGTAGTGAATGAAAGACAATTTGATACATTATTTACTCAAACGAGTTACACACATTTTAAAACATCCATAATGGTTTGTAATGCAACGTTTCCCCCCTGAAATGCTTAGATGGATTGGCATGTCCAGAGTAAGCTGAAAAGATTCACAGTTGGAGAATTTAATGATGTGCCTGTGGAAGACGGGCCTTAAAAAAAAAAAAAGCCTAAAATGATAAAATATGTGTGGCAAGTTCTATAAGCCTATGCCTTGAAAAACAGACAATTGAATACTTGTCTTCAAAAGGGTACTCCAGCTGTTCAGTATAAAAGACAATTTGTCCCAACGTGATAAAATCTTTAGTTTATATATCTTCACAACTGTCCACTGATCTGATAAAAACGTGACTCCTGTTAACTTGGCAATTCGAGCTATAAAGGAAGCATTTAATTTCACCGCTCTCTGAAAAAGATGTGGTCTAGATATTAAGTGGCCTAAACCTTTTGGCAAGAGGGTTTGATTTCAAGCCATTTTTAGAGGCCATGGTTCCTTTCTTGATATCAAGCCCAAACTCAGGGCCCAATACTAGCATATGGGCAGAGTACCTTATTGTATCAGTTATGTTGGTCTCCTAAGGCTTTCCTGGACCGCGGGATGGGGGAAGGCTAAATTAGATATCACATGGCAGAACAATTAGGGACCCAGGTGGCGCTGTGGGTTAAACCACAGAGCCTAGGGCTTGCTGATCAGAAGGTTGGCAGTTCGAATCCCTGCGATGGGGTGAGCTCCCGTTGCTCGGTCCCAGCTCCTGCACACCTGCAGTTCGAAAGCACGTCAAAGTTCAAGTAGATAAATAGGTACCGCTCCGGCGGGAAGGTAAACGACGTTTCCATGCGCTGCTCTGGTTCACCAGAAGCAGCTTTGTCATGCTGGCCACATGACCCGGAAGGTGTCTGTGGACAAACGCCTGCTCCCTCGGCCTATAGAGCGAGATGAGCGCGCAACCTCAGAGACGGACACGACTGGACCTGATGGTCAGGGGTCCCTTTACCTTTACCTTTATGGCAGAACAATTAACATTCCCCCCCCATTTTTTTAATGAAAAGCAGCTGTGGGATGTTAGAAGTGGGGAAGCAAGACAGCAAAATCCCCTTTCCTCCAGCTATTCCCCCACCCCACCCCCCATTTAAAATTGACTCCGATCTCTTTTTTCCACCAACAGAAATTGTCAGGGTGGAGAATCAGCTTCTTTTGTGTGGATCTTGGCAGATAGAAAACTGGGTTTCCCCATTCAAAGTATGCTGCTGACCAGGACTCAGATTTCCTAATCCATTCATGGTATGAGGTTGGCTACACATTTGATTACGTTTGGAGAAGAGTGGAGTACAAGCCTGGATGACATATATTTGGTGACAGGAGTGTAATTAACAGAGCCTTGACTCCAGCTCAATTGCAACAATGGTGTCTTTGATGTCTTTTGCCACCATCATGCCAGGAAGACTTGGGAAATGTCTTCAGGCCAGCATGGCTACTCAGAAGCACTGCTCGCCACTATCTGAGACAGCACTTTTCAGCTCAGCATTCAGAAACAAAAGGGCTCAAGTATTCTGTACCTTGCTTGTGGTGGCAACCTTCAGACTCGAATAAGCCAATAGGAAAGACATCCAGGCACAAGTTAAGGTAAGATCCACAGTTGGGTCATGAAAGGCGTAGCACTGAAGGATTGCAAACTCACCTACATTAGTGTCAGCACTGGATGGGGCAAGGGTGGTTTTAGTGGTATAGTGAGAGGATTTCGGTGTTGTTTGCTTTGCCCATTAAATCCCTCTGCAAAGCAAGTTTCTTTCCCTTCATCCAACTTGCTAATATTCTAAATGATCAAGGCACCATCTGGAGTAATAGTCATGTGGCAGCTACTGATCAGAAGTTCATTCCCTTTGGTCCAGAGTACAGTGGCCTTTGGTGCAGCTCTTGGCTGGCAGTGAATAACAATTTCTTCACCTTGAGCTGCTGAAATCAGTTGCCTGACAAGGTTTAGCCGCAAATGTAGAGCAAATGTTTTCATAACTAATAAAGCACCTGCTGCTGTTGGTGTATATATTATATATGTAAAAAGGTGGGGCTGAGTTCATTTGATCTGCCCAACCTAATAAGAATAGGAGAAAGGAGGGAGCTGACATGAAAACACAAGGATGAAGTCTCCAAACTGTAAATTGATGGGTTCTTCCTTTTTTTTTTTTTTGTCTTTGTCATTGATAAGACTGCATGCCCCCAATGTAGCAATGTTCCATCAGGGTCATAAGGGAGGGAGTAAATATATGGATGGATGGCTCACTCAGTCAGTAGAGCTGCCCACTGCATCTTCATTTGGTGTGAAAAGATTCTGGACAGCTGAATCAAGAAGAGCTGGTGATAGTGTTTCCCCATTAACCATCCTGCTGTAGTCTTCCAAACCAGGCCAAAGAGTAATCCTACATAGATTGCATTGCAGTAATCAAATCTTGATATTACCAGTGCATGAATCACTGTGGCCAAACTATCCCTGTCCGAGAACAGCTGGAGTTGGCACACCACCACACCTGAGCCTACTGCAACAAGCATGGATCCATGAGCACCCCTAAACTTGTTCTTTCAGAGGGAGTGCAACCCCATCCACAGACAACTGGCCAATCACCCAGAGATGAAAGCCATCAACCCACAGTGCCTCTAGTCTTCCCATGGTTCAAGATCAGCCTATTGACACTCATGCAATCCACCACACCACCCAGACAACAGTCCAAATCATGCACAGCCTCTTTTGACTCATATGTTATGGAGAAGTAGACCTGTGTGCCATGTAGAAGTTAAATAGCATCATTATAGACATTGAATAACATCGGGGTCAATATTATACCCAACAATGCAAAGATGAAGTTGACACACAGTCTCTCAATGCTATTCTCGGAATATGTCCCTATTGGGGTCCTCAATAGCCATCCTATAGACCCAGTCCATGGGAATATCATGGTCAGTGGTATCCAGTGATCCAGTGAGCGATGAAGAAGCAGAAGTGGAGTCACAGTTCCGCTGCCCTGCTCTCTATCTAGGCCATCCATCAGGGCAGCCAAGATGTCCTGGGATTAATTTCCCCACTAGCTGTTCTGAGAGTCTTAAAGTTTGCTGGTCTTTATTGTTAAAATGTAAGGCTTTTCTGTTTGCCCAGACTTTTGCCTGAGGGGAAGAACAATTCTATCTGTAGGTGGTTATGAGGTTGAGTCTCTCAAGATTTGAGTGACTGACATTAACTAATTTTTGTGTAAGTTTAAATAATTTATATAGGTTTGCCTCAAGAAATGGTTGAGTATTCATTCCTTAAAAATAGAATGCACATGAAATACTAATGCAGCTTTTCTCATCTGTAAAACGAGTATTTCATAATTTGCATGCCACTAGACTTCACTACCTGCACTACTTATTGGAATAGTATGCTATTGGAAAATGTCCTCGTTTACTGAATTTTCCAGAGAAAAGATTTCAAATTCCTAACATAACAGCTGCCTATAATTCTTGAGGAATCAACATACTTTCACTTCAAATCTTCTCTGGTGGTTTAAATTAAACGACACTACAAAGGCTGACTTCACATGAATATATTTGGATAGGTTTACTTTCATTCAGGGAACTTTTTCGTTCAATAAACTTTTTCAGACCATCTGTGGCAGATACATACAGAACTTCAGTTCTTTAGAATTATCTGTACATACCCATTCACATATATACGTGTGTGTGTGTGTGTGTGGTGTGTGTGTGTGTGTTAGGCATAACATATACTCAGTGGTTAATGTGCATACCAACTGGCAATTGTGCACATTCCCAGACTTCTTGGAGAATGTGCATGCAGTATGTCTGTGAAGAGGGAATTTTGCACATTTGCTGGTCAAAATGCCCAATCTCTAACTAGACTTGAGGAATGTGCTTATTTGACTCTATTTTGTACAGTCAAGTATGCATGGTTTATAAGGCACATGTCATTGTTTTCCATCTTTAGGTCAGAAATATGCACTCTGCCCCACCCCAGGCTGTTTCTGACCCACCGTCTAATCTTATGTGGCCCTGCAACATATCCCCTAGGGATCTGCACACACACCATGGCTGCAGTCCAGTGGAGGGGGTTAAGTTTACCTGCCTTGGGTCAACCTGGGGACCATTCCCCACCCTTCCCCAGATCCAGTCCCAAAAACATTCAAGGGTGGGGTTGATGTTCAGTTATGGTTTTGAATTCCTTATTAATCATATAGTCTGACAGAGATTAGGAGTGCCTCTCCCCCCCTCCCAAGATTGAACCCTCTGTTCAACAACTGTTATGGGGAGGGCTCGATCCTGCAGTGTGTGGGAGATATTGGTAAGCAGCCTCCCTTTAGGTTCAGGCAGAATTGACGTTAGTTTTAATCGGCCAAGTGGAATTCTGTATCTTTGCCTAATCTATTTTGTTTATGTATGCTGAACGTATGGGATAGAGGGGGCTGAATATATGACTCAATAAGTAAAAAGTATCAGCAGCATATCTATATCTCTAATTTTGACACATCATTCTTTTTAAAAGCTGAAATAATTTTACCAAGGTATTACAGGTTTTGATTTGTATCTCTTATACGAACATGACAGCGTGACATTTATTTTTGATCCTTTCATTTCCTGTATATTTTCAGCTACAAGCAACATAATATGCCTATCACTGAATCTCTCTGTGGATATTTCTGCAAATAATGTTAAGTTTGTATTGGTCCCAATCTTACTTGAACAATGACAGTTGTTATACTTCAAGAAGTCATTTTTTCCCATTAAACCTAACATAATATGAGCCCTTTAGATATGAGAGACTACTGTCTGTGTCTTTTGTTTTTTTAAAAAACCTTTGCAGTCATTCTCTACAGGGAGTGATGTTTAACAAGTATTCTATTTATTTGCTACTTGAACTGTATAAATAGATATGCTGACAAGACTCACTGATGGCAAAGGATGACACGTGCGGGAACAAAGCTTCATAAAAAGAATTGTTGGAACAAAATTTTAAGGCCCCTTATGTTCATTCCTCCCTGTTGTATAGCTTGAAGGTAAAATTTTAAAAGATATCATTAGAGGTATCAGTTATTGTGACTTACTAGGTACCATATTTATAAAATAAGAGAAAACATTACTCTCCTTAGCGAATATTCCCAGGGTATCCTGCAGAATTGTTTTTAATCTATATTGTGAAATGCAATTTTAAAATCATAACACCAATTTATTTCTGCTCTGTTCATCTTGAACTGTATTTCTTATTAATATTCTGTTCTTTCCTATACGTTTATCCCTTGACTTTTATGCCTCCACGGGGTTTCTTTTAACAAATAATGATCTAAGCTACAGAATAGTACTGCTCGTATCAGTGGATTTCTCCCCCCCCCCCCCCGATGTCAAAACACAAATTTTGTCAGATTGTTAATGCTCACCTCATATGCAAGGCTCTTTCTTGCCCTAAACTGCCCATCTCTAAATCCACTCAAAACCACCTCCCACCCATCCATTTAGTTATATCTTCCTCTGGTATCTGGCAGCAGTGGAGGCAAACTTAGAGGTTTGGGGGATACAAGAGCCAATGGTTTTTAAAAGTGAGGGGTTAGCAGTAAAATAAAAATACTGCACTTTTAAATTTATACTCTGAAGCCAATAAAGACCTTCAAAATAAGGAACATCATCTCTCACTTTTTGATGGCAGCGAGGATGCCTATATCAAGGTTTGGGAAAATGTTTGAGATAGTTAATTTGCACTACTGGTACTCAAGGGTCTGGCAGATAGCCTTGCTAGAAAAAAAATTCCCCATAAACAGAAGGTTTCTAGGAGGACTATTTTGCAGAATGGTCTGATTCATATTATGATTAAGGAGGTATATGGACAGAAGGTTCCTCCACCCTATTCTAAAGTATAGGCATATGTGTGATGGTGGTGAGCTCCCATTGCTCTGTCCCAGCTCCTGCCAACCCAGCAGTTCGAAAGCACACCAGTGCAAGTAGATAAATAGGTACTACTGCAGCAGGAAGGTAAACAGCGTTTCCGTGCACTCAGGTTTCCGTCACAGTGTTCCGTTGAGCCAGAAGCGGCATAGTCATGCTGGCCACATGACCCAGAAATGAGATGAGCGCTACAATGGCATAGTTGCCTTTGACTGGACTTAACTATCCAGGGGTCCTTTACTGTGTGTGTGTGTGTGTGTGTGTGTGTGTGTGTGTGTACACACACACACACACACACACACACACACACACACACACACATATGTAAAAAATAAAAGTAGATCATCCTGGGACTGTAAGGGAGAAATTGAGTCCCCACTGCAGGCCAAATTATGTCAGCGGTGTTTTAGTTTCAGAAGTAACTCAGCCATTGACTGTTTTCATTTATTTGTTTGCTTTAAGAAATAGTTTGTAGAAATAAGCTTTGGGGAAATTAATTGATGTGACAAGAGAAGATCTCAAAAATAAAAGCATCCACGGGAGAATAGAAAATACTTCAACTTAATGTGCGACCTAGAAATGCAGCTGGCATTGCTGGTGCAAGCACAGCAGTTTATGTATCACTGCTAGCCTCAGTGTATCTGGTGGCATCTTTTGTGAATAAAGTATCTTGTCAGTAATGGAAATATTTACAACTGCTACCAAGGGTGAGAAAACCCACCCACCCACCCCAAAAACAGAACAATTGGCTGCAAAATTCTGGTAACATCAGATGGTACTTTAGGATGGAAAAAAATTATACAGTTCCTTCCCTTATCATATCTTTCTCTGCTCCCTGTTTACAGTTCAAGGGTGGATTTTAAAGTGTGCAAGTGTTCCTTTTTTTTAAAAAAAAGATGGAAGTACAGCAAATTTAGTAATGTTATTTCATGACTGAATTTGGCAATATTTGATTAGTGCCATCTAGTGTACATACATACAAAATCAAAGACAAGACAAAGAGAGAGAGAGAACAATACATTCTCTATCTTAATTCCATGCATCTGAATGACAAGGACGTGGTATTTTCAAACATACTAACTATATACCCTTTCTGACACTGAACACTCAGCAAATGTTCCTTTCTTGGCTAAACATTTTTATTTTATCTGGATCTTTCATAATATTGTTATAGAATAGCTTGGGAAACGAAACTTACACTTTCTTTGAAATTTCAGAGATAACTCTATTGTGCTCCTCAGAGAGCAGTGTGAGATAAATAGCTTTGTCATACACATCTGCTAGTGTACCTTAATAATCTCAGACATGCCATCATTCAAACTTTGTGAGGAAGAAAAAGGATGTTTCCAGAAGCACCTTGGTGATCCTTTGGGTAAAGCTAAAGAGCCTTGCATATAGAGCTGATAAGACACTTTCTTCCTGAAACTACAAAGGAGAATTCTAGGCTAGGGTATTTAGGTAATATAAACGGAGAAAATGAAGCTAATTTTTGATAAAGTTGCTTTTGACATTGGGTGGCTTAGCAGCAGATAGATGTAGGAAACAGTTTCTCTACACCTGATAAATAAGTAGTTGCTCTGTTTGCTTTCTCTCTATAACAGAATAAGCACTATGCTGGCCTTGAGGGTGGTTGTTTTTTGGTCCCCCCCCCCAGGGGCGTAGCAACGGGAGGCGGGGGGCGGGTCGCCCCGGGTTCCACCCCAGAGGGGGGTGACACTTAAAAAAATTTTTTTTTAACATTTTTTTTTTAAATTTTAACTTCATTGAAAAAAAGAGATAATACACACACACACACACACACAACCCCCCACACCTCACAAAGTGGCGCCATCAGAGGGGGGTGACAGTTTTTTATTTTTTATTTTTTTATTTTTTTATTTTTTTATTTTAACTTTATTGAAAAAAAGAGATAGTAGACACACACACACACACAAAACCCCCACACCTCACAAAGTGGCACCATCAGAGGGGGTGACACTTTTTATTTTTATTTATTTTTATTTTTTTAAATTAAAAATTTAAATTAAAGTGGTGGTGGGGGGTGACAAAAAAAAATTCCGCCCCGGGTACCACCTGGGCTTGCTACGCCTCTGCCCCCCCCTTTGTTTAATCCTAGTCAGCTGCAAGCAAGTCACATAAATAACAGTGATTATTAGCCACCTGGCACATAATTACAACAAGGGCATTTGTACTGGAACACGGGTTGTGTGTATTTTAAGGTAAATTAAAGGAGATAGGTAGGAAACATTTGACTATCCAGATGGTGCTGAACTACAATTCTCATCAGTGCTAGTAAGCATGGTCAATGGCCAGGGATGATGGGAGTTGTAGTTCAGCAACACTTGGAGGGCCAAAAGTTATCTAAGCCACATATAGTCAATCATTTGGATTCATAATATTATCTGCACAGACCATTAATGTTTTGTGCATACGTGTCTAATCTTGCCCCTTTATAAAATTTATTTATTGGCGTGTGTTTTGCGTTTTGTAAATCTACCAAAGAATGAAATAAAATAAAATTGGGGATAAGGAGTTTTCTCAGGATGGCAGGAGGTGTGTCTGTTGTGTCGTGTGGTGTGGTCGTGGTGGAAATGTTCTGCAGAGGAACAGACAAAGAAATGGGGATGTCGAGGAGCGTCAATTGTAGGGGAGAGAGAAATGTCTCTATTTTCATCTGAGGAATGTTGGAGGTTGTGCAGAATGAGGACATGCTGAGGCCAGCAGAGGTTGAAAGGGCTGATTGGAGCAACACCTCCCCCTGTTCCAAGCCACCCTTCCCAACAAAGAGGGTTTAGATTACACCCTAGATCTGGATACAGTCCTACAGGTATGATTGGGAAGCTGTCATGTGGGTTTATCAAGACACGGCATATGCTAGAAATTGAAATCAGTTTCATTGGACTGCAATGCTGGTTTAAACATAAAAATAAGATCTAAAAGAAGCATAAAAGGTAAAAGGACCCCTGACCATTAGGTCCAGTCGTGACAGACTCTGGGGTTGCAGTGCTCATCTCGCTTTATTGGCCGAGGGAGCCAGCGTACAGCTTCCGGGTCATGTGGTCAGCATGACTAAGCCGCTTCTGGCGAACCAGAGCAGTGCACAGAAACGCCTTTTACATTGCCATCAGAGTGGTACCTATTTATCTACTTGCACTTGATGTGCTTTCGAACTGCTAGGTGGGCGGATGCTGGGACCCAACAATGGGAGCTCACCCCGTCACGGAGATTTGAACCACCAACCTTCTGATTGGCAAGCCCTAGGCTCTGTGGTTTAGGCCACACACACACACACACACACACACACACACACACACATTATGAAACAGTTTGTTTCATGGTCTACCTGTCTGTAGATTCATGAATTCAGTGTGCTAGAAGGCAATTATTGGTATTCAGGCAAGTGAGACTGGTCAGTCTGAATATATGTTTCTACTAGAAGCACCGCCAATGATTTACTTACTTAGGAAGTGGGTAATCAATGAGACAGCAGGATCAAACTATCAGGCATTTAGAATTGAATAGGGGCACTTTTTTGTGCAATCCATCTACTCGGCTACCTTCTGACGCATTTGTTTTTTGTCTCCAATGTCCAGCCTATTTATTTGAGTCACAGTTTGTTCTCTTTATTTTCCATATTTAGCTGCCAGATGCAGTTCTTGCTAAGGCTTACTAAAGAATGGAAATTGCAATAAAAAAAAATCATGTGCCTTCTTTAACACCTCTTGTTTTAATGTTCCAACAATTTTGTTGTCAAGCTCTAAAAATATTTACTGAGCGTGGTCTGATGACCAATTTCAGAAGATGACATGAGTGTATGCAGAGGGGTGCACTTCAGAATTTTAGGGATGCTTGAGGAATTCAGTCTTAGAAGATTCTGATATGCACTGACGTGATCTGTTCCTACCAGACTAAATTGCAAATGAGAACTTTTGCATTGTTTGGATGTTCACATGCCGTTCTCAGCTCAAAAGAAAATCATATTTAGGAATGCACATTTTTTATGAAATATATTAACAAATAACATGTAAATGTATGTTTCCTAGCAAGGGTGTTCCCCCCTAAGTCACAGATTAATGTAGAAATGGGACAGAATGGACTTATGGATAAAGAAATGTAAAAATGACATAAACTGAAAAGATACTAGTTCAACCACCCCAATTAAATTTTAATTCCTTGCTCTGAAAATAGAGGCGCTAAAGGAACTTTTTACAGACTCACTACCCATTTCCAATAAATGAAATATAGAATGCATTATCCATAATTACATTCTTTAATTCACACCAGTTAAGTATTGTAACCTCCTGATAAAATCCACTATTTTAAGCAGTTGCAGGGTAGAAAGAAAACCATTCACTTCTGGCAATTTTTAAGCAACATCAGTGGATCATATATTGGACACTGTTACTTATCATTATAGCTGGTAACTCAGCCTAAAATGACTCATCTTTAATTGGGATCATCATTTAATTAGTTCTTTATTTTCAGTGTGTAGTGACAATTAAGAAAATGCCATTGTGCATATGAAATGGAATTAAAGTTGAATTGGTGAGATGCCCAAACCGAAAAAAATCATGCAATACTAGATTAATGAGTCATTTAAAATGTCTGGGGGAAATTGGTTTAGCAACTGAGCTAAATGTTAAATCATGTAACATAAAATAATAGAAGAATGTCATTTATTTATTGTACCATGAGACTTTTTGGGGGTACAGTCTTAACCATTACTTGCTTAAAATAATGGGAACCAAACAGCTTACAAATTACAAAATATGAAGTATCCAAGGCCAGAATAAACAAAACCATATATCGTTCAATGAAGCAATTAGCAGATCTTCAAAGGATCAGTATTTCCTCAATCCAAAGATCGTAAAAAGTCTGCTGAGATAAAGAGATCTGAACCACGTATTGTGGTATAAGAAGGTCTGGTTTGCCACCCAGTTTGCCTCAGTACTGGCCAATGGGGCGCACTTGTGGCCTGTTCAGCCGGGTGAGGCAGACCATGTGACACACTGCATCACTGTGCATGCTTGGTGCATGGTATGGTGGTGGGCCACCCTATTTCAAGGTTGGGTGGATACTTCCCACTCTCTTTCTCTCCTTGCAACAGAACCCTCTCTCGTTGTCTCTCATTGTGACTTGTTGGTCGCTTTGGGACCTAAGTAGGAACTTTTGGCCATCCCACCTTGTTTGCAGGTTGATCTTGTTTCACCTATTCCATACTGAATAGCTGAGTATGGACAATGGATGGTCTGCATCGGTCTTTCCCCTTGAAATGCTATTTCCCACCAAGAGGCATTATTTCAAATGCATGGTCTTCTCTTTTTTTGGCGTGGGTGTATATGGAATGTGACCTCCAAGCTGAAAACAGGGCTGTCTGTCATGTTGGCATATTGTTTGCAACAACAGTTCATAAATAATATTTTAGTCATTGAGTGTCTGTAAAAACTAGGACTGATATAAGCTTAACTGAAGCAGCTATAAAACTTCTTAACTCCCTGTCACATGAAAGTCTGATTGTTCTTTAGTACAGAGCTGGTAAAACTTTACAGCTTTCCAAAGTTTTAGCAGCAATGAATTCATACTTCTCACTAGCATTTTGTTTTGACACCTTTTCCATCACATTCGGCATCTGATGAATAATATGAAAATGGACTTGGAAAAGGAGGGGGGAGAAGCTGTCTGCTGCATTCACAGCTGGTGCTATGGTGCTGTTGTGCCTGTCATCACCTGCCTACACTTAGTTAATAAGCATCTGTTCCTTTCCCTCCCTTTCCCCCCCTTTTCTTGTACTTACAAAAGGTATGCGGTAAAATTGCTATGCTCCATTGTTCCATATTTCTGGCAAGAGGCTTCATTCTCCATCCCAAATATCAATTCCAAGATAAGTTGAAGACCAAAAAAACCCACACCTTCATTCAGAAACAAAGAAACCTCAAACTGTCTAGCGTTATATAATAACTGGATGTTTTCATCTTACAACAGTTTTCTTCTTTGAGATAGGTTAATGTCAGGTCAGTTTTAAAAAGCTGGATTTTCTTTTCACTTGGGAAATGCTTCTATCATAAATATTGTGATACGTTCTCAAAATATTTATTTAGGTAAAAGGTAAAGGTAAAGGACCCCTGGACAGTTAAGTCCAGTCAAAGGCGACTATGGGGTTGCGGCACTCATCCTGCTTTCAGGCCGAGGGAGCCAGCATTTACCCACAGACAACTTTCCGGGTCATGTGGCCAGCATGACTAAACCGCTTCTGGCGCAACGGGACACCGTGACGGAAACCAGAGTGCACGGAAATGCCGTTTACCTTCCTGCCACAGCGGTACCTATTTATCTACTTGCACTGGTGTGCTTTTGAACTGCTAGGTTGGCAGGAGCTGGGACAGAACAAAGGGAGCTCATTCCATTGCAGGGATTCGAACTGCTGACCTTCTGATCAGCAAGCCCAAGAGGTTCAGTGGTTTAGACCACAGTGCCACTCGCGTCCAGATTAACACATCCCTCTTATATATCTGTTTCCATTTCTAGCCCACCTGTTTATTGGGCATTCATCCTGATTTGTTTGCAGAGGGGTTAGATGATTCATCATACAAGTGTTATCCTGCACTGCCCAGTGGATTTTCTCATCACTTTGCTTATTGCAAAGAGTCCGATTTTTGATGGGAAGCAGGTTTGTTCTCTGAGAGCTATAAATCAACCCTGATTGTACAAGCTGAATTTTCTGGTATGTAATTGAATCCCGAAAACAGCAATGGTCTGGAAGCTCACTTAGTACCGGTATCATAAGTTGTGCTGCTCTCTCTTGACACCTTAATACCATAATGCCATTATTAAAATGTTGCTCTTGGTATATTAAAAGGAAAACTGTTTCATCCAGATTGCTGTTTATTTACATGAAAAGGAAACAAGATGTGTGAGATACAAATAGTAAAATTATCATTATGGAATGGGAGGTCCCTATTTTCATTGGAGAAATGTTGGTATGTTCTGAGTGCAAGGCAGATACTGTACACTGCTTAGGGGTGACTGTGATTGATGTAAGTTGTGGTTCAAACATACAAACAAACAAACCATTTCAGGATACTGTATCAGTAGCACCACACCCTATGGAATATTGTTGGCATCTACTCAGAAACTGGCCTTTTCTGTCAGCACTCCTGCACTTTTGGCATGCTCTTTCCTCTGCCATAAGTTAAAGGTTAAGGGACCCCTGACCGTTAGGTCCAGTCGCGGACGACTCTGGGGTTGTAGCGCTCATCTCACTTTACTGGCCGAGGGAGCCGGCGTACAGCTTCCAGGTCATGTGGCCAGCATGACTAAGCCGCTTCTGGCGAACCAGAGCAGCACATGGAAACGCCATTTACCTTCCCGACAGCGTGGTTCCTATTTATCTACTTGCACTTTGACGTGCTTTCGAACTGCTAGGTGGGCAGGAGCAGGGACCAAGCAACGGGAGCTCACCCCGTCGTGGGGATTTGAACCGCCGACCTTCTGATTGGCAAGCCCTAGGCTCTGTGGTTTTGACCACAGCACCACCTGCGTCCCTTTCCTCTGCCATACAAGATACTAATTATTTTACTATCTTTTTCACTTGTCTTTTAAATATCTATTTATTTGTCAAGGATTTCCCAGCCTCTGAATTTGGTTGTTGAAGCTGGACCTGGTATTTGACAATTTCAATTTGCATTTTGCTTGGTGTTACAAAAAAACCAAATATTTACAATAAACGTTATGAGTTTTATTGCAGTCCTGTGAGTGTCTTTATTTATGTACAGTTTTCTCTAGTAAAAGGTAAAGGTAAAGGAACCCCTGACCATTAGGTCCAGTCGTGACCGACTCTGGGGTTGCGGCGCTCATCTCGCATTATTGGCCGAGGGACCTGGCGTACAGCTTCCAGGTCATGTGGCCAGCATGACTAAGCCACTTCTGGCGAACCAGAAAAGCACACGGAAACGCCGTTTACCTTCCCGCTGCAGTGGTACCTATTTACGGTATCTACTTGCACTTTGACGTGCTTTCGAACTGCTAGGTTGGCAGGAGCAGGGACTGAGCAATGGGAGCTCACCCCATCGCGGGGAATCAAACCGCCGACCTTCTGATCGGCAAGCCCTAGGCTCTGTGGTTTAACCCACAGCGCCACCCGCGTCCCTATTTTCTCTAAGTATACCATAAATTTGGACCATTCTTTTTGGAATTTCTCATTGTCCTGCTGTCGGATTCTTTCAGTTAGCCTTGTTATTTCCGCATACTCCAATACTTTCTGTTGCCATTCTTCAGTTCTTGGAATGTCCTGTTGTTTCCATCTCTGTGCGAGGAGCAGTCTTCCTGCTGTTGTGGCACTTGATATCCTATGTGATGGTAGGTTTGTGGCAGGTAGAGCTATGTATTCCAATGCATAAATGGGAGCCTTAAAGTGTGATCTCAGTTGTGCATTGGCACAGGAAAGTCGGCTACAGCCCTGCATGGTGTTTGAAGTCCCTTAAAATGATGCCAGTGATACTGCAGGTGGTTAGCCCTTGAGGTAAAGATCCAATAAGGATTTCGGCCACCAAGCCAAAATGGTCCCCCACCCTTGCTCTGATTCTCAAAGTCTTCTGGTGGCATATAATTTGAGTTCATCATATTTTTTTGCTGGTTTTTTATTTTTATGGAAGGAATATTTTTATTTGATTGAAAGCAGGGGATTCTGCGTCAGCACTTGTTAGGCACAGGGAAGGTAAGATGAAAGACAGCTACAGACAGCCACAATTTCAATGAACCACTCTAAACAACTTCATTCAGAAACAGAAGTGAAATGGATGAACAAATAAAAAAGGCAGAAAACATTTCTAGTATGATAATGTAAAGCATAAAGAGTATGTTATTTTTAATAGTCCTTTACAATGCCTGTTTTGTTGCTAGCTGCGAAATCTGTCAACATTGCCTATAAACTAAACTGCAAACTGCTTGTTATTGTTCTAACTATTTGCTGAAATGAAATTTGTTGCCAATGGTATTTGTAAGAACCATTTCCCTTTATTTCTTGGGAAATAGTCTTACAAGTACACAGATTATTGCTTTCAAGAAGACACAACCTACCACATTGTTTGCAATCTCAATTTAAGGTGGTTTTTCCATGAACCTTTCCATAAATTGTGTGTGTGTGTTTTAAAAAATGCATATAGGTGGCAAATAATTCAGATGTGTCAAATAAGTTTAGAAGTTTTGCTAAATCTGCAAGTGTGAAATCACAGATGCGAGACCACAAGAAAAGCCTTCATTCCACCTCATATCACCTTGAACACATTACTTTTCAACAGAAACCATTCACACATTCAGTTGCAAGACACTGAACATCAGGCTATCAAAGTATATGATATGAATGGTGTACATGTACAATCCTAAATCAAAATTAGAGTCTTGGTTATCTTTCATATTAAAGCAGCTCAAATTTGCATGGCTTGTTTTGTGGGGCATTGTATCTTTCTGTACCTGGGCTTAGGTCCATATGATGTTGGAGGAGACCCAAGGTCAGAAAGTAGCTGAAAGAAGGTGAAGGAACTCACAGTAAAACTTGAAGAAGCAGGTGCGTAGCTTGGGATTACCCTTAGGCCCATAACTCTCACTGAAGGCACAAGGGCCCTAATGGCTTCGAGTTGTTTTTTTTTCTAGCTTCGGCTGGTATGTCAGGTACAGTTGTTCCTGGACAGGGAAAGTTCGGCCAAAGTAATGAAGGTCTTGGTGACCTCTATATTGAACTATCACAAATGTGCCCTGTGTAGGACTACCCTTGAGGTTGGTACAGAAACTGCAGCTGGTGCACAAGGGTTTGGGGCTGGAAAAGCTCCATCTCAGTATTTTACACCTGTACTGAAAGG
The DNA here is from genome assembly GCA_034641395.1 of Darevskia armeniaca. Lineage (NCBI taxonomy): Eukaryota > Metazoa > Chordata > Lepidosauria > Squamata > Lacertidae > Darevskia > Darevskia armeniaca. Next base: position 467,651 of record JAWWNF010000242.1, read on the forward strand.
CATGCACTGATTGCTAACGTATTACTGAGCTAGGTTCAATGTGTGACTGTTATTGCACAAAGCCCTGAACAACTTGGGACCAGGTTACCTTGGGTTGCCATATTTCAAAGATCTGGAAACAAAAGTTGTTGAGCTTTGGCGAATCTAGACTCGCCAAAATCTAGACTTCCGGCATCGGTTGCCATATGTCCGCATTTTCCTGGACTTTTTTTGCGATTTCCACCCAGACACTGCTTGCAACTGCATGCCATACGTCCAGGAAATTCCGGATGTATGGCAACCCTAAGGTTACCTTGCACATTGATAGACTGGAGGAACCATCTTGACTATCCCGGGGTTATCTCATATTCAGTTACCGGTAATTTCTCACTAAGGATTTCAGTGCAGTGGTACTAGTAATTTACAACATTCTTCCTATGGAAATCAGGCAGGCACCTACAATGCTTATATTTTGTCATCTGCTGAAAACTTGTTTGTCTTGTCAAGTGTTTGTTGATTCAGTGTTGGTCATTTGTTCTGCCGTTTATTTTACACATTTATGATGTTCTAATCATTTTATTGTACACCACCCTGATATATTATTTTTAATGTGTTGGTGGTTTACAAATATTCTTATGAACACTATATCTGTGTTCACCTCTCTTTTAACCTGCCCTTTTAAGGCAAAATGTAAAAATTCAGGACCTTCTAAAAAAACATCCACTCTGCAAATTTTACTCAATATATAATTACAAATGGGCTCAAATAACATTCCAGTAAAATAAAACAACTTCTGCACACAACAGTAAGCTACAATATATATGGAAAGATGGAAGAGGAATAAGCTTTACAGCCTTTTGCCAATTAATTGTTAATTAAGTGAATTGCAGTTGTTGCTAAGAAGGGACAGGATCAAAACCTTTGAAGAAATGTTTGAGTTACATAACAAAGGTGATTAGAGAAATTCAGTGTGAACAAAGTCTTGTGTAGAAACATAAATCATACAAATAATTATCTCCATGTGGTGACAGGTCTTAGTGGACTTCTTTAAGATAAAGTCCCTGGAGATCCTATACAGCATTTATTAGCTTCAGTCTCTTTTATATAAACGACAGTTTCTTATAGAATAGAATACCCAATCTAAGCATTCAGAATTTTTGTGCAACATTTATGGGTTGTATTGTTGAGAGCTCCGTTCATTTATCTAAAAAAAATTACAGCACTGCTATAAAACGGACTTGTCTAATTACAAATGAAGTACTTGTCTGCCAAATGTCCTATTATTTTTTGAAACAATAATCCTATTAAATGAGACAGTCAACAGTTACAATCAATTAAGTGTTGAAGTTAGTAATTATGCATCGCTGCTTTGCAAATACTAACCCGTTAGACGAGTGGAATAAGCAGACCGTTAAAAATACTTCTGGTCCTGCTTTTCATTTGGGGTGGCAGGGAGGCTTCCAGAATGTGAAAGCAGGCCACAGATTTTATTGATTACAGTGTGGTAGGCACAACATTGAGTCAGCAGCTGTTACTCCTAAGACCTCTGCTCTGAAACCCAATAGATCTTTCCAGCTGCCCTGGAAACTGGCAGCATACAAGTACCTGGAATCTCTCTAGTGGCACCAGGACCAGCCCATCAGAGATTGAGCTGATGCATCCCCTCAGCACTCTTAGAAGGGTCCCCCTTAGGATTAAATCCTACCCAATGTTATTTCTGCCCAAGTTGAAGATGACAAACCTGTGTTGAAGACACCTAACAATCATCTGCTACCCACTAAGGGAAAGGCAAAAGCCTCTCAACTGAAGGCCAGTTGTGGTTACGGGTTAACCCTGTAAACAGTGACTACTCAAAGCCTCAGAGTCTAAAACTGTGGGCTGGGGGGATCTGGCCATGAGGAGAGGCCAGGTTTGGGCCAAACAGCCATTTTAAAGGGCCTACTGGCTCATCCTCTCTGAGATCTTGCAGGGCCACGTGAGGAGGAGAAGAAGCCCCACAAGATCCCAGAAAAAGATAAGCTCCTCACTTGGCCATAGCAGCAGGTGGAACCATCTCGCAATATGGCTACCCCTGCAATTTTCTTTCTGGACTGATGTTGATATATGCTATAGCTGGCTTATGTTTCAGCCAAGTTAGGACATGCTTGGTTAGTTGCTGCAACTGGTGAAATTAGCAGCTCATGTGGATCTATCTGCAGTTGATGTGCTAGAGATGCTCTACAGAAATTTCTTCCCAGGGGTAACAACATTAAACCCAATTTCCAGGTATACTTGAAGGCTCAGTTAGTTATGTCAGTGATCCATGGTGTCGGTGATCTTCTTCTTTTCCCTCTCTGCCATATGGGATTGTTCACCACCCTAGTATCCTCTCCGAATTGTGTTAAGCATTCTATCCCTGTTCCCCCACTCCCCTGAGACTAATACCACTTCAGGAACGCAGTGGAGATTGGACAAACATAGCAGGATGTAACTGTTAAATGCCTCCCACAGTACTGCTTTGTTTCTCAAGCTGAGAGTCTCCGATGGCTGCTAGAAGTAAAATGAAAGAACAACAAACATGGACATTCATAATCACAGATCCCCTGCAGTACATCTAGTTTGGACCTGTGTGAAAAAGCCTTTAAGTGTTATTTCTGGGCCATTATAATCTTACTCTAGAGATGAGTTCTGTCTGAATCAGAATCTGGGTGAGAAGCGTGGTTTCTCTGGAGTGGAAGCAAGTCTGGAGAAGGCTCAAGACCCACTGGTTTCTGTCAGATTACAGGCCATTTCTGGAAATACATGAGAGGTAGAAACAGAACATCCTTGGACATCCTAGGCTGTGTTATACTCACCTCCTGTGGCTGGAGGATTCCTAGTCAAGTGTTCAGTCAGTGGAAAACACGGCCCACACTCTGCTGCTATTTGTTAGTTGCTATTTGCTGTTTACTGTGCAGTATAATTACTGAATACATAAAGAAGTTAATATAATTACATATATTATCAGACGTTATGTGAACATATTATCTAAATCTAGTAAGTGATAAGGCTAATAAGATTTGAAAATTAGAATACATTTGCTAGGATTATAAATTAATATTTTGTGCAAGATAAGTACTTCACTTCTCAATCTAATGCAACTGAAGTAGGAGGATTACATATACCAGTGACTCTCAAGGAAAGAAGAAAAAATAGAATTTTGTGATGTGGAATGTATATAATTAGGAATGTGAAAAACCCATCACCGCATTTCTGCAGGATTTGAATGTTTGTTTTCCTCACCACTCTCAGATATCCATGGCAAGGCTGATAACCTTGCTTTCTACAATACAGGCCTCTCTTCTCTGAAACACTCTTACTTCCAGAATAAAAATAGCCAAGTTTAGACACTTGACTTGCATCCTAAAATAAATGAATATAATTTGATGGAAGCAAAGTTACCCAATGCTTCCTCTCCCCATCAGTTATCTATGCCTCCCACCCTTTCTTAGAAAGTTTAGGGGTTCTCCTGTGTATTAGAGAAGGAGCAGTACCCCTGGTGGGGGGCACGTCATGCTCCTTCTGGGTTAGTTTGTCCTCTTTTGGTTTGCAGCCTGCACACAGCTTTCACCTGTGGCTCCTAGAAGCTATCAAAAGTGGTTACACCCTGTGGTTCCTAGAAGCTGTGCCAGTGGTTACACCCTGGAAATGGCTTCAACTGGCCAGCTAAACCAGGTGAGCGTAGCAGATGAGTCTTAAACTCTCAGAAAGACAGGCTCTGGAGGACTAAGCAGATGAGACCAATAATGGGCCCAACAGTCAAGAAGGCTGTTACTGCACAAGCTGTAGAGGAAAGTAGCCCATCTAGGAGAAGGTGCCAGGGAAGGGGATATCTTTGGAAGAAAGTTGCCAGGTGCCTTGTAGGATATCTTAAGGGACTTCAACTTTTGATTCTTCAACATCAACTTCGTTGGACTGGTCATGTTGTGCAGATGCCTGGTTATTGTCTTCCAAAACAACTACTCTATTCTGAACTTAAAAATGGAAAGTGTAATGCGGGTGGTCAACAAAAGAGGTCTAAAGACTCTCTCAAGAAAGATCTAAAAAAATGTAGTATGAACACCAACAACTGGGAAACACTGGCCTGCGAGCTTTCCAATTGGAGAACAGCCTTTACCAAAGGTGTCATGGGCTTTGAAGACACTTGAACTCAGGATGAAAGGGTGAAACATGCTAAGAGGAAGCCACGCTTGGCAAACCATCACCTTGATCAACTCCCACCCGGAAACCTATGTCCCCACTGTGGAAGGACGTGTGGATCTAGAATTGGCCTCCACAGTCATTTACGGACTCACCTACGGACTTAAAACCATGTTTATGGAAGACAATCTTACTCGGCTATGAGTGATCGCCGAAGAAGAAGAAGAAGAAGAAGAAGAAGAAGAAGAAGAAGAAGGAGATCTTAAGGAACAGGAAAGGCTAAGGAGTAAGCCCTACACAAATCTGGCAAGGAGTCTGGCAACTCCTGCAGCCAAGCTGTTGCCAAATGTATTATTCTGCTTTCTTTTGGACTACATCAGTAAGGCAGCCCAGGAGCTCCATATACACTGTCCAGGCTTGTGCCCAGGGGAAGTTACTTCGGAGCTGCCAATGCAACGGTTTGACTTCACTCCCAGAGGCGCACTTCGTGGTCTCTCGAGACAGACAGATGCCAACTACGGGTTCTCCTGAACAATGTGGAACAGGGTGCAGAGATGGCCAGCTGATTTTGATCAATACCTATTTTTTACCTACTTCAAATGCATGTGGGGTATCACACACTGGAATGTCCTTCCTGTACCTCATCCCATATTGTTCAGGAGACCCTTACTCAGCCATCTGGGGCAGGGGGTGGCCAGGGAGCTGCAGGGGAGAGAGGAAGGATTATTATTTTTTCATCCATTAGTTTCATCTCAGTTGCTTACCTTAGGATCCAGGCCATTGTAAACTACTTTTATTTATAAAGTGTTTTGAATGGGCAGACCAAATGAGTTGAATAATTTTGAGTTCCGTGCTCCTGAATTTAAAGGCTTTCTCTTATTACTTAGTATTCTAAAGGATATATTGCATCTGATATGTTGGTACAGGATTTGATGACTATCAAACTTCCTATCCTAGAGAGTATTGGTAACATAAATAACATTCTCTGTTGTTATTTAGAATAAAAGTCTACGGTACTGGCTCCACTTACTGAATCACAAAGTGGCTGATGAAATGAACACTCATATAAAATACTTTACTATTGCCAGCAAATTAATAATAATAATAATAATAATAATAAAATTGTGCAGCTGACCGTAATGCTTTCCTGAAAGAAAAAGCTAATATCTTGAAGGAGCCTTTATTGCATACACTGATTTTGCCTTATAAAAATATCTGCAGGAACATTATTAGTGTTTTCTCTCTGGGTCTGGCCAGATCATTACTATTGTCATGAGGCATGATTTAACATTTCAGGAAAATCAACATCTCATAAATAATTAAGACCTAATCCTCTCATGCATTAACACTCTTTCACAAAGCCCTGGAAGCATAAAGGGGGCTTCATAACCAATGCAATGTATATTTATAATGCCCATGCAGTGCAAATTGGCTTTGATTTAAATAAAGACTAAGCAATACAACTCGCTTTATATGGATGAAGTGCATCACAAGTGCTACTACATTGAAAACCTGCATAGAGTTTCAGCAGAAAACATATTGTTACATGCAGTGCTATTTTTCTAGAAAAAGAGGTGTCGGAGCTCACCATGAATTGCTCCCTTGCTCTCTTATAATGGCAGTGGCGCCTACTTCAGAGGTGTTGGAACTGAGTTCCGGCCGATAAAAAGCCCTGGTTAAATGCCAGCCCAATCTCCACAGCAATGCGAAACTCCAGGGTTGCAGATGCTTACCCAGGGTTTGTGTTTTCTTTTGGGAATAAGGTACAGTGGAAACTTTGGTGTCTTTATGATATATGGTTTTATTTGTGCATATATTCACCTGAACCTAGATGGAGAGAGTTCTGAGCATACACATTGCAGGAGCGTCTGGCCTGTTTATTACAGCTTGTCCCAGCCAGCCCACATGGTGCTCTGGCCTCTCTTTCTTCCTGTTTGCTTACATCATCCACCCTGAAATCCTAACCCCTTTGGTCTCTGCCCACCAACACACAGCTGGAGGAGGGGCCCCTCCTCTCTTTGTCTGGCAGTCTTCACTCTCTCTTGATGGGCCATCACCGGTCTTTGTCCCTTAATGGCAGTGTTAGAAATTTTTACATATATTCCGGGCACCAAATGGTCCCTTGAACCAGGGCCACAGTCAAAATCACCAAAATGGAATGCCTAGTTGCCATTTTGGGGCCAGATGGCTTGAAAGTCATATTTTTTCAGTGCGGCTTTTTGGTTCCTGAAATTCATTCTGATTTTTCAGATAAAATATTGTACAGTGGTACCTCGGTTTTCGAACGTAATCCGTTCCAGAAGACCGTTCGAGTTCTGAAATGTTCGAAAACCGAAATGTTCGTCAATGGAGATGTTCGAAAACTGAGGTACCACTGTATAATGGAAAGAACTCTACAGGGTGTGTTGCTAGTGCGTGAAAACAGTCAAGATCCAAGAATCCCCAGGCATGCACCTCGAGATAGTGGTGATGTCAGGTCCCATCCTGGTGCCCTGGTACCAATAGCCAGGTGCAAAATGTGCCTGGTGCCTGCGAATTTTGACCGCTGCTTAATGGCCTGCACTTGGCTAACCCTGCCAGGCTAGTCTGGTCCATTAGCATAAACTAAATCAATGAATTGTTGTGGATGGCACAGTTTAAGCAAAGGTTTGATTAATTCCAACTTTTACTAATTATAATAATTATGGGTGCCCTGTGTCCACAAAACTCTGGCACTCCGACACATAGCAGTATTTAGCAGTCTTCAGATCTATTTCAAAATATATTGTTACCCAGTTTCATAATTAGAGAATGACAGATGGCTGTGACTTCACTTTAAAATAAAGTATCCATGTATATACTGTACCGAAGCTCACTTAAAAAAACAAAAAAACAAAGCCCTGTTTTATTTTGGAAAACAAAAAAAACCCCATAGGCGCATAAATAAAAATTACCTACCAGGAAAAAAAAGAAAGAAAACCAACCCACATTTGTTCAACTTTATAGGAGGGTAAAAGTTGTCCTTGACATGGTAATTAAAATTGTGGAATCACATTGTCCTCCTTCCTTTCCATTCAGGATGAAAATCCATACTGCCAGTTGAAGTGTCCATCTACTCAGGGTTAGAAAATGGGGAATAATGAGTAGGGGCATCATAAAAAGCAAACAAATGGAGGACACATAACAGTAAACACCCTTCTTCAATTCCTTTCATGTATGTTTGAGTACCCTGCCTTTCTGTTTTGTTTTATTTAAAAAATGGGCCTGCAGTTGCATGAATTGCTCCTGCTTCTGAATAATCATTTCTAATTTAAATAATCGTGTCCTGGGTCCTGTTAATCTCGATCCAGCAATTTGCTAGAAAATCAGTTGTCATTGGACTGTTTTGATTCCTGATGCTCAGAAGACAATGTGCTTTGTTCTTGGGGGTGAGCTTCACAATGAAGAGAGTCATGTGGTGTGAACTACGGCTTTTCTGTTTCAGATTGTGGCAAGGTTATCTCGTTTTTAAAATATTCCCTTCATTCATTCATTCATTCATGCATGTGAGTGGGGGGAGTAAGTTGTGGAGAAGTGCATGGAAGCGATTTGTGGTCTGCCTGCAGTCAAAACAAGCAACTTTAATAATTGTGCTCTTCAGAGAACCCCGTCAACATCACTTGAATTTTAAATTGATATTAGGCCTTGTCTCAATTTGAGCTTTTAGAGTCACGAAGAGTCGGACATGACTAAACGACTAAACAACAACAACCCTGTTCTGAGTCACCAACCCAAGCAGCCAAAAATACTGTGGTCATCTTCCTAACTCCAAGTGCTCATACTCCCAAATATTACTCATTTAAATAACAAAAATAAAGACTATTTCAAGGAAAGTAGATAATCAGCTTGCTATCATGGTCATGAGAGCCAGTGTGGTGTAGTGGTTAAGAGCGGTAGACTCTAATCTGGGGGACCGGGTTCGCGTCTCTGCTCCTCCACATGCAGCTGCTGGGTGACCTTGGGCTAGTCACACTTCTCTGAAGTCTCTCAGCCCCACTCACCTCACAGAGTGTTTGTTGTGGGGGAGGAAGGGAAATGAGAATGTTAGCCGCTTTGAGACTCCTTCGGGTAGTGATAAAGCGGGATATCAAATCCAAACTCTTCTTCTTCTTCTTCATTTGTTGTGGAAGGTGAGGAGAGTTGTGTTTTGCAAGGTTATCTGGAGATTTTTTAGAAAAATGGAATAAAACATTGCATTGTATTCTGTAGCTTTATGTTTTGCTTGAAGGAAAGTCACTAAATTTCTAAAATCCTGCACATATCCTCTCACATGATGGGGCCATTTCTTATAGCCCTGGGTGTTTTAGAAAATAGTTGGTTACTGCTTTCTCAGTAAGGAACCCATGTCACTCAGAGCATATTAAAGGCACTTTTTCTAAATTCTGGGCATTTTAAAAACCATTTCCTAATAATAATCACTGTGTGATTTGTATTTCACATTGCCACCATACACTTGGTGGCACTATGGGCAAAAGATTCCTGCATTGCAGGGGTTTGGACTAGATGACTCTTGGCATCCCTTCCAACTCTACAATTCTATGAGCCTTGAGCATTTTCTCTGAGTAATTCATGACACACCCAAGGTACATTTACTACCAGTAACTGCTGGCTCAGACCCCATCAGAGTTTGTTTGACCTAAGTGTTTTTCAAACCCAATGTTTTCTCAAATGTTGCACCATCTGAAGCTAGCGCAATGAATGATATTAGGATTTAATCCCTCTCCTGATAAATTAGGTGCCCATTAATAGTGAATAGCATCAGTTCCCATGCCTAAATTAAGAGAACAAAATCTTACTTAATGAAACACTGCAATTACTAGCAGCTATCTTCTTTTAGAAGTGCTGCCTCTCTTGCTGTCAGTTTTTATAGTGAGGTGACATGTGAGGATGGCGCACAGGGAGGAAGCATTTAGAAGACAACAGATCAATAGTTGAAGACAAAAGGTAATCAAAGAGTCTTACAAGGCTGTCAATACTGTAGCTTGTTACCTGGGCAGTATCTCCCCTTAGAGATCTCTTGCTTATTTAACTTCTTTATTAAAGCAATGCCAAAGAAAACAAAGGGATGTAGCCCAAGAGCAAAAATAAAATAATTGTTATTATAAATAATGGTGGATTTATATACATTATATTAAGGGATATTGCTTGTGAGGGTAACTTGCCGGATCTCTTATAGTAACAACAAAAGCATCCCCCATCTGTCCTCAGTATCTTCACAATACGCTTTACAGTTCATTCTAAAGAAGAGAAAGGTTTGGGCAGAAAATGAGGGCTTTGTGGCGTTACAATTGTAAGCTTTGCAACAAAACACTTTGAGTTGATGTATCCAGGTTAGATATTCGGTACTCATGTTGCACAAAGTCTTTTCTGTTAAACTCCTGCTACTCTACAAACAGTGTGAATCATGCTTTTCTTATCAAGTAGCGTATAAAAAAATGGTGCAGGTTTAGTGTGTGTTGAAGCCTTGAAACTCTGCTAAATGGAAGCTCAGACAAGTTTATATACAAGTTGGTTTTCAGAAAGTACCCTACCTAGGATATGCCGTAGACTGTGATACAGATATTTCAGTGCTGCGATTTAAGCTACTTTGCAGTGTGATCCTCACAATCTAATTGAGCTGTTACAAAACTTGTTCCCTTGTATGATACCCAGATGGTAGGATTTCTAATTTCCCAGCCAATCACAGTATAAGGAACCCTTGGTGGACACTGATTTTTAATTGCACTTTAAAATAAACAAACTTGATACCATGCTTAATGCAACTATATTGTTCTATATATGATGAAATCCTATAGCAGGCACCCCCAAACTTCGGCCCTCCAGATGTTTTGTACTACAATTCCCATCATCCCTGACCACTGGTCCTGTTAGCTAGGGATTATGGGAGTTGTAGGCCAAAACATCTGGAGGGCCGCAGTTTGGGGATGGCTGTCCTATAGGATGGCATAAAACAGCTGTATTCTGGATACTAACTTTTTACCAATAGATGTCAGAGACATGGCCGGCAGAGAGGAATCTGCAGAGGGGGAGGAAGAGGCAGAGGCAAACAGGAACTTGATTCATTCGAGCCCTTCTTGCTCTCGAATGCTGCCTATAAGTTTTTGCAACAGCACAGAGATGAAGGAGCAGGAGGCAGGTGGTAGGAGGGGGTTGGATTCAGCTCCAGAGGAGGAGGAATTGGCTGCACCTGAGTCTCCAATAAGCAGGAGGCAGAGTAAGTTATTAGAACAAAGGAAGACGGGGGTGGGCTTGGCCTCGGGAGGGGCGGGAAGCTAGTCGAGTCAACTGATTCCGACAGTGAGGTATGAGTTGAAGGAAGCTCAGATTGCTGAAAGCCTGTACAGTGGTACCTCTGGTTAAGTACTTAATTCGTTCCGGAGGTCCGTTCTTAACCTGAAACTGTTCTTAACCTGAAGCACCACTTTAGCTAATGGGGCCTCCTGCTGTCGCTGCGCCGCCAGAGCACAATTTCTGTTCTTATCCTGAAGCAAAGTTCTTAACCTGAAGCATTATTTCGGGGTTAGCAGAGTTCTTAACCTGAAGTGTATGTAACCTGAAGCATATGTAACTTGAGGTACCACTGTAATTGCTAAATAAACCTCAAGTAGTAAAACTGCCAGCGTTCTGTGTCTTGTGTGAGAGACGTGCTAAACCTGACATATATTACAAAATGTTCTTCACTATACTTACTTGCTATCCATCCATATGGTTAACAAAAACATTTAAGGTCCCCATCCCTATTTTGCAGGCTGCCATCTGATTGGATTTCACTTTGATTCTGACTTGATTTTAGGATGTAGGGTGTATTTTAATTGATTCCTTGATTTTATGGTAATGTGTCATATATTTGATGTTAGCCGCTCTGAGCCTGGTTTTGGCCGGGGAGGGCGGAGTATAAATAAAAAAATATTATTATTATTATTATTATTATTATTATTATTATTATAATTATTATTATTATTATTATTATTTTAAAAGGCCTCACATTTTAAGGTAACATTTTATATTTAAATGACACTTGTGCCTTCTAAACTTCACTTTGATGCAGCTTTGCCCATTTTTGACATGGTTTCAGCCACCTCTCAAAATATTGTTGCCAAACTCAGTGTGAGGGTTCCCGAGGTGTGTGTGTGTGGGGGGGGTCTACATCAAAATTTTGGTTCCAGGTGTCATATTGATTCAAGATGGAGAACCAAAATGTGCTGTGGCATAACTGTACCTGTTTTATTGGCATAGCTTTGGCTGGCTCTTGAGATATTGACATGACAATTTGACATGATAGTTCCAAAGATGGGGGAAATGGACTTCATGGGTATTTGGACACTAGGTGCCAATGTCAATAAATATAGTGGACCAAAATGTGACTTTGTCGTGACATCACCTGATTTTTGGCAGAACAGGTCCAAATTCACAAATTACACTATCCAGTTAAAGATCACAATAATTTTGTTTCTAAAAAATCCTGGGCAGCAGTGGGTACTCCTTATTAGCTAGTGGCTAATAAGAGAAAGCTGAAAGTGTTGTGTGCTTTCTCCATAAGGGCCCCCAAACTGAACTATGCAGTGGTATTTTAAATGTTTCTGGGGATGTGTTCCGCTTTATCTTGTGTGCTATAAAACGGTTTGGAAAACAAATGTGAGTAGCCTGATGCAGCCCTTTTCTAATTAAAAAATAAATAAGTTAACTGTTCCTAATCAGTCAAAAACCCTTGTAAGTAAGATATCATAGTCCAAGTATATGTATGGTAGTATCTGCCATTTTTAAATGTTTCTTGTAATATAGCTTTTTTGTATAGAAAAGTTCTTTATTTGCCACTATGTTCCTTCAGTGCAACCAGGTGGCACTCTCCGTTGGATGCACTTTTTAAATATGAATTGTATATATTATATCATCTGCTGCTTTATAAAATTACTGAGGAAGCAGGGTACGAAGGAGTCTGAATAACATTAAGCAGACATAACAATATTACTGCCTAGGCAACTGATGCTTGGTCAAAGTGAAGCTATTTATCAAATGGAAATGAAATTTACGATCTCCACATTAAGACTATATATATATATTGCAAATTTCTGTTAACTTGTGAGGAGTAGTTTACATATAGTCTCCATAACTGACTTAAAATACTTTTGCTTTGTTTTTAAATAGTAACTGCACAGTCTATGCATGTTGTCTTGGAAGTAAATCCCACTGTGTTCAGTGGGGCTTACTTCTAAGTAAGGGTGTTTAGGATTGCACATGAAAACCTGCTGGGGAATACACCAATATTTCAGAATTTGGATCTTCTTGGAAATCTGTTTATCTTTTCCCACAGCTGATGTGCTAGGGAAGAAGAGCAATTTTGTTTTCTCCCAAGTGGTTTAGATTTGATTTGAACTCGCAGCAGAGTTTAAGCTGATGAATAGCTTTTTATTGAACATGAATAAATTGAGAAATTCAGATTAGTCAGCCACTTTTTCCTCATAATTTATATTACAAAGAAGATGTATGTGGGGGCAAATAGAACACAAAGGTATGCACATTTGATGACTTGTGCTGGATGACTTGCTAAATTAATAGAATAATTAATGAATTTTGATGCTGTTACAAGCTCTTTTCTTTTACATTATTCTTACAAGGGGGGGGCAGGGGCGGAAAACACAGCTCATGGAAACAGGGTCAGTCACCATGAAAGACAACAGGACACTAGGCAGCCACTTACAAACACACTGATTGATATCCAACATTAGTCATACTCAGAGCAAACCCATTGAAATTAATGTACTTGTACTTTGCTTCCAGTGAGTGTACTCTGACTATGAATAACACTGGCTTCATACTGGGAAACAAAGACTCATTGCCAATTCACCCTGGAAGAAGACTCAACAGACAAAGAAATGGTAAAAATGTCATATTTATTCCAACATTAGAAGATTGGTCAAACAATTCTGTAACTGTGGGCAGATGGGTTTGAATTAATGTATATGAAGGAAGCCTTGGGTATATGAACCAGGCATGGGCATCCAGGCCAAGCATTCACCAAGGTGTGCACACCAGACGTAACAAGCATCTCCCGTGATCTCCCAAGCCAAAGGTTGTGGAAGATGACTTAAGAGTGTCCTTTAAAAGGGAAAGCGATGCAGGCAGTGGGCATTTTTTGTAGGAAGGCTGTGCCCAACTGAAGCCTCTAGAGAAACCAAGATCAGCAAGGCAAGCCATGACACAGGCTCAAAGTCTTCTTATCCTTTAGAGAGCAAAGACACACAGCTCTCTCTTCCCTGGCAGCAAAAGATAGAAGTGATGGAGGAGTGGAAGCAGACTTAAATGGCAGCTTGGTCGCTCCCTCCTACTGGGCACTCCAGTGGACTATCGCTGCCCACTGCTTCTTTATGCGGATGACGCGGCAATCCTCTCCTACTCTAGAGTGGGCTTAAGGAGGGCGCTTAAGATCTTCGCCGCTTATTGCCATTCCAACCTTCTGGCCATAAACCACTCTAAGACCAAAGTCTTGATTTTCTCAAGAAGCAGGAAACTATATACATGGAAACTGGACGGAGTGAAAATCGAACAAGTACTCAAATTTCAATATCTTGGAATATACTTTCAATATAATCTGGGATGGAAGTCACAAATAAATTACTTATGTAACAGGACCAAAGCACTATCCCACTCTCTCCTTCGCTTCTTCTTTTCCGAGGGGGCACTACATGTCCCCTCGGCCTTAAAGGTATTTAATATAAAAGTGATTGCCACATTGGCCTATGCAGCCCCGCTCTGGGCGGTCTCGGCAAACCTTACTCCTCTGGAAACGCTACAAAATCAATTTTTACGCAGACTACTAAAATTACCTTCATGCGTAAGTAACACAGCTATCCGTCTAGAATTGAAGACCCACTCAATAGAGTCATTGCTGTGGAGGCGGGTCTTCAATTACTGGTTATCTCTTTGGCACGGACTATCTTACCATTACCTCGCCCAATGTCTACTGAGAGACAGTTTTGCAAATCAGTGGATTAGCAAAATCCACGGAAAAATTCTGTCCTATGGGATCTTACCATCTGATCTCCTCAAGTTAGAGTTGGACGTGGCGAAAAGACTTATTAAACAGAGATTGGAAGAAGTAGAACTATATCAAAATCTATTGACGGGTGGGGGAGTCTGTTCGCCGATGAATATTGGAATCACTCCTATCTATCAGGTTCCAGCTTACTTAACCTCCCTTTCGATGGCATCACACAGATTTGCCTTCATTAAAGCAAGGTTCAATGTTTTCCCATCAAATGTGCTGACACACAGATATACAAAGGGCCAGGTCTCGGTTTTGTGTGTTTGTGACAATAAATCAACTGAATCCCTCCAACACATAATGTTCAGCTGCACCATGTACAGATCAGCTCGGGCCAGTATATTAAACTCAATATTACAGGAACTAGTCGACAAGCCTGTCGAGGCGCATCTAGCCTATATGCTGCAAGATACGGACCCTCATAGAACCCTTCAGGTCGCAAGGTTCCTAACTGCAGTCCTTTCGCTTAAGAGACGCGCTGGAAATCTGTTTGAGTATTGAAAGCTATATTACTACCTTACTCAAACCCGAGCCCTCTGTTTTGTCCTTGCTAAGGTCGCTAGGGTAGCATTGAATTACTACCATGAGTTGATTGTCTAACGTTGTGACGGTTTTCTTCTGTACCGGTTGTTGTTGTTCTATTTTGCATTGTTAGTTGATTGTTTTGTTTTGTTCTGTCTCTTTTGCCTTGTTTGGCTGGTTGTTTTGTTTATATATGGGCAAATAGCCGAAATAAATTGAAAATTGAATCCTGCCCTGGGATCCGCACGACCCCTTCCCCAGTGGAGAGACCAATTCACATCTTATTTCAGGATGATGATGATGATGATGATGATGAGTTTGGATTTGATATCCCGCTTTATCACTCCCCGAAGGAGTCTCAAAGCGGCTAACATTCTCCTTTCCCTTCCTCCCCCACAACAAACACTCTGTGAGGTGAGTGGGGCTGAGAGACTTCAGAGAAGTGTGACTAGCCCAAGGTCACCCAGCAGCTGCATGTGGAGGAACGGAGATACGAACCCCGTTCACCAGATTGCGAATCTACCGCTCTTAACCACTACACCAGTGATGGCTAACCTTGACACTCCAGATGTTTTGAAACTACAACTCCCATCATCCCTAGCTAACAGGACCAGTGGTCAGGGATGATGGGAGTTGTAGTCCCAAAACATCTGGAGTGTCAAGGTTAGCCATCACTGCACTACACCATACTGGTAAATTCACCCATGCTAAAGAGCAGGAGTGGCATTCTTTGCAATATAAGTGTTATGAACAACTTGCTTTTCAGACAAAAGTTAAATAAGGTTGCATCCTTTTTATTGCTGGAACGCAGTGTAGTTTTCAAGGTGGTCTGGGTTTTAGATGTAGGCTAACTCAGCTGAATAAGTGGCCAATTCCCACGGTTGCTATTAGAAAGGTTTGCCTTGACCTCAGAATGAACAGGGTCTTTAAAAAAAGGTCCATCAGCATTGATTTACTGAGGATTTCTTACATACCACAAATCTGGCACATCATTAAACTGAAGGAATTAATATTAAATTTATTGATCCAAAAGAAGAGATAATGAAGAGGATACACTGATACATCAATAAATAATGACCTTACAGGAAAATGTTCTAAATAACTAAAAGACAGATCACTGGATACAATCCCGGTATTATAAATTTAGGATACTCCCCCCCCCAATAAGCACAAAGGAGATATTAGCGTCTGGTGTCCAGTAAATTATTGCCTTAATTAAAAAGCATAAAAATTGAATAGCAGTGCAGCTGAATTTGATTGTTTCAGTAATATTGAGCAAACCTGCACAACGATGTGAGCATTTTCTTTTCTTTTTGTACCTTTGGTTTATGAAATGAATGCTATTTCTTTCTCGAAAAAAACATAATATTTTTCTAGGACTTGGAGAATGCTCAGCATGAGATTAAAATAACTATATAAAAAAAAATCAGAGCAGCTTTGTGAACCCAAGAGAGAAATGCATCCCTACAACAAGCTTGCCATCTGTTGTCTGCTTGCTTAATGAATTTATGCTGGTGGTTGCTGATTATTTAGTAATTGCTAATAAAAAAAATACAAAATATAATTGAAAAACAAGAGCGTTTGTATATTCAGTTTTAGTTTTAATCTTTTGGCAAAGTTATATTGCAGCTCACTTTTTGGATACAAGCCTTCCCTTCCTATTAACTTATGTCCTGGGCTCCTCCCGACATTTAATTTAAAATCATTTGCACATTAAATGCAGAAAGGCTCTGCCATGCCTAAGATTTGATGAACCTGAAGGCAGGCTACTAAGTAGTATTTCAGCATAGCATGATGTATCCTCCAGATTCCCTTGTGAAAGCTAAATGAAACATCTTGTTTGGGAAACTTCTTACAAGTGGCTCACATGAGACCTTTGGGTATAGGGCAGTATAGGAATTAAATAAATTATTAATCATCATCATCATGTTGCTCAAAATTCATAGTGCAAAATGGCGGTACCATTGTGTTCTCTTAGAATTATTTTTATGAAAGCCATATGTCAATGACAATAAGCTGTGGGATATTTCTGGAGCAATGCACAGCTGCATTAAACCAAACATTTATTAGAGTTTGGTTGGGCCAGTATCGGTAAATGTTCGAAATGTGTTTAGTTTAGTGAAATAGCTAAGTTTCGGGATGCTCTTCCAGAAACTCCAACATTCCCAGCAGAACAGCAAAGCAAATGTTTTCCTGTTCTATTAATTAAAACTGCATAACTGTGCATTACCAATGTGTCCAACATATTCATTTATATAACCATTTTAACATGTCAAATACTTCATTTCCTTATTTGTATTGCCAATTAATTCATGTTCATATTGCATAGATTTGAAACTGGATCTACGAAGCATTCACTTTTCTTAGGTCATCAATTGAATTCAAAGTTAAGCTGTGATTTGATCCTTTTTCTCTCACGCGTCCAAGTCCAACAGCGGTACCCCAGTCCTGTTAATGTTGTGAGTGATGGACAGGTCCTATTGGTTTACTTCATAATTTTCCATAAGACTAATCAAGAGTTTTCTGGTTTGAAGTCTATGTACCCTAGAGCAGTGTTCCCCAACCTTGGGCCTCCAGCTGTTTTCGGACTACAATTCCCACCATCCCTGACCACTGGTCTTGCTAGCGAGGGATGATGGGAGTTGTGGTCCCAAAACATCTGGAGGCCCAAGGTTGGGGAACACTGCCCTAGAGCACACAGACTGTGGGTTTTTGTTTTTGTTTTAGTTCCCCACCTCAGATGGAGCACATTAAAAATAAAGCTTACAAAATTATTATCAGCATATCTATGTACTATATAATAGAAGGTTGAGATGATTTATGCTATGTTGAAAAATACTAAGAGGTGTATATCTGATGGGAGAATATAGCTTTGAAGCTTCATGACTCTGTATCATGAAGAACTGCCTCTGGTGAGAACCACTCACAACTTAATGACTACATAAAAGCTTGGATGTGTACAACCCACTGTGATTAACTCTAGATTCCTGCAACATGACACACAATTGCTTGTTTCCAAAGGCCCTGATGTGCAAATGGAAGTGACTAGCCCCCACGATCTCCCTCTTTCATGGCTCCTGCAAATTGCCTCCAGGGAACCTCCCCGTCTTTCTTTTTCAGAGGGCAAAATGAGCTGCAGACAGAAGGGAAATCTGTGTGATTACCCTCTGTGAACAAGGGTGCCTCCTGCTCACATGCTCAGATCATTAGCTCCAAGCCATAAGCTGGCATACATGCCATGGGGAATCATAATGAATCACAGTGCACTTTTCTGTTTCCTTCAGCCTGTACATGCAGTCAAAAATAAAAGTATGTCATTGTCCCTTAAAAGAAGCTAACAGCAGTGTTCTCCCACCCACCCACCCAAAAAAGCTCAACAACTCTTGTCAATCCTCAGTGACAATGGGTAGATTGGCGGGGTACAAATAATATATTATTATTATTATTATTATTATTATTATTATTTTATTTATTTTACACTGGGAGTAGATCACAGTCTCTTGGGAGTTGGGTGGGCCTGATGTAGGGTATATATATTGTATGCCAACATGTTCCACTTTCATAACATGCTAAAGTATGGCTTATATATCCTGTGTGCATTCTTTATATTGTTGGAAGGCACAAGAATGTGAAAAAGTATCTTTTTTAAAAACAACAACAACAACAACGCATTTTTAAAAGGATACCACTTGTTAAGAATTTTCCTTTGGCATGTGCAAATAGAATCCATATATTAGTTTGATATGTTATATAGTAAGAGATGCATATGTATAATGGGTTATATCCTACTTAGAGAAGACACATTGAAATCAATGTACTTGTTATGCAAGTCCATTTATTTTGATGGGTCTACTCTGAGTGTGACTACTGTATATGTATAAGAAACACACACTATCCTGAAGGATAGCGTAAAAAGCTGAAGATGCTTATCTAATACAAAGTTTCAGCCTCCGTGGCCTGGGACATTTTGCAGCAACAGTAAAAAGTATCTAATTGCTGGAACTGATATATTTGCTTAACGGAGATTATTGTCAATGCACAGACTTAATTGCCACACATTTCAGTGACTGGGCATTGGAACAATCAACAATTACTCAACTGCTAAGTTGCATACCTAGACGGCAGAGGCAAATTGTTAGTGGTAGCATAAATTTCATATAGAACCTAGTTTGATGGAGTTTTTTTTTTGGGGGGGGGATGTTTCTCTTTGCCGTGCTTGATAAATAAGTCAGAGATTATTCAGCACATTTTTAAAAGGTTACAAATGATTTGCTTCATATTTTTACATATCTCTTAGATTAATGTGTTCTCAGGGATGCCTGATGATTCTGAGTGATTATTCTCGTGGTGTATTTGTTTCCATTGAAGTATTCCTAATTAAGTTGGTTATGTTGTCTCCTTGATTTTTGTCTCTGTGGTATTACAGTAGTGTCACCTTTTCAAAATAGGTATTTGTCTTATTGAAAAGTTTTATTAGTAAATCAATGGGCACCATGCACCAGAGGGTATCTGTAAGTCACCTTGTGATTTGGGTGGTACAGAAGAGGAGAGAACAAAAAAACAGAGTATATGAAATGAAACATTTAACTTTGACTAACTCAGAAGCAGCTATCTGACCAATTAGGGGGTGGTTAACAGTCAAAAATAGATGCTCATTGCTTGATTATCACAATATTAGGTAATTCAAAGCTAGTGGTGTAATGGTTAGAGCATTGGACTGTGACCTGGGAGACCAGGGTTCAAACCCTCACTCAGCCATGAAGCTCACTGCGTAACCTTGGGCCAGCCTACCTCACATGGTTGTTGTGAGGATAAAATGGGGGCAAGGAGAGCCATGTACACCAGCTTGAGCTCCTTGGAAGGAAAAGTGGCATATAGTTGTTGGCATCCATCTATCTCGAGAGACAATGGAGTACGCCTCCAGAGTCAAACCACTGTGTTAGCAGCACTGAAGTGACCTTCCTAAAAGATATGGATGGAAGTCCTGGGCTCCCTCTTGGCCTTGCTGATGTGTGGTGTAGTGGTTAAGAGTGGTAGACTTGTAATCTGGTGAACCGGGTTTGCATCTCCGCTCCTCCACATGCAGCTGTTGGGTGACCTTGGCTAGTCACACTTCTCTGAAGTCTCTCAGACCCACTCACCTCACAGAGTGTTTGTTGTGGGGGAGGAAGGGAAAGGAGAATGTGAGCCGCTTTGAGACTCCTTCGGGTAGTGATAAAGCGGGATATCAAATCCAAACTCTTCTTCTTCTTCTTCTTCTTCTTCTTCTTCTTCTTCTTCTTCTTCTTCTTCTGGTCCAAAGGAAAGCAGAGCAATATGTTTGGCACCAGCTTGGCTGCAGGAGTTGCCAGAAGGAGGTGTACAAGGCACCACCCAACTGTTTTAGGATTTCTCTGGATTTGTGTAAGGATTACCCCTTTGCCTTTTCTTTTCCTTTGAATATCAAGCAAGGCGGCAGAGGTTTGGATCAGTGGAGGTTTGGGAGAGGTGGCATATAATAGCTCAAACAGAAGTTACACATCTCTTTTCATACTGACTGCAATGCTTTTCAACTGAGGTAATACATACAGTCAACAGTCTGCTGTGAGTCATAGAGGGATGTGCACACATCTGAATAAATCCTTAGCGAAATATATTGCATCCGTTCATGCCATTTCTTTTCTAAAGAGATCTGGGAAAGAGGCTATGCTACAAAAAATCCTGAAACACTGACTACCCGGAGCAGAAGTAGTGTTTGCACTTCGACTCTGCATGGCGTTTCAGGATTTGGAGCCACGTTTTGTAAACAAAAAAATAAAAAATAAAAATAAAAAATCCTTCCAGTAGCACCTTAGAGACCAACTAAGTTTGTTATTGGTATGAGCTTAAGTTTGTTATTGGTATTAGCTTTCGTGTGCATGCACACTTCTTCAGATACTGAAGATACTGTTTTGTAAACAGTTAGCTACCTGGGCCGCAACTGGTCTGCCGCTTTCCCCTCTACCATATTGGAAACGGTACCATGAATGCGTACTTTGTAGATTTGCAATTGTCAAAGCCTTGGCTTAGTGTAAATTGATAGTACATATATCGACATCCAGGACAGAAGCCAGAGTAGAGATGAAAGAATATGTACAGGAGTCAGGGCCAGTAAAAGGGAGTAACATTAGTGACAGAAAGCTTGGAGTTCTCTATCCTTATTCATCCATTTATTGAATTTATATCCCACCTTTTGCTCCAAAGGAGTTCATGGTTTTACTCTCTCCCATTTTCTCCACACAACAGCCTTATGAGGCAGGTTAGGCTGAGAAATAGCGGCTAGCTACTGCCTGGAGAAACAACACCAGTTCTCTGCAAAATAACCTGTGGTGACCCGATAGCAGCAACAAAACCAAAGCTAACAAAGGACTTTTTAGAATAACTTGCTGCATCCCCCCCCCCCCAGTATGCTCCAATGCCACTCCCAATAAAAACTGGTTACATGAAGGCATTCCCACAATAGATGAATCATGATCCCCTAACTTCGCATCCTCTCCAACAATTTGGTGATAGCACACTCTGTTAATTTTATAAGGCTGTGTTAACATTTTGATTATAAAACTAGAAATGATAGAGGTATGTTGTGAATCTGAGGGTTACATATAATGTGTTCAGTTTATAAATGCTGGCATTATATTTCTTTGGTCAAGATAAATGCCATGAATTGTATTACGAGTCCAAGGGCCACTTGTATAATATGCACGTCTTATAAATAATATGGTTTATTTTACAACAGCCTGTATTCCTTCACTGCTAGAGAACAGCTTGCAGATTTGTTACAGAACATATTTACAAATACATGCAACATCTTAAACAATTGGCTGCTCACAGGATATTTGGAGGAGTGTAGTAACTTAATTGAGATCTCAATCACCCCTTGTATCTGAGGGTTACAATTTCCCTGTTTTGTAATTAACATAATTTGTCAACTTAGAAAATTCTAGTTATAACTGACATACTTTTCAACACATTCATAATGGCTTTTGTGCAATAACCAAAGAGAGGGAAGTAGTAATTAAGTCCCATTCTGGGACTGTGTAGACCTCTTCAGCATCACCTTTCAGAGGTATGATAAGGTACATATTGTTTTATGTACACAGCTCAGAATATTTTTTTTTATATTAAGTGGTTCATATTTTCCCCAAAACAAAAATGAAATAAAGGGGGGGGGGAATGAACATTGGTATCTGACTCCATTTTCAGTTCTGAGACCCGAGAATCATGTATTTGCCAGGGGGGGGGGGATTGATAAACTGGGTTATCATTCAGTGTTAGGCAATTAGTTGCTATTTTACTGTTAGTTGTGTTATTTTATTTATTACATATTAATGCCACCTTTCCTAAAGATGCTCATTGTTCTCCCACTGACCCATTTTATTTTCAAAGCTGCTGTGAGGCTGAGATATTAGTGACTGGCTACCAAGTAAAGTCACCAGGAAGTTTTGCAGCTGCCTGGCTTTTCAAACCAAATCATTCCTGGTGCTGTTTCATTGCCAGTATATTCACATTTGATCCAGTTTGCTGGTCCTTAATTAATCTTTGACCTCCTAACCATTACGATTTCTGCTGCCTTCCTTCAGAAGAGTGGGACCACACAGTATTCTTGTTAGTTGTTGCCATCTTCAAGAGCTACCATATAATGTTCCATGTAGCTATGAATTTTCTTTGTCAGTTGATTGGGTGTCAAGTCGATATTCTGACATACCACTGTGCTCCTGGAACTTAATGATGCTAACAGATGAATATCACGAGGCTCATATGTCTGGTTTGTGCCACAGAGATGGTTCAGAGGTGGCAATAAAGGCCACTGAATTATTCATTTAATCTGCTAGATTTTTTAATAGTTAACATTTTTCTGTTGCTTTTAGCCTTCTTGTAATAGACAAAGACCAATGGCCACATCTGTATGCCCTTGGTAATTTATTCCACAACCTCAATTCATACTTTGTTCTTGACACTGGGTCCTTGAAATATCTGTTTTTCTCCTTCCCTTCTGAATTGTATACTTCCATGAGCTCTTCCCTTAATCTTTGTTCTAGGGAGCACTGACCTAGTTTATCACATTCATCAGTGGGCAGGTTGCAAAAAATGAGAGGAAGAACATGTAGCTCTTTGTGGTTAAGGTTGTACCAGGTATTTCTGGATCGGAATGGTTTTATGAATTCCCTTTTCAGTGAGGATCTGTCAATTCACTTCCTAGCTTGCTTTAAATTGTGTCTTACTCCTTTATAAAATTCTATCATCTTTTCCACACAAAAATGTGAACACACTTCACTTAATTTTTTTTTTAATGACTGCCTATTTGAGCAAAGTCCAAGGTTTTATTTTTGACATTTAAAGCCCTAAAAAGCTTGGAACCAGGATACCTAGCAGACTGCCTCCCCTTGCACAAATAATGCCAACTTTTAAGATCTCCCGAGACCCTGCTGGTCATTCCACCATCAGCAGATTTCCACTTGGCTACAACATGAAAGCAGGGCTTTCTTGGTCACAGTACAGCCTACCTCAGGTCGTGGCGGACGTGCTCCTGGAGACACCTAGCTTGGTTGTCTTAGGGGATTTTAACATCCATGCCGACACGACCTTACAAGGGGCCGCTCGGGACTTCGTGGAAAGCATGGCCTCCATGGGGCTGTCCCTGAATAAGTTTGGCCCAACTCATAGCCGCGGACATGCCTTAGACCTGGTGTTTACCTCTATGGATGTTGGTGATCTGACACTAAGTAAAAGCGAAACAAAAGAAGTGCCATGGTCAGATCACTTCCTGGTGCAACTGGACTTCTCCGCGACCCTTCCCCTCTGCCGGGAGGTGGGACCGATTCGGATGGTCCGCCCCCGCCACTTAATGGATCCAATTGGCTTCCAGAGAGTGGTAGGGGATGTTTTATCCCATGTTGATGGCCTTTCAGCTGATTCCCTGGTGGCCCGCTGGAATGTGGAGCTAACCATGGCTATTGACTGTCTGGCTCCGAAGCGCCCTCTCCGATTGCATGGAGCCCGGACAGCCCCGTGGTTCTCCCCGGAGCTGAGGGCGATGAAACAGTCGTTGAGACGGCTAGAGCGCCGGTGGCTTAAAACTCATTCCGAATCAGACCGGACACGGGCTAGAGCTCAACTTCGAGCCTACCAAGTGGCAATGGCGACGGCGAAGAGGACCTTCTTCGCCGCTTCTATTGCATCTGCAGGAAACAGCAGCAGGAGACTCTTCCAGGTGGTTCGAAATTTATCAGAACCACCGTCGTCACCGGGGTCTGGTAGGGACCCAGAGATCTCCTGCAATGCTTTTGCAAAGTTTTTTGCAGATAAAGTCGCTCAGATTCGGGAAGAGGTAGACTCCACCGTGGGAGCAGGGCCAGGGCGGGAGAGTGCTAGAGTCCTGTCTAGTCCAGTTGTGTGGGATCAATTCCAATCTGTTGCCTCCGAGGATGTGGACAGGCTGCTTGGACGAGTGAAACCAACCACCTGTCTCCTTGATCCTTGCCCATCCTGGCTTATAAAAGCTAGCCGGGAAGGGCTGGGCGATGGGCTTTGCGGGGTGGTGAATGCTTCTCTTTGCGAGGGAGCCTTCCCAGACCCGCTAAAAGAGGCGGTTATCAAACCGCTTCTTAAAAAACCATCTTTGGATGCGGCCAATATGGCCAACTATCGCCCAGTCTCAAATCTTCCATTCTTGGGCAAGGTGATTGAGCGGGTGGTTGCTGAACAACTCCAGGCACGCCTGGAGGATGCGGACCATTTGGATCCCTTCCAATCAGGATTTAGGCCTCATCATGGGACTGAAACTGCCTTGGTTGCACTGGTCGATGATCTCCGGCGGGCTAGGGACAAAGGTGAGAGCTGTTTCCTAGTTCTGCTGGATCTCTCAGCGGCCTTTGACACCATTGACCATAACATCCTTCTGGACCGTCTAGAGGGGCTGGGAGCTGGGGGCACTGTTATACAGTGGTTCCGCTCCTTCCTCCTGGGCCGTGTTCAGAAAGTGGTGGTGGGAGATGAGTGTTCAGACCCCTGGGCTCTCACTTGTGGGGTGCCTCAGGGTTCCGTCCTCTCCCCCATGCTTTTTAATATCTATATGAAGCCACTGGGAGAGATCATCAGGGGGTTTGGGCTGGGTGTTCATCAATATGCGGATGATACCCAGCTCTACCTCTCTTTCAAATCAGAACCAGTGAAGGCAGTGAAGGTCCTGTGTGAGTGCCTGGAGGCGGTTGGAGGATGGATGGCGGCTAACAGATTGAGGTTGAATCCTGACAAGACAGAAGTACTGTTTTTGGGGGACAGGGTGCGAGCGGGTGTGGGGGACTCCCTGGTCCTGAATGGGGTAACTGTGCCCCTGAAGGACCAGGTGCGCAGCCTGGGAGTCATTTTGGACTCACAGCTGTCCATGGAGGCGCAGGTTAATTCTGTGTCCAGGACGGCTGTCTACCAGCTCCATCTGGTACGCAGGCTGAGACCCTACCTGCCCGCAGACTGTCTTGCCAGAGTGGTGCATGCTCTAGTTATCTCCCGTTTGGACTACTGCAATGCGCTCTACGTGGGGCTACCTTTGAAGGTGACCCGGAAACTGCAATTAATCCAGAATGCGGCAGCTAGACTGGTGACTGGGAGTGGCCGCCGGGACCACATAACACCGGTCCTGAGAGATCTACATTGGCTCCCAGTACGTTTCCGAGCACAATTCAAAGTGTTGGTGCTGACCTTTAAAGCCCTAAACGGCCTCGGTCCTGTATACCTGAAGGAGCGTCTCCACCCCCACCGTTCAGCCCGGACACTGAGGTCCAGCGCCGAGGGCCTTCTGGCGGTTCCCTCACTGCGAGAAGCAAAGCTACAGGGAACCAGGCAGAGGGCCTTCTCGGTGGTGGCGCCCGCCCTGTGGAACGCCCTCCCATCAGAGGTCAAAATGATTAACAACTATCTAACATTTAGGAAATACCTGAAGGCAGCCCTGTTTAGGGAAGTTTTTAATCTGTAATATGTTAATGTATTGTTTTTTTAATATTGCTGGAAGCCGCCCAGAGTGGCTGGGGGGACCCGGCCAGATGGGCGGGGTACAAATAATAAATTATTATTATTATTATTATTATTATTATTATTATTATTATTACGGAATAGCTTTCTCAGGTAATTCAAGAGGCATAGTCAGTAAAGACCTAAGGAAAATAAGACACTGCCTTATACTGAGTCAGACCATCTAGCTTAGCATTTTCTACACTGACTGCATACCCTCCCAGTGTCCCTGTTTTCCAGGGACAGTCCCAGAATTACAGAAGCCATCCTGGTTTCTGATTTGATCCTGGAATGTCCCTATTTTCCTTTTTCCTCCCCTCCACATGTCAGAGAACAATTAAAAATGGTGTGTGTATGTGTAGGTGCAAAAGCAGAGTCCTGCTTATACTGAAAATTAAATTCCTGCACCAAAGGAAGGAAATGGTGAAGCTGGCATACAAAGCCCCTCCTATACTTTCGAAGGAGAATGCCACCAATCCACTTTAAATTCTTTAATTGCAATGCTTCAGCAGCAGCCAGCCATTGTTTTAGGAAACGCGTTGAGTGGTCACATTCCAGCCAGGCAAAACCCTCAAGGAGGATGCAATGCACAGCCTGGAAAGAGGGTTGTGTTTAGGGAGCACATGTGACATGGGAAGAGTCCCAAGGGCCATACAGAGAGGTTTAGAAGTGCCCATTTGAATTTTCCCACCCCTGCTGTATGCTTTATCCAGAGGTAAGTCTCACCGTGCTCAACTAAGCCATACTGGGATGAGTGCTACGTGCTGCTAAGGAAATTGTTCTGCCAGCAGAAACATTTCAGCTTGCCAGATGGAATGATCTCCCATCTCCTCTCCCCATGCACTGTTCTGGGGGGTTCCCCACCCCCTGAGCCAATTTGGTTGGTGGGATGTATGGGGCAAGAGAGAAGCCCCATTATAGTAGCAAAAGTTGTTCTATTAGCTTCCACTAGGGCAGGTATTGGGAACCTTTGGCTCTCCTGATGTTACTGAACTACAATTCCCAGCATTGGCCATGCTCGCTGGGGTTGATGGGGGTTGTAGTTCACCACCATCTGGGGGTGTTTCCCATACTTGCACCACTGGGATGTATTAGTTGCATCTAGTCTGCTGCACTTATTGGGGATTCTTCCTAGGTTGCTGATGGTAGGGATGGAAGTCTAATTACCTCTTCATCTAGCAAGGCAGAATATCCAAATGAACAAGAAAAAAAACATCCTCACATACTTTGAAAACTGGAAACTCTTTCACAAATATTCACGTATTTTTACTGCCACTATATTACCATCAGCCTTTTGATTATTACTGTTTTCATTTGTCACTAGAGAGGAGAAATGGTCTGGATATGTGAAGAGATAAAAGGTTAGATATATAGGATTTTTTTAAAAAAACAAATGTTTCACAGCCTAAGTATGTTTCTTATAATCATTTTTTCATTATTTGTTACCAAATAAGCTTAATAGCAATTAGTCTATAATTGCTCTACCTGAGAATAAGCCCCATTAAACACAGAGTGGCTATTAGTTCTGGGTAAATATGCATAGGGTTGTACTGTACATATACTTACTGTAGCAATTAAATTTGAAATTAACCAGATTCATCAAACTCGATAGATTTCAGTGTCACTCCTGTATTAATGCAAAGTATTTCTGAGATCAATCATAGCCTCTCGTACTGGCTTTCTGTTTGTTTGTTTTTGCCATCTCACAAGCTCAAAAGTCCTGAGAGATTCTTACTGCAAATATGGTTTAGCTGATTTTTATACAGTTGAGATTAAAGTTTTCTTTCTCTGCAGTTCTGCCAGCATTCTTAAATAACTTTAAAACAAAACAAAAACGCCAAGCTTTCCTGTTCATGGCAAGTTAAAGGCACCACAGTTAGCAGTTTGGGAACAACAAGCAAGCAAACCTCTTTGTTTGGGTTGTTGTTGTTGTTGTTGTTGTTGTTGTTGTTGTTGTTGTTGTTTTACAAAGTTAAGACACAAGCTAAACCCACCAATGGGCATGGAATGAACTACAAGCATGGGAGAGGGGGAAATTAACTGACATTCGCTGACCCCTGCTGCTCTCTGCCTGCAGAGTGATGCCAGTGTCACCCTGGCCTACCAAGTCAAGTACTTTATTACAGTCATAGTCCAGCATAAGCAAAACATCTAAATAAATAGCATAACAGTATGAATCTAAGTGAATAATTATTAAACAAATAGGAACAAGAACCACACGTAGATTTAAACAAACTTGCAGGGGCTTCCTGGTGGCAAGGAGGTACTGAGATGGCCAGGAAAGTTGGATCCTGAGCCATGTCCGGTCCTGGCAGAAGATGGCATCAGGCAGGACCCAAGCATTGTGCCAACTCCAGGCTGATGTGTTTATCTGCTTGCTCCCTACCTTCCACCCAGCTAGCAAGGTCAGCAGGGCTGTGGCAGCAACAGGAGTCCCAGAACTCTATTAAGTCATTCCGAGCAGTGGCCAGGGTTAGGATTGCACCCTAAAAAGAAAACCACGTAGATTAAATCATGAAGGGGAGAGGCCTTTTTTGTTTTTAACACTCGACTGGGAGCCGTCCAGAGTGGCTGGGGAAACTCAGTCAGATGGGTGGGGTACAAATAATAAATTATTATTATTATTATTATTATTATTATTATTATTATTATTATTATGGCAGGGGTGCCAATGGAATCTTATAAATAAAACCATTGCCTGAAAAAGCACCAAAAATGCATTTAAGAAGTCTAATTGCCGCATGTGTTGTGCTTGTTTTGCCTGTCCATAGATTTTCCCAGGAATTGCATTAGAACCCTTCTTACTGTTTAAGTCAAGGCACATTTAAGAGTTGGTTGCTGTAGCAGCAAATGTAAAGCTAATGAGCAGGATTTGAAAATGTGTGATCATTCTTTGTAATGGGGAAAACAAATCTGTAATGCTAATTCTCCTTCATCTGGAAAAGTCCATGACTGCACAGAGGGAGTGGAATAAAGGAAGAGAGAGTACTAGCGTTTTTATACAATAACGAAAGACATGAACAGTTTTTACTGTTGGTTGTCAAAACATTTTTGAAATTCTAGGTCCTTGAAAATTAGCTTGCTGTTATCACAGTAGTATTCTGCCATAAGAACCATTATTTTAATTTCTTACTGTTGTTCCTGTGGAGAAATAAGGCTATGTAGCCTTTTGATTTACGTAGACCAAGCATGGTTATAGCTATAGCATGTCTTTTAATGTGACAAGAGTAACTGATGAGCTCCTATCATCCTTGCAGAAAGCAGGGACAAACTATGGAAACTATGCATAGTTTCATTGGCTCCCAGATCTTCTGTAAAATTGAGTATGAACAAACGGAACTTCATTCCTAGTCCTACTACCTGAGAGCCTTTGTCCTGGAGATGTCTCAGTTTTCAGCATGGACCTTTCTGCATGCAAATAATTTTCTCTGCTAATGAGCTTTGGCCCCTTTGTGGAAGAAAGAAAAAGTGGCTACGATAGAGTAGAGTAAAGGACTAATTTGAAAGGCATCACCTTTAAGTAGTTCTATAAATTGGGAAAATCATGCGGCTTTCAGATAAGGCTTTTAATGTGATCCAACAAAAGATTCCACATGCCTGAAAGTTGTAGGTAATTTAATTTCAAAGATGTAATAACACATTCACATTAAAAAAATTAATGGTGGGTTTTAGTGTGCTTGGTGTGTTAAAGATAGGAACAGAAGATGGGAGACAATGATGCTCAGGATGGAAAAAAGGAGAATATATTACCCACCCACCAATCTCTCCTGCTTTTACTCACTTATCTCTGGATACCTCCCTCATGTCTCCAGCTTTCAATGATTTCCTCCCCACCCCACCTCCCAAAAAAACCTAGGGAAGGCAATGTGATTTCTGTTTAACCATTTTAAAATAGGTCTGCCTTTGCAGGAAGCCATTGTATACCCATCTTTCTCAAATTTGGCAGGCTTCAACCATGCTTGCAGTTAGCATCCAATTGTAGCAGAAAATTACCGGTAAAAGATAATCTTTTTAAGGAAACAAAACAAAACAAGATTGTCTGTGCAGAACAACCCCCCCCCCCCGCTTGAAGGGATCTGTATAGAATTTGGTAGGCTAGGGAGGAGCTCCCTTGACTGCAAATTTCTTCCACTTATGTAACAAGAAAATAAATTAATAGGCATTTAAAAATTCTCTATTATAGTCAATTAGGCCAAACAGAGCTTCAGATCTGGATGCAAATTACAAAATCAGATTGGAACGTAGAACAGATCCAAACAGATTGGGATACTTCCAAATGCTACAGATGCAAGGTGATTATTGTAGTGGCTTCAGTTCCTCAACCAGGACTGCAGAACACTTTTCACTCGGATGCTGTGATTTGGAGAACACAAAAGGGGTCTGGCACAAAATGGGCGGGTCGGGTGTAGGAGTTACCTCTGCCTATGGTTGACAGGAGTTGGTAAAACAAACGTTAACATCAAAATAGGCTCTAAGTTAACTGCTCTATGTTGGATATTGTTTCATGTGCAAAATTCATAGGTTTATTAGTTTCTGAACATTTTTATTTTATTTTTAAAAGTGCAACCAGTCTACATGCAAGTCAGTGGATTCTCTGTCTTTCAGCAACTCTCTCCCATTCCTGGTAACGTTTAAAAATAGTTGATCAGTGTGAACCAGAAAATTAGTGACCTCCCCAGAATGAGTGACCTCTCTAGAACTCATGTATCTGACTCATCGTGCTCCAACCACTGTACCACTCACACCCAGCTGCCTGGCCCCCTGCCCCAGTCAGTCAAGATTCTATGCCACTGAGTTAATATGGGACAGAGTGTGTGGGTTGTTGTTTATCTGCTTATGGATTTTTGCCAAAATGTTTTTCTTTCAATTCCAAGCCTTCGGGTTATCTGATGTGTACTGATACCCCTGTCTTGTGTGCAGGTGGGGCATATTTGATTCCAGTTCTATAAGCACAGGAATACACAAATATGATGATGTTGATCCACATATGCTGGGACAAGAGACTGAAGTTTACATACTCTAGCATTCTGTTTC
Source organism: Darevskia armeniaca (assembly GCA_034641395.1). NCBI lineage: Eukaryota > Metazoa > Chordata > Lepidosauria > Squamata > Lacertidae > Darevskia > Darevskia armeniaca. Next base: position 498,429 of record JAWWNF010000242.1, read on the forward strand.
TACTGGCAGCCAGCCAGATGCCACAGGCAGGGCATAAAGGTGTTGGGTGCCTCCTGTTTTTCTGCAGTAAGTGCCTGCAAATGGACCGTAAAGAAGTTCAAGGTCGTAAGACCTGCCCGTTAGGATGATGTTGCTACAGATAATTAGAGATTTCCTTTTGCTGACTTGTTAACTTTTGTGACTTGGCTTATATGAATAATTGTTGACCTCGTTAAAGAATAACTTGCAGTAATGAAAGGGAAACATCAAACGGTATGTATTTGCTGCTGTTTGATACATTAATTGAGTCATTTTTTGTAACACAGCCATTCCCCTTATTTGCTGAAGCCTCAACAGAGTGCATAATTATACCAGAATATAAAATGCTTGAAATCTAAAAATATTTTCTGCCTATGTACCACAGTACCGAAGATTCTCTTTTCTAGATCATTCCCAATACGTATACTTGACTGAACTGGATTGCAGCTCAGTTTAAAAGGGGTTCTATGAACTAAATATTGCAGCATCCAAAGCTCTCTTTTTCCAACAAGAAAATCCATTATAGCACGAAATGTTTTCCAAAAAGTTATTTTTTTTCCTATGTTAATCTGTGGCAAATAGATATTGCATGATACACTTTGCATGTTTTCCTTTTAAGAAACATTCACACAAAGCATACTTAGGGTTTGTTTGAGGTCTGTTCTATGGAATACAACAAATCTTTCCAGACAGGCCCCAAAAATGACTGTTAGTTGGTGTAAAATTTGAGGCATAATAAAATGTGAAAAATCTGAGCTGTGCAACTTCACGAAAGAGTGAATTCACCAATAACTAGGCATATTACGGTAATACTTCTTCTTCTTCTTCCTCTTCTTCTTCTTCTTCTTCTTCTTCTTCTTCTTCTTCTTCTCTCTCTCTCTCTAATTTCTCAATATTTGAACTGGGACCAAACAAATCTGTCTGTATGAATACTAGAAAGTGTTCTAAATCTTTTGTAGTTTACCGATTAACGCCTTCATTTTAGCGCTAGCATGTCATTAACTAGTATGTCCAATGCCATTCCACACCAGAAATAGAACTAGAGCCTATATGTGAAAATGTGTAAGTCAATAGTCCCTACATATGTGAGCTATCTGTCATGATGAAAGGGCAGACATTTACCACAAGGTAAATGCATATTGCTCATGCATATTGTCCCCTGTTCAAATTAAGCGTTCTGCAAGCTTGAAGAGTGCGAATAAGTTTAAAAGTCGTTCCAGTGACCCACATGGCAACCTTAAAGTTAACATGGGTGAAATGGTCCTGAAAATTGTATTAAACTGAAAATATTTACTGAATAAAAGTTAAATTCACCATCCCATTTCTATGAAGTACAAATGCCCGAAGCATCTCATTTTACAGACAAGGTCAAGTCTAACAATAACATGAGTTCTTCTTCCCTGAAGTGACTTCTGCAGAATAGTTATATTATTGTGATAGTAAGGGGGGGGGGGAGGACACTCAGAAGAAAGAGGTCTAAGAACTACTGTGTGAAACAGTTAGCTGGTTCTGTACATGAAGGCGACAGGAGTTTCTGTACAAGAAGAAAGTGTTTCTAAGCTAATAATAATAATATAATCATGAACGTTTCTTTCTGAACTATGCTGAGAAGTGGTGTTTGGTGTGCACAGAATACCCACAACTTGAATTTCTGTATCTGCCTTGCTTTTCGGCTTGCATTAGATGCCTTTCAGAATTCATGCTCAGAAAATGCATTTGTTTAATTTTTCCGCAAACGACTGCAAATTGCTGAAACTAGAGTCCCATAGACTTTGCAACATAAAAGGCATCCCTCAGGAAAGGAAATGGAAACCTCACTTGGAACTCCATTCCTGAGATTTGTGTTAGAATGGTGAAACAACGGCTGTCAGTGTGGTGTAGTGGTTAAGAGCGGTAGACTCGTAATCTGGTGAACCAGGTTCGCATCTCCACTCCTCCACATGCAGCTGCTGGGTGACCTTGGGCTAGTCACACTTCTTTGAAGTCTCTCAGCCCCACTCACCTCACAGAGTGTTTGTTGTGGGGGAGGAAGGGAAAGGAGAATGTTAGCCGCTTTGAGACTCCTTCGGGTAGTGATAAAGCGGGATATCAAATCCAAACTCTTCTTCTTCTTCATTCTCCAAAAGAACATGGGATGTGGAATGTGCAGGAGCAGAGAGCATGGTGGGGCAGCAGCACTCACCTGACCTCCTGTTGATCGCATCACTGCTGCTTACTGGAAAGTGTAAGGCAGGGGCAAGGCAGTGATGAGGCTGGAGTGGTGCAAATGCACTGGTGAAGTCAATCTCAGCAATCCTGCCGCCACCTGATCCCTCTACCTGTATTTTGTGTATTTGTTACAATAGTTCCTGGATGAGTGATATCACAAAACAGTCTTTTCTTTCTTTCTTTCTTTTTTCTTTCTTGTGTGGTTTTCATGTTCTCTGAACCCTGTGAATTACATTACAGCAGGGATGTCTAACAGGTCGATCACGATCTACTGGTAGATCCCCGGGAGGTTTTGGTAGATCGTTGTTGATCGATGGTTCCCTTTCCTCAGCTAAAAATAGAATTGGGCCTTGCCCCGCCCTCCATTGTTGCACGATCTCCAGAAAGGAAGACGGACCTTTTGCAGTGATTGTTTCCTTAGCGATCTTTCGATGAGCGACTTCTCCCCTTTCCCCTAAAAAAGCTCAACAACTTTGACCTGAACCCCCATCCCAAAGGGGTACAGTCTCTTAGGAGTTGGCTGTCCCTGCATTACAGCTATAACTGAACTATAAAGGAGACTTACCACTGTAGGCTGCTTGCTTATATGCAACAACTGATGTGCATCTTACTTTTCTGCTTTATAGTGTTAGCCATTGATAACCTTGTTATTCTGGGGTTAATTCTAATCTGTAAATCCCTTAACTGTCTCTGTCTTGAATGTCTGAGAGACAGACTCTCTTTTGCCTATGCTGCCAATGAGAATCTGATAGGGTTCTTGACTGCAGACTTTACTTCTTTTTTGTTCTGCCAGAGGCAAAGTCTAACTCAGAATTGCTTTTAAAGCCCCTTTCTCCTTTTAGGATTTTGTCTGATTGGGAAGGGTGTGGGGTGTGGGCTGAATTTGTTGGGCATTATTTTTATTTGTTCAGTATTTGGATGCAAACACACACATGTGCAGCAAGTCGAAGAATTTCTTGATTAATTCAAGTCCTTTATGTATGTTTACTACTGTGTATTAGACTGAAATTTCTTATACTGTATGTCTGTTGCTTTCCTTTTTTATTTCACATTTTAAAGTTAAAAAAAGAAATCCCAATTATGAACTAGATGTTTTGAAAACTGGGAGGAGTTTTCTTCAGAAACTGCCTTTGGGCACAATCCACTGAGACTTTATTTTGCACACATAAATGAATGGGGCTTGCAATGAAGAGAGAGTTCCCCAGGGTGCTGTGCTTCATGCCTCCTTAAGAAGGCCTGCATCATAATTTGAAAAATGTGGTAATGCATTGTTAAAAGCTACAGTGTAGCAGTCTGAGGATGAAAGCACTGCAGGTGTACAGCTTAATAGGGCTTAATTAAGTACCAGATGAATATAAATAAGAAGCACAGATTGTACGCATTGATTCTTTAGGCAGGTAGGAAAATGCTGAGTCTTGGATCTTGAAATAAAGACAACTGGCGCCATATTTTACATGATCCTGTGTAAGTAACAAATAAAAGGTATTTTATGCTAAACAATGAAGCAGAAAGGGGCACATGAAAGAGATATCACCTGCTTCAGCCAACCAGTCAAAGCCGTTTCCTGGGGTGTGGCCGCTGCTGCATGTTGACAGCTTATAGGAGCCACAGGTGAGAGCTGAGTGCAGGGGGGAGGTGGACAAACTACCCCAGAAGGAGCATGCCATGTCCCCCACCAGAGGTACAATCCCTCCTCTAACACCCTACAATCCAAACAGACAGTAAAATTGCATAATTATAAAACAGAGTCCAAGTCACTCTGAGAGCTAATATTTAATTAAGCCAGGGTTCCATCACCAACACAAAACCTAAATAGAGGCTTAAAGGAAGGTAAATTTAATTACTGATTTCAATAGAGCAACACTGGAAACATACTGCTGTGGGATAAGCTACTAGACAATATCCCATTCCTAAAAATTAGCAGTTGTGTGAATGGACTTTAAAAGTAAATAGCAAGGACAATGGGGAAGTACGGGCAATATGGATTGGGAAGATGATGAGAGGGTATGGGTCTTTAAATCCTGTTGCCTCCAGTTGAGATCTCATTCCATATTGGGATCCCCATACCGGCTATTTGCATTTGAAGAAAAGTACCCACTTACACCAATGGAAGCTTTTTCTTCCGATGCAAATTACATGCGGAGGGGACTGAAATCTTGATCAGGATTACAGTGGGAACAAAGAGTTAACCCCATACCCATCTTTGCTATTGGACTCCTCATACCTGCTGCTTACTTTTTGAAAAACCATTCAGTTGCTAACTGCATGAATGGTGTCTCATCCACATTGGCCCTAAATACAAGCTATTTTTGACATTTCTTTTTTAAATAGATGCCTCCTTTCACCATAAAAAGTGTGTACCCTTCTTGGATGGTCAGCATTCTGTTCAGGGAGAATCGGCAAAGCAATGAACAATTCTTAGTAAATGGGAAGGCTCTGAGGCCGTGACTGTGAGCTAGGGCCCTGTTGGACACATAAGTGGAAGGCAGAGTTTGTGTAGAAGTAGTTCATCACAACATTTTTTGCCCTAAGCGGGTAGGTATAAAAGCCCTTCCTGGAGAATGTATAAATCTTTGGAATGTACATGTGCTGAAGTTACAGCACTGTGTAACAACATTACAAGTTGCATAACACTAGCTGGTCTACATATAAAATAAGAAACAGAACTACATACAGATCTCTGCTCCCATCAGCCATCTGGCCAGAGAGAGAGGCTCACAGACTCTCACATATTCTGGCAGACACAATGACCAACTCTGACTGCCTGACATTCTACCACATCTCCTTCTCCAGACATGTCTTGATGAAGATGTCTGTTGCTGGGGAGAATTCCCATTGCTAAGCAGGTCTTTTAGGTGTGCCTCAAGGCCGTGCTTCAAGGCTCGTTGCAAGTTTATTTTGGCAATACACCAACATTATGGTTTGGGGCGGGGGGAGTATGAGAAAGCTAAGGCACCACTCCAAGGATGGCCACCTTGTCAAAATAGAACCACCTGGGATGTACTCTGCCCTACTAAAAACAAAGGAACCTGACCATCAAGCTCCATATTGCCTGTAGGCTTCAGACAGTGGGTTGTCCAGCCCTGCCTGTGACTTTCTGCATGCAGTTGTACCATTGAGCTAAGGCCATTCCCCCTAACGGTGGGGATGGGTAATCTCTGCCATCACCCTTGACCATTGGAAATACTGTCTTGGAACTGGAGTGCAGCAACATCTGGAGGACCACAGGTTTCCTACCTTTGCTATAAGGGAAGTAGAGACTAAATGGGCGTTCCAGGACAGACAGCATTTGTCATTTAGGGTTCATAAAGAGAGGGGTAGCATTTGCACACACCCTCAGAGTTCAATTTCAATTGCAAAAATGTGTTTCACTGTAAGATCTGGCAATTCTAAGTGAACACATAAAACAAACTGATACCTAAGGGATAATAAAAGTAATGCATTATGGGATCTGTAGCACTTATCCCTTTCTTAATATATACTTAAGAGTATTGTTAGGAAATTATCACCAGTCTAATTCCTATCCCTTAGTGATTCGGTTCGACTGTATGGTGATGTGTTAATGACAGCTGTTATAATCTGACAGCACTGGTGTGCAACAGAAACTAGCTCAATAGGACAAGTCATTTATCCAGAACGCAAGCAAAGGAAGTTTGATAATATGTCATACAGCACCCTTGAACACTGACTGCCTTTTAAGTGGCAGTGATGAAGGAACCCACTTTAGCATAAGATCTGTATCCAAGGTTTATAAAAGAAATTTAAATGTGTATAGAGATTTAAGGTAGGATTGATCAACAGCTGATAGAGACAAATTGAGGGTCCCCCCCTGAATGCATTTTTGCAAAACACACAATTAGTATAATTGGTATGAACATGATATATTTCCATTCAAAGACAAACTTTTAGACTCATACTTTTTAGACTCATACTCAAAAGATATACTTGGCAAAATTACATGTTATGATGTCTTGTCAAAAACAAACTTTATAGCAGGAAAATATATTAGTATTGGTTTATTTAGTTGTTGCACCTATATCTGCCTCTCTCTTTTTTTGGTAAGCTGAGAGTGGCTTAGATGTGTCTCCTGGATTGTCCTTGAAGACATAATACAGCCATAGTTAAGATGACAAACATACAGTCAAGTCATAGTTTAGTTTGCTGATGGTTTAGCTCTGCCCCCAAGAGGCAAGTTTAAGAAGATACTACTGTCCTGCCTCCTGCTGAATGCATGCAGACACATAGTCTTACTTGGAACTTAGGCAAGTAATGGTACAGGCTCAACAACAGGCACAGAGGTCAGGATTCACAATTCAGGAGTTCAGGTGCATGGCAAGATGTTCAGAACTGGATGGAAGTGATGAAAATGTCCCAACAAGTTCCCTCATCTCTCCTGCCAAGCTTTTAAATATGGGACATAGTGTACTCACTTGCAGTACTCTTTTGCTTTGTAAGAATATTTGGATTGCAAGCACACACTTTGTTGGGGTGGGTAGGTCTGCTCTCATCTAAAGGAGGTACCTGGTACTAGGTAACAAGAATTCACCCTCCTGCCCAGGCTCCTGTTCAATTGCTGTTGCCTCCTTTTCCAGCTTCCACTGAAGCTTCCTACTCTGCGGGAAGAATAGAGCGGACAATGAGCATCTCTGCTCCCTCTTCCAATGCAACTGAAGTTGGGTTGGAAAGGGGAGGTCGTCCTTGCTCCAATCCAAGTTTCCCCAGTTCCTCCCGTTTCTTCCTCCTCCACCTTCTCTGTCTGAGTCTGCCAACTCAAGCTTGATTCCAAGAGTGCTGCAGGGCTCATGACAGCTACATCTCCCAAGCAGTCACTGAGCAGAATGAGACCTACTTAAATTCAACCATGTATCAGAATCATGTGCTCTGAGGTCATTGCGTCCACCCATCCTCAGGTGAGAGCAATGTGCTTTTAGCTTCAGAGGAACCCATGGGGTCGGTGTGAGACTACTGATCACCTTCTGAAGCTGAGTATTTCAGATTTAGCCTCCAACTAAATGTAGAAACTGTAAATGCTAAGACTGTAGTCTTTTTACTGGAACAAAAAACCCCACACAGTTATTTTAAAAGACAGATATCTACTCTTCTCCTGAAGATGTAATGATATGAAGGATCTAATGCACAAATGCATATCCTTGGTTTTGACCTTTTCAGAATCTACAGCAAAATACAGGAACCCAACGCAGTCTTCTTCTTACTTAAAGTTGAGTTTTGAACAGTGATACATTTTAATGCATCAGTATTCATTCCACTTTCTCCTGAATCTAACCACAAGGTATTATTCTAAACACCACTTTAGGCAGTATATGACATCATCCACACGAGGCTTAACTGTTACTTAAATAATTATTAGTGGAATCATTAATTATTAAGAAGTTAAGTGATTAGTACGGGAATGTCCTCAGAAACTGTGGGGGAAGGAGGTTACCAAAGCATTTTATTTTGACCTGCTTGTGTCGTAAGGATGAATGACATGCAACACACAGTGCAGGAACGTGTGTGTGGAGGGAGGAGAAATATTACAGCCGACATAAGAGAGAGAAGAGAACGATGATTTGTCATGTACAGAAGGACTGCAGGGTACATGACAGAGAAGTGACACAGTGTCCCCTGATGTAGGGAGAGAAAAATTGGGCAGTGTCACTGACATGGAAGATTGAAATGTTTAAATGCTGTGGAAGGAGGACTGGAGCTTAGCTATTTAGATGAGTGATCAGAGTGGAAAGGAATGATTAACACAACATTTTGCCTATTATGATATGATAGCAGTGAATCAGGACAAGGTAATGGCTGTTCTTTCATATTTGCACTTCTCCTGGAAGTAGAAGCCCTATTTTAAAACAATTGCCACCACCAACAGTCTTGTAAAAAGGTAAAAAATATGTTTACTCACTTGGAAAACTTGTTGAAGAGTAACAGTTACAGCAGCTTTGTTCAGGCAGGCTTAAAATGGTAATTCATTTACAAAGGCATAATCTAGTCCAGGCATCCCCAAACTTGGCCCTCAAGATGTTTTGGGACTACAATTCCCATCATCCCTGACCACTGGTCCTGTTAGCTAGGGATGATGGGAGTTGTAGTCCTGAAACATCTCGAGGGCCGAGTTTGGGGGTGCCTGCTCTAGTCTAATTTAAAATGGTGTCTTGGCATTGTAGCTCAGACACAGCATATGTTCTCACATTTCTGGCTTGATGGAAAGTGACAAAAAAAGGAGGACGTGCCCAGGCAGGTAAGAGAATATTAATAGCTACATCCTCCCACTGTCAGGACACAGTGACAGTGCCTCTCACAGAGTCCTATCTAGCAAACTTACGTGAAAACTATGTGAGCTTCAGCTCCTGTCATGTGCCTATCTAGCAAAACATGAATTGTTGGTTTGACTGCATTGTTAATATCCCCCCTCCCAGTTTTCATCTTAATGAGCACATTAAGATGCACAGTATGTATTAAGCTTTAGTAAAAAATAAATAAAATTGCCTTTTCCTATAAGGAGCCTTGTACACCCTTCAAAGAATGAAGCTCAAATTTTATCAAAGTGAGGATCCTGTTTCGGGAGTCCTAGCCCCCTCTACAGTGGGTTTGCCTAATGTGCTTGACACTGTTAAGGAACCTTGTGATTGAAACAGAGATGCAAAAATTTATTTATTTATTTTTGTAGGCCCTATTTGAGTGTGTGTGTGTGTGTGTGTGTGTGTGTGTGTGTGTGGTTCTGGCAAGGTATGGACCAGGCTAGTGATACTCTGGAATGAGCACTATAACAGGAGCTCAGACTATCTATTTGAGAATAAACAGAAGGCTGCACATTATCTGAGCGCCTTGCCATGTCCCTGAAGTGGTGTTGTGATTATGTTTAAATGCTTGTCATGATCTGTTCCTTTTATTTGTGGGTGGAGATGACCATCAAGTGAACATAAAGGAGGCTATGATCCTTATAAAATAACACGTAATTTCCAAATTGGAAGAAGCTTAACAGTTGGAGTGCTCAGAACAACTTTGCCAAGCTTCTTACAAATAGCAGAAGCAGCATATGCTGAGCTTTTGCATATATAAATGAACAATATTCAGCAGCCTCCTACTTCAGAGAAGTGTTTGAGACTTACCATCTTGTATATGTATTTTCTTGACTCATTACAACTTATTAGCCATCCATGCAATTTTTTTGAGCTTTCCCTTTTGACATCAGTGTATATGCAATTAAGAAGAACGTAATAAGAAATAGAGGCACCCTATCCCCACATTTCCCATGCTATGGCAGACATTGGTTGCAGTTCATTTTATCACACGATTTGTGATTGCTTAATTTAGCAAGAAGATTCTGACAATGAAGCAAGTGAAGACGTGTTCATCCTCCTCACCAAGGTGGCAATCTGAGTGGGTCGCACTTATTTGATGTGCATCATAGGGCGATCCCTGACATGGGATCGACCCCAACAAATGATCAACCAGCGGGCGGGTTGAGTGATTCAGGATACTCACCCAGTGCCTATGCCAAAGCCTACTGACACCTGTAATCATTAAAGTGATGGCCTGTTTTGATCTCAAGATGCTGTCCTGTAGCTTTTACTTCTTTCTCCACCCCCCAGCCTACATCAGCGATACGCTTAGTGTGCCTGAACATGCAACTGAGACTTCCTCACACCATGTGACATTTTCTCCAGTGTTTTTTTTTGGGGGGGAAACTACAAGCGATAAGAATTTAGCACCTTGACCTTTCCCACATTGACTCATTTTATCTGAATAGAGGTAACTGAATAGATTTGATTTTTTTAAATGTCTACTTTGGTAATTCCATTTGAAATACATTATACCACATGTTGATGTAAGTGATAACCTGGTAGAAGACAAAGCTGGGTTCAAAACATATTGCTTTAATGGAAATATTCCTGGGCTTTTTTTCTGTTCTGAATGAAACCTAATTGGAGAACTCAATTAGCAGTTAAGTTTCCTCCATCGGTTTTCTGCTGTGGCTAAAAAAATCTACACTTTGGTAAAACCATTAGGTTACTCAAGATAATGCAGCTAATAAGAGACTGGCGATGTTTTAGCATTCCCCACACCACTTATTACATATACAGTGGTACCTCTAGTAATGAACTTAATTCGTTCCGGAGGTCCGTTCTTAACCTGAAACTGTTTTTAACTAGAGGCGTGCTTTCGCTAATGGGGCCTCTTGCTGCCACTGCGCCGCCGGCAGACGATTTCCGTTCTCATCCTGGGGCAAAGTTCTCAACTCGAGGTAACTCTTTCAGGTTAGCAGAGTTTGCAACCTGAAGCGTTTGTAACCTGAGGCGTTTGTAACCTGAGGCATTTGTAGCTCGAGGTACCACTGTGTCTCCTTCAAACTAATGGAACCTGTGATCAATAGCACCCATTTATAATTCACTTCAGAGAAAGAAATATTTTTTTTCTATTTCAGATTGTTGCTTAGGGTCCAGCTTCCCAGATCCAATCGACACCATTAGCAATTACAAAGAAAATAAAAAATAAAATGTGCATATTGCTTTGAAAATTCAAAAACTAAGACTTGTATATGAGTGTGACTAGAGAATGATCATTTGAATTCATTGTGGATGAAGAGATATCTCCAGCTTCATATGTTCAAAAATAAAAGGCCCATACAAGAAAAAATACTCCATTAATGTCTTCATTTGAGATAGAAATAAACAGTGATTGTAGGAATTGCTTTACCTGCACAAAACTGTGTTTCAGATCCTTCCAAACAATGGTTTCATCAACAAACAATTAAGATGACAGTACACCATCAAATAAATCAGAGAAATGCCGCAAGGCAAGATATAGCATTGCAGTAACGCTGGCACATAGGCAGATATCTGGCATGTATTGAGTATTTAGGATATAAACCTCTTTCAGTATCACTATAAATACATCAAAGCTTTAAAATGCTGTTATTGGATATAACCATTAGAGAAAAAAGTATCCTTTTTAGAAACATGTAGAAAATTCTATATTATAGAGCTCTTGGATCTTTTCAGTTTTAGCTTTTCTCACCTTGGGGTAAGTACTTTAAGCAGGGAGGTGAAATAGGTAGTGATGTAATGTAAAGCATAAGCCTAAAATTTCATTCTGCTCCTTTCTAGTATCCCTAGAATACTATGATTACGCACTTTTCTGCCTCGAAACACATCTGGCAAAGTATGAGTAGTAAAAAACATCCATGGGAACAAACTGTCCATGGATATCTAAAAATTGAATTACCCATTTTCATGAATATTTGATCTGCTTATTACCTGCAAAATATTCCAGATTGGATGCCCATAATTTGAGTTTATTAAAGTGCTTGAGGCAAGGTTTTGTGTGACAGGTAGGCTGCAGTTCTGCGAAAGAGGAATTGTGCAGTATATTAAATTTAACTGAGTAGGCAGATAGTATGATGATATAGACTCTTATGGTGTATTATTAGAACATTAATATTTTCATTAATGTACCAGAAATACATAATTTCTGATTTACCATTTTTCAGTGTGCGTATGCTGTAAGGGTTAGACCCAAAGGCAGCTATGCATTTTCAGGCACAACGATGGATATATTTGCAGTCGATTACTAAAGCCTGCCTACACTCTTAAATGAGAGACATATATTCTACAATCTTAGTAGAAAGACATAAATAAGAGGAGCTTTCTATTCATAAACTTAGAAGTAGCAAACAGATTGTATAGGTCTGTTGGGAAAGAAATCACTTCCCAACATAAATGAAATAAATTTAAATTAATTTGGAAAAATCATTTTATAGCCAAGTCTACCTGGATAGCTCAGTTGGTTAGAGTGTAGTGCTGATAATGCCAACATTGCAGGTTCGATCCCCATAGGGGACAGCTGCATATTCCCTGCATTGCAGGGGGTTGGACTAAATGATCCTCAGGGTCCCGTCCAACTTTACAATTCTATGTTTCCCACTCGGTTCAATTGGGCTTATTCCCAGGAATGCAGCCGTTCCTCTGCGTGTGTGTGTGTGCGCGCGCGCGCGTGCATTGTATTTTAAATCCTGAATTTTAGTCATTTGGGTTTTATTAACTAAAAAAAAAGAAAGAAAGACAAAAATCATACATGGCTTATTTCTAAACAAATATTCTTCAAACTGTGTCTTACAAGACCCTAACTTCCACCTTAATAAGCACTTAATAAGAGGGTTTAGGGGCAAAAAATGAAGCTGATTCCTAGAAGGTTTCCCCCCCCTGGATTTCAATTTTATTTTACTCATCGGTATCTATGAGGAGGAGTTGCTGGTGATGATAAATGACATGAGAACTTAAAAGCACGTTGGTCACTGAGCAGTGCAATAGAAATTAATTGTGCTCATCCACTTCCATATATACTAAACTGAAAAACAACAGCTATATTCTCTCCAGCTAGCTATTTTCCCTGTTTCCTCTCATTTATAACCTTAGACTGAGGATGCATCTCCATTCCCCCCCTCCCCAAATTATTTTGCAGTTACTAGGGGCACACATGGGCCCCAAGATTTGCTCCGTATCTGTACGTTTTTTAAACAAATTCTAATCTGTTTCCAAATCACAGTGTGTCCTCTCTACCTCATTATGTAGTTTGGCTTCAACAATACAGTCGTACCTCGTGTTGCATTCGCTGCAGTTTGCGAATGGCGCGGGTTACAAACGCACCGAACCCGGAAGTACCGGAACGGGTTACTTCTGGGTTTGTCGGTTCGCACATGCGCAGATGCGTCAAATGACATCACACGCATGCGCAGAAGCGCCGAATCACAACCCGCGCATGCGCAGAAGCGGTGTTGCGGGTTGCAGACTGCTCATGATGTGAACAGGGCTCCGGAACAGATCCTGTTCGCATCCAGAGGTACCACTGTATATACTATAAACAAACAAAGCTTTGTGTTCTTCCTATTCATTATAATGAGGTATCAAAAAATGGCTCTAACGTTTTCCGCTTTTTGGCCAAAGTGGCTATAATTTTCAGCTATTCTTACAGCGCAGGTAAATTTATGCCAAATAGGTCCAGGGGCTCTCTGTAGGGGTAAGTAAAAGGGATTCACTTTCCTCTTATGAGGAAGGAACAGTTACTTTCTCTTCCTTGTGGGGCAGGGCTGCTGGTGGCAATTTCTCTCTTGCTTTACCTTACCTTAAATAATTACCTGTATTTTTCCGTCTATATGACGCCCCCATGTATAAGATGCCCCCTCTTTTTTTGGACTCCAAAGTGAGGAAAGGGGGGGAATTGCCCCCATGTATAAGACGACCCCAATTTTTAAGCTAAATTTTTCAAGAAAATGCCCTAGTCTTATACACAGAAAAATATGGTAATACAGATGGGCGGGGTACAAATAATAAATTATTATTATTATTATTATTATTATTATTATTATTATTATTATTACATGGCTAACTGGTGTGTATGAAAAAACAAAATAAAAAAATTCCTTCCAGTAGCACCTTAGAGACCAACTAAGTTTGTTCTTGGTATGAGCTTTCGTGTGCATGCACACTTCTTCAGATTCGTATCTGAAGAAAGCTCATACCAAGAACAAACTTAGTTGGTCTCTAAGGTGCTACTGGAAGGAATTTTTTTATTTTGTTTTGACTATGACAGACCAACACGGCTATCTACCTGTAACTGGTGTGTATGAAGTATTCCTTGCACATTTTCTTAAAACTCTGCAGCTTTCCATTCCAGGGTTTGTTTCTTGTTCCTGGGGAGGGGGTGGTCTCTTTCTCTTTCTACCGCAAAACATTTAACATGCGCACTAATGGTATGTATTCTGGCTTCTCCATTTTAGAAACTTCGCAGGTTCGCACCAGCCTTAGCTTCCCAATAGCACTGAAGAAGGTGGAAACAACTCTCTACTAGCTCTTACTGATTATCAGTGTGTTTCCAGGTTCAGTTTATCGGAGAGTGTGCAACATTATTAATAAACATAAATAATAAGTCAATATTTTAAACCATTCCAATATCATAATGAAAAGCACACAGCAGCAGTAGCCTTCTAAAACGTGACAGAATTTTTCTCATCAGAAGAGTCTAAGAATTCTGAATTTTTCATCCAGTTTCCTCTATATAACATTTTAAAGCTGCCCAGCACAACCTCCCGCTGCCCTGAACTGAACCTATCTGTCTATAATTTGCCAGCTTTATCTGCTCAGCTTTATCTTCTTCAATATTTCACACACGGTCCACCTTGACTGTAGGCTGCCACTTGATTAGTTCATGACTTGCAGTCTATGATTCTTTCCTAAATTATAGTCAATAACCTTTTACAGAAGTATTCCCTCTTCTCACTTTTCTACCACTTCTGCCTCCTCCCTGCCATCTTCAGGCTTCCACTAATCTCTCTGTCTTCGGTTCCTCATTTGTCATAATCGCTCAACAAACTATTCAACTCTTCAGACCCTGCCCTGACTCACTGCTTCCATTCCACATCTCCCTTCATGCTTTCCAGTAGAGGAACGCCTCCGGAGAACAAAAGGGCAGGCAGATGTTGTCCATTATAAATGTGTCTCTTCCTCCTCCTCCTCTTCTGCCTGGTTAAGCAATCTAGTATACCTAGCACAGGGGTCCTCAAACTTTTTCAGCAGGGGGGCGGTTCACTGTCCCTCATACCTTGTGGGGGGCAAGACTATATTTTGAAAAAAAATATATAAAAATGAACCACCATGGGAGGGGGGAGAGGAAGAAGAAGAAGAAGAAGAAGAAGAAGAAGAAGAAGAAGAAGAAGAGTTTGGATTTGATATCCCGCTTTATCACTACCCGAAGGAGTCTCAAAGCGGCTAACATTCTCCTTTCCCTTCCTCCCCCCACAACAAACACTCTGTGAGGTGAGTGGGGCTGAGAGACTTCAGAGAAGTGTGACTAGCCCAAGGTCACCCAGCAGCTGCATGTGGAGGAGCGGAGACGCGAACCCGGTTCACCAGATTATGAGTCTACCACTCTTAACCACTACACCACACTGGAAGAAGAAAGAGCCGGAGTCGGGAGCCCCCCCGGCCACAGTCCCCGCTGCAGAAGGAGGACCCAAGTGACGCCTCCTCCCTGCAGGCTATGACTCCCCGCCGCCCCCCTCACTGTTCCCTCCCCCTTCCTTAGGCCTCACCAACACCACAGGCCTCAGCCTGGGCAGGGACAGCAGCCGCCACTCCGGCCGAAGCCGCCCCCTCCCGGCCCGCCAGCCCAGGTTTGAAGAGGAAGGCGCCCAGGCAAAAAGAAAGAGGGCTTCGGCCCGGTGCCTCTGAAGTGGGTGGGCGGCAGGCAGCAAAGGGAGAAGGGCTGCCACCGGGGGTGGGGGGGAGGTCCACCGTCCAGCCAGGCGTAGAGACCCCACCTCCTCCTCTGCTTTCCCTCAGCCGGGAAGCAGTGACTCACCCGGATCCTGTCCCCTGGGCTGGGCTCTTCAGCGCGGGGGGAGAGCGATGACCAGAGCAGCAGCAGCACCAGGAAAGAGCCGAGCAGCAGCACCATGCGCAAGAGGAAGCCCAGTTTCAGCTGCATCCTCAGCGCCAGCCCCATGAGCTCGCCGAAGCCGCCATGGTCGAAGCCACCGGCCCTCTCGCTGCTCCCTCCCACTTCGCTCTCTGCTCAGCCCGCCACTGCTGTGGGAGCCATGGGCAGCTGCATGTCGGCGGCAGCTCAACAACTGAAAGGCCGCATTGGAATTTACCTCAGCGTGGCACTGACCAACCAGTCCCCACACCACTGAAAAACCACGTTGGAGATGCTTGCTGCCCCACACGGTGTTGAGGTAAATGCTGATGTGGCCTTTCGGCCTCGGACACTTGGCGGGGGGTTTCAAATGGCCATGTGGGCCGGATTCGCGACCCTTTCGGGCCACATCTGGCCCCCGGACCGTAGTTTGCCGACCTCTGACCTAGCAGCTCCCTCTGTTCACCAGATATAAGAATTAGGAATCCTCGGGGCTTCTTCTCGTTCTCTGCTGCCCTGTTTCCTCCTTTTCACGCTTCCTTCTTCACTGTAAAGACTAACATTGTCCACATTCATGCTACGGCCCTTTCCTTCCTCTTCTAGGTCTTCTTCCTTCTATAACTCTCAGCCCTTTCCCCCATATCATTATTACATAATGCTTTCCCCAGAGATATATGCCTAGCACTAAATCATACATTTTTAGATGCCAGGTATAAATATTTATGCATGTGTTTTTAAATATTTAACATTCACTAACTTTGCTGTTTTTAGTTGCTTTTTTTGTTTTGTTTTTTTGTCCTGCCATTTTAATATTGTTTATGTACTTTTCCATTATTTAATTGCGATTTTGCGTGTGTAAGCAGATTTGGTATGCATATATGATTTTTTTTTTGATAAATTTTATTTGATAAGGGGGCTGTTATCTAATTCTCTGCTTTCCCATCTTATCCCCTTGCCATCTCCCCATTATTTCCTTCACCACTCTAGCAACTAATGACCATTCCCCACATCAAATGGGGTGTGCGCATTTTGCGTGGTCGCGAGTAGCCCCCTGGGATCACGTTGCAGCTCCTGGCAGTTGGGTCTGGCACCGCCTTCCCAGGTGGGATACCTGTGGTCTCCACCTACTCCAGCAACCACCCAATCCCGGCTGGGGAGGTGTTGCCAGGGGGATTGGCCAGGTAGAAGGAGGGAACATACAGTACACAACAGAAGTCAGTCGTATTCAAAATTTTAAGCAAACCATAGTTTTCCCATTCTTTTTTTTTTTAAATCACTTGAATTAGTAGTGCTTTTCAAAAGCCACCCAAGTTCCCTTTTTCCATTTTGCTCTGAATTGCTCAGACTCTCCCACAGAATCTGGCTTCCTTGCTCCTCACTCTATTGAAACTTCCCTCTTCAAAACAGCTGACAATCTCTTCACTGCCAAATTCAAATATTTCTACTTTGTCCTCAGTATTCTTGACCTCACTGCTGCAGTTGATCTCTTTTATCTCAGTGCTTTTTTAATACACTTTATCACTCTTTCCTATTGGGTCCCTACCTAGGTTTAGCTCACTTCATGCCCTACCTTTCTATGAACCCGTCACAGAACAAACCAATCTACTGCAGTTACAGGTAGATAGCCATGTTGGTCTGTCATAGTCAAAACAAAATAAAAAAATTCCTTCCAGTAGCACCTTAGAGACCAACTAAGTTTGTTCTTGGTATGAGCTTTCGTGTGCATGCACACTTCTTCAGATACACTGAAACAGAAGTCACCAGACCCTTATATATAGTGAGAGGGTGGGGAGGGGTATTACTCAGAGGGGTGGTGGGAATGGGTGATAGGCTGATAGCTGTGGTAAACCTGTTGACGACGGTTAACGACTGCAATTAGTCTTACAGGAAAAAGCAATCTACTGCAATAGGTCTATTTTTCTTTTGGAATCAGGCAGACATTATTTCTTCTCCTTCTCTACACACCACACCCAAAAAGTTGTATAATGTCCACTCACGTTCACTGCCCAAGAATGGGATTTTGCAAAAGCACTATTTAAAAAGACTCAGATATTTCATGTAATTGTCAAAGGTTTGTTTACACCACAGCTTCCTGATGTTTAGGCTGTGTACACATTACTGACTTAAAACACAGCTAGATTGCTGTTTTTTTCTAAATTCAGGTTGAAGCTGGTTTGGAGAAAAACCGCATGAAACTTTGTACAGTGGTACCTCGGGTTACAAACGCTTCAGGTTACAAACGCTTCAGGTTACAGACTCCGCTAACCTCGGGTTAAGAACTTTACCTCAGGATGAGAACAAAAATCGCATGGCAGCTCCATGGCGGCGGCGGGAGGCCCCATTAGCTAAAGTGGTACCTCAGGTTAAGAACAGTTTCATGTTAAGAACGGACCTCCAGAACAAATTAAGTTCCTAACCTGAGGTACCACTGTATTTTATAAACCACAGAATAGATAAAAACTGTGACTACCTTTTGTGCTGAATTCCGATTCAGGTCATTTTATTGGTTTATTTAGGGCTTTTTACCAGTATCTGTAATATGTGTCTTTTGATGCAATGGCCTATAGGCTACGCAAATAAACTTTATTGTTGTTGTTGTGACTACCTTTGTGTGTACACCACTTCTCAAGACAGCACTGGGAGCACACTAAATGTGCAGCTTTGCTGTGCTCCAATATTCATTCACAGAACCTGTACCATCTTTGCATATGATCATCTGCTATTTTATAACCAAGTGAGATAAAGACTGTACAATCATTTTGTGGTGATGTTTCATTCTACCTTTAAGTGATTTTCTTTATTGTGTTTCCTCAAAGGTTTGAACAATTATTCTTTGAACTTAGTAAGGCACATCCCCAAATTATGAGTAGCAGCTTCAGGTTCTACTTTTACCTCTTCAATTTTTGTCTGTTAGAGCTAAAAGAATTAAAAACAAAGTTTAGTGTAACCTAACTAAATGTACAGTATATTGCTGTGTTTCATGAAAAGAAGTAAAATTGCTAATTCTTATGCTGCATTAGTTGATGTTAGATTAAGTCTTATTTTTACTTCCATCTTTAAGAAATTTGAAGCATTGTCCCTGGGTGATATCCAACTAAGTACCGTAATACTCAGGGTAGACCAACAGAAATCAATGAACTTAAATGGGGCTGCTTT
Organism: Darevskia armeniaca; assembly: GCA_034641395.1. Classification (NCBI taxonomy): domain Eukaryota; kingdom Metazoa; phylum Chordata; class Lepidosauria; order Squamata; family Lacertidae; genus Darevskia; species Darevskia armeniaca. The sequence goes on from JAWWNF010000242.1 coordinate 517,230, forward strand.
GAATTTGACTATAACCGAATTTCACCCACTGAAACTAGTCAGCTCCTAAGGGAAAAAAGAGCAGACTTAAACAAAAAAATGTATGTTTGTAATATATATTAAAATTCTGTGTTATGAAATTTTTAAAGAATGATAAGCAAAAAGAAAGACAAGCTAATGAAAACAATACATCACATGTAGACTAATTTGTAGTTACAGTGTCTACGCACTTTTTGTCCTCTCCAGAATGACATCTGAGGTTGATGTGATCTAGGAACACAGGGCTCACCCTTCAGATGGGAGACACCTTGAATTAGAAGTAATTCATTAATTAATTCTAGCAATAACGCTCCATCCCACAAGCATATCATCGCTCTCTAAAGAGGCTTTCCAATATTGTTCAATTTTGAAGTGAGCTGCAACTACGAAAAAGATCACCAGGTCTATATATGAAGATTTTAATACTCATCGGCAAATAACATTAACAGCACTAACATAAAGACCATCAAGAAATCCTTATGGGTGCTATCATCAAATGAAGCTCAGTTATCCATTAAATAATAGTGAAAAGCGGTAATAGACTCAAAACTTTGCACATATCTGAAAAACAGAACATATTCCACACATTGCAGCAAAAGATAATATACCACACTGTCCTAATCCATGATGTACATGAAACATTAAGATTCAGACTCAAAAAACATAGATAAATGTAATCTGCCACAAATAAGTTGTTACGTTAACTGTACAAAGCTGTTTAAGTCAACTCTGCTTTGCTCCCTCTCTTCCTTCCCCCCACCTTGTAAAAAAAGTTTGCTTTTCACGAAGAATAATGTTCGTACAAGACAGAGGTCTTGCAATTTCAGTGCTTCAATTTGATACAAAATTTGATGTTGATAAGGAATACAAAGTAAAATGTATCACTGAAACACTGTGCAATCTACATTACAATCTGTAGCTACAACCCTGAGTTCTGCAGTATTTATATATCATTTTTATTGATATATCTATATGTATATATTTCTTATACAACAGCACAGACTAGTGGTTGTTCAGCTATAGCAAGCATATGCATTCATCTATTATCCTCGATGTGAAAGACATATGGAAAGTTTACTAAAAATGGTATTACCCTTTAAGATTTAAATTCAAAGGATGTACAAAGAATTCTAGCAGCTGCAACTGTTCAGCAGCATGTCCAACATTGTGAGTCATGTAATGTATTCTGATGACGTCTACTACATAAATTACAAAGGTAACCTTGTTTCAGACCATAGTATAAAATAAAATAAAACCCACAATCTAAATTAGGGCAATACCTTTCTTAAGCTAACCAAACTGTTTACAAAATAGTATGGGAGCTTTCAAGTCAAGATGATCTAAGGGTCCCCGGCTGTTGGTCCACAGACCATTAGTGGTCTGAGAGCTTCATTCAGGTGGTCCACAGCATTTTAATTGGGGTTCATTGCTTCTTTTTATTTCTTATGTGTTTCGTTTAATTGTACTGCAATTCGGATTTTATGAACTGAAGTGCAATGTATATGAGACAAAAGAAGCAATATAAATATAATTAAAAGCAGTATGTCATTTGGGACAGTGCATTACAATGGCTACAACAGGCATAATAAACATTAAAGCGTGTGCCAAGACTCTCATGAGTTTCCAAGTGGTCCATAGGGCAAAATGGGTTGGAACCACTGGTCTAGGCTGATGAAGAACTCTGGATAATACAAAAGCTTTCACACTATTTTGTGACATTTTGCACGAAGTTGCCCTGATAAAGCAAGCTAGCAATTTTTGCAATATAACATGACCTGTAGTTGTTTTCCTTTTCCTTGTGTGTGAGTGAGTGATTTTTTATATATATATTTAAAAACTGTTAAATCCCTAAATGAATTAGGAACAGAGCATTGCAGTAATCACCCCCCCCCCCACATGAGACTGCTTGATATTTTTGTTTGGTTTCTAAGGACCCTGTCCATGTCCTGATGTCATAATATGTGTGGCAAGTAGGTATAAGAAAGAGGAAATTTTCAGTGGTGGCACCCCAAAACTAGAACTGTCTCTCTAGAGAGACGCACTTTGCTCCATCCCTGGTCATTTTTATGAGTGTAATGAAAACTGTATTGCTGAAGCAGTCATTCTGAGGATACTCTTCTCTATAACTAGCTTTTATTGATAATTGCTGCTTTTAAAAGCTGTTTTTATATCTATATAATATTTTTTCTGTTATTCATTATTGACTGTTCTATTTTACAATCTTCCTTGATTATGTTTTATTTAGAAAGGTGGGCTAAAATACTGGCAGAAATAAATGGGGGGGAAGCATGTATATAAAATCATGTATCTAATTACTATACTTTTAACGATAGCAGCTAAATGAAATTTTGTCTCATTAGAGTATAATAGAACATTTTACCACTAATTGTAAATTATACAGTAATTGGTAAAGATGCGCCTTGTAATTTTTTAAATTAACATGAGTAAAGTAATGATAATTAAAAAGCTAAATAGTAACTGTGAGCACTCCCTGTAATGCCATGATCCCAATACTGATCCTGTAACTATCTAAAAGCACTTGAGAACAATATACATTGGCTCCCAGTATGTTTCTGAGCACAATTCAAAGTGTTGGTGCTGACCTTTAAAGCCCTCAATGGCCTTGACCCAGTAGACCTGAAGGAGTGTCTCCACCCCCCATCGTTCATCCCGGACACTGAGGTCCAGCTCCGAGGGCCTTCTGGCGGTTCCCTCACTGCGAGAAGTGAGGTTACAGGGAACCAGGCAGAGGGCCTTCTCGGTGGTGGCGTCTGCCCTGTGGAACGCCCTCCCACTAGATGTCAAGGAAATAAACAACTGTTTATTACAAGACATCTGAAGGCAGTCCTGTTTAGGGAAGTTTTTGATGTTAGATGTTTTACTGTGCTTAATGTTTTAATTTATTGGAAGCCACCCAAAGTAGCTGGGGAAACCCAGTCAGGTGGGGCATATGAATAAATATATTGTTGTTGTTGTTGTTATTCACATATAGTTAAAGGGGGGATTGTCCCTGAACATATTGATCAAGAACAGTTTATACACCAGTATCAGATAAATTGCCTGGTAATATTTTATATGGTCGGTATGATATATCAGGAAACAGATTTTTAACATCTCTTTTATGTTCAGTTTGAACAGAAGCAGATCCTCCTGTTTCTGTGCCTGGATTCCATTTCTGCCTACAGCAGAAATGTCTCCTATTTTATTTGTAGTCTTAATGTGTGCTTCATCTTTGAATTGATGCTTGCAGTTTTAATGGGATTGTTTTACTGTGTGTTTTGCTGCATTTTTATGGATAATAATGATCTTGTAGGCTGTTCTGTATGCAAATGTGTAAGAACAGAATGTAAATAAATGCTTATAATTATAATATTTACTATCAACCCGAGGATTCCATCCTCAGAAGTCAAAGCAGGCTTGGACAGTCTGTCTCTGCAGTCAAGGATAGTACGATACATGCTGATCATTTTAGCTCAGCTTCAGAGGTTCACTTTGACTCAAATATGAGATACACCAGGAAGAGATAACTATGTTTACCAAAAGTACTCACCTTGCAAAGCTTATGAGGATTCCAGTGGGACTCCTGCTGTTGCACCAGGCTGTTTGCTTTCTAACAGCTTCGTGAGGTACCTTTTGCACCTTGAATTGGGAGCACAGGCAAAAATTCCAAATGCATCTAGTGACCACAAAATTCTAGCTTCAGGTGCTTCACAGACCCAGGAGAATTGCAATTCAGATTGGCTGAGAAATTGTTCTTTTGGTTAATGGTTTGTTGTTTTGTTGTTTTTTTCAAAGCTAAGCTATCATTAGCGATGGGGGAGAAATTCTATTCAGTTTACATTTAAAGGCAAACCTACTAATTCGCATGTCTCAAAACAACATCCTTCAAAACAGGAAATTATCTGAATTTTGCAATGCAGTTCCCCAGCCATACCAGTATGTACAAAAATGCATATACTAGGGTATACAGACCCCACTGAACATAAGTTCTGGTAATTTATTTCCCAGGAGCTGTTTTTTTGTATTAATTTCATCATGTCTTCTGTCCCCACTCACAAGCCTCATTTTCCACCTGCCCATATTTAGGGTTGAAGGATGAGTTTGTACAGTACGTTGGTTTTTTTTTTTTTTTTTTTTTTTTTTGCAAAAGACCAATCTGATCTGATGTTCCTGCACTTGCTTACAGATTGCAATGCAACCTCCATTTGCATTGCACGCCTATCCAAATTCTGTAGTGCTACTCCCATGTGTAAAACGTATACAGATAAATGCATGTTCTAAATTTTAAAATGCACACTTTATGGGGGAATGTATTGAGAAGCATTAAAATGTGCATTTGATGTAAAATGTGTATACAAATGTGTATAAAATATGTGTACAAATGCTTCCAACTTAAATGTGGACTTGGTGTGAATTCTTTCTTTTCTTTTCTTTTTAAAGAGTCTTTACAAAATAGGATGGGACAGACCTATGATTCATTGCCAGCAAAACAGAAATGGGAGATAACTGGGCTGCTCAGTCCACCCCTCCCCATCTTTCAGATTCTTCTTTCTCAATCCAATGTCCACTTTTCAGTTTGCTTTCAGCATCCTTACCCCTGTGGGATCCCTGTATTTCAAATCTATACTGCCTTCTCCAGACTATCACCTTCCCATACTTCTTTTGTGGAGCCACTCACAGTGCCCCCCCCTGCCCCCCAGGAAGTAAAGGCTTAGACAGATCGCTGCAATGAACAGCAAAAGACAACATTCCGACATTTTAAAATTGGCCACAATTTTATCGAGGGCCCAAGCAAAATGGCTTTTGACTTCTGACAGACAGCCTTTATCACACTGTTTTCAAATATGTGAAATCCTTACTTCAGATAAAACTGCACCCTGTCAAATAATGCAGCACTTAATTAAACTTATTGTTCTCCCAGGGCATCAACTTTTTGCAGTATCGCTTGCTCATTGTCTCTTGCTAGTTACTCCTTTGCATAAACGATAATGTATGGATAAAACCTTGCCATAGCAGAACTCAAGGCAATGTCTCTTTATAAATTTCTTGAGAGCATCTAAGTTGCCTTGTTTATTTTGAGTGAAGGTACATTCTATAGGGATATAGCACCTTTCACCATAATGACCTACTTCAGTGTAAGTAACTTGTGTTCCATTTGCCTTTCTCTTAACAGCGACGACAATATTCTGTGAATTACTGTCTACGACTTTCTGTCACCCATTCCTTTTACTGAGCCAAGAGATATAAGACTCAGTGTAACTGCCTCTCAGGTAATTGCTTAGGAACATCAAATGTATCCATACATTGAACAGAAATGTGTCAGCTATTAGCAATCGGCAAGGCAGCTACTTTCAAAGTGTCTCTTATTAATGGAAGGCATAATTCAAAGGATTAGTGTGCAAAATGTCTTTAAGATTCAAAAGAATGAATGGTAAAAATGTCTTGAAATTCAGGACAGAAAATATGGAACGATCCCTGATTTCCTCCCAAGAATTTAGCACTTTCCAGTTGCAGTAGGTAGGGATAAGGGAGCTTTTGCAGCTTTTAGCATGCACCAATTAAGACAATGAACATGAAACACATGTATTTTATCACTGGGCTTCAGCCCTTTCCCATATAATATCTCTTTAGCCATGAAACTATATCAGGTTGGCACGATGACAAAATGCAGGAGTGACAGCGTATGAATGCATGCCTCTGAATGCAATTTCCTCTACATAAAAAGCAAGATGTTATTTGAAAGTTCCAGTCCTGCATAGCCTTCTCACTGACATGGTAGCTTCCCCCCCCCCTTTTTTTTCTTTTGTACCGAGGAGCTAATTAGGGATGGGCAAACTAATTCATTTCCTGTCTGTGTCACTTTTACTTGTGCTCACTCATAGATCCATCCAGTCTCATTTTTTTAAAAAAATTATCTTTAAGTTTTAAAACCCCATATGGAAGTTCACATTTAAGTACTTAAGATCCCACTTCCCTACCAACCCTTCACATGGCCATAGACTTGTCTTTTTAAATAGTAAAGGCTAGACCCAGGTTTGTCATTAGGCCTTTCCCTGAGCAAAATTGTACAACAGGGAGTCACATTGCAATTTGAGGCATACCATGATCGGAACAGATTACATAATTCCTGACAGTCCACATTAGGCCTGAGGGTGGAACTGTCACATGAGATACTCGAGGAATTTGGTCTTTGAGAATTCTGATACTTTTTAGCAGAACTTGCACTCCATGAACAAACGTATGTACAGTCATACCACGTGTTGCGTTAGGTTCAGATTGCGAACGCGGCAAACCCGGAAGTGTATTTCGCCACGCGTGTGTGCGCAGAAGCGTTCTGCGCACTTCACACATGTGCAGAAGCATTCTGCGCACTTCACGCATGCACAGAAGCGCTCTATCGCGCTCCGCGCTTGCGCAAAAGCACCGCTCTAGTTGCAGACTTTTTGGGGTGCGAACGGCAACCTGGAACGGATCGTGTCTGCAACTAGAGGTACCACTGTATTGGAACTTTGTTATGATCTCACACTTGCAGAATGTTCAGGTACAGCTTTCAGCTCAAACGTTTTATCAAAATGCATTCTAGAATCGTATTTTGAGAGGGAAATGCATCAGAAATTCATATTTTGATAGAAAATACAATTAGAGCTGAATCTGAAGCCTCCTGCAAGTTCTGTTGCACACAGTAACTGTGGCACAAAGATGGGACTGAATTTTGCTGTGCCAGCCTGGAGCTGGCACGGCGACTGCTTAAAACTGATGCTATCATGGGACCAAATGAATCCTGGGCTGGCTCAGCAACAGCAGCACCTCACCACCTTGAAAGGTTCATTCTCCTGTCAGCGGCACATTCAGCAAGAAGAAGGGGGAACTCTGTCACCAGAAGAGTGATGCTGTCTTTAATACTCAGGTGGCAAATGGGGAGAATCCGGCAGAGGCTGGTTGAGCTAGGCAGCTTCCTATTCAAGTCACCACACCTCCACCCCTGCCATCTCAGCACGAAGGGAGGCTGGATTCCTCAGCCAGATATGCACATTGAAAAAGAAAGTATATTTAGAAACTTGAATTTAAATACCTATTTCAATCCAAATGTTTGTGTGCATTTCATTTCGTTTTTATTTTTTTTTAAAAAAAAATGCTGTTCCTTCCTTAATAGTCTGTGCTGTGGCCGTAGTCAGTAGATGAGCTGGGGGAACTTGCTACCTCCAGGTAATTTTATATGTATCTGTTTCTGTGTTAATAAAGATGTTTTGTGTTTCCCATAACTGAGCAGCTGTCAGCAACAGGAAAGGTTTGCAGAGCTTTTCAACGCATGTTATACGGATTCACGAGTCACACGAATAGCCTCATTTTAACCCTCTGTTCTAATGAAGACATACCCTTATTATTAGTGTCACTACTATTCTAAAAAGCTGAATCTGAAAAGTTTAATGTTTAAAAGTTTAAAAGTTTAAAGTTTAATGTTCCACCAGATGGCAGTAAGTCTCCACCTACCCCAGCAGAGATAAGTGACAATTTGGATACATCTTCCAGGAGGATTCTGCTAGCAAAACTGTGCAGGTTCACGACTAAACTTCTATGTTACAACTGGTTTTTAAGTGAGGAACAAGAAGCCACTACATAAAAGAGGATTTTCTTACATAGAGGCAACCTCTGCAGCAAGAAATGTATGAACAATATATATACCCTGTTTTGTTTTGTTTTTTGAAAAGTGGATGGCGTACAGATTTGCACAGGATTATGAAAGCGCTCCTGCATTATATTGTTCATACAAAGAGGGAATCAAAGGCTACTAAGTTATCCTGTGTCTGCATCATGCAATATGAATAGGTCTTAAATGCACTGAGGACAGTGTCTGGGAGCGCAGCGTCTTGTCACTATTCCATTAGCATTTTGAAGAAGGGCCAATGAAGAGTCTGTGCTTTGATGTAGTGACTAAAAATACGACAGCTGTTTGGTATTTTTAAGGTGAAAGAGGTTGCCAATGCAGCACCCCAGTCTACAAACTTCCCTCAAGCTAATATGATGCATATAAAGCAAACAAACACTTCATGAACTGCGGAGATGGCGAAACAATGATACTCTGAGGCAGGATGAATGTGTGGGAAGGCGACCTCGACTCTTTGCGAGCACCCCCTTTTATTGGGTTTTTACAACATGGTAATGATTAACTTAGCATAGGCACAACCCAGGTCCAAACAAGGAAAACTTTGAAAACTTTCCACCCCAAGTATGGTAAGAGATGACACCCACAAGCCTCGCCCAGGACCCTGCCATTGCATACATGACTATTCCTCTTGCTCCCCCCATGCACCCTCCTCGTGCTCATCTCGTGCTTCCTGGTGTTTTTCCATGTGTCCGCCATTATCCATTGTTGTCTTTGACACATGTCTACCATTCCGACGTTCAGGGCGAAGTGGCTTGCCAGCACGTCGCCCCCGATCGGCGCAGAGACACCGTGGTATGCCAACACGATGTGCGACGTGTATGATGTGCTTTGTGGTCTCATAAAAATCATCCCAACATCGAACCGTAGAATTGTAGAGTTGGAAGGGACTCCAAGGGTCATCTGGTACAATGAGAGCAATAGATAGCCCTGCCTACTAAGTGACATAGTCTGAGTGGTACAAGGATTGATTTGTCCTACCTTTTCAACTGAGGCTCCAATATAGGCTTCCTCAACCTCGGCCCTCCAGATGTTTTTGGCCTACAACTCCCATGATCCCTAGCTAGCATGATCAGTGGCCAGGGATGATGGGAATTGTAGTCTCAAAACATCTGGAGGGCCGAGGTTAAGGAAGCCTGCTCCAATACTTTGGCCACCTCATGAGAAGAGAAGACTCCCTGGAAAAGACCCTGATGTTGGGAAAGATGGAGGGCACAAGGAGAAGGGGACGACAGAGGGCGAGATGGTGGGACAGTGTTCTCGAAGCTACCAACATGAGTCTGACCAAACTGCAGGAGGCAGTGGAAGACAGGAGTGCCTGGTGTGCTCTGGTCCATGGGGTCACAAAGAGTCGGACATGACTAAACGACCAAACAACAACAACACCTTTTCAACAATTAGTTAAGTAACGGACTTCAATTCAGTGATCATTAAACTATTCCAAAGCAATCTAGAAAGAGAAAAAAAAAACAGATTTATGTGTAAAGGGGTGTTAAATGAACATGTTATGCCTGTGTCTTGAACTCTCCTTAATCCAGTGCTGAAAACCTTTTTGAATTTTTAAGACAGGGTGGTTAACCCTGTCATGGGCCACATCTGGCCTGTCAAGCCACAAGAAATGGTGTGCCAGCCCCTACAGCTGTATCTCTCCTGATCTGATTGAGAGATAAAGTTCTCTGCCTGATCTTTAGACAATGATCTCTAAAAAAACAAGGTGCTTTATAACCCAATCTCAGGAGATAAAACCCCTCTGCCTGCCCTTTAGACAGCCTTGTGAAAGGGCAGGCATATTTTGAGATCCTGTCTAATGAGCAGGCAAATAGACCTCCTACCTCTAATGTTAGTTGCTTAGATTAGACATTGGAGATATACAGGTACTGTGCAATCCTAGCCTGCTTTTTAAGAGCAGATTCCCCCCACCCCCACCCCCACCAGCACTGGTGAGGTAGCATGGGGAAATGCTTTCAAAAAGCAGACAGAGGGCTGATTTCTCACATCAGCTCTGTGGTGCACAGCACTGAATTCAGAGATAAATTACCGGTAGCCGTCTGGATGCTCTTTCAATATCATATCTGATCACAGTGCTAATAACCACACTACTGAGATTGTATATAAAGCTGCCTGCCTGCTCTTTAAGGGCAGTGTTTGCCTACCACTGTGAAGAATAAACTGCAGTGTTTCCAGCCCTCCCCCCATAGTTCTGGGGTCGGGAAAACTGCATGCGTTCAGAGAAAGCTCTATTTTTGGATTTTGTTCACATGACTCATTAAATACAGTTGTAGCTTGGATCACGAACGCCTTGCGAGTCGAACGTTTTGGCTCCTGGACATCGCAAATGTGGAAGTGAGTGTTCTGGTTTGTGAACGTTCTTTGGAACCCGAATGCCTGACGGGACTTCCGTGGCTTCCAATTAGCTGTAGGAACTTTTTTCAGCCAATCAGAAGCCGTGGCTTGGTTTCCGAACGTTTTGGAAGTTGAATGGACTTCCGGAACGGATTCCGTTTGACTTCTGAAGCACCACTGTATAAGTCAACCAATACAATATATATATATAGAGAGAGAGAGAGAGATAGAGAGAGAGAGAGAGGAGACTTAGATGAAAACTCCAATAATAATAATAATAATAATAATAATAATAATAATAATAATTTATTTATACCCCGCCCATCTGGCTGGGCTTCCCCAGCCACTCTGGGCGGCTTCCAACAAAATATTAAAATACAATAATCCATCAAACATTAAAAGCTTCCCTAAACAGGGCTTCCTTCAGATGTCTTCTAAAAGTCTGGTAGTTGGTTTTCTCTTTGACATCTGGTGGGAGGGCGTTCCACAGGGTGGGTGCCACTACCGAGAAGGCCCTCTGCCTGGTTTCCTGTAACTTGGCTTCTCACAGTGAGGGAACCGCCAGAAGGCCCTTGGCGCTGGACCTCAGTGTCTGGGTAGAACGATGGGGGTGGAGGTGCTCCTTCAATGGAAAGAAAGGGCAGGAGGCAGCATTGGGACTGATGGGACAGAGTGAATGAATTCTAGTTTTGTCCCCATCTGCCTCTCTGCTGTGTTGTACAAGGGCAGTACTGAAATGAAGGAGGAGAAAGCTGACAGACAGGGCCACCCAAGAGACTGGTTGCAAGTAGGAAAGCTGGCAGGTAAGTGGGGGGGGGGTTGGCTGAGGTTGATGGGGCATTGCCCCATCCACCCAATGGACCAATCTCCACTGGTAGAAAGATTGAGGAGTACGGTAATTGCTTCCTTAGCCCTGCCAAAAGCCATCAATTAGAGAATCTTCTGTCATTCAAAAGGCGCCTGGGAGCATAACTGCCATCCGATAATTATTTTGATTGAAGCATTTTGTTTCTTAAACAAAGAAACAAAGTGGCCTTCTCTCTCCTCCCCCAGTTAAATAAATAAAAATAAAACCAATTTTTGTTCCTTTTTCATATTCCCTCCCCCCAAAATAGATTTGAATAACTATTTCTTCTTCTAACAGTCTTATCTAGTTTCTCAGAGGGAGTCTAATTTCCTAGTCCAATATCTGTTTTCACTTATTTGTAGTATAGGAAAGACTTTTCCACTGATGTATTATTTTATTGCTGAGGGTATAACCATAGTATCTGCCAAGCTGCCAGATTTGACTTTCAGAAGCCCACACAAGTTATTTGCTAATTAACACCATGTGGCCACATATGGAATGTCTCAAAATAAACTTTATTTGTGCAATAATTATTTAAGTGGATTTTATAGCATTCCTGATTGAAACATCTGTGCATCATTTTACCTTTGGAACATGCCATCTTTTGTTCAGATACAACTTACTTACTTTTTTTTGGTATGTAATTGCCCTCTAATGTTCATTAAATATTAGAGAGGGTCAACTTTGCCAGTGGTAAGAAACAAAATCTACCCAGCCCCAAGTAAATGTTGGTGCTTATTGCTCTGGTCTCAAGAAGACTTCTTCAATAAAAATGACATATTGCAGCACCCTTGTCGGAGTATTATTTCTCTATGAGAACACTGAGCTTTTATTTATATAGGCATGAAAAATATTTCATCCTGCCCTATAAAGGCTAGCATACTCATGTACCCATTATCTTGGAATATCCTCATGGTGTTACATTTCACTGTGTCTATTTTATGGGAAAGCGATATGTGTTTATTTGCTCAACGAAAGCTTAGCATTTCTAATTACCAACATCTTATAAACCATTTACATTTATTTTGGGGTTGTACCCCCTGGCTAGTTCTACAGTACTGTTATCAAGCTGTACAGAACCTTAATTTGAATATACCTAAAAGTATTATGAACAAAGGTTGCAAAGAGTATAATTTCCCTAGTGCAGGGGTGGCCAACTCCCAAGACTGCGATCTACTCACAGAGTTAAAAACTGGCAGTGATCTACCCACTTTTTGGGGGTTCAGGTCAAAGTTGTTGAGCTTTCTTTAGGGAGGAGGAAAGCCCCATTTTTTGGGGGGGGGGGTGCATGGCAAAAATGTTGAGCTGACTGCTCCTGCAGCCAGCACAAACCTGGGACTGATATTTGTGGCTAGGTGAGGCAAAGGAGGCAGGGTGCACGACAGGGCATGCATCGGCATGCTCACGTCAGAATGGAGTGTGGCATTTAAGTCCATACCATAGGAGCCAACTAGGGGCCAAGGTCCCTTTGGCCTCCCCAATAAAATATTTCAGGGGGATGCCCCCTCCCCAGTTGATGGGCATTGCCATTCGAATGGTGTGTTTGCACTGTGTCTTGTGATTGATTATGCATAGCTTGCCTGAACCCCCTCAATATTTTATTCAAGTTGCCCCCCACCCCAAATCATACTTTTGGCTAATTAAACCATCTATGGCCTTTTAAACTTGGGGGTTATTTTTGTTGTTGTTACTGTGGTATGTATTTTTGTGCTTTTTAAATTGTAAACATCCCTGTGATCCCTGGATGATGGGCAGTGGAAATAATAATAATAATAATAATAATAATAATAATAATAACCTATTTTCTTAGAGCACGTTTGTAATAAAAGATTTATACGTGTGTTATACCACTTCCAGTCATGCAGTAAATAAAAAAAATGAGCTCTTAATATAAGACAATAGGTAGCAAGCATTTATTTTTATTTATTTATTTTTAATAAAAAAAGCTTTCAAAGCTTTTTTGTTATTTTGAAAAAATGTTTTGGACATGGATAAATGGCAAAGAAATAGTGTAATTATTCTGTACATGTTTTTTTAAGTTTGGAGAGGGGATGCTATTTTGGTTTTAATGCACGCTTTGTTCCTAATGCTTTTGTTCTTTTGCAAAGCAGATGGCAAGCAAAGAGAGCAAATGTTTAAGTAAAGAATAACTTGTTCTCTTAATGCAGGAAGTTGGACTAGATGGTTTATTGTTACGATCAAGCTAGAGCCCTTTAAGCTTCTCCGTTTTCTAAAGCTTACAACATTAAAGTTAGGAATCCTAAACTGGGTTGAGAGACAAGGACCATATGGAAGGCACCCATACTGTGGGTTGTATTCAACAAAGTCATCATCTTAGTGAAAAAACTTCCAACTTGTGTTTCTCTCTCCCTACAAGCCCCCATCTGCACTGGAAGGTTGGGGAAGACCCCATTGTATATGTGTGGGTCCTTGTGCTAATGGGACAACATTGTTGGATTCAACCCTGTGTAGTCTTTGATTTCCAAAAAGCATCGCTCTAGTGTAGGCTAGAGCTGCAGTGTGGGCTCTTCCTCATGTGACCCAGGACTTCTCACTGAATCCCAGTAGTGCGGCCAAGGGTAATGCAAGGAGGAGAATATAGATGCTGAAAATGTATGTGCCTTACTGAGCCTGAGGCAACTGAAACATTAAGGATTTGGAATTCAGTCTTTTGCTGTTGTTGAACATTTCACAATATGGGACCCTCATAAAGCTCGCTTTTAAGGTTTGAGGATAAACAGAAAAGGAAGAATTGCAAGAACCTTGCTTGTCCTCTTTTGCTGCTTCTTTATGAAACAGCTCTGAAGTTAATGAATGTGATGATAGTGAGTGTTTATAGTCTTTAAGGTTTTGCCATTTCTACTAAAGTTTATTTTGCATTTTATTTTTTTAAAAAAATCCATCACAGGGCAACAAGTGTAGGGTAATATTTTGGCATTTGACTAGCAGTACCACACTGTGCTAAGGATGGCACTGTGGTCTAAACCACAGAGCCTAGGGCTTACCGGTCAGAAGGTCGGTGGTTCGAATCCCCGCAACGGAGTGAGCTCTTGTTGCTCGGTCCCTGCTCCTGCCAACCTAGGAAAGTGCAAGTAGATAAATAGGTACTGCTCCGGCGGGAAGATAAAAGGCGTTTCCGTGCACTGCTCTGGTTCGCCAGAAGCAGCTTAGTCATGCTGGCCACATGACCCGGAAGCTGTCTGTGGACAAACGCCAGCTCCCTCGGCCAGTAAAGTGAGATGAGCGCCACAATCCCAGAGTCGTCCGTGACTGGACTTAACAGTCAGGGGTCCTTTTACCTTACTTACCACACTGTGCTAGCTAGGTTCTTCATTGTTATTTCTCTCGATCACTCTGGGAAATCCATTTTGTGGTGTGAGTGTTTTGTACTGGTATATAAAGTAATGCATCTTATTTTATCTGACATCTAAATAGTTGGATCACATTTCAGAATGAATGTTGTCTCTTGCATAATGGTGAAGGGCTAATGAAAGATTCTGAAGCTCAAATGAGATGCTTGCATTTCCCTGGCATTCCATGTCTGAAGGATCCACAATTCTTTAGGTGGCAATTGAGCTATAATTCACATTGTCAACAGACTACCATTTAGATGTCTTGGATATCAGGGAGCAAGATGTGCAAATGGGCACTAGGGATACCAGTTGTCAGTAATGTATACATACTGTCAGCTCACTGCTTTTGATATAAAAATTAACAATATTCTTTTTCAGAAATGTCCAAAGCTATTTGCAAAACGGATATATGTGATATGACTAGGAAGAAAGTTGGTTCAATGGCTAAATGGTTCTATGGCTAAATGGTTCAATGGCTAAATGGTTCTATACCCCTTAAGTTTATTTAAGAGAACTGCCAAATTCTTTTTCTCCAGACTCCTGTCCCCTTTCAATTTTTGCCAAGCACATAAAGCTGAATGTGCACAAATTAAATGTGTGTAAGTTGCCAGTTGCCTATTTGTGTGTGTGTGTGTGTGTGTGTGTGTGTGTGTGTGTGTGTGTGTACATGCGCGCGCACACACACAAACAAACGCATTGCACATGTTATAGCCTCTATCAAATAATTATGTCCCAGTTTCCCCATTAATGTTTTTTTTTGGGGGGAAACGACTTGATCACAGACTTTAAAAGGCCCATTTACACCATTGCTTTGCTCATGGCAGCTACTCTCCACACAGTTGATGGCAACAATAGGGTAGAAAAGTGCTCTTATTATACTCACATCACCCTAGACATGCAAAAGGTAGGCATTCAGCTCATGGACAAATACACAAGTAACAGAGGTGGACCTAGAACAGTGTAACCAGTGTGACCACACAGGACACCAAGTCAAAGGGGGCGCCACAGAGGAGAGGAGGGGAGCAGTGAGCAGCTGAACTCACTCTTTCTCAGCCCTAAAGTAGCAAATCTGCCCCTTATTTGTCCTTGCACAGGGTGCCATATTGCCCAAGTCTGCCCCTGCAAGTGAGTCTATCTGCTTGGTTCAGCAAACTACTATCACGCTATGTTAATGTGATATGGACTTTAGGCGTGTTCTTCTACGTCTCAATGTATTTGTAACATTTTCCTTAGTTGGGAATAAGGCTGGGTGCACATTCCTGGCTTAAAATGTAGAGAGGTCATTTCCTCCTGTTGCGTTTCAAGGAGTATTTGAATGTACACATGGGTATGACTGCATGTGTTTCCAAGTCACCCAGTGGGTGCAGAAGGAGTGTGGTGGATGTCTTCACACAGATAACGTTTTTCAAATCAGATTGAAGCTGGTTTGGTGATGCAGTATTTATCAATCAGCTGCAAAACAAGTGTGGATTGCCATGGGAGTGCACTGGATGCAAAGTAAACAGGAATGTGTACACAGCTGAAGTAGTACATTTCTGGTTTAATTTATACTAAAGTCTGTTCACATCTTATACAAATGCATGGAATGTACTGATTTTGGATAGATGTGGAAATTGTTAAGTAATGCATCTAGAACAGGCATAGGCAAACTCTGCCCTCCAGATGTTTTGGGACTGCAATTCTCATCATCCCTGACCACTGGTCCTGTTAGCTAGGGATGATGGGAGTTGTAGTCCCAAAACAGCTGGAGGGCCGAGTTTGCCTATGCCTGCTCTAGAATCTACAGCCATATGGTAAATGACTAGGTGCAGATTAGCTTGTGGGCTGCAATAATATAGTCATGTTTTTACAAACCATTAAGGTGATTTACCAGGCTGATTAACATCGTGCCTACATAAGCACAAAGGGCATTGGAAATAACTCCTGGGTATTTGCTAAGGTAGAAATATAGGTATGGATGAGAAACTTAATATTTTGGCATTAGAAAATGCAGGTTGCAGAACTATTTTTAGTAGATGAGTTTGGTCATAGATGTGTATGGCATTAATTATATGACTATAACTTAGTTATTTTAATTGGGGGAAAGTGCTATGAATCATGTAACGTAATATATGCATATGACCTTCATCTTCTACAAACTGCACAATTTTGTATCACAGCTTCAGCATAAACTCTACTTTGTGATTCTGTTTGATATAAAAGTTCTTCTATCCATTGTTAGGTTGTTGTAAATGTTATAAATGTTAACTGCATGTTTCTGAACTTTTTAACAGGGAAATTTTGAGGAGTCTTACATTTCTAATCCTCCAGTCATCGGTCCATTTTGGCATTGAAAATTGGTGAGTTTATGTATTTAATTATTCAAAGCACTTTCCGAATCAGTTAATTAGGTTGCTTAAGAGATTGACATTGTGATAAAATACTCCCTATCTTCCTTTTGGGAGAGTTAAGTCCCCAAAAAGTTTCTTGCATTAGGGTGACAAAGTTTGAAAAACACTGTTACATAAGATTTTCTTGTGCTTTGCTGAAATCTCACTTTTGTTCAGAGAGAGGAACTAAGTTCAATCTTAGCTCTCTAATTGGGTGGCACTAAGGCATCTGCTTTCCTTTTATGAACAGTAAAGAAGACTCTTTTTAACCTGCCTGCCCCTGAGAGCAGTTAGATTGTCAAGCACTAGGGAGAGGTCCTTTTCCGCGGTGGCCCTATGCCTTCTCTTTACCATCTTGGGTCTCTGAGGAACCATCATTACAGGCCTTTATAGGAGAGCCCTTAAGACCAACTTATTTCCTTTGGTTTTCCCCCTCAAATTTTATTTTATTGGACTACAAATGACTTTTAACTGCACTTTTTAAGGTGAAAATTCTTACATGCAGTGCCTTTTTCCTTAAAAAATGTTTAGGGGTACTCTCATTTTCCTACTCATATTTGAAATACTGCCCCTCAATGAGGCCAAACTTAGATTCACAAAATGTTTAGGGGGTATGTGTACCCCTGCGTCCCCCCAGAAAAAAGCACTACTTACATGAAACAAAATTATTAGCCTAAACCCCCTGCAATACAGAAATCTTTTTCCCCAACATGGGGCTCAAACCCCTCCCCCTGAGGGTGTCTCATGCTTTACCAACTGAGCTATCTAGTATTTCTTGCTGTGCTGTTTCGCTGAAAGAATATTAAAGTAGTTTTCTCTGAAGGTTCACCATGTATGAGAATAGATATTGCAAAGCTCCTGCTTATAATTATTTTAACCTTTGGAGAATCATTTAATTACTTCAGTCAATGTAGCTGGCTAGTGAAATGTTCTTTCTTACCTACCTATAATTGGAAGCTGAAAATGATAGTATTTTCTGGTCACCTACGAAACAGCAGCACAATTTTTGTTTTAAAAAGAAAACCCTGCAATTCAGTGTTCCCTAGTGCCATTTCCTTATTTACCCATTAATGAAATGGCATTGCCTTTTATTAGTGAAACCAAATTGTTGCAACCAAATTGTAGAAGGAAGTTCATGGCAAACTTCTCTTAAATCCAAGTATTTAACTAGAATGGATCAGGTTGCTTCCTTATTAAAGATATCATAAGAAGATAGAGAAGAGCCTGAGGGAACAGGCCAAAGCAGATTATTTTCAAGCCCTTTCAGATATTGCTCAAATTTCAGGTGTTGATGGTGGGACAAGCAGAAGTGGTGCTGACCTGACTTCCACGCCTTTATTATCGTCAGAATTTGGCTGACCAAACTGAGGACCTGTTAAAGCTTTGTAACACGAAGGAGCATTTTGGATTACTTGATAGAACAACTCGCCCCCGCTCCCCTCCCACAATATTTGGGCTTTTTTCCTGACCCTCCAGAGCAAATAGGTTGGGGGTGAGGATAGGGGGGAAGTCCTATTCTGTTAGCTTCTGCTAGTGCAACAGGTTTGCTGAATGTGGCACATTGTTCTGTGTATGACCCTGTCACTGTTGTTTTTTATGAGCTTCCGATTTCCATTCCATTGTATTCCGCAGCAAAGGTGGATAAACACTCTGGCGAACCCAGCTGCCTGCTTTGTTTCTGTTGGAGGAGGAGGCAAGTTCATGACTGCCTTATTCTGTTCAACTTGCCCAAATTGGTCTGTGGTTCTCCAGGGTCTCAGGCAGAAGTCTTCCCCATCACCTTTTACGTGATCCTTTGACTATAGAGATAGAACCATATGCCCTCCTGATTAATTTAGTTGCCCCATTTATTCCACCAAGATTCCCACTCCCTTCTCCTTGCACGTGAAGGACAGGCCTGTTCCGCTCAATGGAATATTTTTTTTTTCACTTTCAGACTCAGAAGAATCTGCTACTAGAGGATCTTTTCAGTAGAGATGTTATCAGTCATTAGGAAAGGAGCATTTTTGTTGTGTCACCTTCATTGTGGAGTTCCTTCTCTAGGGATACCTATCAAACCAACCCCACTGCAATCTTTAGAAATTTAATAGAAGTTTTTTTAAAAAACAGTCAGGTTTTGAGAATTTCTGATTTTATACAATTGATACTGTTTACACTGTAGTATATTGATTAGATGTATTGATTATTTTAATTATTGTTCTATGTCCATAATAAGGCAGATTCCTTTGTTCCTGATACAATCTAAAACATTTAAAATATAAGTACAGTGGTCCCTCGACTTACGAAGTACTCGACATCCGAATTTTTCGATTTACGAATGAAAAAAGTGGCCGCACGCCTACGAATTTTTCGACATCCGAATGGAAATCGTTGCCGGTTTTAGATGCGGTTTCCTCGACTTACAAATTTTAGATGCGGTTTTTTCGACTTATGAATTTTTCCGAATATTTTTTCTCCCAATGCATTCCTATGGGAAATCGCTTTTTTCGACTTACAAACTTTTCGACCTACGAGTGCCCATTCGGAACGGATTAAATTCGTAGAGGACAGCAGGAAGAAAGCAGTGTAGCTTCTTTCTTTTTTTCTAATAGAGGTATTTTTTTAAAAAAAAACAAATACCAATAAACCTAATTGCAAGCAAGTAATTTTATGCTTCCTCTACTCTTATGGTATTGAATTATGTGACATGAAAAACAATTAATGGCAATGGCAAATCAATTGAGTTTCCTATTTTAAATTGTGTTGTTCATTGGCTTCCTATCAGCGAATATAGGACACGTATCAGCACTAGATTTTTTTTGTTCTATTTGCATAATAAATCCAATTAATGCGTAGAGCCTCATCAATAGAACCCCTTATTTCCCCCCATCCTCTCCCTCAACACCCTCTGCCCCCCTTAGTTGGGTTGGGGGGTCCAAAAGACCCCCCAGAACTGTGTGTAGCAGGAGGAGAGTGGCGTTGTTCTGACTCGCGAGCCAAAACGCTTGCCTTAGTGTGATGTTGAATTCCTGTCAATATTTTTCACTGGGTTGCATCTGATGGTGGTTTTGCAAGGCAGGGCCTCTTATTTTTGCTAATCTCTCCTGTGCATTCCCCCATGAGTGTTGGGGGACCTTTTTGAACTCTATAGGTTATGGCATAAAGGTAAAGGGACCCCTCCCCGTTAGGTCTAGTCATGGACGACTCTGGAGTTGCGGCACTCATCTCGCTTTATTGGCCAAGGGAGCCAGCGTACAGCTTCCGGGTCATGTGGCCAGCATGACTAAGCCATTTCTGGTGAACCAGAGCAGCGCACGGAAACGCCGTTTACCTTCCCACCAGAGCGGTACCTATTTATCTACTTGCACTTTGACATGCTTTCAAACTGCTAGGTTGGCAGGAGCAGGGACCGAGCAACGGGAGCTCACCCCGTCGCAGGGATTCGAACCACCAACCTTCTGATCGGCAAACCCTAGGCTCTGTGGTTTAGTCCACAGCACCACCCGTGTCCCAGCAAGGATATGGCATAGAGGGCTGCAATTTGCATGGGAGGATAGGTGGAAATGGGGGTGCCTGGACTTGTTCCAGCAAAAGCATGTTTGCTAGTGCAAAGCTGCCATTGTGTATAACCCACTGCAAATAAACAATAAATTTGTACTATATCTGTTAATATATGACTAATTTAGGGATGTTTTCTTGGGCATGCTTACAGACTGTTTCTGAATGCTTTACTAAATCTAGCTGGACAATACAGTTTAGTATTGAGAGCCAGTGTGGTGTAGTGGTTAAGAGCGGTAGACTCGTAATCTGGTGAACCAGGTTCGATTCCCTGCTCCTCCACCTGCAGCTGCTGGGTGACCTTGGGCTAGTCACACTTCTCTGAAGTCTCTCAGCCTCACTCACCTCACAGAGTGTTTGTTGTGGGGGAGGAAGAGAAAGGAGAATGTTAGCCGCTTTGAGACTCCTTCGGGTAGTGATAAAGCGGGATATCAAATCCCAACTCTTCTTCTTCTTCTTCTAGTCAATATAGTCCATAAAGCAAGTACAATGCAGTTTATGAAAGTAGCCTGCAGGAAATCAAAGCAAGAGGAAAATGAAGTAAGAGCAAACTTGAGGGGGGCAGGCACTATGAAATATAGATAAGGACCACAAACACCAGCTACCACCAAACTACAGCCTATGGAGTTGTATCCAGTTGTGTCCTTCAACTGATGCTCTTTGGTTCAGCAGAGCCTTCTGTGGGCCAAAAGGGAAGGTGGTGATACTTGCAACAACAACAACAAAAAAAACCCACTTTCTCCTATACTCACTCACACTAGGATATTCCTCCTCCTCCTCGGCTTCCGCAACCATTGGGACCCACCCCCTATATTCTGGGTCTAGCAGGGCAGGGAACTAGGTAGGGGGTGTCTGCTTCCACAGTATTGCTTTTTGAGACCTTCTCTGTGACACATCATTTGCAGCCTTGCGTTTTCAAGAGAAACAAGACCTTATAGCAAAAGGTAGGCCGATGCCAGATACACACACAAAAAGATAGATAGATAGATAGATAGATAGATAGATAGATAGATAGATAGATGATAGATAGATAGATAGATAGATAGATAGATAGATAGATAGATAGATGATAGATGAATGAAAGATGATAGATTATAGATAGATATAGATAGATATAGATAGATAGATAGATAGATAGATAGATAGATAGATAGATGATAGATAGAGATCGATAGATACCAAAATGAAGAATTGCATTCAACACGTTAAGATGGAATATTACAACACTGCAAAATGGCTCACTGCTTGCTGGTCGAGGAAGAAACTAGCCCAAACTAGCTGACAATTCTCTGGCTGAGCAAGGTATGGGGAATTGAGCCAGCGTGGTGTGGCGCTACCACATCTCGAGCCCTCCAGCTCAGTGGACCTGAGCCTAGGATTGCTCCCTTAGTAAGAGTTCCAAAGCACATAGGAAATATCTGAACTTTTGTTTGTTCAAAGCAGATGCACATTATTAGTTCTGCATAAGGCGGTCACATAAGGCGGTCTCTGCTGACTTCAAACTGCTTCAGTCTGCATGAGACTAGTCATTATATGATCTGCCATGGGCTGAATCTGGCTTTTAGCACAGGCATCTCTGCTATAGTCTTTCCCTGCAGTTGTAAATAAAGTGTTGACATGGTTGAGACCTTGTACAATGATGAGTGCCTGCCAATTTCTCTTGCTCGTTAAATATAGAATAGATTCTTCATGACCCAGCACTCCTCTGTTTCCTATTTTGACTTTGCAACTATTGAAGCAACTTTGTTCTACTCTGAACATTTATTTGCTTAAATATTTATCTGGGGGTAATAACAATAATTATAAAAATGTTCAGCCAGCATCTGTTAGAAGACATATTTTTGTTGCTGACAAATTCAATTAAAGATATTGCTAGTAAAGCAATCAAAACAACAGGTAGCTTGGAAAAAGGTCAGTGCCAAAGAATTGTTCCCCATAATAATTTCCCAAGCCATTAAGCCTCTAAAATTATGGGATTCACTTTCAAATGAAAATTAAATTATAGAATATAGTCCCCTGATCAGTTTATGGGCATTCTGGAGCATGAAGTGCAAATTCTCTTACAGGAAAAGCATCTTGCTAATAATGTCTCTGATACCAAATAGCTGGAGCTTGATCAAAGCACAGTTCAAAAGATGTGAATAATCACTTGGTTTCAACCATTGCATCTCACTTCCTGGAAGCCTTAACATCTCAATTAACAGGTATTGCATAGTTTTGATTTACCGCCTGTGGGAATGCTGGTTTTGTTTTTTTAAAGAAACATTTCCTTTCCATTTTATCATCTACCCTTTTATCATTGGTTATTAGTGATTTAAATCAAGACACGAAGGAGGAAATGAAAAAAAAGAACTTTATGATACCATGAATGCTCACATTTTTATAACTAAAATACTTTTTGATAGTATTGTCAGTACTGTAATACAATATCAAAAAATTGTAGAACCGAAAACTACAACACAGTCTGAAATATAATTCGAAATCTGAACTTTAAAGACATGGTTACAATATAGAGGTGTTCCCAATTTCATATTTTACATCCTTCAATTTAATGCAGTATAGGCTTAGCTGAATGTTTCCAGCATACTATGCAAAATATTGAATAATGAGAATTCCATTTTTCAAGTGATGCTAAGGGTGAAGGAGTTTGCCTATGTGTTACTGAGATATATGAAGACAATGATCTAGCCTTCCATAGAACTTGGATAGGACAATTTATTCTGTTCTCTCTCTATAGTAGGACCTTTAACACTTGACCCCTCCCCCCAGGAAAGGGTCCCAGGTACCATAGGATACAATGGGTCTCCCTCTTCAATCATGGAGAAGAGATTATGTCAAACCTCCTGTCTCCACCACTGTAGACATCCGTAGCTCTAACAAATGTTGGAGTTCTGCTATTAAATAAGGCATATGTTAAAGATAATTGAGTGTGTGTATGTCAGAGTATGACTGGGAATTTGAAGGGTGAAGAACTATTTCAGCCACCTGATTCAACCCCAAACTGGGGAATATTTATGCCAGATCAGGAAGTGAGATTCATAGTTCCCAGAAATTTCCATTCCATTGTTTCCGGTGGTTATAAAATGGGTTGCAAGAGGAGTACAACAGTGCTCGCCTAATTTCTGACCTGCTGGCAAGAGCCCAGCAAGCCTTGGGATAAGATTTTTAAACTGCCCTTGGAATGCTTACAGTCTAATCTCAACAGAACAAAAAAATCCTGCATTGCAGGGGGTTGGACTAGATGACCCTCACAGTCCCTTCCAACTCTACAATTTCCATAGCTAGACCCTCCTTTGTCAGATGCTAAACTGTAATCTAGGCCAGACTTTATTTGTTTTTTTGTTACTAAAAAGAACCAGTCTCAAAGTGGTGGTCAGGGATGTATGTGCATAACAAGTTCCCAGTGACTTGAAAACTACCGTATACCGGCGTATAAGACGACTGGGCGTATAAGACGACCCCCAACTTTTCCAGTTAAAATATAGAGTTTGGGATATACTTGCCGTATAAGAAATACGACCCGGCGTATAAGACGACCCCTGACTTTTGAGAAGATTTTCCTGGGTTAAAAAGTAGTCTTATACGCAGGAATATACTGTACCTGTGTGGTATCCAACTTAATTGTTCCACTGGAGGAAGGAGTTTTGGCTGTGCAATGGAACTTCTCTTTCTTGTTTTCTCTCCCAGCAGGCCCCTGTGTAGCCTATACATATGCTCCAGAGGCTTCGGGGAGAGCCCCAGGAAACAGACTTATGGGCCATAGCAGATTTATTTTTGAAGAAACATATATAGTACTCTAGTTCCTGCTCTCAATTTTGCTAGAGTTGTTCTAGAGCAGTGGTTCCTCTACAGGGTCTGAAAACTATTGTTTTAAAGGGAGGGGGTAACATAAAGTCAGCAGCAGGCGCCATAGTGATTTACAAGCCTATCAGTCCTTTGTGCTTTCCTTGGGTATTTCTTGTCAGTGAAATGGTTGCTTTCTGCTTTTAAGGGGTTGTTCTGCTCAGGAGGTTCAAATGCTCACCATACTGAACCAATTTTGTTAGTAAGGAAAAGAAAAACCATGTTAGAGGACTATATAGTGGAGACGGTGAGCAGAGAAAAGCTATCCTCTTGATGGCAGTGGTGAAGTTAACAAGAACGAGGGAGTGAGTTAGCTTGCCTCCTTCTGTCTCATGGCACAGCCTACAGCTCCTGCTTTCACGGTGTGCAAACTCACTCTGTTTTACTAGGGCTTAGGCATATTTGCTCTGAACCAGATAAGGTGGGCATAGATTTGGTGCAGTGCAATTTGTAGGATACATGGCACACAAGTATTTCTTTCTAATTCTCTATGATGAACCATACATGGAGGGGTGCTATGGAGGAATATCTCTCCCCTCCTCCTCCCCTCCCAAAGAAAACATGTTTGAAAATTCATGTTAGGTAAACTGTGAAGGGCAGAGTTCACCGTGGCTTTCATTATATGGAACAGGAGACTGCTTTTATTCCCAAGGACAAGAAAATTGGAAACAAGTTAACTGTATTCAACTCAACCAAGCAATCCTTTGCAATTATATGCCTCTGTGGTGATGTGAGCTCCTGCCTTCAGGATGTGAAATCAAAGCTAACAGCTTGAAACACTGCCACTGATCAGCTAGTCTCCTCTTCCAAAATAATAAAAAAAAAACCCTCTGTAATCTATATTTTCCTCTCAATGATGATAGTATTTGACTGACTGCTTGACTATTTCTTTTGTAAAATATATTGTTACTAATTCCCACACTTTCATCCAATAAATTGCATAGTGTTAGGGGTTTGCTCGGGGCAAAGATCCCCTAAAATTCCTGGGTGCCAGGTTCTCCCCATAATTTTTGAAATTAATAAATGTGTGGTTTGAGCAATATATTTAGCAAGGCCAGAAAAATAAGTCAAGGTCAGGTTACTCAAAAGCTTTGCTCAGAGACGTTCCATCAAAGAACAGAAGCAGGTGATGACAGAGTCGTCATCTTCATCATCATCATCATTTTATTTGTATGCCTCCTTTCCACAGTTAAAAACAATGCTCAAGGCGACTTACAACATGGCAAAATTTACATAATTACAATAGGCATAAACAATAAATAAACCACATCAAAAAATACACCCAAGCTTGTTAGGAGAAGGAACAAAAAACACTTTTGGGAGTGTATAAGCTGAACTTGATACTATCAGCTGCTTCAGAGATGATCCAATTCATACAAGTGGGAGAAATATAGGTTGCTTGAGGTAACATAACTAGACCAACAGATTACATCAGAAAGAATGTGATCATCTAACATTTGGAGCCAATTTAAGTATGAGGATGCTGTTAAATATTAAAGATCATGTCATCGGAGACAACATTTTCCAGCTGTTGCTAGACCCTCTGCACAGAAAGCTGGGTTGTTGACCTACTTTTCAGAAAGATCTAAACTTTAGCCTGACAAGAAACAGTTGCAGAATACCCATCAGCAGCGAAGAGTGCATTGTTAAAGAAAAGTAAACATATTCATTGAAAGGAACTCTGTTAGACTTCCAAATGTGGAAAAGAATAGAAACCACGAAGTTCTTTACTAAATATAGCAGGAGGTTTCTGATACAAAAGTCTTGGGTGTGTGATTGAGTATACTCAGCTGAAATCAAGCTATGCAATGCTGTTTCTCTCTACCTAGAGAAGAGAATCTTAGAATTGTAGTGTTAGAAGGGACCATGAGGGTCATCTAGTCCAACCCCATGCAATGCAGGAATCTTTTCCCCAATGCGGGGCTCGAACCCATGACCCTGAGATTAAAAGTCTCATGATCTACCAAGTAATACAAACCTCTATTAGGAACATGCTGGGGGTGTATGTGCTGCAGTTTGGGAGATTCAGAGTTTACTCTGGAACAGCTACTATTTTATTATAGTGACCAGGGGCTAGAATTGTGTGTTTTGGGCCCCAGGTGCAGTGAAGCCAGGTGCGGGGGGCCCTAATGCTGGCAGAATTGCAATAAACACAGGACAACCATTTTGGAATTTAAATAGGCCATGCCTTTATTGATTACAGATGAAAACCCATCTGCTGGCTGGTTATTTAACCAGGGTTAACCAGGGTTATGGGACTCCCTATGAGGCACATGAAATCAGGGTGACCCTAGCTTCCCTAGACCAGTGGGGGTTACAACCGTGTCATCCAACCATACTAAGGATAAAGCCCAGTGCCTTATCCACCATTAAGTTGTGACAATTGCTACGAAGTAGGCAAAAGTCCCAGGCTGGCCCACTTAGTCTGAAGGCAAATTCTTCCCTGGCCCCCAATACAGCAATAAGCAAACCCCCTGTGTTTGCCCCACCATGCCAGGCCAGTTCCTGCTCCCTATCAGCTTCCCCTAAGACAATGTACCGTATTTTTCCATGTATTGGATGAGGCTTTTTGACTCAGAAACCATGTCAAAAACTGGGGTCGTCCAATACAAGGATAGTGGCATGGGGGGGGGGGAGAAGCGGTGCGCCACCAGCCAGCCAGTTGGCGGGAGCACGGCTTCCCCCATGTCACAGCGAACGGGGAGCAATCGGGGGAGGTGTTTCCTGCCCGCAGCTGGGGGGAGGGAGAGGCTCAACAACTTTGGCCCATCTCCCCTCATTTTCTTAAAACTGAGTCTCCCAAAATAGGGGGTGAGCTTATATATGGGGGCATCTTATAGATGGAAAAATATGGTACGTACCTAATCCTATGCATATTTATTAGCACTAAGTCACATTAAATTCAATGGAGCTCTCCAAAGTTGGTGTGGAAAGGTTTTTCAGCTTTGGGACGCGGGTGGCGCTATGGTCTAAACCACAGAGCCTAGAGATCAGAAGGTCGGCGGTTTGAATCCCCACGATGGGGTGAGCTCCCATTGCTCGGTCCCAGCTCCTGCCCACCTAGCAGTTCAAAAGCACGTCAAAGTGCAAGTAGATAAATAGGTATCGCTCCGATGGGAAGGTAAACAGCGTTTCCGCTCGCTGCTCTGGTTCGCCAGAAGCGGCTTTGTCATGCTGGCCACATGACCCAGAAGCTGTACATCTTGGCCAATAAAGCAAGATGAGCGCCGCAACCCCAGAGTCGTCCGCGACTGGACCTAACGGTCAGGGGTCCCTTTGCCTTTTATCAGCTTTATGGAGAATCAGAACAGAAGATAGCCAAGTACTGGTAACACTTGGAGAAAATGTTTAGATTTTACCTGTCGGGGAAAAAATCTATTAAATCCCATTTCAGCCTCTCCTACATGTCTTATTAAGTAGTGTAAGGAACATCACAAATGATTCCTTCAGTGTCCAATGCAGAGCAAAACATACATTGTTTTACAGCTGTCTGTTCAAGAGAACCCCACATACCTCTTCCTAATGCAGAAATAGCCTATAGTTTTGGTGCAGCTAAACCTATGCAAGCTTACTTTGGAGTCAGCACTTTTGAACTTATAGAATGTGGCTGCATTAGACATATTGAATATGAACTCAGTCTCTTTCCACCTTCCAGATCACGGTGGTGAACGGAGCAATGATACTTATAGATATACCAGCCCTATGAATGCAAACTAATTTTTACATTTGGAAACAAGAAGAAATGAGAGTTGAACTTGGAACGCTGGATGCATACATATTAAGGAGACTCCATTTGTATTAATGAGATGGGGCTTGTTTCTGAATTGTTGTGACTTCATCTAAAGTCTAGACACATGCATACATAACATAGCCACACTGTGACAAAAAACAAGTATTAGATTATCTGCCAGGCTAAATACTTTGCCCCTGATGACTTATTTTTTGTTTCATTGTTCTCACCGAGCAAATGTGATTTTCTTGCTTTTAACCCCTTTTAGTGGAAATGCAATATAAAATACAAATTAAGAGAATAAATTTGAATTTCAGAAACAAATATTACATTTTTTTTATTTCAATTCCCACCCACCCAGTTAAGCGGGCCTAGACATCAGATAAGGGATGCGGGTGGCGCTGTGGTCTAAACCACAGAGCCTAGGGCTTGCTGATCAGAAGGTCGGCAGTTCGAATCACTGCAACGGGGTGAGTTCCCGTTGCTCGGTCCCTGCTCCTGCCAACCTAGCAGTTCGAAAGCACGTCAATAGATAAATAGGTACCGCTCCGGTGGGAAGATAAATGGCGTTTCCGTGCGCTGCTCTGGTTTCGCCAGAAGCGCCTTAGTCATGCTGGCCACATGACCCGGAAGCTGTCTCCGAACAAACACCGGCTCCCTCGGCCTATAGAGCGAGATGAGCGCCGCAACCCCAGTGTCGTCCGTGACTGGACCTAATGGTCAGGGGTACCTTTACCTTTTAGACATCAGATAATGGTAATAATAATAAAATGCTCCTTTTAAATGCTCTTTTTGCTTCTGGTTCTCTATTTTGTTACTGCATGAGACATAACCATGGGATCGAATTCATGCTCACTATATGCATTCTATGTAGTAAAGCAAGGAACATTGCAAACATGTGCTTGTAAAGGTGAACATCAACTCCTTTAATGCCCATGAGCAAGATTGGGAGCAAACATGACACTTGTTGCAGTAAACTGAAAAGGGCTGTGCTCACCCTAATCTTTTGAGCAAGCTACACAAGCTGCCCCTACTCCAAGGCTCCTTGCCACTCCTCAGAAAGGGACCTTCTACGCCCCGTAGCTGACAATACCCAGTCTCAAGTCCCAAGATGCTCCTTGTCTTGTTGATCAGCGGAGTAGCAGAAGCTTGGTGGAGCGGATGCGTTTGGTTCCATTGAATCAGGCAGAGTCGAAAGCTCATTAGCAAAGAGAACTTCACTAAGTATTAAGCTTTGTTACAGCAACAAAACCTCAGGAATAAATGTAGAGTTGAAACAGAAACTCAGAAGGCATGAAGAGCAGAAAACGAGTGAATAGTAAGAGAACCCATACAAGTAACGCTGACACCCCACCCCCTAAGTAGAATAATAGAAGCATAACCACCCCACCCCATTCACCACCCTCCTCCCCCTCCTCCCCCTCCTCCTCCTCCTTCTTCTTCTTCCTAATTGTTTAAACCAATTCATGAACCAAGAACTTATACATTGGCCATTAATAATGAAACATATGGTAGATATTTTTCCACATTTATTATGCTATTTTTGTGATATACAAATGACAAACTTGGTGTACTTATTTGTATAACATTATTCTTGTCTATAAAACCCAATTAAAAAAAGACTAGAAAATGAAAGTAGGCATAAGCAGGCAGTTCACTGAATTACAGATATAGCCTCTTCGCTCTTTGACCTTGAGATAACCTACAAGAGTACAGCATAACCCCAAACATCTCCTGCTGTTTCAGCAGAAATGAACAGTTACAGACACACTGTAATAAACCAGAGACACTTCCTCATCTGGAGCATATTTGAGAGATTTGCACATCTTTGTGTTGGAAGCGTGCAAATCCCTCAGTTCCTTTTCACACTTTGGTCTGGAACGTGCAGAAACACTTTAGGGGTAAAATAAAGGGAGACTTGTGCACTCTTAATTAAAACTTTTAAATCTTTTGTTCAAACGAAAGAACAAATGCCTCTTTAAAAAAAAGAGAGAGCTAGAAATTAGAACCATGGACTAAGACATTATTCAATGTATTTCTTGTTTTGCACCTGCCAATTTTTCAAAGGTAGGTGACAAATTAAATCCACTACCCAATTTACACAAATAGGTCAATAATGGAATATTGGCAACTTTCAGTCAGAATACTGAAATATGTGTCCACTTTATCTTATGTTTTAATTAACTCATGCCTTTGGGAAATAGGCTGATTGTATTGCAACTTGCATTGCACTTTTGTATTGCAAAAGTGACTTTTATATATATAAAGGGGGGGGGGTTGTGATGAACTGCTTTGGTACAATCTGCCTGAACTTTTCTACTGTGTGAGATCCACTGAAATCATTGTGCTCTGAAAGGGACATATTGTGGTCTTTATCAGTCAAATTTACAAAAGAAAGAATTCTGTTGTTGGATCAGGGCTGGCTGTACCATAATGCATATCCAAAACTATCACTTTGGATAAGAGATTCTATTTATTTCTCTGCCTTTCTGTGTTCTTTAAATGAAAAATAGAATTAACAAGGGAGGGTGGCTTTCTGTCTTGCTTTGTGTGTGGAAATGCCTAATACCAGCACTGTTAAATTGTGCCCCATACTTTTAATGTAAGACCTATCACTACAACAAAAACCATATCTATTCAGAAGTTAGAGTTGTATTCAATGTATTACTAAGGCCTCATTTCCCTCACTTAAAACATCAGAGAAGCCCCCTTAAAATGATGGTGCCGGTTCTTATGGTCTTGCTCTCAAAAATATCAGTACCAGAGTGGATTGTCTGCAGTGAATAAACCTATATATGAGTAGTTCCCCGTGTGTTGACTTCCTCATGATTGGGACTTAGGATAGTGGTGGATTGCACATAAACAGCTGCTCACACATAGACTTCAATACAGTTGGGGGTGATGCATTTTGACCCAGTGAGTTTGCTTTAAGGCAGAAATGAATGGGACTGCTGCTCCTAGGAATGTTTGAAGAATGTGATATGTGCAAATTTCAGTTTGAACTGAATTGATCCACTCCGCCTAGGCTAATGTGCAGAAAAGAACTTGGTTATCTGCCAGATTTCACACTTCCCAGATGTTCTGAAGGAGTTCTTGGCTCAAAAAATGCATTCTAAAAGGTTTTTAAATGAGTATTTTTGAGGGAGAAAATAAGTTTAGAAACACGTTTACTGCTGTATCCACTTACTTGTACTGGGGTGGGGGGATAAAGGCTCTGAAGGCACATTTATCAGGGTGGTTGTAAAATCTCTTGTGTCCATCTTCAGAGCAGACTCTGCTTGTGTTGATACTTTGACCAGAGATTGCTCTGAAGGCATACATAGGGTATTTGACAGCTGCTTCAATAAGCTACAAAGCTTTGAAGTGGGTCCAAATGTTAATGACCATCTTTCTTCAATGTGGGCCATTCAAAGATGGCACGTTACTTCCAAAGTTACCTGCAATGCTTCAGCATTCAGACTTAATCTGAAACAGATACACACCCCTTCCAGAAGTAGACTGATTCATCTATTTCTAACACCTCACTCATATATTTTACAGATTTCATATTAGCATTCAAATCCACATGTCTCAATCATAATTAGAAAACAAAAAAATAATTGTAGCTATACCATGAGGATACTAGTAATTCATACTAACTAGGGGTGTGCATGGACCCCAATATTCTCCTTTCTATCTGTGCTTTAAAAAAATGCAATCGATTCCCGGGTTCACTCCATGCTCTGTCCAGTCTTTTATTTGGGTTCTGAGCCACACTGTATTCCCCATTCACTATTATGGGGAGTCTAAAGACAGCTGCAACTTTTTCCCCGTTTGGCAAATGCAGGTGGAATTTGATGGCACAGAAACCCCTCTAGGGTAAAGTAAGCCTGCCAAATTGCATATCCATGGACTTTTGTGGGGAGAGTAAAAGAATCTCACTTTCCTTTATAACACATATTAGAGCAATTTCCTTTATTGGGCCAAATAAAAGACCTAAATCCATATTAGTTTCATATTTTCAGGAGTAGAGAATTTGAGTTTATCCCATACTGTTTCTTAAGGTAAGGTAAAGGGACTCCTGACCATTAGGTCCAGTCATGACCGACTCTGGGGTTGCGGCGCTCATCTCGCATTATTGGTCGAGGGAGCCGGCGTACAGCTTCCGGGTCATGTGGCCAGCATGACTAAGCCGCTTCTGGCGAACCAGGGCAGCGCACGGAAGCTCATACCAAGAACAAACTTAGTTGATCTCTAAGGTGCTACTGGAAGGATTTTATTATTATTATTATTTTGTTTTGACTATGGCAGACCAACACGGCTACCTACCTGTCATTGTATGGCCAGTGACACCCATTATATATAAACCCTTTAAGAGGGTGACCCAGGAATCGCCAACACAGTGACCACTTCACCCCACAATCACCACCCCATATAGGGAAGAAAAGACTAAAGGATTCCACCCAAGGCCACAACCACCA
Organism: Darevskia armeniaca; assembly: GCA_034641395.1. Lineage (NCBI taxonomy): Eukaryota > Metazoa > Chordata > Lepidosauria > Squamata > Lacertidae > Darevskia > Darevskia armeniaca. Next base: position 549,393 of record JAWWNF010000242.1, read on the forward strand.
AAGTTGTGACGAATTGCTGCGGGGAAGACAAAACCTGCCAATGCAGGAAAATTTCTTCCTGGTTCTTTAACAGCAAGCAGTCAAAGACCGGTGGTGGAGGGAGTATAATTGTTTTTGTTTTTTTACAATATTATGCCTTTTTTATATATATATATTTTCAACCTCTATGTGATCCTCAGATGAAGGCCAGGCAGAATTAACTAACTAATTTACTAACTAACTAACATGCCCAGGGTTCTGGAGGGATATTTTCTTAAATAGTTGTTTTAAAAACTTCATCTGCCGGTACTATCTAGGTTATTTGTCTAATTGGTTTGTAGTTCCTCCAAGTAGTTATATTTTAATAAATATAGACATCATCCCATTGTTTTTCTCATGAGGCTTCTTTTTGGGTGTGGAGGCAAAATTAATCTCTGCATAGCATGTTCATTCAAACAAATGGAATCCAATATGGGGAAAACCTTCATGTTGCATTGCTTGAAGTATTAGCTGGTCCTCGGTATAAAGTATAATAGCTTTGGGTTGTCTTTATAGACCTTTAAATTAAAGAAAAGGAAAGAAATCCAGACTATCGTTCTTAGATCACCATTCTTTAGTTAATGGCTTATTATTATTCGCAATCAAGATTTAGCATTCAGTGAATCCTTCATTGCTGATAATCTGGATTCTTGCTCAGCAGCAAGTTTAATAGAATGCCGTTTCAAATGAAGGACATTTTAGGATGCACTCGATGCTTCTGGCAACACTTGATGAGTGTTTTTTGGCAACATGTGTAGCGTACATGAAAAGAAAAAACAGTTGATGAATATGGTAATCAGTAGACTGGTAGGCAAACCTTTGTTGCCATTAGTGTTTTGCCTCAACTAAATACAATTAAAAATTCCCTAAACCTGCCAGTGTTTTCAGTTCCTTAGGATTTTCTGCTGACTTCCTTTCTGAAATTCATCCAAGCAGAAAACTCTGTGGCAAACTGTATTTGCATGAATGTTTTTCAGAGATTCATCATCATTCTTTTCTGAAAGAGAAACTCACCTCCAATTATTTTACCTGCCTGTGTTGGAAATAGGATGTAAAGAGGGCTGTTGTGTAGAAGTGAGAATTTTTCTAACCGCTACATGACAACTAGCAGTTGTAGAAATTTCTTATTATACACACCTACTATAGTTTAAAGACTTAATTGCTAGGCCAAAAGCACTACCAGGGTCAACAGCAGCTTCAGGAGGATTTCTGTAAGATAAATGGTACAGCAGGAAATGGTTCAGCTGAAGGAAGCACTCTCAACACAAACTAAAAATGGAGCATTTCCCCCTCAGTGTGGCTCCCTGTACCCAATAATCAGCTTATCATAAATTAACAGGTACTGCCTTTAAAGGCCTGCACACACAGCACCAATAAACTTAATTGGTGGTGAAAACACTTCTTCAAAGGAGATGATTATTATTGCAACTATTAGTTGCTTTTTAAAATGAAAAGTAAACTCAAAGCAGCTTACAATATAAATAAAATCCAATACAAAATGGAAAAAGCACCCCCCCAAGCTATTCCATAAATGGAATAGTTTGTCCATATTTGGTCCCCACAATGCTCTCAACTCTCACTTGTAGCTCCTAGAAGCTGCCAGCATGTGACAGTGGCCACACCCTGGGAACAGCTTAGACTGACTGGCTAAACCAGGTGAAGGTGGAAAGGTGGTGCTTCTGCGATGATGGAGAGGCACCACCACAATCAGTCCTGATTTCAGGCAAGACCACACTGATTTGGGGTGAAATCTTGCCCCAAATTGCATGTGATCTTGTGAGCTCTGGGAAATCTTGCCCAAAATCAGCACCCATGGGCTTGCCGCCTGTGGGGCTTGTTCTGCCCAAGGCAACCACCTCACCTTGCCTAATGGCGGGGCCAGCTCTGATGAATCTAAATTAGTCACATCCATTAACTTAAGTGGGTCTACTCTTGAGTTGGACTAGTGTTGAATACCATCCTATGTATTGCATATGCATCTTGCAGAAATTGAACCCTAGAGCCTCAAAGTACAAACTGTATGAATGGGTCCATTTTTATTTCTTTTTTACTCTGGAGGAAAAAAATGCTAATTAAAAGCATTAAACATTTCAGTTTTACAGGCTGTTGTTTTCCCCTGTGATTTGTTTTTTAAAATGTTATGGTAAGTTGTTTGTGTGAATTTGTCCTTTTGTGTTGAGAACACAAATTACTGGCTATGGAAGCTTCTTCTGCAGACACATTTTCCTTTACTTGTCTGCACAGATGACAAAGTGCTCATTGTCATCAGATGAATGATCTGTCTTTTGAGACAAATCTGTTGTCAGAGATATATAAAAAAAACTTGATTGTAAAAGATTTCTTTTTAAAAAAAAACTTTGGTGAAAACTAAAGTAAAAAAATGGGGAAGATTTTTGCCTCGGAAAGCATGGCCACATCTGTTTAAATATATGTAGCAGCTGTGCGGAATAACAGGCCAAGTTTTTAGAACATTTTTGCATGGATTGTTTAATTATCATTGATTTGGCTCTTGATTGTAGTACTGATGATTGAACCTGGCAGTTAAAGGAACCCTGCGCCACTGGAAGCTATCAAAGATACTGAATTTTAGTGGTGATTTATAATAGACAAAATGAACGCTCACTCATTTGGGACTCTACGTGTGCATTTCTTATCAGCTGTGAAATATAGATTCCTAAATGCAGAATATCACAGTCTCCAAATGTAAAAGCTGAAATGTCACAAATAGTCACACAGCAATGCTGTTTTGCAGAGACTTTCTGCTTAGGTAATCACAGAGCAAGTGCTGACAACACTGATATTCAAGAATAGAGCTGTTCTGTGTTACAGTAAATCGAATCTCACAATACATACTTGCCTCTGGGCTTAACTGTTGCGTATTAGAGCTATGTCTTAGGTAACACAAAACCCAGCCTTCTGTGTTGAACATTATGTTCTTAAAACATGCCATTGCTGAACACATTATATTTTATATATAATAAAGAGATCAAAATGATTTTCCCCAAAAGCAATTTAAATGCATCTCTGCTTGTTAAGTACAGTTCAAATCTGCTTCACTGCATAAAACTGGAAGAATCAAATATTCCTCTGGGCTCTAGTCTCAAACCACTTTATATTCAACAAAAAGGGATTTATTCCAATTTTTTTATATCATAAATCAGGATTAGCATGCAATTTCTTTTTTTCTTCCCTCCTATCAAAGTCTAGCAGTATTCCTCTATGCATACAGAAGGTTGTACAATTAAATTATAGGCCATAATTTAGAAATGTGGGAGGATACATTTTCTAAACCAACCATCCCCCCCCATCTATTTCTTGAATCAGTTTGAGCAGCAAGGCAGATTGCAGAGGAAATAATTTGCAAGCAAAGATGTATTCTCTTAAATAACTCAAAACTATGTATTCAGCTTTATTCATCTCAGCATGTCAGGCTTTGACAATTTTCATAGAAGCCATCTGTGTAAGGTGATCAGTGGTAGCTTCTAATATAGGGAAAATAAATCACTATGCTTTTTAATTCTAGTGATCAGATAATTTCTTGCCTAAATGTCACTTATCGTGGAATCAGCCTCTGTCCCTAGCCACGGTTATATTCGTTAGCTACTGGCATGTTTAATTGCCTTTCTTTAAGAGAAGGGAGTCAGAAGTTCCTGTAGTTCACTGATAAGAGCACATTGTTAGCAACCAGAAGGTCCCAGGTTCAGTCTGGGAGTTCCATGATGTAGGGGATGAGCCCTTTTGCCTCCTTCCCAATGTTCAAAGGGGGCGGAGGAGGCCAAGAGCAGAGCAGAGCATGGCATGGCTTCAGTGGATTCCTGCCACTGCACAGGGGAAGGAGGGTCAAAGCAGCACCTCCACCAGTGATGGTGACAGGAGGAGCAGGAGGAGCTGCTGGCCATTGTAGCCACACTGCTGCCACATCCACCTCTGCCCATGGCTCTTCCTCCCTGATGTCCCACGTGGCATCATCTGTGCAAGTCCCTTGCTCTTCCTTGGAGGTTTGCACCTCTGATTCATTCCCTAGCATTTCCGGTTTGAGGGATCAGGCCAGCAGGTGATGGGAACCCCCCCCCCCCCGGGATCCATTGCCAAGCAGAGCAGGCAATCCCGGGCTGACCAGGTGGACAAATAGTTTGACCCCAGGTATAAAGCAGCTTCTCCGAAAAGAAAGTGTACTTTAACAACCTCATCTGCTGAAGACAGTAGAGAATATAAACATATGACAGACATTTTGTGCATTTTATGTATTTTGCCGTTTTGTTTCCATCACCAACTCTTTCAGAGATCACAAAAAGGATTGTGTCCTAGGATGATCTTCAGTCCGATTACTTGTTTTAATATTGTTCACAATTCCCTTGGCAGTAAGGTCCTAGGGAGATTATTCTGTCTGGTGATGTGCCTCACCAAGGATTAACTAGGGATTCGGCAGGGGGTTGTTCCATACATTTTGCTAAGAATTTTATAAATTAAAACCCTTTCCTTTTAAATCTCAAAACTCATTCTGGCCATGGGTCATAACCCTCTCATCTTTAGATATTCATTTCTTCCATAATCAAAATCCAGTGTTTTCCCCTAAAGCCAACTGACTGAATCATTTGCTGGGCTCCACAGAGTAAAAGCCCACTATGTCCTCCCTTCCTTTCCCACAATATTGACTGACATCTCCAAAGTGTAACATCAGCATTTCCAACAAAACACACAAAACACTACATAGATTTGATTCCCCACTACGACCACATTCAGATAATATTTTCTCTTTGGGTCAGTGCCCAAGAAACATTTCACAAGGTAGAAACTGGCAACAGGGGTCCCTTTCCTTACCCCCACCATTCTATGAAAGGCCTTTTCTGTTTTGAAAAACTGGAGAATTGGTTGGTATCCTATAGCTTCTTGGGCTCTCTTTTCTTCAGCTCCTAACATTTCTGGGTGCTTGGTCTGTAGATGTGGAGGTATGACATATATTACCCTAATAATCTAGAAGTGACAAACACCCGTTAGACACTGTTTTTTGTTCTTGAAATCTCATGACAGTGCTTACATGCACTCTGGGGATGAGAGTCCTAGCTTACCGATATTTACTTACACATTTTCAGGGCATGTAAATCATATTAGCAGCACTGGCTCCTACTCTCCTTGGTAGAGATGTACATTGGACTTCAGAAAAGCCCAAATCAATAACAAAGTAGGCTGTGGTTTTGTTTTGTTTTTGTTTTGTTTTTTTGACAGATTCAGATCTTTTCTGAGTTGAACTGGAATCTCTCCAAACTGCCCTAAACCAAAACAAGGACCTCCAAATATATTTTAGGTAGTTTGGGGGTATAAAAAATGGTGCAATGTGCTTGCAAAAATTGAAACATTTCTTGTCAAGCTTGCCATAGAGAACATTCTCTCTTTAGATAACATTAAAGTGTGGAGAGGAAGAATTCCCTTGTGACTGACAAAAGACTTTTACTTCCAGAACTCTTCAAAAACAGAACACAATCATCAAAGATACATCCAAAATATCCATAAAGTGTCTTGTGCTGTCCAGCACAGGTTCAGCATCTTAGAAATAAAAGATATTTTTTTGCAATCAGAGAAATATTAACAGCCACCACCCTTTCAAGCTGGTGAATTTGCAACTCAATACCTTTGACAACTGATCTAAAGTTATAACACTCACATGTTAGCTAGCAGAAAAAAAACAATTACGGTATCAACTCAGCAAGAGCTCAGAATCCACTTAGTAATACTACTGTGGAAAACCCCCAATGTTAGCAATATACATTTAGCCATTTTCCATTTTAAACTTTCATTAATAAACATACATTTTAATAATAACAACAATATAATAATAATTTATTATTTATACCCTGCCCATCTGGCTGGGTTTCCCCAGTCACTCTGGGCAGCTCCCAACAAATATTAAAAGCACAATAAAATGTCAAACATTAAAAACTTCCCTAAACAGGGCTGCCTTCAGATGTCTTGTAAAAGTCAGATAGTTGTTTGTTTCCTTGACATGTGATGGGAGGGCATTCCACAGGGCGGGTCCCACCACCGAGAAGGCCTTCTGCCTTGTTACCTGTAACCTCATTTCTCGCAGGGAGGGAACTGCCAATAGGCCCTCGGAGCTGGACCTCAATGTGGACAAGGTGTGGTCAATGCATAACAGCATGACCCTGGAATACCTGCACCCTGCCTTACGTGCCCTTTACCATCTGGCCTGGGAGAGTGGAGTGCTGACTGACTCCAGCTACAAAAGCTGAGGCTGTTGAACTGATTCTTGGGCTGGAGTATTGTTTACGGGGGGTTGGGAGAGCTGTTGCTGTTACTGATATTATTGTTGTATCTTTAGTTTTAGATCTTATAATTTACAGTGGTACCTCTGGTTATGTACTTAATTTGCTCCGGAGGTCCGTTCTTAACCTGAAAACGTTCTTAACCTGAAGCACCACTTTAGCTAATGGGGCCTCCCCCTGCCACTGCGCCGCCACTGCCCGATTTCTGTTCTCATCCTGAAGCAAAGTTCTTAACCCGAGGTAATATTTCTGGGTTAGCAGAGTCTGTAACCTGAAGCGTATGTAACCCGAGGTACCACTGTAGTGGCAGAATGCAATTCAGCTGGCTCAGCCTTGATGCAGTCTTATAATTCGAGTAAAATACGATGGCCTGAAATGAATAAGTGTTAGTTTTATATTCTGGCAAGACGGTGTTTTAATTTGTGGGTAGCTGTTCTCTCTCTGGATTCTGTCAGGTAGGGTGGGTTAGAAATCTGGATAAAACACAAAATATCTATTATTTCAAGGCAAAGCGTTGCAATACTCCAAATGAAATATATGACTCTGTACTTCTTTCTTTTCTCTTGCATTTCTTGGTATTTCCCCCCCTGCTTGGCAAGGGTTTGCCTTTGCTTCACTTTGCTGCACTATCTGTGACAGGCTCTGTTGCTTCCTCTGTATGAATCTGGCCCCAGGGCTGCAGGTTAAGGTTGTTAAGGGACTTGCTGGATCTGCTTTTTTCTTTCTTCTCTTCATAAGTAATTATGAGCAATTTGCTCACTGTTATGAGCGCAATAAAAGATTCTGTGCCAGCCCAGGATGAAATAAAATTACATTTTATTGTAGTAGCTGTCTGAACACTTTTCTTGGGTCTACAGTGGTTTCCTTGCCATATGCATTAACGTGCATGCATTTTCATGTTGGAAATTAGAATAATTTATTTTAAGCCTGACTATGAGGTGAATACCCAGCTCTTGACTTACATAAATAGGACATTATTAGTGACTTGAGCGTGCAGTTGTAGGATGTGAAGCTGTGCATCACTAAGCAGAACATGAATTATTTGTTCTGAAAACAAAATGCGCTATCAAATTATTACTGTGTGTTTTATTACTTTCTGCCAATTTTTATTACTTTCTGCCAATTTCACAGAATATTCAGTCACACCGTTCCATATTCTGAACCAATAGTATGACTCAAACAAGTTAACGGGTATTAATCAGGCATACATATGAAATTAAAAGTCCAGTGTTATGCATATTTTCATGGAAGTAAGGCTAAATGAGTTCAATGCATTTTACTTCAAAGTAAGTGCATATCAGGGACCCAGGTGGCACTGTGGGTTAAACCACAGAGCCTAGGGCTTGCCGATCAGAAGGTTGCCGGTTCAAATCCCTGCAATGGGGTGAGCTCCCGTTGCTCGGTCCCAGCTCCTGCCCACCTAGCAGTTCGAAAGCACGTCAAAGTGCAAGTAGATAAATAGGTACCGCTCCGGCAGGAAGGTAAACACCGTTTCCGTGTGCTGCTCTGGTTCGCCAGAAGCGGCTTTGTCATGCTGGCCACATGACCCAGAAGCTGTATGCCGGCTCTCGGCCAATAAAGCGAGATGAGCGCCGCAACCCCGGAGTCGGACACGACTGGACCTAATGGTCAGGGGTCCCTTTACCTTTTTAAGTGCATATCTATCTATCTATATATATATTGTAAATGGCTTCCATCAAGGATGATGAATTCAGGCTAGCTGCTTTTACATGATTCACTGTTCGTAACCGTGCAATGAGGCAGACCAGAGTCATGAGTTGCCATTCTCCAACACTTTGCCTCCCAGTTTTCTTTTTCTGATTGTATTTGTGCAAAAGTTTGCATCACATTAAAAGGTTACAAAATTAAGTAGTATGCTTTTTTGCTTTCTTGGCCATTATTTTGTCCCTATTGCCAATTTTCTTTTTTCTTTTCTTTTTTCTTTTTTGCAGTGTGGTGCCTGTTTGCCATACACATTTGCTTAATTAATTTTATTGGAGGTGAAATATGGCGACTTCACAATGTTGTATCATGGTTCTCCTATTTTTACCATTTTATATCAGATGCAGTTATGTGTCCTGGGAAGCATCAGTGCAGTGACAACAATTAAGCATTATCATCAGTAAAAAAAAAAAAGAGAACGAAACAAAAAAACCCAAATATTGGGAGATGGATGTGCAAATGAATGCATAAAGAATGCATATTAGGTTTTTCCCAAATGATGAAAACAAGAGACCATCCCCCCGCTGCAGTGAAAGATTGTCTTCACATGATTATCTGCTTATTTCACAGTCTATGGGACTCAATTCTTCATACATTGCCCTAGACCAGGTATCTGGAACCTGTAGCTTTTCAGATGTTGTTGGACTCCAGCTCCCATCAGGCTCTGCCAATGTGACCAGGCATCAGGATGATAGGAGCTGAAGTCCATCAATATCTGGAGAGGGATAGGTTATTCATCCCTGCCCTAGACCAAATACCGTATTGGCCCGAATATAAGCTGCATCCCCCCCATACCTAACATGAAAAGTTAAACTGTGGCTTAAATTCGCGACCTTACAAAAATGGCCTTTTACGCACCAACCATTTCAGTTTTTCAGTTTCCTGAATTTTGAAGGTGCAGCTTATATTCGGGTGCGGCTTATGTTTGGGCCAATACTGTAAATAAAGAACGTCCCCTTATTTCCTTACAACATTATCCTGTCTCTCCTCCTCCAACCCTGTCTACCTTGGAATCTCTTTCATATTCTGGGCAAGGGTCGCCAGTTGATCACTACGTGAGACATCAATAAACACCAATAAACTTGTGTTTACTTTGAAAGATATGGTAGTGCAGAGTTTACGGCCCTGCCAATTGAATAATTTTAACATTTGCTGGGTTCAAATAGGGACTATTTAAATTACTTTGTGAGCCGTTGAAAGGGGCTTTCATCCTCAAAGCAGTGTTGATATGCAACATGCACTTATAATATACAAAACGTTATTGAGTGTAATTCCTACACTCTGTTGTGCAATAGTAACAGAGTGGAATAGCAGATGCGGAAGATCTTGTGGTTCTGGGGCTGGACTTCCTTTCTTCATTGTGGGGAAAGCCTCTGAGAGCCAGTGTGGTGTAGTGGTTAAGAGCGGTAGACTCGTAATCTGGTGAACCGGGTTTGTGTCTCCGCTCCTCCACATGCAGATGCTGGGTGACCTTGGGCTAGTCACACTTCTCTGAAGTCTCTCAGCCCCACTCACCTCACAGAGTGTTTGGTGTGCGGGAGGAAGGGAAAGGAGAATGTTAGCCGCTTTGAGACTCCATCAGGTAGTGATAAAGCAGGATATCAAATCCAAACTCCTCCTCGTCCTCCTCCTCCTCTTCTTCTTTTTCTTCTTCTTCGTGCAGTGCAGTCTAGGAATGCTGTGTATTATGCCTTTTTTGGAGCATGAAAGTGTGAGATTGCCCACAGTGACTCATTCGTCTGGCATCTTGAGATTTGTGGGAGTGAACCCAAGGAAAAAGTGTGGGGAGGAAAAAGGTGTTAGGAAGGCTTTTGAGAAGAAGGTGGGAGCAGAGCTTTTCTCTCTACCAGAGCAGCTGTTGCACCACAAGATAGTTCAGGTTATAAATTTTACATATAGGATATTAAAATGCTTCTACAGTTGAAAGAATGAACTGTATATTAAAGCTTCATCACCTAACACTTTGAGGAATGAAAATCATCAACAGAACATTCATGAAGGATCCCAGGAGCTCATTTTTTGCTTTCTCATTTAGCTTTTCTTCATAGGAGGCTATTTAAAGTGTCATTTTATAAGTTTTGCTAAATGGATTAAAGGCGAATGAGCTCAAGGGAAACATTTTACTTGAATTGCTACCAATCTTTATTATTAAATAGGGGGTGATGTGCAGTGTAAAGTCAGCACTTAAGCTTTCTTTTCCTTTTAATCATTAAATCTAACGTAATAAGGCAGTGCTGAAAAATGCATGTAATGGTCTGTATCAAACGAAGTTCTACTCAGAGTCTACTCAGAGTAGACTCATTGCAATTAATGAACATAAATTAGTCATGCATATTAATTTTCATGGATCTACTCTGAGTATGACTAATGTTGGATTTAACCCATTCCTTCCCTTCTCCATATGTACTTTTTTTGAATTAATACTCACTGAAATGTTTTCATGAAATTATGCATGTTAAAGTTTTGGCTTGCAACAATTTTATATAAGCTTCTTGCTTATATAATTGCAATAAGCAATATTTTGCTCTCGCATTTTTATTTTTAAACTTTCATTCAAATGTGCAACAAATAGAATTTCCTCATCATTTCCTTCTGCTTTTGTAAGACAATGTCGTGTCCCCAATGGTAACTGTAGCTAGCTGTCAAGAACGCACGCCACTCCGAGAAGTCAGCGGAAGAAGTCTTGAAGTTTATTGTACAGCACACAGAGAAACGTGGAAAGTCCGTGAGGATTCTGAAGAGGCCACCTCAGAATCCCCCTTTAATACACCTTGCTGGGTGACTCCCAATTCCCCCCTCCCTTCTGCCCTAAAGGTCCGGGGGCGATCCACTTCCCCACCCGGGATGGTTTGGACAAAAGAGTTAACTGCTCTGGTCTACCTGCACTATTCATGGGTGCTTTTTACATTGTTATTGTGATACTGCCGGTTCCGCCGCTGATGGCTCGTTAGCGGTCGTTATCGCCCATCCTGGGGTTGTTTACCCCGTGGGGCATGCCTGGGCGAGGTCGGGCCTTGCTGCACTTGGTTTAACCCCTGCATGCCTGGCTCCGCTGTTGCCCCCTTTCCTGGCCCGCTGCATGGTTCCCCTTCCTGGCGCCTGCATGGCGCGACCACACTGTCTAGTCGGGTCGCGACATCCTGCCCCCCCGAAACTGACACCCCCCTCCCCTGGGGAGCGTCCTGGGTCCCGGGGCCCCCCGGCCGGTTCGGCCACTGCTGGTGGAATCTCTTGACCAGCTGTGGGGCCAAAACGTCCGACGCCCACACCCATTCTCGGTCCCCCGTTGCGAAGTCCTTCCACTCCACCAGGTACTGCAGACACCCTCTGTGGAATCTGGAGTCCAAAATGTCCTTGACCTCATGGTGCTCCCCTCCCGCCAGGATCAGCGGGGTGGGTGGCGCCGCCACGGGGTGCCAACCGTCGTCCTCCGGGGACTTCTTCAGCAAGCTGAAGTGGAACACCGGGTGTATCTGTCGCAAGTTCTTTGGGAGTTCCAGCTTCGCAGAAACTCCGTTGATTACCTCTAACACTTTAAACGGGCCCAAGTACCGGGGCCCGAGTTTCTTGCTGGGGAGGCCCAGCTTCAGATGCCGCGTGGACAGGTAGACCCGGCACCCCGCTTTGATGTCCCCCGTCGGTCTCCTTCGCTGGTCCGCCGTCCTCTTCTGCGCCGCCTTGACCTCCAGCAGTTGTTCCCGAAGGGACTCCCAGCACGTGGCCATCCTCTCTCTCCACTTTCCGAGCTCCTCCGGCTCCCGGGCGGTGGGCTCCCCCAAGTCCGGCAGGTGCCTCAGGTCGGTCCCGTAGACCACGGCGAAGGGGGACATCTCCGTGCTGCTGTGTACGGAGTTATTATAAGCGAACTCCGCCAACGGAAGCAGCTGTGACCAGTCGTCCTGCTGGTAGCAGCCAAAACATCGCAGGTACTGCTCCAGCACCTGGTTGACACGTTCCGTCTGTCCGTCAGTCTGGGGGTGGTAGGCCGAGCTGAGTCCCTGCTCGATCCCCAGCAATCCCAGGAACGCCTTCCAAAATCGGGACACAAACTGGGAGCCGCGGTCGGAAATGACCTTGTCTGGAACCCCATGGAGCCGGAAGATGTGCTCCATGAACAGCTTTGCCACCTGGGTGGCGGTAGGCAGTGAGGCGCAGGGCACGAAATGGGCTTGCTTGGAGAACAGGTCCACCACGACCCATATTGCTGTTTTGCCTCGGCTGGGTGGCAGATCCGTAATAAAGTCCATGGAGATCACCGACCAGGGTCGAGGTGGGACCTCCAGGGGCTGTAGGAGGCCCTGCGGCTTGCCCACTGCCGGCTTGCAGGTGAGGCAGATGGGGCAGCCCGCAACGTAGTCCTTGACATCTTTACGGAGCGTGGGCCACCAGAAGCTCCGCCGAACCAGCTTCCACGTCTTGACGAAGCCGAAGTGCCCAGCCGCTTTGGCGTCGTGGCATGCTTCCAGGGCGGCCCTCCGGAGGGGTTCCGGGACGTACGCGGCGCTCCCTCTTTGCCAGATGTCCCCTTCCAGTGTCAAGGAGTCCTGCAGGTTCTGTAGTTCCGTGTCTGTCGGATACGCTGCCACTAGTCTGTCACGGAGCGCTGCAGAAGGCTGGCTGCGCTCCCGGGGGGGTGTCCCAACTTGACCCCCTGTCTGTCCCTCTTCCCTCCTAGCCTGGTTACGGGTGGTGACGGCTCGGGCTAAGTGTTTGTCCTCAAATAGCGGACGCATCTCTGTGCGGGCGTCCGCCTCGTACTGGGGCAGGCGAGACAGGGCGTCCGCGAGGAAGTTGTCCTTCCCGGGGATGTGGCTTAGCTGGAAATCGTACCGGGAGAAGAACTCTGCCCACCGCATGTGCTTGGCGGTCAGCTTCCGCGGCTGTCGGAGGGCCTCGAGGTTGCGGTGGTCTGTCCAGACCTCGAACGGTTCCCTTGCCCCCTCCAGCCAGTGCCTCCACTCCTCAAGCGCCATGCGGATGGCCGCTGCCTCCTTCTCCCAGGTAGACCAGTTCCTTTCCGCCTTCCCAAACTTCCGGGACAGGTACGCCCCGGGCCTCAGACGACCCTCCCCGTCCCTCTGCAGGAGTACCGCTCCCATGGCCACATCACTAGCGTCTACCTGTACCACCATGGGCCGGGCTGGATCCACATGGATCAGCGTAGGCTCGGCGGCGAACGCCTCTTTGAGCCCCTGGAAAGCCTCCTCCGCCCGGGACCCCCAATCCAGAGCCGCCCCAGGACGCTTGGCCCCCTTTCCTTTCCCCTTGGTACCTAGGAGATCGGTGAGGGGGGTCACCAAGGCCGAATAGTTGGGCAAAAAGCCCCTGCAGAAATTTGCGAACCCTAGCAGGCTCTGGAGTTGGCGCCGTGTCCGCGGCCGCTCCCACCCCAGGATTGCCTCCACCTTCTGGGGATCCATGGCCACCCCCGCCGCCGAGATCCTATACCCCAGGTAATCTAAGGAGGGACGGTGGAACTCGCATTTGGGCAACTTGACGTATAGGTGGTTGTCCAGGAGTCTCTGCAAGACCTCCCGGACCAACCGGACGTGTTCCCGGGGGTCCCGACTGTACACCAGCACATCGTCCAGGTAGACCACCACCCCTTTGTACAGGAGGTCGTGGAGTACCTCGTTGATGAGACTCATGAACACCCCCGGGGCCCCGCTCAATCCGAACGGCATTACCAGGAACTCGAACTGTCCAAACTGGCAGTTAAAAGCCGTCTTCCATTCGTCCCCCTCCCGGACCCGCACCCGGTAGTATGCCTCCCTTAAGTCTAGCTTCGTGAAGATCGTGCCGGTACCCAACTGGTCCAGCAGATCCGGGATGAGGGGGAGCGGGTACGCGTTCCCTGCCGCTATGGCGTTCAACCCTCTATAGTCCTGGCACAACCTCCGGGTGCCATCCTTCTTGCCCACGAAGATGACCGGAGCCCCCATGGGGCTCTTGGCGGGGCGGATGAACCCTCTGGCCAGATTCTTGTCCAGGAACTCCCTGAGGTCCTGGAGTTCCTCCCCGGACATCTTGTAGATGCGTCCCTTGGGGAGGACCGCATCTTCTGGGATGTCGATGGCGCAATCTGTGCGGCGGTGGGGGGGCAGCTCGTCTGCCTCGGTTTCCCCGAACACCGCCGCCAGATCCCGGTACTCCGGGGGTATCTCCGGCGCCACCACATCCAGCTTGCCCTCGTCCCCGTGGACCCCTTTGGCCTCCCCCTTTCCGGGGCACTGGGGGTCCGATTCGACCCTGTGCTGCCCACACCTATCCAGGTCGAACGTCAGGCGCCCTGAGCGCCAGTCTACTATGGGGTTATGTTCCATCAGCCAATCCAACCCCAGCACTACCTGGTACCCATCCGTGGGGACCCTAACTAGCATCCTGGACTCCCGGTGGTCCCCCACCCACAAGGAGACCGGCCCCACTTCCACCCCAAACGGACCCCCCTTTATGGGACTGCCGTCCATCTGGACGAAAACTAAGGGGGTGCTCCGAACCTGGGTGGGCAAGTCCAGTTCCTTGGCCACTTCGGGGTGCAGCATACTGTGGTCGCAGCCTGAGTCCAGCAGCGCATCTCCCGTCCATTGTTTGCCGCCGTCCGGGTTTTCCAGCCTCACCCGGACCAGGTTGGGTGGTCTTCCCGCCCGTTTCTTGGGGTCCGTTGACCCTGGCGGGACCTGCAGCCGGGCGTCCTTCACTGCAGGTCCTGGTCGTTTCCCGACTCCGCGCCTTCGGAGTCGGACTGGCGCTTTTCCCTCGGCTCCGACGCGACAGCCGCCCGGCTCCCGGTCTTGGGTGTCCGGTTGGTTCCCGACGTCGCTTGGGACCCTGCCGGGGTCCGAACCTCTCCTGGGGGTCGCTCGGGGCACGCCACCGCATAGTGTCCTGCCCCCCCGCACCTGATGCAGAGTCCATCCCGGCGTCTCCTCTCCCGTTCCGGGTCGGGGGTGCGCTTGGGCCGGGGGACCCCCGCGCCATTGGCGGGACGGGGGGTCCCCGAGTTCTCCGCGGGCCTTCGGTCCTTGCCCGCCCTGGGTCCTAGCTCCAGCATCCCCAGGTCTGCTTCCAACTGAGCCACCATGCGGCACCAGCCGTCCAGCGTCGACAGCTCCCGAGGGGTCCCTTTCACTACGGCCCACTTGCGGAGCTCAGGATGGAGGCCCTCCTTGAAGTAGTGGACTAGGACCTCCTCGTTCCAGGAGGAGATTTGGGCGGCCTCCCCCCTGAACATGTCTACATAGTCCTGAACCGGGAGACCCCCTTGCCTGGCCTTCTGGACCCGTCGCTTCGCCTTCTCCTCCGCCTGCGGGTCTTGGAAGCGCTCTCGAAGGGCCGCCAAGAAGTCCTCCAGGTTGGCCAGGGCCGGATCCCTGCGGTCGACCAGGAGCATGGCCCACTGGCCGGCCTTCCCCTGCAGGGAGGAGATGACCGCCGCTACCAAGTCCTCTGGGTCGCAGTCGTCTCCCCCGTACCTTCTGGCGTGGTTCCTTGCGTGGAAGATGAAGGTGGAGAGTTCCGCCGGGTCCCCCTCGAAAATGGCCTTCAGCTCCGGGGGCGGCCTGCGCCGCGCCGTCGCCCTCCCGCGGACGTGCCTCCCGCGGGTCTCCGGGGTCACTGCAGCGCGCTCGTCCTCGCTGCTGTCGCCCGTGGAACTCCCCGCCGCTACGTCGTCCTCCAGCCGGCTGCTGCGACGTCTTGGCGGGGGAAACACCTGCCCCCTCAGGGCCGTCCCGTCCGACCACGTCAGTCGTTGAGTCACTCCGGGCTCCTGACCTGAGCCCTTCCTTGGGGTCTGCCGACTGCAGACCCCCGATCCCGCGTGGCCTTGGCTCCCGCCGCCGCTACGACTTGTCCGGGGCACCGCGCCCCCACAGGCCTGGTCCAACAACCGGCCTGACTCCTCGCCGACCCGCAGCCGCTCCCAGATGAGGTGGTTCAGCTGCTCCTGGAGTCGCCGTAGCTCGTCCAGGCTCCCGCTGTCTGGCCTGGCTGAGGGAAGGCTCCGTTGGTCTGAGGTAAACAGATCCGCCAGCCGCTCGAGTAGGGCGCTCGAGGTAACGGGGGTCTGAAAACGTGCCGCTCCGCGCCATGGGGTCGCCATCTCGGTAGCTGCCGGTAAGCGATCCCAACACGATACGGACGTTGAAGTTTTTTCGTGAGAATCCTCACTATGTCGTGTCCCCAATGGTAACTGTAGCTAGCTGTCAAGAACGCACGCCACTCCGAGAAGTCAGCGGAAGAAGTCTTGAAGTTTATTGTACAGCACACAGAGAAACGTGGAAAGTCCGTGAGGATTCTGAAGAGGCCACCTCAGAATCCCCCTTTAATACACCTTGCTGGGTGACTCCCAATTCCCCCCTCCCTTCTGCCCTAAAGGTCCGGGGGCGATCCACTTCCCCACCCGGGATGGTTTGGACAAAAGAGTTAACTGCTCTGGTCTACCTGCACTATTCATGGGTGCTTTTTACATTGTTATTGTGATACTGCCGGTTCCGCCGCTGATGGCTCGTTAGCGGTCGTTATCGCCCATCCTGGGGTTGTTTACCCCGTGGGGCATGCCTGGGCGAGGTCGGGCCTTGCTGCACTTGGTTTAACCCCTGCATGCCTGGCTCCGCTGTTGCCCCCTTTCCTGGCCCGCTGCATGGTTCCCCTTCCTGGCGCCTGCATGGCGCGACCACACTGTCTAGTCGGGTCGCGACAGACAATTATTCATGAGCAAACCTAGAAGTCTTGCATGTTGACTTAGGTCTGCTTCCCACAATAACTTTTCATACAAGAAGGTCATGTGGCTCTATTATAGCAAAAATAAATTTACATAAGTAACCCATAACTCCAAATCTTAATATCCACCCCTCCCCCCTTTCTGCAGTTACTTATATTGCATCTTTTACCACTGCATAAAGGTAAAGGTAAAGGGACCCCTGACCATTAGGTCCAGTCGTGTCCGACTCTGGGGTTGCGGCACTCATCTCGCTTTATTGGCCGTTTACCTTCCCGCCAGAGTGGTTCCTATTTATCTACTTGCACTTTGACATGCTTTCGAACTGCTAGGTGGGCAGGAGCTGGGACCGAGCAACGGGAGCTCAACCCGTCGTGGGGATTCAAACCGCCGACCTTCTGATTGGCAAGCCCTAGGCTCTGTGGTTTAACCCACAGCGCCACCTGGGTCCCACTGCATATCTAATTCAAATCTATTTACTGGTTCTCCTTTATATTCTGTTTAGGTTATTCTCACTGCACATTTTTATGTCAGTCCTGCTAATGATTTAAGCTGTTGACACTAATTCTTATTTAAAATCTATAAGTTTTCCCCATTCAGTATTAAGACATCTCTCTCCTTGGCTTCTTAATCTTCTGGAAAGTTTTGCCATTTCTGCTTTTGTTGCCAACCTTCCTTGATTGGAACTGTTTCTTCTTTCCATCTCTGGGCATACAAAATTTGAGCACCCATGGTAGTATACGTAAATAGTTTTTTCTGCTCTTTGGGTACATCTGAACCAATTATTCATAAGACAAAAGCTTCTGATTTTTGTTAATAAAAGTTATTTTCATGTGGCTTTCTTGACAATGGGAATTGTCATGCCAATGTAAATTTTGATCTCAACATGCATCAGGATACTGAGTCCTTTGAGGTCTGTGTGCATTGTTCGCATCTGTTTATATGACATTATTCATGACAGCAGTAATTAGTAAATTTGTTACAGCCCCTGGTTGTTCTATATTTCCACATCTTTCTAACCTCAGAAATATAGGGATATTAGCATTCATTGGAAGAAAGAGATTTCAGGTATAGTTCATTCTTCAAGACAAGCACCACTCCAGACATCTACCGTAACTCTGTGTCATTTTCCCAGGTAGTTAAATACTACTTGGAAGGTCATAGCCTTGTCAAATCTGTAGGGACTTTTTGACCAATGATTCGTTATTATGCTTCAGTGACTAGACATATATCACTGACCATTCTGCTTATCTGACCTTGTTACCACCTATGATTCCCTTAGCAACCTGTACACATACTGAATGCCAACTGCTAAAAATAAGAACCTTTTAAATACCCTTATCCTTTTCCAGTGCATGACATTTTCTTTCTGTCTTCCTAATTCCTAAAGTTCTCTATTTGAATTTGTAAGAAGTTTCACAATAAGTTGGTTATATTTTATGATAACCGAGAACCTGATGCTGAGGTGCTTAAGTAGTTTTTATTTAAACCAAAGCAATATCTTGATAAGGTCTGTTGTATATGACATTATAAATGGATGTGTATTTAATTTTTTATGATTACATACTCTTTCTTTTCATGCTTGGGGACAGATTGGTCTATTAGTTTCCATACCGAATCTAGAAACTCTAGCTCAGCTTCCCAAGTTCAGTAACTTGAGCTGGCAGCTGGGATAGTGTGAACAGAAGCAGAAGTGTCAAGGTGTGGCTTGACACTTTTGCATCTACATTGAACAGTGTGTAATTGTGGGGAGATTGCATTGCAGAGTGGTCTTCATATCTGCTGTCATTGTATATACCTGAAGGAGCGTCTCCACCCCCATCGTTCAGCCCGGACACTGAGATCCAGCGCCGAGGGACTTCTTGCAGTTCCCTCACTGTGAGAAGCGAGGTTACAGGGAACCAGGCAGAGGGCCTTCTTGATAGTGGCGCCCGCCCTATGGAACGCCCTCCCACCAGATGTCAAAGAGAACAACAACTACCAGACTTTTAGGAGACATCTGAAGGCAGTCCTGTTTAGGGAAGCTTTTAATATCTGAAGGGCTATTGTATTTTAATATTTTGTTGGAAGCCGCCCAGAGTGGGTGGGGAAACCCAGCCAGATGGGCAGGGTATACCGGTAAATAATAAATTATTATTATTATTATTATTATTATTATTATTATTATTATACCTGATATAAGCCAAATCATGCAAAAGTTACATGCATCAGTTAATATGCCATGAAAATCATGGCCACTAACCCTGTCTTGGTAGCAAATGCATGCCATATCTAAATTTTCTTACATTTCCCAAGTGTAGAAGAGAAGCTTTGTTTGCCTGTTTTAATGTTTTACCTCTAAAATCTTAGATGGCACATTTGCCAAAGTCCCCTTCAAGGTTAAATGTTGTCCTTGTAGCTGTTAAGAGGTTGCAGTAGTATATCATGAGGTTCGTCTACTATATATTTTATCAAGGAGTTACCGTAGAGAGCATATAATTTATCCTCTTATTAGAACATTTCCTGGTTGATCCTTAGAGACCCTTTTGAGTACCTTCCTCGATGGAACATATAAATATATTACCAAACAGGTGGCAATTGTGTAAACTGTTGTCATATCTCCCAGGCCTGCTGTGATGGTTAGTTCTTAGCTCGTCAGTGTCAATAACTAATTATTGGTTCTACTGAGATTATGATTTTGTATTTCATGTTTTCTGCTTTATCTCCTTGTCAATGGATCATAATAAATGGTTGGTGGATATATATAGCTGTCAGGGACTGGCAGGACACTGACCAGTTTGCACTGGGGGATGGGTGGGGGCTGGAGTCTTGACCTGAGAGTGGGGAGCAGTGGTTTGTGGGCCACTGCACCAGCCAGGAGACAAGAGGCGGAGGTAGAGGAAACTTCAGAGCTGGAGGATGGGTCAAGAGAAGCAGGTCAGGCAAGTGAAAGGGCCACATGCTTCCCCCATCCTCTCCTGTTTCTGTCTCCCAGAAACAGGAGGGGATTGAAAAGGGATGAGCAGAGGAAGCTTCCAGACAGGTGTAGGCTCTGGCTGCATGTTTACAGCCTGCTGGAGGAAGGTACATAAACTGATGGAGGGGGAGTTGTCCCCTGTTGCTGCAACTGCTCCATAGAGCGGGGACCTGGGAACAGCTGTCTAGAGACTAGATCATTATGCGTAGGTATAGCTGTACCTTGGTTCATGAACTTAATCTGTTCCGCGCCGGACGTTCGGCTTCCAAAAAATGTTTGAAAACCGGACCGCTTACTTCCAGGTTTTCGGCATTCAGGAGCCAAAACGTCTGAGTACCAAGGCATTTGAGAACCAAGGTACGGCTGTATTCAGACCTGTAGAAGTGATTGTGATATCTTTGACAATAAAGAGTTAACTACCTGTCATGTGCATTCCCTCGGCTGGGAAGCATCCTAGACAATAGCAGGTTGTTTTGAGGCAAATACAGCTTTTGAGACATCAGTGAAATAAGCAGAAGAGAAACTCTCAACAAGTTTTATGCCTGATTGCTTAATATTTTATTTATAACGAGTTGTAAAAAACTTGTTTAAGGCTAATATATGATCACAAAAAGTCTATTAAAGATATACCCTCTGTGATGCTTTTTTGGTGTAATTGTAACCAGACGGTTGCAAAAATCAGTGATTAAAACATTTATCCAGTTTTCAACTAATATCTTTTTGCAAATAGTAATACAAATGCTGCTTTTAAGCTTTCTCTCTGCAGCGCATATGCTTTCTAATTCAGTATAATAAAGAAATATCCCAGGGTTTTACATTTTGTACTCGGTTCAGGAATACTATTCAGTTGTGCGATGCCTTAAACGAAACATAATTAAGTTAATTAAGTTATGTTTGAATATAATTTAGCTTTACAATTGCAATTTTCTTGACATTTATAGTTAAATAAAATAAAAGGGATAAATGGTTTAATTCACTTCTATAGATAGCTATGTATTAATAATTCAGGAGTAACTCACATAACGGAATACTATATGCATCAGTTCTTTGCAAGAGAGTTCAATGAGCTCTTTAATGTGACAGTCAGAGATAACACAACGAGTGACTTATTATGCTTGGGAGGCCATAAAAAGTGACTGACACCTCTCTCTTTTTTCCAGGTGGGTATAAAAGGCAACTGATTTCCTGGCCTTTGACAATCTAGTTAAGTATCAGACTGACAGGATGTTGGCACCAGCTTTGGAGGAATCGATCAGCCTCAACTCAAGGTAGGGAAATTTCACACATGTGAAGCTGCATCTAAGACTTAATTTACAATGTTAATTAGTCTTCACAAGCACGATAGATGATAGATAGATAGATAGATAGATAGATAGATAGATAGATAGATAGATGCAAGCAAAGTGGAGTCAGAGATTATTTTCAGAATGGCATCATAAAAACCAAGATAACAAATCAAGATAACTATGTACAGTTCAAAAATTCCTCCACATAAAATTTCAGAATTCACTACAGTGGTACCTTGGTTTTCGAATGTCTCTGTTGACGAACATTTTTGTTTTCATACGCCGTAAACCCGGAAGTAAATACTTCAGTTTTTGAACCCGCCTTGGAAGTCAAACGTGCCACGCAGCTTTCGTATCGAGTGTTACATATTGAGGCTTCCGTACTGAGTTTTCGGTTTTCAGGCGTTTTGGAACTCCAATGGTCTTCCGGTACAGATTACATTTGAAAACCGAGGTATCACTGTGTTTGGTTTTGGGGGACCTGAACATCCATGGCAAGGTGATTGGCTCTGGGTGGCTCACGACTTCATGGCTGTCCCATGGGACTGTCCCAACATGCCACAACACATGTGGCAGGCCACACTATGGACCTTGTTTTCTCAATGGGGCAGGAAGGGAGTGTTCTGAAAGTGAGGAATATTGACATCAGCTCCTTGTTGTGGTCAGATCACCATTTCCCCTCAGCAGAAATACACAGCGACCCCAGCATGTACTCCCTCAGAGATTGCGCTGTTGCCCAGAGTGTTCACTCCTCCCTCCAGCATCTAACTTCCTAGCTTTCAGACCCACCACCCCAGTTGTCTACGGTGACTGCTTAGGGAATCCTTCTGTCTCTGTTTGGCTTTCTGCTCCATGACATGGACAAAATGCCTGGTTCTAGGAGGAGGAGGAGGAGGAGGCTCTATCAGACTCTCTAGGGACATCCTGTTAACTGGCTGCAGTACTGTTTCAAATGCACCTGATTCCTGTCTCTGTTCAGGACTAGTACACCTGCTATCTCACTCTTGTTCTTCACTACCCATTAATTCCCAGCTCTTTTTCTTCTTCTGGGGTGTGTCCTGTTTGCCACCACCACAAACCTGGGTCCATTCTGCCTTCATCCGCCCCCTAACTAGAAAGTTCTTGGGGTGGCAGTTTCCACCACTCCTCCTTATCAGCCCAGTCCCTGGACACCTCCCAAGGGAGCAAAGCCTAACCAGAGGAAGGTGAACAAACTGGACAAGGCAATGTTATGGGGTTCTAAAATTGACCACAACTTCATTGATTCCAGATATAGGTAGGAATTGGCTTAGGCATTGGGTGGATATCCCTCTCAGCCTCCTGGATTAATGAGTCATCTGCAAGACACAGTGCCTAAGAAAGGATGGAAGGTTGACATTCAAAACTACTGTAAGCCTAAATAAGCGGGGGACGGGGGCATGGAGAGTTGTTATTTGACTGGCTGTGGTCCTGAGGCCAGGCACAGCTGGCTTTTATCAAAAACCTGGCCATTGGTAATGCCCGCCAAACAGAGCGGCCAGCAAGGGGAATCCCCTAACAGCCAACCATCCTGACGAGCATTGCTCTGCCAAGGTCGGGGTCTACTGCGCCAGGTTGCAACCGCCGCCCACCCCAGAACTGGGTAAGCGGCCACTTCTGAACTAATATGGCAAATAAGGCATATATTTAAGTCTGCATGCATGTATACAAGCACTTGTAATGTTACTTAGCTATCCACATTGAGTTGAAAAGCTCGTCTGGGAGCTAGAGAATGTTTATAAGCCTGCCCCCCCCCCAAATCTCTTTAAAGCATCCTAGCCAGTAAAAGAAGATTATAGATATGCACACATCTAAATTTGTTTAATGAATCAAAAATTCAAAACGCAAATACAGTAAGCAAACAGCTGTCAGCAGCAAACAATGTTTAATGTTTACATGTGTGTGTTTTTCTGTCGCTGCTCTGGAGTCCTATTTATCTAGTGATTGTGGTGTATGTTTAATCAGAAATATTTATTCATCTGTTTATTTTTAAAACAAAAACAAAAAACCCTAAAACTTTATGGTCTGTATATAAATGTGCTGAAATAAACAAATCTAGGTTTATGCCTGTGCCAAATTAACTTGAGAAGTCTGGATTCTAAAATAAGAGCCAGCAGTTTTCAACCCTGTACCTTATCATCTTTATAGTTCTCTTGGACCTGTGAGGTAAAATAACAAAACGTATAATATGAGCTTTGCAGTGAATGTGATTTACTCTAAGTAATGTCTTTCAGATGCTCTTGAAGAAATTGGTCCTATTCTGCTACACTTGTCCTTAATTAGAATATATGTCCAGAATGCTGTATTCATGCATTTAGATATCATACTTGCTTATAAATGTTTGTTTTATGCTTATTTGAAGCAGTAATTCATGGGCAATAAAATTAAAAGCTCCTAATTTTAAAAAAATAGATCAAGTACCTTAATGAACACTTTGGTAGATTAATACCTACCTGCACATTTAAGCTGTGCAGTAAATGTGGCAAATAACGTTTTAACAGGGTGAAAAATTAGTCTAATTTTGGTCTGTTTCCATATATAATTTTTATTTTTAGTGGGTTTGTCTGAAAGTAATAATGGAACCATGTCAATGCTAGTTCTGAGTTGCTCAGGTACATTGTTGGGTGAAGTGGTGTGGTTAAGGAATCATCAATATGTGTCTCTTCAGTACAGTGGTACCTCGGTTTCGAATGTAATCCATTCCGAAAGACCGTTCGGGTTCTGAAATGTTTGAAAACTGAAGACTCAACAGCTGACCGCTAGGCCTTAGGATCTTGCACTCAGCGGAAGCTGCATGGCATGTTTGACTTCCGAGGTGTGTTAAAAAACCGAAGCATTTACTTCCCGGTTTACGGCGTTCGTAAACCGAAATGTTCGTCAACGGAGATGTTAGAAAACCGAGGTACCACTGTATTTTAGTTATTGACATCATCCTGTGTCACATTCCTAGGCTTAATTTATTGAACAGAACTGCTAATTTGTAGTACAAAAACATGATGTTACAAATATAGCACACAACCATGAGAATAGGCATGCCTCCACAAGAACAGAGAACTTGGGACCCCAAGCATTCTAATTTCACTGTGGTTTGAAAGGAGAGGTGATACTGAGAAGGCAGGGAATAGATAAAGGCAGCCTAGGCACTGGTAGGGAGATTAAGGCAGACAATGAAATTAACTTAGTGTGAATTCATAGCTGAGTTGCATTCTGTTAAGTTGGTGATTTTTTTTTAATTACGTAAGCCACCCCTATCCTTCAACTATCCTTCTGCTAACCACACAGTTTAGCAATTGTTCTGGGTGACATCCAGTTGCACCTATCCACTATATTTCCTCCTGCAACTCCTAAAATATGGAAGATAACCCAATATGCTATGGGATACCCCCACAGCAGACATTAGTGGTTAAAGGGGGAGGGTAGAAAAAGTCCTGTTATGAAAAATGAAACCCAATCTGCTTATGGAAATATACTACCCAGAATGATTATTAAACTATGGGGTTAGCAGAAGGGTAGCTGAAAGATATTGTTTAAATAATTAACCTTTCATAGCTGTGGTCACAGAAGAAAAAAGTTTAAGAATATGAAAAGGCATGAAACATATTTCTGCCCATATTTGCTTGACCAGATAGAGAAATCAATTGTTTGCAACCAGCCATCTATTTGAAAATATTTAATTTAGTTCTAACTGCAGTCATCTGGTAACATAATTAACTTGACTTATACGTCAACATGTAGGCATTCGCTTGAAAGAGTCCCCGAACCCAGTGTTGAATCTGTACAGATGTCACTATCAGATGTGCCCACTCATAAACTTATTCTATTTATTGCATTCATTTGTGGTTTCTTTTCAAATGAAGTACATATTTTTAAAATATATTTTCTCTCATGAGGTAAGTGAGCCACAAGTAGAGGAGATAAGGAAAATAAATAAGTAGTGGGGGGGGTCAGTTTCTTTTGGTCCCATTACATCAACATAGTCAGGTTTGCTATTTCAGTGTGTATGGTTTTAATCAGTGTATTTGTAGTTGTTTTGTTTTTGCGCGGAGTGCCCTACCGGATGGATGGAGCAGCCAAGTAATTTCGTTGTCCCCGAAGGGGACAATGACAATAAAATATATTCTATTCTATTCTATTCTATTCTATTCTATTCTATTCTATTTAGCTGTAAAATCTGTAAATCAAGTAACAGTAATACTTAAATGGTTTATTTGCCATTCATGGTACTACGATTTGCACCAGCATAGACGAGTTCATTTATGACAGCAATAGGCCTCTGGTTGAGCAGTTAGATCACAGATTCATTACTTTAGTTGTCCATGTCTTGGGCCCAAAACTTAATCAGTAGTTGTCTAAATTGTTCCTGTGTGCAATAACCTGGGGTGATTTATAAGCAAAAAAGTTTGCTCATGGCAGTTTAATTTGTAATATTATCTCAATCTCTTATTGTGACAGTTGTCTATGATTACTGCTTCCTATCTTTCTGTTGATCTAATTAACATATGTGGGAAAAATTAACTTGCAGAAAGCAATAGGTCATAAACTACTGACTAATTCATTGATTACTGCAACTTTGAAATATCATTACAATTTGTGCTGACATAAGTACCGTGATTTGGGGGTAATGCTTTCCCAATTAATATCTCTCTGTGTGTGTGTGTGTGTGTGTGTGTGTGTTTTAAAAATCGAGTGACTATGTAAAGCAGGCTATCTCTGGAGTCCAGATATTTATGTTACAGAAAGTCACAGTTATTTAAATATTTATAAAATGAGAGTAGAAAGAAGCACTTTTGAAAAAGCAGTTAATAATGGGCCGGCATCAAGGGAACCATCACTATAACAGCAAAGTGCTTTGCAACTCCAATAACTTCACTAGTGCAGAAGCAGGCCATCAAATTTAATTAAAAGCAGTCAAAAATAAACTGAAAAATTGAACTGTAAAAAGCCTATCCTTTGCCAGCAGCTGAAAGCAAAGAGAAAGAGAGCCTTGGAAGTAGTAATGAATTGATAAGGCTTACTGCCTGCAACTTGTAATTTGCTCTGTCAGATTTTAGTATCAGTTAAACTAGATTAATAGAGCAGGCGCTGATTCTCTATCTTAAATCCTTCTCGGCAGTCCTCCTCTTATGGGCACCCATGATAAATGGAAGCCCGAGTAGGTCAAAGTTTCAATTTGTTTCCCGGCTTGCTCACTTCTTTTAAATAATACTGGCATCTTCGCTTACAGAGATGCAGAGCAAAGGCTCCAGGACAATTTAGAGACTGAAATAAACCTTTTTATTGACTGGTTTTTGGCCCTTGTGGGGGATCCTTATTGCCTTAATTCAATGGGGTTAGGAAATGCCTGCAAAGCGAGCTACTGACATCTCCATCTGCCACTAGAGGCTCTCATGGCGAAATGAATGATACGGAGGCTCATTTGCAATGTGATACGACTAACACATTTATTGCTGCTTTAAATGCTCAGATTAATGTGGATCTGTGCAAACTGTACCACAAGGACAAAAACAATTTACTTGAGATCATTTATTTTTTATTTTTATAATGTTCTTTAATGAAGCTAAAGCCTCCCTGCTGTGACCTTATTATGTTTTCCGACATCAGTGGGAAACAGATTATGTTGAATTGAAAGAGAGCTCATGAAACAGCAGGAATTTTTGCAAGGGAAGATCAATTACTTTCTCTCTCTCTCTCTCTCTCTCTCTCTCTCTCTCTCTCTCTAAAACTGTGAATATGGAACTAGGAAAGGCAAAAGTGAAGTCTGCAACCACTCAGAGTTAAAATCAATTTGCTTACAAAGAAGGGAGAAGGGGGGCTGATTTAAAATACCAAGCATTAAGATGAATCTTTTTTTTTTAAGACAATCAACATGAAAGCTTGACAGCACAATTAAGTATTAGATAAGATAAATTAGGTTATAGTATGGACAAGATATCTCTCCTCAAAGTAACTTTCATGAATACCTGTAATATGTGTGTAATATATTGAAAAGTTGACAAACTGAACAGCATGAAGGAGAATGGTTGGCAGTGTATAATTGATTGTTTTGTTCTCTGGCTGTTAAAATGCTCTTGTGTGTTTAAAACTGATTACAAAATAAGAGTCGTGTTCAAAATGTTACGCAGTTGTTTTTTGAAATATCCATGACTGACAACTAGAATTTTGAATGTGAAATAACTTGGACAAAGACATTAATTTCTCATAATGCCAATCAAATCTCAAATTCGGGTAAGGGAAGCAGGTCAGTTTCCCGAGTTTTCATGAGTCAGGCCTTTTGTGCCAACTTCCTTATAATTGCATGGGACACATGGGGAAAACAGGGATCTCTTGGATCACTCCACATGATACTTAAAAATAAAATAATTATTCATATATAAGCTTCACTGTATGGATTTAGTCATTTTGGAGGTTTCCCCTCTTTTTGAGAAGTGTCATCCGGGGATTTGGAACACAGATCTGTTTCTCCATTCCATTAGAAGAGACTGTGAAGGTGCTGAACTGGTGCCTGGACACAGTGCTGGGATGCAAACCAACAAACTGAAGTTGAGGGTGGACAGTTCTTGTGCCCATAAATTAGGTGGACAACCTGCTCTGGGAGGGGTTACACACACACCCTGAAGGAACATGTTCATTGTCTATGAGTTCTTCTTGAACACTGGAGTCCCAAGGGGCCTCTGTAGATGGAAGTTCACCAACTGTCTGACCAACTATGGCCATTCCTGGACCGAGACAGTCTGGCCTCAGTACACCATGCTCTAGTGACCTTCTGTAAAGACTACTGCAATGTGCTCAATGTGAGGCTGCTCTTGGAGATAGCCTAGAAGCTGAAGTGAATACAAGAATGCAACTGCTAGGTTGGTGAATTATGAAAATGCTGTACTGGCTCCCAGTGAGCTACTGGGCCCAATGAAAGGTATTAATACTGTATAGCTTGGGACCTAAGTACAGTAATACCTCTGGTTATGTACCGTCCTCCTTGCGAATGCTTCGGGTAACGAGCTCCTCTAACCCGGAAGTAGTTGCTCCTGGAAGCGAACCTTCCCCCGGGATGTGAGCGGAAGTCGCATGCCAGAGGCGTGCACACAGCGGGAGGCCACATTAGCAAAAGCGCGCCTCATGTTAAGAACAGTTTCAGGATAAGAACGGGCCTCCGGAACGAATTAAGTTTGTAACTGGAGGTACCACTGTATCTAAAATACTGCCTTCCCCAGTGTCAACCTCTTTGAGTCATGAAATCACCACAGGATGCCCTGGTGGTGATGCCACCATTGGTTGCTGCCTACTTGGCACAAACCCATGAGAGGACCTTCTCAATAGTGGTCCTGTGGCTTTTCTTTTTTTACCAATATACCAGCATTTCACGCTACATTTCATTCACAGCAGTGGGTGTGGCGTGACACAACAACGAACATCATTTGACAATGTGACTCCTCCTCCACCCTGTCTGCACATACATGTTTCTGTTCCTTCATGATTCACCTATGTAAACACCTGGTTCCATATATGCTTGTATACTGCCCCAAATTTCATCACTTTATTCCTGTGATTTTTCTGGGTTAATCAGGCTCCAAACAGATTTTTCTTTCTTTCTGGAATCAACTACAACAGAAGTGCATGCTATGTTCCACTGGAAGATCTTTGTAAGTAACTTGATTTTATGCTAGGTTCCACTAGATCTCCAGAAGTGGCTTTTATGTTGTGTGAAATCTCAGATATAAGGCAGAAATTAACAGCTAGGGCAACATTGGGGAAATGGAATAAACTGCCATGTGAATGCAGCCAGAAAGTGGAATCACACATGACACCCAAAGAAGGCTGATTTGTAATGTCTGTCAAACACAATGTTTATAACTCTGGACTGCATTACTGATATGGCTAACTGAATGAAAATGCTTTAAATTACAGCAGAACAGACGTGTGAAACATATTTTACCTTCTAGAGATATTTGGCCCCTGCTTTTTGCTTTTGGGAAAATAACACAGAAATAGAGCTTTCATAAATTCAACATCTGGTAAATTGGCTTCTTGCTAACTAAAAACTTAGTCCAAAAATGGGAAAATACACAAATTTATAAGCTGCTTATAAATATTTGGTGACTTTCCAAACAGAAAAGACAAATTATATTTAATTGTATGTCTCAGGACTAGTTTGGATGAGAATGCCACAATGTCCATAAAAGCTAATTATGAAGTTCTAAATATATAATACATGAAAGGTACACAAATGCTTACATTTAAAACATCTACCAGAATTAGAATAATTATCAAATGAGATAGTAAAGGCTAGATACTATTTTCTTCTTATAAAATATTTAATTACTTTCTGCCATTTAAGAATCTAAGTCACTTTTTTTAATCCAATACATTTTTCAGGCTTGACAATTAAATTCATCCTGCTTTTTAAAAACTCACTATCATTATAGCTGCACAAATCTAAGGATAGATTAAGGCTCTCAGTCTCCTCTTTCCCAGACTAAACATACCCAGCTTCTTCAACCTCATAAGGCTGGCCTTAAGGTTTGCATGCCTTGATCATCTTGGTTGCCCTCATCTGCACATGTTCCAGCTTGTCAACATCCTTCGTAAACTATGGTGCCCAGAATTGGACACAGTATTCCAGGTGAGGTCTGATCAAGGCAAAATAGAGTGGTACTATTACTTCCCTTGATCTGGACACTAGACTTCTGTTGGTGCAGCCTAGAATAGTGATAGCTATTTGACTCATGTCAACATATGGCATCCCTACATTTGTTCATGCTTAATGTTTAATATGCAAGAACAATATTCATACTCTTTAAAGGCAACAGAATAGTGTTGTATTGTGGTCAGAAATGACATACCGTATTTTCTGGCGTACAAGACGACTGGGGGTATAAGACGACCCCCAACTTTTCAAGTTAAAATATAGCGTTTTAATCGGGCTCCATGGTGGCTGAGGCGGCGGTGGAGGTGGCTGGAGCAGCGGGGAGAGCTTCCCGTCTCACCACACAGCAGCCCTTCGCGCTCCCTGCCCACGCCCAGCCCGGGCTCCATGGCGGCTGAGGCGGCGGTGGCGGTGGCTGGAGTGGCGGGGAGAGCCTCCCGTCTCACCGCACAGCAGCCCGTCGCGCTCCATGGCACCTGAGGCGCTGCACGCACGCAGCCAGCGGCGGGGCACAACCCTGCGTCGCATCACGTGACGTCGCCGGTGTCGCGGGCCGGGCCAGAAAGACTATACCTGGCGTACAAGACAACCCCCGACTTTGGAGAAGATTTTCCTGCATTAAAAAGTCGTCTTGTACGCTGGAAAATACGGTAAATCTGGAAACTGTCATCCTCTCCAGGGCGTACTTCTATAAGTCACTCTATGGTGGAATCGGCACACATATAATAAAGGTTTCGAAAAACACATTTAAAACGTTTTATTTGCAGCTATCTAGCTGAGTCCTATGTGGGGTTGCTTTTATAAAATGTTTGGAAGCTAATGTGGAATGCCACAAGCAGGCAGCTCTCATGGGCTTGTAATAGAAATCATATTCTTGCCTGATCTGCATCTGCTTCCAATGTGATTTTGGACACAGTTCATATGACTGTTTATCACCTTCCAAGCTTTTCTGTGGTTTTAGCCCAGAATATCTTCAGAACCACTTCCACCCATATAAATCTGCCTACTTATTGAGATCTTTGGCAGAAGCCTTACTTTATTCCCCATCGCTATCAGTGGTGTGGTTTGCAGTGACATGGAATAGGAGCACTCATTCCTCAGTGACAATGGTTTGCAATTCTGCTTTTAATTCTGTTAGCCAAAGTTGAAGATTTCAGTGGTTCCAAAATCCACCCAAGCATTTTTTATTTTTTTTAAACCCTCCCCATGTATTATGAATGGAAAGCTTTCGGAGGGGTGGAGACAGGAAGAAAAATGCCTTCACTGAAAGAGAAATGCCTCACTGGATCTCTCTAGAGATTTCTAAACCTTTAATGGTTTGAATGGTTACTATCAAACACTGCATTTTTATAATACACAGGGCTGTTTTAATCTACCAGACTGTTCTGCACTTTTAGACAGCATTTTGAGACAATGACATGATGTTATATTTGCATGCATAATATATTAAAACATAATGTGTGTTGAATGAGCGGGTCATGATATATATTTAATTTAATGCTACAGTACTTTCTGTAGTGGTTGTCATTTATTAATGTACAATTCCGCCATAAACATGCATACATTTGCAAAATAAAAATAAAAAATAAAAATCTTATCCATGTTGCTTCCTAAATAGAAGATTGCATTTTCCCTTCAAAAGTGCAAATGTGCACTTAAAATCCATTAATCAACATGCTAGCCATCCATAGCAGAATTTTATTAACAACACCAAGCTAACCACACATTTGACAGACATGCCTCTCCAGGTAGAAATCTCCCTGCCTTATTTAATTTATGGTGAGCAATGCATGCACATTGGCCATCAAAAATTATTAAAATCTGCAAAGGCAGAAACTGAAGCTTCCGGGGTGGTATTTATTTGCAGAACATTAGAGAACATGTTGACATGTTCTGTCAAATCAAGCACTTTGCTTTTCTGAATGGTCATCTACAGGACTTATTTCCCAGCCTACTCAGTTTTCTGGCACCTCTCAGGTGGGCGCCATTGCCATTATAAGAGAAAAGGGGAGGCATTCAAGGTGAGTTCTGGTACCACTTTTTCTAGAAAAATAGCACTGGTTAACTAGACGGGAGGCCTACGAGCAGCTCATGAGGACAATCTCTCTCTCCCATTGTTGTTTACCTGCAACAGGTATGCAGAGGCATATATATTATCCTGGGGATATTGCAACCCTCTCAGTAATATGGGAATAATCATCCCTTAAACAGAACTATACCAAATCTTCAGAGGACATAACTGTCTGTAGATATTAACAAATGTTAACTACGTACTTTTCTAATCAATATTGAAAACTATACATTTAGGGGTTGTGTTGTGTGGGCAACCTGGACATGAAGAATTTCCAACTATATTAAACAAAGACATTTAGGTTTACTCTAACAAGTGTTCCTGAAGAACGAAAATTGAGTCAATCAAAATGTCTTTTTGGCGCCTACATTTGTATGTGCCCATGTCTATATAATTATGGGATGCATTGCAGTTGATATATTTGTAAAAATAGGGTTCCTGTATCAGGTTCTTCAAGATGAAGCAATATAACTACTGCTGTTATTTGTGTTAGGAGTGTTGATTCACATGCTCTCAAATATTGGTTAAACATAATTTTCAGTACTTTTCCTTTTTTGCAGTTGTAACTGAAAAGTTTCAATTGATTTTAAAAAAGAAAAAATGGTGGCATGTCATTGGACAATCTGCCATTCTGTTCTTTCTGGAATATAGAAACTGAGCATATAAAAGTGAACATGAGTTAATTGTGCTACTGATTCTGAAACTTTTTTTTTTTACATGTATTAAAAACAATAAACTCACTTTAGAAATATGGCTAATTTTTTATCTGTTTCTGATTCAAATGTTAGTATATGTGTGTAATATAAATGAAGCATTGAAATTGCTGGAATTAATTTTGCTTGTCATCTCTGAAATCAAGTGACAATCTCCCATATATTTTAAAATATCCTGACCATACCAGTAGTAAAGATCGTTTAAAAGCATCGACTTATCTGATGTTTGCATGGGTTTTGTCTTTCATTTGCTTAGAAACTTTTGTGCGAATAATTTGGTCTAAATTAAATTAACACAAAAGGCATATTCCATAAATGATTTTCATTTATTAAAGTGCAGAATAACCTAAAATGGCAAATATAGAAACCTCTTCTCCTTGTTTAACTGTTTAAACCCTAAAGCCACTTTGATGACAGTATGATAGTGTACTACAGGGGTTGGCAACCTATTTGTAATTTTGAGAGGTTGCATGGCATATCCCAAAATGGCTGCCATGGGTGTGTGCCATGGCACATAATGGCTGCCATGGGGAGTGGCATGTGGCTTCAACGTCGGAAGAGCTCAACCAGTGCAAACATGAACTGCGCAAGAGAACCAAAACAGTTTCTCACGTATTGTGTGTTTTTGAGGCAATATTTATTAAAGCGTGTTCTCCTTCATGGAGAGCACGTGTTGCGGTGGGGGCCAGGAATATCACCCCTCGCTTGTTGGGCGGGAGTGTTTGGATGACCACTGCTCTGATTGGGCCCTGGGCTGTCGTTGGGGAGATTTGCTTGTTGCAATTGTTGAAGGACAGCCCAGGGACTATAAATTGCTTGGATTGCTGCGTTATGTTAACCTTTGCTTCGAGCATCGGATCTCCCGTCCCTCCCTCCCTGATTTTAGGCCTCTGCCTTGACCTTGCTACGCCTGTCATGGGGTCGTCTGCCTTTGAGGCAGGGGCCTGGTAGGAATTTTTCCATTTGGCTGATTGGCTGGTGCCATTTGGTTTTCGCCTACTGCATAGCAATATGTCACAACTTGTAAGGTTGGCGGTTAGGCATTGGTTACTAATTGGTTGGTGGAGGGGTCAGGATTGACTGTGGCTGCCCCTCCAATGCTGCTGCTGCGCGGGGAATTCCGTTAAAGGAATCCAGGGGGAGATTAATTCTTAGAAGTGATGTTAAGGAAATGATGATTTATGTTTGTGTTTTGTGTGTTTTTTATGATTGTGTTAAAAACCCAATAAATTTTTGAAAAAAATAAACAAATAAAGGAATCCAGGGGCTCGCCCTGCTTTTGTCCGTAACCCCCCAGTTGAGAGCCAGGGCTATGCAAGAGCCCCTGGGAGCATTTGGGGAGAGGCGAGGGTCAGACCCCCGGCTCCCATTCTCTCCCCAAAGAGTTTTCCCTTACTGACAAATGTCAGTTCTGTCCCTAGGGACAGATAGTCTGAACCAATGCCTAAGCAACCACTCACATATCTTGTAATTAATAAAGTTGTGGCCAAAATTATGCCAAAAACCTTAAACTTAAATTTCTGTCTGTTGTGTGATTCATTTGAGGGGTGGCTTCGGGACCTCGACACGCAAATTTGTTCATAGGCACCATAGGAAGTACTAGTGGTTAGAGAGCACATTGGTAACCCCTACTGTACACTTTCACAAAATGATACAATAGTTGTTGCAACATTCAACATATTTTGCTTTTCTGAAAAATACTGTTTAAGGATGGGTAAAATTTCAACAAAGAATCATTCTTTTTTACTCTTGCGATATCTGAGAAGTAACTGCACACATTCATTTGATTCCAGATACTTTATATTAGTCCTTTCTAGATTGCTGCAGTTAATATTAATCTAATTATGTTCATTAGGTCCTAAACAGCTTAGAATTGATTAAAAGATGTCAATATTAAATTGCATCTGATATTAAATTACCACGGACCTAGAACAACTTAAACAAGCTCATGATGAATCTTGTTATCTTGCTCTTAACATTCCTATTAAAACTCAAGAAGCTGAAAAACTAACGAAATTCAGTCATCAAGAAGAGAGTGAAATATTATTTGCCTTTGTTATTACAATCTAGTTTTCTCATTGCTACTTGGTGCACCTCTTCCATGTTCCATTCGTTATTTCTAGAACTTTGCTTTAATTTGGAGCCATCTTTTCCTTTACACACCCATCTGTGACTATTATGCTAATATATTCTCAATTCTTGCACCTCTCTTAATTTCCATGGAAGTTTGGGCACATATCAGTAAATAACTGCATAAGCATCTGTTTTGAACTGAGGCTTCTTAAGCATTGGAAGCATTTCTAAGCACTGGATCAGCTCACTCTTAATATATCCCATAATTGAAGGTATAAGGCCAGATGCCTCCCTATGCATCTGTTCTGCCCACTGGAGGTTCTGCGTGATTCCAATTTGCATCCCATGTCGTTTAACATTTGCAAGAAGCAACTGGGTGGGCAGCCCCAGAGCTTTGGGCTGCAATGCTATTGATATGCTGCTGGCAGACAATTCCACCTCTCTACTTCTTAATCCTAGGGAAGCTGTGGAATTCTCAAACAGGTATTTGGAGGTATTTGTGATGGACGAGG
Organism: Darevskia armeniaca; assembly: GCA_034641395.1. Taxonomy (NCBI): domain Eukaryota; kingdom Metazoa; phylum Chordata; class Lepidosauria; order Squamata; family Lacertidae; genus Darevskia; species Darevskia armeniaca. The sequence continues at coordinate 584,403 of JAWWNF010000242.1, forward strand.
GGGAACAAGCTTAAGTTTAATCTAGACAAGGCAAGTGCTGTGAGTAGGAAAATTGGCTGGTGTTGGGTAGAGGGGTTGCACCCCCGCCTGAAGAACAAGCTCCTCAACTCGGGGGTTCTTTTTGATTCAACACTGTCTATGGAAACACTGGTGACGGTGGTTGCAAGAAGTCCCCTTTAACAGCTTATAAGAAAAAAAAATTAAAGGACCCCTGACAGTTAAGTCCAGTCGCGAACGACTCTGGGTTTGCTGCGCTCATCTCGCTTTACTGGCCGAGAGAACTGATGTTTCTCCACAGACAGTTTTTCTGGGTCATGTGGCCTGCATGACTAAGCCACTTTTGGTGAAACCAGAGCAGCACACAGAAACGCCGTTTACCTTCCCGCCGGAGTGGTACCTATGTGTTTTTGAACTGCTAGGTTGGCTGGAGCTGGGACCGAACAACGGGAGCTCACCCCGTTGCTGGGATTCGAACGGCCGACCTTCTGATTGGCAAGCCCTAGGCTCAGTGGTTTACACCACAGCGCCACCCACCTCCCGCCAAATACAATTGATGCCAAATACAAGATAAATCACACCTAACCACAGTTATGAATGCACTAGTTACCTCTAAAATAGACTTCTGTGATTTATGTAAAGTTGCCTTTGAACATGGAACTGGAAGCTTCAGTTGGTACAAAGCAAGGGCTTTTGGATGTACACTAGAGAAAGTGTGGACACATTAAATCAATTATGTGCCAACAGAACAAGTTACTGCTGTGTTTCGTTATTGTCTTCTGACCCATGTCACTGCTTTGGGGACCTTTGAGCTAAAAAGTGATATACAAATAAACCATGCCATTTAATGTACAGCATTCAGACAGGCTTACAAGCCTCTTGACTTTTAAGTGATTTAACTTTGATTGACTATAGAACTGATAAAATGTTTTTACAGTCTGAATATTTTAAAATAATAATAATTGAGGGGGTATCTTTTAACTTTAACAATATTTTAAAATAATGTAAATTAATTGTAATTTTATGTTTATATCCTGGGGTTGATGCAATTAATATTAATTATATCCATTAGGTCCTAAACAATTTGGAATTTATTAAAACAGGACAGTGTTACATCTAATATTAAAAATTACCATAGGCACAGAGCAGCTTAAATAAGCTAATTTTCGCTGCCTTTAAGATGCTGGACTACAAATATTTAAAGTAAATAAAGTATACATTATTCTACCTAGAAAAAAATAATCTGGAAAACACGCTCCTATTTCTCATTCTCTGTAAAAGTATCATTATAACACACACACACATTTATTGATTGATTGATTTGAATTGTCAGCATTCCCATGTTGTAAGCCAAAAGCTGTATTCTCAATTTTTCTTAAATTAAAAAAAGCTGTTATGGAAACAAATTTATTTGTGTACAAGTGACTGGGCCGCAAGCATTTTATCTTTCATTTGAAACAGATGGAATGTGATAAACAGACCTTTTAGACTCCCATCATTCATTCATTTTAAGAGGGAAGTATAGTTTGTCCCCCACTTATCATGCAATCCAGCATTCTATTCTAATATTAGCATTTCTATCAGTCTTTTACTACAAATTTGAGTGAACTATATAATAATGAATTCAAGCTCTTCTGCATGGAGACTGGAGATACATTAACAAATGCACTGTCACACTCAAATGCACTTATCTACCACCATCCTCTCTAGACTGACCCTGAGAAAAGCTATGGCCTTATTAGATGATTTACTAAAGCCTGGCCCTGATCCTAAACATTGTGGCTGGGATTCACTGGCTGATTTGAAAAGCACTTGAGAAAGCAATGGAGCTGCTGCAGTAAAATGAAGAAAAGAAAACATTTGCATAAGCATTTTGAGCATGGCTATGGTTAGAAATAATTCACACTGATTTGAGCTATGCTTATTTTGAAGAGCGGTTGAAGTTTAACATACACAAGCCCTGCTCAAGCCATGCCCTCAACATCTGCACCGGCCACTCCACCCCCTAACCTTGTCACGTCAAGGGCTTCTAAGCATGTTTGCGATCGGAAAGCATGATATCTCCAGCGTTCCTAAGTGAATTTGCTTCGAACCACTCGCCAGATCTTCCTGGTCAACATGGAGAGGCCAGAGGGCTGGGCTGGAATGTTGGAAACTGGCCTGGTGCACATACCCCTGTATCCCCATATTTATGTTGCAATTCCTTGTTTGAGCTCAACGTAGTAGTAGTAGTAGTAGTAATAATAATAATAATAATAATAATAATATATTGTTTATACCCCACCCATCTGGCTGGGTTTCCCCAGCCACTCTGGGCGGCTTCCAACAAAACATTAAATTACAATAATCAATCAAACATTAAAAGCTTCCCTAAACAGGGCTGCCTTCAGATGTCTTCTAAAAGTCTGGTAGTTGTTCTCTTTGACATCTGGTGGTAGGGCATTCCACATGGCGGATGCTACTACCGAGAAGGCCCTCTGCCTGGTTCCCTGTAACTTGGCTTCTCGCAGTGAGGGAACTTCCAGAAGGCCCTCAGCGCTGGACCTCAGTGTCCGGGTAGATCGATGGGGGTGGAGATGCTACTTCAGATATACATCTGAAGAGGACCACAGCTATGAAAACACAGGTCTGCAGAAAAATTGGCATCTCTGTTGTATCAGATTTCTAATTACCAAAGGACTGAATTATTCAGGCTTGGATCCAGACATGCTTTTTGAATTCACACAAAGGTGGTTCTGCTTATGTTTCTTTTGAATCAGGAAAGTGCTGTCAGAGATTTTGGTTTGTGCAGTGACACTCTCCTGTCAAACCCAAGTGGAATGTAACAAGAAGACAAAATGACAAAACCGTGAGCAAATTCAATCTAATATATCCATATACACAACCGGAGGAGATTTATACAATTGAAATGCCTCAAAGAGTGCAAAAAACTTTTCTCAATGAGTGCAAAAAACTTTTTCCTCAAAGAGTGCAAAAAACTTTTAAAGTGCAAAGTCGAAAGTGCAAAGAGTTCAATGTTATAAAGTGCATAAGATCTTTGAGGAGTCCGCAATTGCTGCTCACGAGGAGTCCGCGACTGCTGCTCCCAACGGGCGGCTAGCTATGTTGTCCCCGTTTCACAAAAGTTTCGTCAGGGTTTCAGACATCTTAAAAGGATAATCGTTTACAATGTATATTGTTAGCTTTTACATTCTTAAAGGTAATAAACATACAGCTTTCAAAATTTAAGAGTTTTCTTAAAAATTACTCACCAATGCACTTAGTCAGGCTAAACGCTATAAATCTCAACAATTCCTAGTCGGCAAGGCTTAGCTATACAAGAGTCTACAAGGATTATATACTATTCACAATCATGACAGGGCAAGTTTTTTAACCAGTTTGAATTTAAAGGTACAAGCACTCAACAAAAGTTTTACAAATGTTTTACAAATATTCCGAAAAAACCACCAGAATATAATCTATTTGGATCTAAACAAGTACATACATTTCATCAATTGTTAAAAGAGACCACCAGAATATAATCTATTTGGATCTAAACAAGTACATACATTTCATCAATTGTTAAAAAAGAGAGACACGGTTATAAAAAAGCGCTATACTCCATTTGGAGGTTTAAACCAGCAGGAGCCAGGGAGCCAAATCTATGTATCCAGTATGATTCCTTCTGGTGTAATTTCCTTTTTAGTATGTCATTGTTTATCTCTGGACGTTCATGTTTATATATTATAAACCATTCAAAATCTGTGGCCTTGTGATTTTTCTCTACGAAGTGTACAGTAAGCGGTGCTTCCATGTTCCTGTTTGCAATCCGGCTTTTGTGTTCCAAGATGCGTGTTTTGATTGATCTGATGGTACTCCCTATGTACCACTTTCCACAACTGCATCGGATGGCATACACCACCCCTCGGGAGTTACAATTAGTAAAGGACTCCAATTGGATAGTATTATGAGTATTAGGTATAGTGAACTCCTTTACTTCCCTAGTCAGACCACAAGCCGCACACCTACCACACTTAAAATGGCCTTTGATATTGCTTGAGGATTGAATGTTATTATTGGAGATGTTGGCATGCACCAGCATATCTTTTAAATTCCTTGTCCTGCGGAACCCTATCCTTGGGGTCATGGAGCAACCAGGCAGGTCTTTAACTAGATGCCAATGTTTCTTAATGATTCTACTTATAGGAACTGCAAGTGGAGTGTAGTCCAAACCGCATGTAATCGGCTGGTCTTCGTGTCTTATTTGTTTATTAAACAGACTACCTCTGGGTTTGTTAAGTGCCTTGGATTGTGCAAACCTGACCACTTCCTGTGGGTAACCTCTAGATACAAAGTCTTGTGCCATATTATTACTATCTCTATGGTAATCTTGGGAAAAGGTAGAGTTACGTTTAATTCTTAAGAACTGGCCGTATGGTAGGTTCTGTTTTAGATTTGTCGGATGGAACGATTTATAATGTAAATAAGAGGCTTTGTCTGTGGGCTTTTTATAAGTTTTAACCGCTAGTCTATTTTCCTTATCTCGAAACACAATGGTATCGAGAAAAGTGACTTCCTTATTGTCATGGTGAGCGGTATAATTGATGCTGGAATGTACCGTATTGCACCAAGCGAAAAATTCTGTTAAATCTTCAGTCGAATCAATTATTAAAAATAAATCGTCTACAAATCTCTTATAAAACAATATTTTGTCATAGAAAGGGTTGGCCGTTCGATTCATAAGGTACTCTTCCTCTATCCTTCCCATAAACAGATTAGCTACACTTGGGGCACATGCACTCCCCATAGCCACTCCTTTGGTTTGTAAATAAAAATCCTTGTCGAACTTGAAAAAATTGTGTTCAAAAATGATGTCTACCAGTTCCATAAGAAAAAAAGTTGGAGGTTGTTGGGACTCTCTAGAGAGGAAAACGCTTTCCACAATGCTGCGGGCCTCTTCCAAAGGTATATTAGTGTAAAGAGACGTTACGTCCATGGTAACCAGAACCGCTGTTGTTGGGACGTGCATACCCTCTATCTTAGTTATAAAATCTCGTGTGTCATGTAAATACGATGGTAATTTACTCACATATGGATTCAAAAAATAGTCTATGAATTTCGAAAGGGGTTCGAGGATAGATCCGGAGCCTGATACAATTGGTCTACCCGGTGGTGGAAAACCTGTCTTGTGAATCTTGGGTAGCACGTAAAATAAGGGAATCCGGGGATTCTGATTCATTAAGTATTCTTTAGTGTGTGTGTCTATGTGACCCAACAATTCAGCTTCTTCCACAACCATCTTTATAATGCTGATGATATGTTTAGATGGATCCCTCGTCAACTTTTTATAGTATGCTGTGTTTTTCAATTGTCTGTGTACCTCCTTACAGTAGTCCGCTTTATCTAAGATGACTATAGCCCCTCCCTTATCAGCAGGTTTTATGATTATCTCTTCATTGGTCATGAGAGTCTTCAAGGCATCATGCTCTATTAACGATAGATTAGACCAATTGGGTCGTGTTTTTTCTTTTTTTTTTTCTAATTTAGTAATGTCTCTTAGGACTATCTGTTCGAATGTGGAGATAAGATGGTCTGTAACATTGGGACAAAAAGTAGATCTATTTCTAAACCTAGGTGTAGGTGTTTCCATAGTCATTTCTAAACCTAGGTGTAGTTTCCATTTCCATTTCTAGTTTCCATTTCTAAACCTAGGTGTAGGTGTTTCCATAGTGGAAGGCTATTGCTTTCACGAGCTACTTTTGGGTTTCCACATCTGTATAGCCACTATTTGGAGAGGGAAGGGGGGCTTTGGTTTGATCTAGCAGTGGTTCTGATATTATGTTTCTGATCCTAACATCTTGTGATTGCCCTTACTTTCTAGGAATATGTGGTCAGCTGCTAGGCATTGATATCCCATTGCACAGTAATTCTCCTGAGTAAATGTATCCCCATTTCCTCCTGCCCAGGGCTTCTGATACATGTAGAAAGCTGCTGGAGATTGTGTCACACCCTATCATCAGACACATCTCCGATGCATATTTTACAATTGGCATGTCTACACTATCCTGCAGAGCTTGCCTAATTTCCCCCCTTCGTTGTGCAGCCCCCCTGCAAGTCCTACATCATGCCAAACGCAGCTATCACAAAACAGGACTTTGATAGGAAAAATGCCTTGTTGTATTTCTTTGCGACAAGAAATGAAATTGACAAAAGATTTTAATTTTATTTGATTTTTTTTATTCTATTTCTATACCGCTTTTCATTCAAAAGAATCCCAGAGCAGCTTACAGACAATCAATAACAAGAACATGGTGGGACATAATAGAATATCACAAATACAGCATAAATCACAGAATAATTAACAAACATTAAAGTGCAGCCAAATACCCCCTCCCCCCTTTTTTTCTCTTTTAGCTGCTACCTTCATTTCTGTCATTCATCTAAGATTATTACTGGTCTCGAAGACTTGAACTCAGATTTGTAGTCTAACACTTGAAACCCTTGGCTTTGAAAGTCCATATCTGCAGCTCACCATCAGCTTGCAGTCATTGCTTGGCAAACTTTCCCCATAACTGGGAAACTGCTCTTTGTTTCTTTTGGATTGAGCCCAGAAGGACCCTCAACCCCAAACCCCTTGACATGTTTTGAGACAGATCACAAGTAAGGGTAAATACTGTATATTTTTCTGGTTTCTTCTCTCCCATACTTTCTTTCTCACATTCCACCCAGCTTTCACCACTTCCCTCACCCCTGAATTGTCATGTAAGCTGAAATATCACCATCCTGCTGCTCTTGGCTCACTGCCACTTCATATGTCTCTCCCCATATCTCTTGTCCTCCCCCTCTGTTGTAGGACAAGGCTTCTGTAATTTACTTTACAATTTCCTTTTTATTTTAACTTATTGATAAAGCCTCATTTTCTGGCAGAGTTTTGGCCTCCTCTCTGTTATTCTCTCCCTTACAAGACTACTCCTCTATCTAGGCACTTGTTTCTGAAGTTGTAGCTTATCCCCACTTTGCAAGCAGTTCTCCACTTGTTCCGGACTTCCTCTACACGGGTCCGATCAGTTTTTGGTTTGCCCCATTTCCCCCAGGAAGACCCATTTTTTACTGAATCGGTGCAAATGTCAACCCATGGAGAACCCAACTGACATTTTCAATTGATGTTCAGCAGTACAGAGCGGGGTTTCCGGGGGGGGGGGACAGTCGGGCAAACAGAAGTGTGGGTGACCCCTCATGCTCACACCGTGGTCCTGTGTATTTTGACGAAGAGTGGCTGGCTTTATTTGGTTTCAGTTCAGCACAATCATTTGCCGGACTGGCTCACTGAATTGAGCCATTTGTGTTCGAATTTTACAAGTGTGCCATAAGTCAGGAACAAATGAAAGCCTACTATGGTTCTCATATAAAGTATTTAAATATGAAACTGTCAGTAGTATTTAATTAAGGCCTTATGAATAAATCCCAGTTGAACGAAATGAGAATATTCTGCGCATGAATGTCTTCATGTTGCTATGAACGTTAGAATTTGGCAGCGCAACATCAGTAATGAAGGTGAAGTATTATAGGTCAAGTACAGCTAATTGCAGAATTCTAAAATCTCTGATTACTGTCAGGACAGTAGATAGAGCACTAGCTTGCTATAAAGCAAAGAGGAAACATTAGAAGCAAAGGTCAGAGCATCATCACTACAGTTGAGCTGTCTGGGGCTAATAGATCAACAGAAACACTTACATGCATGGCTGGCTTTAATGGCCATATCTGTACTAAATAGCATCTGTTTAAAATGATATCCAGCCTTAGAAATGGACTGCAGTAATAACCATTGTTCACGTGTATTTGAAAGAATGCTTTGTCACAACAAAGGACTCAGAAATGTAATGCAAACAAGAGCCTCTTTCTGAGGGTTACAAAGAACATCGCTTACTAATTTTGGAACTGTGTCAGCATCATCAGGATGCACTTTTATTATATATATAACAGGGCACACTATTACTGTATATTATTATAAATTTGTGTTGATCCTGTTCTCCAGTTTTGGACACCATCTTGGGTGCCACAGACTACATTTTGAAGGAAGATAGGAGTCTGTAACCAAGGGGCACTTTCTCCCACCTCTTTTGTGAGATTAATAAAGGGACATATCCTTCTGAAAGCCATTAACTGGGTACAAACACCTTCCATTTTGTTTCCTTGATCCCATGCCAAGAGGAGCTCAGGACTGGCCCAAAATATTTGTCTGCGGAGAAAGATAAGATGATGTTTCCTATTCCACATCCAGAAACAAGCTAGATGGTCAATTCAGTTCAACTGCATCCCAAAAAATGGCAGCACAGATGGTGACACTGGAAATTATCTATGCATTTTGATGCACAGAGAACCTACCCAAGCAAGTTTTGATTGGCACAGTCTTCAGTAAACTTACTTAAGGGCCATGTCCAAGCTTTTCAGTAGGTCAGTCTCACTGTGGTGCCACACATGCAAAGAATCATAGCCAAGGGTTCAGAGTGGAATCTGACTTGAATCATCTGAGCTTGTACTATGTAGGAAGAAAAACATTTTAGAACTGTATCTTAGATATGCTGCTCATTAGCTTTCTCTGGTTGTAGTGCTTATTTTATTTTTTTTAAAATAATATCACAAAACTTGTATCCTGTGAGCTATGCCATCTGATAGAAATCATATTGGAATTTTGGTGAAGATGAAAAGTGTTGGAGATAAATTTTAAAAAGCAATTACTGAAACTTGGAGAAAGAATTCATGTTTATTCTAGCAGTGGTTAGCTTTGGTTAAGCTTTATCCTTCTCATGCTGTAGAATCTGGGCATAGGATGGGGGGCTTAGAGTTATGATCAAGACATTTCCACTGTACCTTCACAATAATGGAAACAGAACAGAGTTTGTAAGAATCTTCTCACATCCCATTTTGCTGACTACAGTTTCAACAAAATTTGAAGACATGACCCCGTTCAATTATTATAAGAAATGTGCTCTTTTTTTCTGTGCAACATCACCATAGTACTGTCCCAGCCACCTCCCAATTTATGCTGTGATATTTACAAAGTAATCCCGACTTCCTGTTGAATTCCTTGCTGGGTGGGAGAGGAACGGGCTCTCACCTGCGGATTGCCCTGTGAGTCTTGCACTTGTTTCCCTAAAGAATGCAAGGGCAGGCAAAGGCACTGGGTGCATGGAGCACTCCAACTGCTGTGACCCCCACCCCCAATCCATTATTGGAAGCAGAAGATATTGGGCTTTAATTGCAGTAAAGTACTGGCTTAGTCAGGGATGCGGGTGGTGCTGTGGGTTAAACCACAGTCTAGGGCTTGCCGATCAGAAGGTCGGCGGTGCAAATCCTCGCAACGGGGTGAGCTCCCGTTGCTCGGTCCCAGCTCCTGCCAACCTAGCAGTTCGAAAGCACGTCAAAGTGCAAGTAGATAAATAGGTACCGCTCCAGCAGGAAGGTAAATAGCATTTCCATGCGCTGCTCTGGTTCGCCAGAAGCGGCTTAGTCATGCTGGCCACATGACCTGGAAGCTGTACGCTGGCTCCATCAGCCACTAAAGCGAGATGAGCGCCGCAACCCCAGAGTCGGTCACGACTGGACCTAACGGTCAGGGGTCCCTTTACCTTTACCTTAATGGCTTAGTCATGGTGGCCACATGACCTGGAAGCTGTCTGCGGAAAAACACCGGCGCGTGCTAGAGGCAATGAGACAATAAACTGTGGGATATCTCGGCTACAAGGATTTAAAGGTTGAAATTGAGATAAGGTTTCATTCGGTGCCACAGACTGTGGGGGAAGGGGAACCTACAGGTTTCCCCCAAAGGTTTTCTTCTACATTTCTGATTCAGCAATCCTCCTCGGAATGCAAGGTTAAAATAGAATATAAAAAGTGAGAGTGGAAGAAACTGGATTAATATGAAATTTAACATCAAACTGGAACTGTGTGTGAAAGAGGAATGGGATGGAGAGAGAAAGAAAGAAAGGAAGGAAGGAAGAAAGGGGAGGGGAGTTTCAACCTTTGAAAGGACTATGTTGGAATATAGAACAATACCATCCCCACTCTTCGTTATTTTCAAAGGAATGCGAAGGAGACTGCGACAATTTGGAATGTAACTGGAAAGATAACTGACTATAATTTTTTTCAGCTGAAAGGAGGAAAGGAGTCTGACAGCTGCAAGGTCAGAGGTTTTCTTATTAATCATTGGCAGTTTGGAATCAGACCACTCTTCCTAGGTTGGGGGGGATGTCGAGGACAGTTTATTCGTTGGAACAGCAGGGTCTTTAACAAACTCTTTAATCACGGGACAAAGTGACGCAGAGACTTTTGGAAAACTGAGACAACTGCTTCCCCCGAGTCATGATGGGAAATATCAACAGTTGGAAGAATGAAGGACACAACATCATATATGGTTGGGACAATATCATGGAGGGGAAATTGCAACACACAGGAAAGAACAATGATTACAAACTGAGTACCTCACTTGAAATTTTATAAATTACTTAATATATTAACACGAATTGAAACCATAAGATTGTAGCTGTTGTATAAGGGATTACTCTCTTGAAGGGAGTGTAATTGAAATTAAAAAGATTTTGGAATGCAGAAAAAAAAATAAAAATAAAAAAGAGGAATCCATCAAAACTAGCATGTGAGGAAGTGACTTTAGCTAAATTGTATAATTCAGTATATAAGCAATTGGTTTTAATAATTGTATTAATTGGATAAAATTGGCATTTTTATAATGAGGCTATTATTGGAACGACATTGGAAAATCACTAAAACATATTTATCAAAGTAATCCCGCCCAATCTATATATCAAAATGATAAACAATGAGAGAACTTCTTTCCTTTGGAGCCCAAGAGACAGGAGGTGGGATCCTTACTAAATATCTCAGAGTCTATATCACATGCTTTCTCTCTTTGCCATCAAACTAAATGCAAAAATATAATAAAAGTTTACTTACAGGAGGGGGGGGAATAAGAGGTCCATGTAAGTGGCTTACATTTCTCTGGATTGCGATTTATTTTTAAGCACGTTTTGGATGGCAGCCTCTGAACAGTGCTACAAGTAGAACTTGCTTTCTCATTCAAGGTTTTATTCCCTCTAGCCCAGATCTTGTTTGGTTGTCAGTTGCTTTGGGTTGCCCTGGACAAGATAAAGCATCTAACAAATTCAATAAATAAATAAGCAACTTCGTTTTTGGAATGCTTAGGATAAATCCCTGGGCCATTGTATAAGTGGTAATCCAACTGTCTTTCAGCCTGGACTCGTGGGGTGTGATGTCTGTTTAAATTATGAGCAGGTCAGAGGAGTTGAACAAGCAATAGTTTATTGCAGAACTATGTACAACAGGCCTTCACTGTTCTAGGAAGGAGGCACTGCAATGTTCCCCCCATACACCCCCATACTCTGAGGCTGGCAAGCTAATAATAGAACAAGATGGCAGAGCACAGTCTGGGATGACTGAGTTGGCAGCAGACCCTGGTTTTGCCATCTGCCTGCATTGCAGAAACCAACTGAGCAGGGGGAAGGTATCAGGGTTCCATAGCACCAGCAGCTTCATCTACCCCTCTTGCTTGGAGAAGGAGTGTATGCATTGCGTTCGGGCCCCAGGCATCTCCCACCTCCTGGTGTGGGTAAGGCTATGCCCTGCTCCACTCTGGTTGGTCGTTTCGTGGTCACTTGGTCCCTAAAGCCAATGGGTTGGCTTGGGGGGGTGGCAGCGAAACATTATTTATTCCCTGTGCAATGTTGGCTGGACCTCTTTGCCTTCGTGCAGCGGATCACCCACCCACCCACCCCTTTATCTGGTGTGTTGACCTTGCTATGGACTTTGTTGGTCGCCTGTTTTGCAATGGAGGCCTGGTATGAATTTTTCCATCTGGCAGATTGGCAGGGCCATTTGGTTTTTGCCTACCGCGTAGCAATCGTCACAACTTTGTAAAGTTTGGCAGTTGGATCAGCAATGTGTGGGGAGGGGAGGTGCGGCCATCACCTGCCCCTCCAAACTCAAGGGTATTCCATTAAAGGAATCAGGGGTTGGCCTGGGTCTTGTCCGAAACCCCGCGGTAGGGGCTAGGGCCATACCAGGACCCCACAGGAGCACCAGGGGGGGGAGCTCAAGTTGGTCCGCATCAGTGGAGCTCCCTCTGGCGGTGTTCACCCTTTATCAGATTCCCTGTGAAAGCGGGTGGGAGTCTGATATAGTTTGGATGATTCCAATGCCTAAGTCAATACCACTCACATTCTGTATTCAATAAAGTTGTGGCCTAAATTTTGCCCAATAACTTAAACTAAAATCCCGTGTCACTGTGTCTTCATTTTTTGGGGGTGGTTGGGGGTCTCGAAGCGCAACACCAATTACTCACGTTTCTGCACGTTTGTTTGGCTCCCCGCGGAAATATGCCAACAAAACACTGAAGATAAAAATCATAAATATACCTATTCCAGTTGCCTTCTGTTTATCAATCGTGTAGTGTGTGTTTGTTTTGTTATTTCAATGAATGGTTTTTGCTCACAGCCAAAATATATTAGGTACCGTAAATGCTAAAAAATAGTCTGATATAGTGGGATAGGAGAGCTGGGGGGGGGGGGAATCATATCTGGCGACCAATGCACCCCTTTGATTTCATAGAGTACATGGGTAGAGTACATGGGCTCATTTACCAGAAGTAATATATTTAGCATTTTCCAGAGTCAACCAAAGTAGAGCACAAGCTTTATAGGAGTCTAAACTTGATCAGAAACGAGTATGCACTTTCAGAGATAATGCTAAATACTTACAGTAAATGAGACCAGGCTTGTCTACCCATGTACTACCTGAAACCAAAGGGAAATATTGGTTGTCAGATGTAAAATATATTGGCATTATTTCAGCATAGAAAGGCCACCATCAGAAGGTCCTTTTCTTTCAGGAATGTTTGAGTGTTATTTGTATGTCAGAAAACATATGCTAAATGCCCCTCTGGGAGCCATAATTGTAAAATAGTCCTTCACCATTTTTTTGTGACTCTCATATACTCAAATTCTCCCAAAATGAGATGTTAGTACCCTTTATTTTTAAGATATAACACTGGAATAAAGTACCTGGAATATAGGCACACACTTCACATGACTTGTTTCATTGCACATCTGAGGACATCTTTCATAGATAGACAGCAAATAATAATAAATATGCTTATATTTTAATTGCTGTATACAGGGTATGTTCTAGTTTGTACCCAGCTCTTTTGTCTGATTATATGGGCATATGGTGGTTTGTTGAAGGAAGGGACAGATCAAAGCCTGATAAATGAGCCTTGGAATAAATAGATTTGTTATTTATTATATTAAAAAAATTGTTATTATGTGTTGAAGCAGATCATTAAATATTTAGCTTGTGTCCTGTCCACTAGTAGGGTTGACTATATTTTGCAATCTGTTTTGGATATTTTAAACAAGGGCAGTATCTACTGAGCATTTGGTATCAGAGATATTCTAAGCAAACTCACTTTATGAGTTTATAATAATGAGATAAATCTAACATTCGGTTTTGTTAAGGTTTATTAAAATATTCTATTTGGGAAATATTAACACAAATCATATGGCCTATCCCCACCCCCACCCCACCCAACTTTATATGGAAAACATTTGGTATGGTTCAAGTATAGCAGATGGTGCTCTGCAGTATGGATAGAGATAAAAATACTGTTAAATTTTGCAAATTAAGAGCGCATGTTGATTATGCTACTTTGATTGACTGAGCTTTTCTATTGCACATGTTTGAACCAACAGCAAGAAAATTGTCATAAATGTTCTTTCTCGGTAATTCTGTGAAAATATATTTTATAAACGGCGCTTTAAAGAGAAAATATCAATCTGCAAATGTCAATCTTTAGCAAGCAAGAGAAGTTCTCCTAACGTAAACTAAAATTTGCCCAGTATTGAAATGTTTATTTCTCCCCAGATTTTACATCAAAATCTGGCAGAATAACAACAGGGTTCTGCTATTATAGGTGTCTGTTTTAAATTTTACTTGTATATCACGTTGCCTAGCTGACTTAAATGTTCGAGTTCCAACTATGATCCGTCATGTGCTACAAAGAAAACACATTTCATTTTTATTAGTGCTGTAGTCACTCATACCTTGCTATGGTTCACATCGCAGCACTGCAACCCTATCATTCTCACCAGAACACCATTAATTCCCTGTTCCCCCAGCTTGCAGAATTTACATTTTCCTTAGAGGATAATATGAATGTGTGTAGTCTTTGTTAAACATTCAGAACATAATCTCCATACTGGATTTAATTTTAACAGACTGTTCCGAAAGGCAGGTGTAGCACTTTGTACAACCAGTTTCCCTTCAGTTGCTTGCTGTAGAATGTCAGCATGTTGCCTTAGTATATTGGCCCACAACCCAGAACCAAGTTTGCTTTTACGTTATATGATGGTGATGATCATGATGAAACCTTGACCCCCTCAAACAACAACAATAAAAAACCTTAAAAATGCTTGTTATAAAAACTTTACTACATGCCTGCTTTATACTACTGCTGCTACTACTACTACTACTACTAATTTTATTATTTATACTCTGCCCATCTGACTGGGTTTCCCCAGCCACTCTGGGCGGCTTACAGTATGTGTTAAAACATAGTAAAACCTCAAGCATTAAAAACCTCCCAATACAGGGCTACCTTCAGATGTTTTCTAAAAGTGAGATAGTTGTTCATTTCCTTTCCATCCTTGACATCTGATGGGAGGGTGTTCCACAGGAAGGGTGCCACTGCCGAGAAGGCCCTCTGCCTAGCGAGTCATAATGCTTTGTCTGTGAAGGGATTTTACTTCAACCAGGGACCTCATATCTTCCATCCTATGCCATGAGATTTATCACCTTTTTGGCCCTCTGCCCTTGTTTCTCACCAGCCCATGTATTCAAGAGGCCAGTGGGACTCTGTGGCTCTGTATGAATATTTAACCTTCCTACAATCAGTCTAGTGCATTTGTACCATTTTAAATGATTGATAGGGACACGGGTGGCGCTGTGGTCTAAACCACTGAGCCTAGGGCTTGCCAATCGGAAGGTCGGCGGTTCGAATCCCCGCGACGGGGTGAGCTCCCGTTGCTCGGTCCCAGCTCCCGCCAACCTAGCAGTTCGAAAGCATGCCAAAAAGTGCAAGTAGATAAATAGGTATCGCTCCGGCGCGAAGGTAAATGGCGTTTCCGTGCACTGCTCTGGTTTTGCCAGAAGCGGCTTAGTCATGCTGGCCACATGACCCGGAAAAACTGTCTGCGGGCAAACGCCGGCTCCCTCGGCCAGTAAAGCGAGATGAGCTTCGCAACCCCAGAGTCATTTGCGACTGGACTTAATTGTCAGGGGTCCTTTACCTTTACCTTTTTACAATCAGTCTAGTGCATTTGTAACATTTCAAATGATTGATACTAGCTCACCCCATTGCTAAATGTCGAAATGTTCTACCGTATGGGGGGGAACTACGGCGGAGGCATGAAACAAATAAATAAACAAACAAACAACATTGCGCCTTACTCCTTTGCTAGGTAGTTGACTTTGTAACAGTAGGTCTTTTTTTTTTTTTGTATGAGGTACACAATACAATTGTGATTCAGACCAC